>OY744523.1:116852850-117290350 GCA_963556195.1 Sepiola atlantica | reverse complement strand
TCAGTAGAAACTGTTCAGTACGAAGTGCCAAAAATGAAGATGTCAAAAAATGAAATGACAGTCGTTCATTAGTAACCTCTTCTATCTCTACCTCGCGAGCTATAAGAAGAAGAGGGGGCCTATTATAAACGAACGAAATAACCTTCCAAGAATAATCTCAGCGACGTTTCCCCCCCCCACACACACACACACACACACAACGTCTAAGTATTTCTTCTATCATCACCGTTGCCATTATTCAGGATTACCATCCGCTGCCATATCATGATGCGCTGTATCGTCGAGGAAAATTTTGACAATAAAAATATGATAAGAATCTATTCAACATCTATGCATACTATACCAAAATCAAACCGGCAAAGTCTCCGCCATTTTTAAGGATGGCTTGTTCTCCGTTGGTCTGTGGTATGGTCCTGTGAAGTTCTAGGAAGTCCACCCTCCCAGGCTTTGCCTTCTCACCCTATGAGAAGGAGTTAGTTTATTGCTAATTGCCTGAGGCAGCTCTTACTGAGAATGCCGACGGAGCTGCTCGGGCAATTTTTGTCCGGCCAGAGTGCTCTAACTCTAGGACGCTGGTTTCAAATCCCATTTTTCGATCTTGTATCTAATTTTCCTGCCGTGGGAGAGAGATATATAACACAGCAGTCATACATACTTACCTGCCACAACCTAAGTAGGTGTTGTTCATACCAGTCGAAGATACGTCCTGAACAATCAGTCCAATAGTGACCTTGCTTCTGTCAGGCTGAGGTATGGTTCTGTTCAGTCCTAGGAGGCCTAACTTCTCTCTTTGAGAAGGGGTTAGTTTATTGCTGACCGCCTGAGGCGCCTCTACCAGAGAATGCCAACGGGGCTGTTCAGTTATTTTTTTTTAGTCCAGAGTTCACTTCTCATACTGCACTGGCTTTTCAAAACCTCACCTGACCTTATGTCTAACTTCCTGGAGAGGAGGTAACTAAATACTCAGCAATCATCATGTCACACAGTCTACAAACTTACCTGGCACAGGGGCCTTCTGACTAGATAAAAGAAAAGTGTTTTGATGAATGAGTCAGAATGCATGTAGTTAAGAATAGAATAGACAGAGGATGACCATTGACTAATGACCCTCACACACACACACACACGTATTGATGTAGCCGTCATAAATAATGACTTATTTTCTTACTCGGGGAAATGCCCCATTTTTAGCAATCTGGTTACAACCTGACCAATAAGCTTGCAGGGCGCATTTATTTTATCTGTCCCCTGCAGAACTACTTCAGCCCGTTTAGGAATCACGGTCGGTCAGCAGAGAGAATCCTGAAAGCAACAAGGAAATACGTCCCCATTCTCTCTCCTATCCATTGGACGCTCAAGCATCGACTATCTTCGCCTGAAGATAAATGCTGACAGACTTTCGACAGCCCAAAGAACTTTCTACTTTTCCTTTCCTCACTTGGACATCATCCAACTTTCTTCCACCTATACCAAACGGTGTAGGTAATTGAATAAACCTTTTTGTTGTTGTTATAAAAAAGGTTTTTTTTTTTTTCGTGTGACGGTTTTCGTTACTTACTAATAATAAATAGTTGTTCTTAACACACACTACCCACACTTTGTGCATAATTTCCCTTTTCTTTTCTTTTTTATTCGCAAATAAAGAATTGAAAGTTAGTGTCTATTCTGATCCTTCAATGCATTACATCCACCTTTGGGAGGCAGAGTATTGATGATTTTCTGACGGATCCACAATGAAGAATGCCAATGGGGCCGATCATGGCAAATTTTGCACCCATCCTGAGTGCTGCTTTTTTAGTTGAGCTGGATTACCGCCATAAACTGACCTTGTGTCTAAATTTACATTGCCGCAGGTAAATAAACTCGATCGATGGCTCAATTCTCCTTATTGCTGACTGTAAAGCTCCACATACAAGTCTATTTAGTGTTCGTGCATCGTGGACAGATTGCAAAAAAAATGTCTAACCTTATAGGTCTCACACTGTCTGCCAAGTTCCATCCCCTGTCGCATTGCCGCATCTCTGTGCTTATTTAACAAGTACTTCTATGGAATGTGCTCCGATTGGTGCATAGCCGTCCCGGAATGGGTCGTGGCAGTTCTTGCTTTGTATACCTGTTCCGGAATGGGCCGTGGCAGTTCTCGCTTAAACAACTGGTCATTTTTAACACCAAAAATGTATATGTCGCATACCTTTTAATTTCTCGTACCTTCTCTCTTTCCTCGTCGCGTGGAGGGGGTGTCGTCTCGATGTCGTCTAGTTTCTCGTATCTTTTCTTCTTTCTCACATGGAGGGTTTCTTCTTTCTCACGTGGAGGGGTGTTGTCCAGTGGTTGGATTCTTTCTTTGCTTCTGTACTGCCGTGAACATCGCTGTTACAACAAAAAGCTTCATACCACGATTCACGATACAAACAATCTTTTAAACTTTAATTTGTTTATTTCAGGCGTTAGATTTCTGTCGGCCACGGAGATGCCTCACCAACGTTAAGGGAGAGACTAAATTATTACTCTATCGTAGTTAATTCCTAGCTTAAATCCTTAGCATTCGAGGAGGGGGAAGAAGAAATCTCATGCCTGTATTCTCTTAGGGAATTTAATTCCCCTAATCATGTTGAAGACTACATAGAGAAATCGACCGTTCGGCTCGCTTCCAAAACCCAGACTCAAAACTCTGCTTCCCACACAAAAGCCTGTGATGTCACAGAACCCCTATGTGCAGGTGCACCTTGACCCTTGACTTGAGGTCTCGTCAACATGGTGACCCTGTCAACGCTTGTGAGCTCCAGTTAATTTTGCACTCGACCGTTAGGGTTCACCCGCACTAAATCGCGCAAGCCAACCCAAACGATCCCTCACACATGCGTCCACCCCCCACAGGGCCATTATTCAACATGGTGAACTTATTGCGCTTTTCTACCTTCTGTACGAAAATACCCCCAACCCACTCGATCAGCAGCAAAATCCCATCTCTTCACTGTAGATATCCTTAGATGCTGGAAAATTTACTACTCTAATAGCTTCTTTCACTGGACCTCTTGCCATTGGAATTCCCTCCCTGCTTGATGCTTTCCTGACCATACCAACATGCAGAAATTTAAATGTAATATGAACAAACATCTTGTTGCCCAACTTTCCACCCAGATTGCCCCTCCCCCTATAAATCTGATCCCTATTACAGTAGCCCTTTATACTTCTGTGGCAATATGCTTTGTTTGGGGGTGAACAAAAATAAAAAAATTAAAATATTTAAGGTCTCCCTCAGATTGGTTCCAAGACTATACTATTAGTTCTTGAAATTTGAAAAACGACAAAATGTATTTGAGATATGGGCTTCTTATCAAAGATATTTCATCTTCGACTTACATCTATTTCAAACTGTCACATTGGCTGACCATTCAATGTCTAAATATTCTCTTACAACAAATTCGGCTACAGACATAGGCGTACATGTTCTATACTTTACCCTATGGGTTTTTCTATGAACATCCTCCCCACCATTATTCAGGATTGCCATCAGCTGTTTCATATGGTGCTATAATGGTGAGAGGAAACGATATCCATTCTCCATGATAATTAAAGTTGGCTGTGATAGAAAGTCCATCTGACTCCATAAATGAATAAAATAGACGACAACAGGCAACATTGAAGGTTAACAGAAATGCCTCAAGTTTAGGAAGATTTGCAAAATGGCAGGATGCATTTGAGATGGATGTCATCAACATTATTTCGATTTCCGTTTGTTTCAAACTTTCATGTTGGTTGACCATTCTAATCTACATATCCTGCACAAAAGTTCTCCACTTCAACAAAATCAACTTCAAAGTGTTACATATCACCCAGCAGGAATCAAATGAATTTTAGGCACCCCAGAATAAGCAAATACCAAAAGAACACATTTTATCTTAACACCATTTTTTTTTTTGACTTGTGATAAATTGAAGAGTTTTATAGCGAAAAATTCAATATTAAAAAACAAATTTGTTTTAAATGCAATCCAATATTTTTGTAAAACATTAAATTTAACAACGATATAATTAATATTTTTTAAATCATTTTGTAAAATGTTATATGTGAAACATTAAATTTAATCTCATGACACCATCTCTGCACAGCATCCTTTTATTTAAATATTTTGTTTTTTTTTTAATATTTTTTGTTGCGTTTGTTTATGTATTTTACTTTAGAAACTAATTTTTAGGCTATTGGTAAAGCTTTTTTTAAATACACCCCTCTCCCCTTTTTTTAATAAAAAAAATCTGTGAATGCAAAGTTACAAATGTGCATAAAAGACGTTTTGTTCATAATTTCAGTAAACTGTGGGGGAAGGGGGCCTCCTAGTCTTGATCGACAACCTTCCTAGAACTGGAGTCTCAAACAAAATATCCTGTTTGCAAACCTAAAATTGCTTAAGGAGTATATGGGATCTGCTTATCGTCCGGTCTTTGCACTCCTTCTCTGTCTATTAGCCAGGTGCAGAGGTACTAGCACAGAGACACCTCAAAGACACCCAGTGCTTGGTCTTGTTTACTGACTAGGTCAATGAATACCGTCTCTCTTTCTACAAGGTCCATGCATGGAGTATTGTTGCCACATCTGGACTGGTGTATCATCCACTAGTCTCTCCCTCTTAGACAAGGTCCAAAAAAGAGTTTATGCTGTCTTCACAAATTCATTTACCATCAGACACCTTTCATATTATGATAACAGTCGGCTTGATACTCCAATTACTGTTTTCAAAACATCAAAAAAGTAAGTCTACATTACTTATACATCGACCAACATATCTTTTTCTTTTTGCTTACATTGCATATATTTTCGATTGTATTTGGGATAATTAACGTAGTCTTTAAAACGTAGCTTTTCATTAGATAGTTTATTTTTTGATTTTCTCTACAAAATAAATAAAATTCAGACCCAGCGTATTTGTAGCAGCTCTATTATGCCAGCAACTGAAAGATGACCTTCTTTTTACTTATGAGTCACCACTTATCAAGGCTAAAAGCCATTTGAGGATAAGAGTCAATGGATGTATTGATTGTCAGTTGAATGATGAATATTATGAAAGGATTGAAAATAATGAATTGAATGAACAAAATTTGACTACTTATGAGGACGGTTTATGAAAAGTATTTGTTGATATTAAATTTGAAGACGACGATGTTGTAGTCTGCAGGGAAGAAATCCTGTGGTAACATATTTCACAGATGGGAAGTTCTTGTAAAAAAGCTATTCATAGAAATTCCACCTAGGCATGTGTAGAAAAGAAACTTCTTTTTGGATCTGGTAGAAAGACGAGTTCTTGCTATGAATGTCTAACAAGGAAGAACCAGAGATTGGCACTCAATCGAGAACATTCCATGGAAATAATGATTGAGTAGAGAGAGACTAGTAGCACCATCTTTTTTGTGAGAAAAGAGATGTAGAGAATAGAGAGATTATTCCTTACTAGATTTCTAAGTCGATTTTGTAGTCTGTTAAGACAAGAAAGGGTGCTCTGAGCGGCACCTCCCCAGATGTGACAGCAGTACTCCATCTTAAGCGTATCTGATTCTTATATAGGTAGAGGATTGCATCAGGAGTTAGGTATTTTCTAGAGCGGAAGAATGATCCAACCATTTTTCCAGCAATCTTAGTAACAGATTGGATATTTCTTCCATTTTAGATCTGGAGTGAAAGTCAGTCCTAGGAGCTTATCAAAACAAAAAACTCCAGTCATTAGGGCAAAACAAGGGTCCGAGTATTGGTGCTTAGAAGCTTGGTTTTAGGTGTTCAAAGTAACAAGACAATTTTTACCCATTTTTAAATAGCTCCAAATTAATTTATTTACAAAAAACAATATTTCTGCAAAACAATATTTTTTTTCTCTATCAATCACATTCGACCATTGTTCAAAAAAGGAATTGTTTTTAGCTGATCGGGTATTGAATTGTCCACCAGATGCGCCCTGCACATAATAAAAGGATGTGAGTTCTTCGCTTTTTAACAGAATTCCGTTTTTTTCTAATCTAGAAATAAATAAAAATTTCCACTTAAATCGCTAGAGATTGTGAGTTCTCCACTTTTTGCTAAATTGCTATTTTTTGTTATTTGGCTGGATTTTATCTCTCTCTCTTTTACTTCCTGTCTCACGCTTTATCTTTTTTTCTCTCTTCTTGCCTTCTCTCTGAAAATGTTAATTTTGCTGTGAAGACTAAGACTTTAAATGATTCATGATTAGCATAAAGGAGTTAGATGACTTTTGTTTCATCAAAGAATGACTTCCTGTCTCCTTCCTCCCACATGCGCACTCAGTATCTTTCTATTAAGTTGTTGGGGTTTTTTTTTTATACTGTCCTTTTCACAGACAAGAAATTAATCTCATTTTCATCTTTTTTATCATTCGCTATTCACATCGCTGAATAAATTGAACTTCTTTGTTCTGTAGGCTACTACATTGGTTTTGGGTGTTGCCTTCAACAAGAAAATCTTTTTGACTGGGACGATCTGCAAACAGAATGGAAGATTTATCTTTGTTTCGCCTTTCTCTGCCCAATCACGACAATCTCGATCTTTTACTATTGGTCTTTAAATCACTGGGAACATCACCCCATCGTCAAGCACCTTGGTTACCTTGCAGCGGAGGGAAGCACCTGGAACGACGTGGCAGATTCTATCAATCAAGAATTCCGACGGGTGGACAAGTTCACGTCGGGTCCTCACAGTCGGCAGGTAATCGTCACCGATTCTTGGGTAATGAAGACCTCTACTTACCATGTCTACGTGGCTCATCAGAACGATATCGACCTGACGCTTTCAGGTACAGAGGAACATGATCTATCTTACGAGACTACGCTGTCGACTGTTCAATATTTAAACATCACAGTTACTCCGATTAATCCTGCTATTAAGCCATTCCCCATCAGGTAAGAAGAATTGCAACTTTATTTTTAACGAGAATCATTGAATAATTTCTGGCCAGATGAAAGAGTGAAGAAGATTAAATGTTTATTTTAAGTTTTTTAATGTTATATTGAAGCAGTTAGCTCCCAAAATGACTGCCAAATTTTATAGATAATTTTAGTCTGATTCTCCAAGCACTGATACGGCAAATTTATCCACTATATTATTGTCTGATTTTCTTTTTAATAAACACTATTTGATACTATTATTTTTTAATTAATATTTGCAAAATAAAAATGAAAAAAAAAAAAGAAAAAGAAAACCGCATAAATCGGATAACAAGTTAAAATGATGGATTCATTTACTCTGTCACCGCTTGGAAAATCAGACAAAACTATTCATTAAAATTTGGCAGCCATTTTGGAAGCCAACCGCTTCAATATAACCGGTTTTTGTTTGCACATGCATTGGAATAAAGAGTTTTTCAAATAATAAAAAGTCTATTTTTAAGTTTTGCGAATCTTTGCTCAGCAGTGTCTGACGCAAGGCCACTCTAATAAGAGCTGTGTATAGACATTTTCTGGAAAACTAGTTATCATAAAAGAATCCCTAATATATTTGGTTGCTCTACATGCAGAGCTGTGAAGTCTAACCCAAAAGCGTGATATCAACTCAAAACGCTTCTTCCACAAGTAATAATTAATATGAGCAGGACCTGTTGAAATTCATGGTTGCTTTATTCGTCTATCTGCATACTTTACTGTTAATAATTTTTTTTTTTTTTTTATTTATTTTTTTTACTTGAGTTCACCCCAGACAAGGTATATTGTCACTGAGACACAATGGGCTACTATGGATTAGGGGCAAGAAATTAAAAGGGGCATTCTAAGTGAGGAGTTTTGTAGCCAGATGTTTATTTACATTACATTTAAATTTCTGCATGTCGGTACAGTCAGGGAGTTCCAAATCCGGCAGCTTGAGGAAAGAAGCTATTAGAGTAGAAAGCTCTCCAGCATCTCGGGACCTCCACAGTGAATGGAATGGATTTAACTGATTGTCGAGTTAAAAAGGTGTCTCTTTCTTATGCCGTAAAAATAATTGTGATTGTCAGTTAAATATGCTTTAAATAAATAAAACAAATGTTTCTTTATTAATTTATTTAAAATTGTAACAATTTATCTTTTTAAAGACAATAAATATTCTCTTTTTTATCGCAAAATTAATTGTCAGATAAATATTTTCTTTTAAATAAATAAAACAAGTTTGAATCTTTATTTTACAATTTAAATCGTTTGTGATTTTTTTTTTTTCTGTGACTTATCCTTATGGATTAAAATATATCCTGACGAATCAAGCATATATGCTTTAAATAAATTTATTTTTTGCATTGCATCTTGGGCAAACTTATCTTTTAAAAAAAGGGGATTGGTGATAATGTACGTACGAACACAAAATGCCTTAGCATAACACAAGATCGTGTTTTACGTGAGGAAAATCCTGCTCCCTAAAAAGGGGCACTCTAAATTGCTTCAGTCTAAAAAGATTTCTCCTTCGCTGATTGAGGACAGAACAGATATACTTTGAGCCCAGGTCGAAGGCTGATAATTACTATGTTGTCTATAAACAAAAAAAATACAGCTATCGCCAGATTAGCTATGACCTACACAAAAATTAGCATGAAAGAGTCGAGAAGATCTATGCCACTAGCACAACTTGGATAGGTGAGTGGAGGCCTGCCTACATGAATCTTAATCTTGCTCCCTCACAACCAGAAAGACTTGAAGAATCAGTTTGCTTGATGATTATTTAAAAACATAATAAACTAGTTGGCTTTGCTTGTTAACTATCACTTCACAAAGTTTGAGACTTCAAATTATTTGAAACAAATTTTGAATAAACATTTCATTCATAGCTTTGTTGTGAACATAACAAACATTAACATTTTAAATATGACTGTAAAGAAAGAAGAAATCAACTTGTCTGAGCGATGGTGTGGCTGTTCTTTGTTTTAATTTACAATTTAGAAATGGATAGCAACTTGTTGAAAATCAAGTCAGTCACCATAAAGAAAAAATCCCAAAATTGAATATAAATGTTAGATCACCAAAGTTAAGCAACATTGAGCCTGGCCAGTACTAAATGGGTGACCATTTGAGAACACTAGGTGCTGTATGTGGCCTGGAGAGAATATGGGCCCTATCAGGTTCTATCATGCCCAGAAAAAGTTAGGACAGATAGAGTATCTGCCTGACTCCCCTGGGACGTCCCTGGACATTATGGGAAAACAACAACAATGCTAAACATTTGTCCACAAAATAAAACAATATTCATAAAACTATTTCTTATATTTAAATCAAAACAATTATTGAATTTAAAAACAAGAGAATTAATAAAATGTCCTTTTGCAAAACAATATGCAAATTAGTTAACTAAATTTATTTAAATTAGATCGATGACTTTTGTCTTTCTATTATCAATATGGCAAAAGATAATCATTGTAAACTTTTGGAAAACAACTAAATTTATATTTCACCATTCAAGTGAATAGTCAACTGTGTACATTTATCCCTCCATCAAAGCACGTCAAATGTAAAAAAAATTAAAAATTAAAAAAATCTACTTCTCTCGAAAGACCAATTTTATTTTTTATTTTGCCCCATTCCCACCTGCATCCAAATATTGGTCTCATTTTTTTTTTGTTTTTCCCCTCATTTTGTGAATAGGTTGAATTCACTGGAATATGGAGAATTACGAGAGAAATTGACTGGCCCAATCCAAAATGTGCGCAATATAGTCATCCGTCTTTCGCTAAGTGATCAATTCTTGGTTGCATTCAGAGAGGAAGTCCAAAAGAATTCGCTCTTCGTGCTGCCACCTGGAATGGTGAGTAACTTTTCTGCTATCTCAGAGTCTGTTACTTGATACAAACATTTCATGCTGACACTTTTATAAGCATGCACACTGCTGCATGTTTAGTGGGATGCATAAATGCAGACGGTAGGCCTGCAATGGGCAAATATTTAGCCGAGAGAAAAGACAACACAAGAAACGGGTTGGTGGCTTTGAAATAATGTCTTCTTCGATGCAAGGTTCCCTGCTGCGATCGTGACTTTGCAAAAGTTATATTTATACCAGATGGTGAGCCAGTCAGTTTTTATGCCCATGGATTAACAGCTGATAAATTCAAGTGGCCTTGCTGTGTGGTCGAAATGATATCTATGTCTATATATATATATATATATATTCCAGCAAGACAGGCAGAGAGGGGTCAGTTGGATTTCTGTGGGTCTAAGAGACAGATGGGCCTTAAGCTGATTAACTGTTTGTCCATTTTTGCAAGTCTGTCATTGTAATCTAAAAATAAAACATTTTTTGTTTTAAACTTTAGTTGTGATCTTATTTGGAAAGAAAATCTTTTTGTTAGAGCAGTGACAGAGACCACGATGGACATCATGGCTAGTGTTGAAATCAAGCATCAATTTCGGATATAGTCAACGGAAAAGACAATTGGAAACTAAAGATTGTATTGTTACTTGCCATGTAAAAATGAATACTGTCTGGCTACACATGTGGAGCACTCAAGACAAACCAAAACTGCTGTTCAATGGCAACAATGCAAGTTTGAGAAATTTTATTATTTTATATGCTAAAATTACAATACTTAATTAAATTAACACGAAGATCAATAAATTTTCACAATTAGATATTTCTTAAAACTATTTTACATCTCAATTGACAATTTGATAAGAAATGTGGTACTATGGACGCCGCAAGAGCCGAGCACCCCTCCAACAAGGATAGGAAGTGACTCATTAACGCACACAAAAGAAAGTGCGAGAGTGGTCAGATTGTATTGTTCAGAGAGCAAGGGCTTGTCGGTGACTGACAAAAGACCGGAGTTGACGAGTCGGAGAGGAGACGGTCAGTTTGAAGTCAACTTCGGGCAAGAGCAGATCGGGCACATCCGCGATGAGCTGACGACTTCAGGTACCAACAATGGGGGCCTCGACAGTACGCAACGGTTTCACACACACTTTCAACTGACTTATATACAATGTATCTGAGTTTGTGTTTTTCTTGTGAGTTGCGTTGTTTTGCTTTATAAATTTGTAAATCAGTGCTGTGCCCTCAATGATTCGTCAGTGGAATAGACGACACGGCCAAAACAAAAGATGAAGACTGACAGAAGACGAAATTCCTCATACACGAATGGTACGGCATTTTTAAAAGAACAGGGGGGCTTAAAAAAGTGACAAATGTTCAAAACACGGGCTCTTTTTATATTCAAGCTATTCGCAATGTGTAACAATTTTTTAAAATTATTTCTATTGATTATTATTGGGTAAACCCTGCTTTATATAATAGTATAAATGACTAGTTTTTTTTAATTCAATTTTTATATTTTATTCACTAAAGTTTTCAACTTGGAAATTTTTCATCAAAATTTATTTTAAATTCTATACTTCACTTAAATTGAATTCTTTTATAAAATGGAATTATTTTTCAAAGTTGAATAAGCAATATCGCCAACGGCACAGACGTTAAAAAAACGCGGAACTAAACGCATTTGTGATTAAAATAGTTACATAATTCAAATTAACCTGTAAAAAAAATAAACTAATCATCGTACAAGAAAAAAAATGATATCATTAGAAAGAGGAAAGATTAAATTTTATTTACATACTAATTTCATAGATATAACCCGATAAATAGCCGAGATATTGTAAGTTAAATTTTACAAAAATTTCACCCATTTTCGCAGTATAAACAGGCCAGTTTGAGCACCTACTATTAGGTTAGAAATTCATTTTTTGCACCTTGTCCAAGAGGGAGATGCTCGTGGTTGGTATACCAGCACAGATGTAGCACAATCCTCCATGCACAGGCGAATAGTTGAGCAGACATCATCAAACAGGTTGATATAGATCAGGTGCAGTTTGGCTTTGTACCTGGCTGGAGCACAATTGACGCCATATTCATCATACGTCAACTACAAGAGAGATATGTATGTGCAGACAAAAGACTCTACATGGAAGCCTTCGACAGAATCACCAGAGGTACTATGGTTGGCAATACAAAAGATTGGCATAGAGGAGTGGCTTGCCCGCCTTGTACAATGGATGTATACTACTTTTGCTTAACATAGAGGTTATCTTAAAGACGGATCGGTTACTCTGGTACAGTCATGCAGAGCATTCATCCTTCTGGATGAACTGTTGCAGAAGCATGGATCATAGGAAGATTGACCGGCCGAGGAAAATTTTAAAGCAAGTGATTAGACAAGATTGTACAGAGTGGAATTTGGAGACAGTTGATCTGCTCAAACATGTGAACTTGTGAAATATCAGAAAATGCTTGACCTCGGGACAAGAGAAAAGTGGCATTAAACGAATAGAAGAAAAAGCAGTTTTAAAATTGCGTTTTAGACTGTTTATAAAACTGAAATTAAAAAAATTATATCTGATTTAATTTCTTTAGGGACTTATCTGTTATTATTTTAATAATCAGATTTCTTAACAAGAGTTATTTTTTATATCAATGAATGAAAACTATTTTTTTTTTCTTAAATAACTAAAACATTTTTTGTCCGACGCAAATTACTTCTAAATCCGACTAAAGAATCTAATTGTCTGTAATATTTTCGTTCATTTAATTAATTTTTACTTTTAATGTTTTTTGTATTAAAAGCAGATATTTATTTTATATTCAAAAAATTAAAATAACCGACAGAATAACAACTGATTATGACGATGAAAATAAATTTTTATCAAATATTTGTCCTTATTTATTTCATTTCTCTTTCTTTCACAAGACGATAACAGTCAGGTTAAAAGAACATAAGCCGGCAGAATAACGAACTCTCGTTATTCTGCCAGGATCGGCAAAATAGCCTCTTCCGTATTTAAAACCTATGTTTTTGTATATAAAAATTCTAAGCTTACATTGCAATCTGCTTTTATAATTTATTGCTTTTGCATAACATTTAGAGATTTTTTTTGTTGTTTTAAATCAATTTCTTTGTTCTTGTTTGCAGGAAGTGGATACCTGTGTTGGTTGTATGCAAAAACAGGCTGATGTCAAATTACAAAAGTTGTGTGCCGATGTGCAAGATGAGCAATGCGGCCAGTGTTATTGCCGACCGATGTGGTGCCTTGATTGTATGGGAAAATGGTTTGCCAGCCGACAAGATCAGCAGACGCCTCAAACGTGGCTGAACGGCAAAAGCCCTTGCCCAACATGTCGACGGACTTTTTGTGTTCTTGACGTCTGTTATATTGCTGGGTTAGAAACATCTTAAACACACACACACACCTATCAAACATGCAGCAACAAATTTGGTAAATGAAACAGACACCCCACCCCCCATCCCCAAAGATTCTTCATCTGAATGGTTACTTGTTTGAGTAAAGGAACTTTTCTTATCTATAAAAAAGCTAAGTGGATTTTCCCCCCCACCTTATGCTTAAAAAAAAATTGTCAAAACAAACATGTAGATTTCCAAAAGTGGAGGGAACAGTTTTCTTATAAATGAACAAAACATTTACAATCTCAATCAACGAGGCTGGCTGTTTTTTTTTTTTGTTTTTTTTTTGTGGCATTCAAAAGCCAATGATTTTAATATTTATTATTCTTGTCATTTCATTTAACAATGGGCATGCTGCTCTATTTGTGAAAACTACAAGGGAAGAAAAAAAAACTGCTGCTGTTTTTGTACAAAATCAAACATTAAATAAATACATTCACATCTTATCTGGTTTGGGTTTTCAATTTTATTTAAAAAAACAAAACAAAAAAAAACACTTTTTAAGGCAAAATAAAGTAATAGAAAATTTATTTACATCTTTTATACAAAAAGTATGAGAAGAACATCAGAATGAGTCTGGGTTAAAACTGGATGAAAATAAAATGATTTCTAGATGAAATATTATTGTTGCCCATTTTGTGTGGAGGAGAAATTACGGCTGCTGGAATGTTTCTAAATATCTTTTTTTTTTATTAAGACGAGTGGACGGGAACTAATAACATGCCTCTAGAAAAATCTGTTTTTTTTTTTGATGTTCAATCGTGACACCAAAAAAGACAGACATTCATAGACAAGTGTCTCCGACAGGGGGTCCAGTTACGGTGGTTTGACAGAGTGCCAAACACGGACCTATCGGCTAGGGCAAAACAAGACCCAATGTACATCCAAATAAGGCAAAGAAAATGGCCATGGATTAGACGCGCCCTTCGAAGACAGTTCAAGAATAATGAATGAAGATGGGGTGGGGGTTAAAACATTTCCCAGATAAATACCGACTTTCAAAAAAGGAAAATTGAAAAGAAAAAAGTAGGAAGTCATACCACAATTATCACAGGGTTGTCCGATCCATTGCCAATTACTTTGCCTTATTTGGACATTGGGTCTTGTTCTGCCCTAGCCCACAGGTCCGTGTTTGGCACCCTGACAAAACCACCGTAATTATGGATCGGACACACCATGTGACAAGAGCCAACCAACATAACTTGATCGGTTCTTGACTGGAATCTACAGCCTTCTCGAGCTAAAATCCTGCAATGCTACAAGGAAGGCTGCAGGGGACAGAAAAAGTGGAGGACAACTGCAGAGGCCTTATGTCAGGAACAAATAGGGTGAAGTATGTTCAATGGAATCTATAAGTAAAGCTAATGAGACGAAAAAAGAAAAAAAAAAATTTTTTTTCTTGACTACATTTTGAATTTTAAAACTGGCAACTGTCTAGAAACTAAATTGAAAGTCTATTTTGATTGTAATATTTAATTTACAATCCAATAAGAAAAAAATAAAATATTAAAAGTTTTCTTATCTGGTGAATAAAATGTAATTTTGCACAAATAAAAGACATTTTGTATAATAAATTTGTCCTTGTTTAGAACAGTCAACACAAGAGGGCAGTCTTGACGACTTTCAAAATGTAAGACAAGAGATTTTTTTTTTGAAGCCTTAAAAAGAAAAAAAAAATGGCTTGCAAAGAATTTTTCATTTGTTTCTCAAATAGAGAAGTGTCATCTCTTATTTTTCTCCCCTTGAATAACTGATTTTTTTTTGGGGAGGGGGTCGGTTTTCTGCTTAAACTGCTCAAAGATTGGGGGCCCACATCTAGGGTAATTGAGATGGGGCTTTGTAGAATTATATTTCTAACTGGTGAAAATTTTTTTTTTTTTTTTTATTTGAAGTGAAATTATTTAGTGTAGAGGGAGGGGGGGGGGGGTAGGATTTCCCAAAATAGGAAATTGAAAGAGGAGGATGAAGGGCTACAATTTGTCAACTAAAGATGAGCAAACAATTGTCAGAATATATCTCACTACAAAGATGGGTTGGTCCAAATTTGTACAAGAATAAAGGGTGAGAGGGTAATTTGAAGAGAAAAAAAAGATTGAGTTTATTGTTTTAAAGTCTGAAGTTGGAGTGACTATGGTGCCACTACACTTTTGTTTTTGACGATGAAGATGATGGTAATGACAAAACCTGAGGTCAGGGGTGGTAGTTTGATCTTTCTCATTTTGATAACTCAAATGCTGTTGCAGAATCATCCTGATAAATCATTAGCATCAAACATATCTTGGTCATACTTTTCTGCTCTGACCACACGTCCTCCAAAGTACCGACCATTCAAAGAATTGATAGCACATTCCACTTCTGAAAAGAGAAATACAAAATAAAAAATCATTATATATCTTATCTTGTTTTAAAAATACTAGTTTATACACTGTCCTTGGGTAGATTAATTTCCATTCTTACCTAACTACTACCTCTTTATAATTAGTATGACGAAAACAGTAGCTAGTGGGAGAGAAGATGCTTGTATGGGGGGGGGGGGGGGTACACTGGTAATCCTTCTTACCTATAGAAAGTAGAAAATCCAATTTTTAAGCAAACATTTCTTTTGAACGAATATCCTTTATCCTTTTTAATAGTATATAAATAAACAGATTAGTCAACTAACTCTCAAAATGAAGACAAGTAGATAAAAAAGGTTTGAATTAATTTCTTGCTTCTAATACAAAAAGAGTGAAGAGCCAGGTTTTATTTTTGTGTGCATGCGAGAGAGAATCTTAAAATTCATCCAAAGATCACCTTTAGTTGCAGGTTTTCTAACAGTAAAAAGAATGAAATTTGTAAAAGATGGAAATTTTTTTGATTTGATTTCAAAATTAAATCAAAAAAGGAGACACACTGAGATTGCTGTTGCAAAAATTGGCTTTTCTAAATTTGACCAATCGATTGAACACTTACAAAAGTTTTGTTTCCAAATGCTGATTGATTAATAATTTTGTTTTAATATCGAATATATTTATTTAAAGAAATAAAAGTATTTTTCAATAATTCCTTATGTACTTGCTTTCACATGATGGATGACAATTTTTTTCTTCATCAAGACTTACACGTTTGGTTTACGGCATATCAACCTCTTATGGGGAATTTAATGCTGAAACATTAGTTGTAGTATGGTAAAAAGTTTTTATGCTTTATGTTCAAGTATTTACTCATTGTGTTTGGTTGGGTGAAAGGGAGGGAAATTGTTTCTTGTTTTTGATTTTGCAAAGAGAAAAAGAAATAAAACATCGATGATTGGTGCATTTTGGGTCATGAAGCCGATATTTTCAGACAGCCTAATCTGGTAGCACCAGTATACGTTACGGGAGGACATCATAATGGGCATGGTGTTGCCTCAAATGATAGCTAGGGAGATGCGCTGGGACATCCAAGCAGTCTCTTGGGACTCATTCCTACAAGTGGCTATCATCTGTCCAATGCAGACTGATTATATTAAAACTTACTAAAAGCCCCACCATGGGGGTTGGGGATTGAAAATGAGAAAATCTGTTTTCTGTATAATCCTGATAGGATGAAAGTTGGTATCAATAATTGATAGTAAAATATATTTAGAAATTCTATCTTCACACACAGGACATTTTCTAAAACTAAACGTGCGACACATTTCATTTTTGAAATATTTTTTTTATAAAAGTAATATATTTTTGGAAGAAATTGCATAATCAGGTTAAAAATAGCACTAATGTAGATTATTTTAAGTGGATGAATTCAGAAATAAGATAAAAAATTTACAACGGCAATTTTAGGATCTATCTGATAAAATATTTAAGAGAAATTAATTTTATATTCTGTGATTGTAAGTAATGTTTATGTGTGTGTGTAGATTTTATATATATATATATACACATACACACCAGGGTCTCCGTAAATTTTGGACACAGGTGAAAAAAGAAATCACTTGGGATTTACTTGCATCTTACTGCTGCAAGATGTGGGACAAGGCCGGAAAATGAGTAAAACAAGCCCCTCTGGAGGTGACACTCTGGTCGACTGCAAAAATTGCCAAAAACGGGCTCGTCAACATTCCCCCGTAATGGCACCTCAGGCAATAAATGAAAGAGGAGGTAATGGCTGGCATAGGTGCAGCTCCTAAGACTGAACTGTACCTAATTGCGACAATGGGTCTGATTGTTCAAGTGATCCCCTAGGTTGCCAGAATGATACGAAGACGAACTAAGACTGGTATGACAACTAGTGAATATTCAATTATCTTTTGTCAAGACTTTACAAACACCCTGCATATATAATGTGTTTGTAAAAGTTTTTTTTATTATTAAAAGTTGAAATGAAGTTTTTTATTTAAATAAGAGATGCCCAAAAGAGGCAGGATAAAAAAATCCTTGCTAAATTTACACAGCTGAACAGCTAGAAAGCATAAAGCACTGATTAGCAACAGACAAGAGATAGCGTCTTAATAGCTTTGAAGAATAATAGAACACCAAACTTACCTTCTTGCTTGGAGAACTCCACATAAATTTTAACAATGACTTCTGCATCTTCTTCTTCACTTTGTTTTTCCTGGTAAATAATGACTCGATTGACCGTGCCAAATTTACCACATTCATCTGTCACTTCCGTTTCTAATTCATCATCCAAGTCTTCCGGACCGACCATATTGCGAAGAACCATCACTCGACACTAAAATAAATATCACACATAATCAGCATTAGAAATAACAATTTGACGCAACAAAACATTGAATATTATTGAAACTATCATATTTGGTTTAACATGTTTTACATGCTGACATGTGTTGAACGACTTTTATTTATCCTCCTTTCTCTTCAAGTTCATCCTGATCACTTCTTCTCATGTTTTCCTGTGAAACGACCCTACTACCGCCACTGCCCTTCATCCACTAACCCAAGAACTCTCATCCATTCTCTCAACATGCCCAGCAAAAGTTTAACTTGGTAAACAAAACAGGCATGAGTAATTAAGATAAGGAGAGTCGTTTTTTCCTCTTTGTAAGCAGCTAAATTGATTATGGTGATAATATCACTTAAAACGATGCATTCAAAGGAGATGCTAAATCTTGATAGAGACAATTCATGCAACAAGCTTGTAAGCAAACTTAATTTTCTTTCTTTTCCAAGTTTGAAATTAATTCATATCTATAGTGATGACATAACAAAAAGAAATGTTCGCTTACATCTGATTTTCGCATAAGCTTTTGCATGACCATGTGACGTGCATTACTGCCACTGATTTTCATGTTTTCCTGTTGGTCCAAGGTCTGTGACTGTTCCTCTTCCAATGCTTTCTTTTGTAAAGGATCCAAACCTTTCCCAAGGATTCCAAGAATGGCACTCTTTGCTTGTTCACTAACACTTTTGGTCATGCCAGCCAACGAGACTCCTGGACTAATACCTACACACAAATAAAAAGAAGACACGTTATAAGTCAGATGCAGAGCATTTGAATCTTTAAATGATAAAAGAGATTTGGTAGAAAAAAAGGAGTGAGAAGATCAAGAAAGAGAGAGAAAACAGGAGAGAAAAAAAATAGGGGAGAGAGAGAAAAAGGAAAGATAGAAAAAGGAAAAATAGAAAAAGGAAAGATAGAAAACGGAAAGATAGAAGAGGGAGAAAAAAAACGAAAAGGAGAAAAGAAAGAGAGAGAAACGAAGAGAGAGAACAGAAACGAAGAGAGAGAACAGAAACGAAGAGAGAGAACAGAAAAGAGAAAAGAAAAGAGAAAATGGAAAAGAAAAGAGAAAAGAAAAGAGAGAATGGAAAAGGAAAGAGAGAATGGAAAAGGAAAGAGAGAATGGAAAAGGAAAGAGAGAATGGAAAAGGAAAGAGAGAATGGAAAAGGAAAGAGAGAATGGAAAAGGAAAGAGAGAATGGAAAAGGAAAGAGAAAAGAGAGAGAGAGAAAAGAGAGAAAAGAGAGAGAGAAAAGAGAGAAAAGAGAGAGAGAAAAGAGAGAAAAGAGAGAGAGCGAAAAGAGAGAAAAGAGAGAGAGCAAAAAGAAACAGGAGAGAGAGAGCAAAAAGAAACAGGAGAGAGAGAGCAAAAAGAAACAGGAGAGAGAGAGCAAAAAGAAACAGGAGAGAGAGAGCAAAAAGAAACGAGAGAGAGAGAGCAAAAAGAAACGAGAGAGAGAGAGAGCAAAAAGAAACGAGAGAGAGAGAGAGCAAAAAGAAACGAGAGAGAGAGAGAGCAAAAAGAAACGAGAGAGAGAGCAAAAAGAAACGAGAGAGAGAGCAAAAAGAAACAGGAGAGAGAGAGCAAAAAGAAACGAGAGAGAGAGAGCAAAAAGAAACGAGAGAGAGAGAGCAAAAAGAAACGAGAGAGAGAGAGAGCAAAAAGAAACGAGAGAGAGAGAGAGCAAAAAGAAACGAGAGAGAGAGAGAGCAAAAAGAAACGAGAGAGAGAGCAAAAAGAAACGAGAGAGAGAGCAAAAAGAAACGAGAGAGAGAGCAAAAAGAAACGAGAGAGAGAGAGAGAGCAAAAAGAAACGAGAGAGAGAGAGAGAGCAAAAAGAAAAGAGAGAGAGAGAGAGCAAAAAGAAAAGAGAGAGAGAGAGAGCAAAAAGAAAAGAGAGAGAGAGAGAGAGAGCAAAAAGAAAAGAGAGAGAGCAAAAAAGAAAAGAGAGAGAGAGAAAAAGAAAGAGAAGAGAGAGCAAAAAGAACAGAAGAGAAGGGGGAGAGTGAGCGAAAAGTAAAAGAGAGGAGAGAGCGATAGTTTGGGGGGCCATTTTTAGGTGGACGGTTACTGGCGAAAAGAAAAGAGAGAGAGAGCGAAAAGAAAAGAGAGAGAGAGCGAAAAGAAAAGAAAAGAGAGAGAGAGAGCGAAAAGAAAAGAGAGAGAGAGCGAAAAGAAAAGAGAGAGAGAGAGCGAAAAGAAAAGAGAGAGAGAGAGCGAAAAGAAAAGAGAGAGAGAGCGAAAAGAAAAGAGAGAGAGAGCGAAAAGAAATAGAGAGAGAGCGAAAAGAAAGAGAGAGAGAGCGAAAAGAAAAGAGAGAGAGAGCGAAAAGAAAAGAGAGAGAGAGCGAAAAGAAAAGAGAGAGCGAGCGAAAAGAAAAGAGAGAGCGAAAAGAAAAGAGAAGAGCGAAAAGAAAAGAGAGAGCGAAAAAAGAGAAGAGCGAAAAGAAAAGAGAAGAGCGAAAAAAGAGAAGAGCGAAAAGAAAAGAGAAGAGCGAAAAGAAAAGAGCGAAAAGAAAAGAGAGAGAGAGAGCGAAAAGAAAAGAGAGAGAGAGAGCGAAAAGAAAAGAGAGAGAGAGAGCGAAAAGAAAAGAGAGAGAGAGAGCGAAAAGAAAAGAGAGAGAGAGAGCGAAAAGAAAAGAGAGAGAGAGCGAAAAGAAAAGAGAGAGAGAGCGAAAAGAAAAGAGAGAGAGAGCGAAAAGAAAAGAGAGAGAGAGCGAAAAGAAAAGAGAGAGAGAGCGAAAAGAAAAGAGAGAGCGAAAAGAAAAGAGAGAGCGAAAAGAAAAGAGAGAGCGAAAAGAAAAGAGAAGAGCGAAAAGAAAAGAGAAGAGCGAAAAGAAAAGAGAAGAGCGAAAAGAAAAGAGAAGAGCGAAAAGAGAAGAGCGAAAAGAAAAGAGAAGAGCGAAAAGAAAAGAGAAGAGCGAAAAGAAAAGAGAAGAGCGAAAAGAAAAGAGAAGAGCGAAAAGAAAAGAGAAGAGCGAAAAGAAAAGAGAAGAGCGAAAAGAAAAGAGAAGAGAGAGAGCAAAAAGAAAAGAGGGAGAGCGAAAAGAAAAGAGAGAGAGCGACAAGAAAAGAGAGAGAGCGAAAAGAAAAGAGAGAGAGCAGAAAGGAAAAGAGAGAGAGCGAAAAGAAAAGAGAGAGAGCGAAAAGAAAAGAGAGAGAGCGAAAAGAAAAGAGAGAGAGCGAAAAGAAAAGAGAGAGAGCGAAAAGAACAGAGAAGAGAGAGAGCGAAAAGAACAGAGAAGAGAGAGAGCGAAAAGAAAAGAGAAGAGAGAGAGCGAAAAGAAAAGAGAAGAGAGAGAGCGAAAAGAAAAGAGAAGAGAGAGAGCGAAAAGAAAAGAGAAGAGAGAGAGCGAAAAGAAAAGAGAAGAGAGAGAGCGAAAAGAAAAGAGAAGAGAGAGAGCGAAAAGAAAAGAGAAGAGAGAGAGCGAAAAGAAAAGAGAAGAGAGAGAGCGAAAAGAAAAGAGAAGAGAGAGAGCGAAAAGAAAAGAGCGAAAAGAAAAGAGAAAAGCGAAAAGAAAAGAGAAGAGCGAAAAGAAAAGAGAAGAGCGAAAAGAAAAGAGAAGAGCGAAAAGAAAAGAGAAGAGCGAAAAGAGAGAAGAGCGAAAAGAAAAGAGAAGAGCGAAAAGAGAGAAGAGCGAAAAGAAGAGAGAGAGAGAGCGAAAAGAAGAGAGAGAGAGAGCGAAAAGAAGAGAGAGAGAGAGCGAAAAGAAGAGAGAGAGAGAGCGAAAAGAAGAGAGAGAGAGAGCGAAAAGAAGAGAGAGCGAAAAGAAGAGAGAGCGATAAGAAGAGAGAGCGAAAAGAAGAGAGAGAGAGAGCGAAAAGAAGAGAGAGAGAGAGCGAAAAGAAGAGAGAGAGAGAGAGCGAATAGAAGAGAGAGAGAGAGAGCGAATAGAAGAGAGAGAGAGAGAGCGAATAGAAGAGAGAGAGCGAATAGAAGAGAGAGAGCGAATAGAAGAGAGAGAGCGAATAGAAGAGAGAGAGCGAATAGAAGAGAGAGAGCGAATAGAAGAGAGAGAGCGAATAGAAGAGAGAGAGCGAATAGAAGAGAGAGAGAGAGAGCGAATAGAAGAGAGAGAGAGAGCGAATAGAAGAGAGAGAGAGAGCGAATAGAAGAGAGAGAGAGAGAGAGCGAATAGAAGAGAGAGAGAGAGCGAATAGAAGAGAGAGAGAGAGCGAATAGAAGAGAGAGAGAGAGAGCGAATAGAAGAGAGAGAGAGAGAGCGAATAGAAGAGAGAGAGAGAGAGCGAATAGAAGAGAGAGAGAGAGAGAGAGCGAATAGAAGAGAGAGAGAGAGAGAGAGCGAATAGAAGAGAGAGAGAGAGCGAATAGAAGAGAGAGAGCGAATAGAAGAGAGAGAGAGAGCGAATAGAAGAGAGAGAGCGAATAGAAGAGAGAGAGAGAGAGCGAATAGAAGAGAGAGAGAGAGAGCGAATAGAAGAGAGAGAGAGAGCGAATAGAAGAGAGAGAGAGAGCGAAAAGAAGAGAGAGAGAGAGCGAAAAGAAGAGAGAGAGAGAGCGAAAAGAAGAGAGAGAGAGAGCGAAAAGAAGAGAGAGAGAGAGAGAGCGAAAAGAAGAGAGCGAGAGCGAAAAGAAGAGAGAAAGAGAGAGAGCGAAAAGAAGAGAGAAGAGAGAGAGCGAAAAGAAAAGAGAAGAGAGAGAGCGAAAAGAAAAGAGAAGAGAGAGCGAAAAGAAAAGAGAAGAGAGAGAGCGAAAAGAAAAGAGAAGAGAGAGAGCGAAAAGAAAAGAGAAGAGAGAGAGCGAAAAGAAAAGAGAAGAGAGAGAGCGAAAAGAAAAGAGAAGAGAGAGAGCGAAAAGAAAAGAGAAGAGAGAGAGCGAAAAGAAAAGAGAAGAGAGAGAGCGAAAAGAAAAGAGAAGAGAGAGAGCGAAAAGAAAAGAGAAGAGAGAGAGCGAAAAGAAAAGAGAAGAGAGAGAGCGAAAAGAAAAGAGAAGAGAGAGAGCGAAAAGAAAAGAGCGAAAAGAAAAGAGAAAAGCGAAAAGAAAAGAGAAGAGCGAAAAGAAAAGAGAAGAGCGAAAAGAAAAGAGAAGAGCGAAAAGAGAGAAGAGCGAAAAGAAAAGAGAAGAGCGAAAAGAGAGAAGAGCGAAAAGAAGAGAGAGAGAGAGCGAAAAGAAGAGAGAGAGAGAGCGAAAAGAAGAGAGAGAGAGAGCGAAAAGAAGAGAGAGAGAGAGCGAAAAGAAGAGAGAGAGAGAGCGAAAAGAGAGAGAGAGAGCGAAAAGAAGAGAGAGAGAGAGCGAAAAGAAGAGAGAGCGATAAGAGAAGAGAGAGCGAAAAGAAGAGAGAGCGAAAAGAAGAGAGAGAGAGAGCGAAAAGAAGAGAGAGAGAGAGAGCGAATAGAAGAGAGAGAGAGAGAGCGAATAGAAGAGAGAGAGAGAGAGCGAATAGAAGAGAGAGAGCGAATAGAAGAGAGAGAGCGAATAGAAGAGAGAGAGCGAATAGAAGAGAGAGAGCGAATAGAAGAGAGAGAGCGAATAGAAGAGAGAGAGCGAATAGAAGAGAGAGAGCGAATAGAAGAGAGAGAGCGAATAGAAGAGAGAGAGCGAATAGAAGAGAGAGAGCGAATAGAAGAGAGAGAGCGAATAGAAGAGAGAGAGAGAGAGCGAATAGAAGAGAGAGAGAGAGAGCGAATAGAAGAGAGAGAGAGAGAGCGAATAGAAGAGAGAGAGAGAGAGAGAGCGAATAGAAGAGAGAGAGAGAGAGAGAGCGAATAGAAGAGAGAGAGAGAGAGAGAGCGAATAGAAGAGAGAGAGAGAGAGCGAATAGAAGAGAGAGAGAGAGCGAATAGAAGAGAGAGAGAGAGCGAATAGAAGAGAGAGAGAGAGCGAATAGAAGAGAGAGAGAGAGCGAAAAGAAGAGAGAGAGAGAGCGAAAAGAAGAGAGAGAGAGAGCGAAAAGAAGAGAGAGAGAGAGAGAGCGAAAAGAAGAGAGAGAGAGAGAGAGCGAAAAGAAGAGAGAAAGAGAGAGAGCGAAAAGAAGAGAGAAGAGAGAGAGCGAAAAGAAAAGAGAAGAGAGAGAGCGAAAAGAAAAGAGAAGAGAGAGCGAAAAGAAAAGAGAAGAGAGAGAGCGAAAAGAAAAGAGAAGAGAGAGAGCGAAAAGAAAAGAGAAGAGAGAGAGCGAAAAGAAAAGAGAAGAGAGAGAGCGAAAAGAAAAGAGAAGAGAGAGAGCGAAAAGAAAAGAGAAGAGAGAGAGCGAAAAGAAAAGAGAAGAGAGAGAGCGAAAAGAAAAGAGAAGAGAGAGAGCGAAAAGAAAAGAGAAGAGAGAGAGCGAAAAGAAAAGAGAAGAGAGAGAGCGAAAAGAAAAGAGAAGAGAGAGAGCGAAAAGAAAAGAGAAGAGAGAGAGCGAAAAGAAGAGGGAGCGAAAAGAAAAGAGAAGAGCGAAAAGAAAAGAGAAGAGCGAAAAGAAAAGAGAAGAGCGAAAAGAAAAGAGACGAGCGAAAAGAAGAGAGAGAGAGAGAGCGAAAAGGAGAGAGAGAGAGAGAGCGAAAAGAAGAGAGAGAAAGAGAGCGAATAGAAGAGAGAGAAAGAGCGAATAGAAGAGAGAGAAAGAGCGAATAGAAGAGAGAGAGAGAGCGAATAGAAGAGAGAGAGAGAGCGAATAGAAGAGAGAGAGAGAGCGAATAGAAGAGAGAGAGAGAGCGAATAGAAGAGAGAGAGAGAGCGAATAGAAGAGAGAGAGAGAGCGAATAGAAGAGAGAGAGAGAGCGAATAGAAGAGAGAGAGAGAGCGAATAGAAGAGAGAGAGAGAGCGAATAGAAGAGAGAGAGAGAGCGAATAGAAGAGAGAGAGAGAGCGAATAGAAGAGAGAGAGAGAGCGAATAGAAGAGAGAGAGAGAGCGAATAGAAGAGAGAGAGAGAGCGAATAGAAGAGAGAGAGAGAGCGAATAGAAGAGAGAGAGAGAGCGAATAGAAGAGAGAGAGAGAGCGAATAGAAGAGAGAGAGAGAGCGAATAGAAGAGAGAGAGAGAGCGAATAGAAGAGAGAGAGAGAGCGAATAGAAGAGAGAGAGAGAGCGAATAGAAGAGAGAGAGAGAGCGAATAGAAGAGAGAGAGAGAGCGAATAGAAGAGAGAGAGAGAGCGAATAGAAGAGAGAGAGAGAGCGAATAGAAGAGAGAGAGAGAGCGAATAGAAGAGAGAGAGAGAGCGAATAGAAGAGAGAGAGAGAGCGAATAGAAGAGAGAGAGAGAGCGAATAGAAGAGAGAGAGAGAGCGAATAGAAGAGAGAGAGAGAGCGAATAGAAGAGAGAGAGAGAGCGAATAGAAGAGAGAGAGAGAGCGAATAGAAGAGAGAGAGAGAGCGAATAGAAGAGAGAGAGAGAGCGAATAGAAGAGAGAGAGAGAGCGAATAGAAGAGAGAGAGAGAGCGAATAGAAGAGAGAGAGAGAGCGAATAGAAGAGAGAGAGAGAGCGAATAGAAGAGAGAGAGAGAGCGAATAGAAGAGAGAGAGAGAGCGAATAGAAGAGAGAGAGAGCGAATAGAAGAGAGAGAGAGAGCGAATAGAAGAGAGAGAGAGAGCGAATAGAAGAGAGAGAGAGAGCGAATAGAAGAGAGAGAGAGCGAATAGAAGAGAGAGAGAGAGCGAATAGAAGAGAGAGAGAGAGCGAATAGAAGAGAGAGAGAGAGCGAATAGAAGAGAGAGAGAGAGCGAATAGAAGAGAGAGAGAGAGCGAATAGAAGAGAGAGAGAGAGAGAGCGAATAGAAGAGAGAGAGAGAGCGAATAGAAGAGAGAGAGAGAGCGAATAGAAGAGAGAGAGAGAGCGAATAGAAGAGAGAGAGAGAGCGAATAGAAGAGAGAGAGAGAGCGAATAGAAGAGAGAGAAAGAGCGAATAGAAGAGAGAGAGAGAGCGAATAGAAGAGAGAGAGAGAGCGAATAGAAGAGAGAGAGAGAGCGAAAAGAAGAGAGAGAGAGAGAGCGAAAAGAAGAGAGAGAGAGAGAGCGAAAAGGAGAGAGAGAGAGAGAGAGCGAAAAGAAGAGAGAGAGAGAGCGAAAAGGAGAGAGAGAGAGAGCGAAAAGGAGAGAGAGAGAGAGCGAAAAGGAGAGAGAGAGAGAGCGAAAAGGAGAGAGAGAGAGAGAGAGCGAAAAGGAGAGAGAGAGAGAGAGCGAAAAGAAGAGAGAGAGAGAGAGCGAAAAGAAGAGAGAGAGAGAGAGAGCGAAAAGAAGAGAGAGAGAGAGAGAGCGAAAAGAAGAGAGAGAGAGAGAGCGAAAAGAAGAGAGAGAGAGAGAGAGCGAAAAGAAGAGAGAGAGAGAGCGAAAAGAAGAGAGAGAGAGAGAGCGAAAAGAAGAGAGAGAGAGAGAGAGCGAAAAGAAGAGAGAGAGAGAGAGAGCGAAAAGAAGAGAGAGAGAGAGAGCGAAAAGAAGAGAGAGAGAGAGAGAGCGAAAAGAAGAGAGAGAGAGAGAGCGAAAAGAAGAGAGAGAGAGAGAGAGCGAAAAGAAGAGAGAGAGAGAGAGCGAAAAAGAAGAGAGAGAGAGAGAGCGAAAAGAAGAGAGAGAGAGAGAGCGAAAAGAAGAGAGAGAGAGAGAGCGAAAAGATGAGAGAGAGAGAGAGCGAAAAGAAGAGAGAGAGAGAGAGCGAAAAGAAGAGAGAGAGAGAGAGCGAAAAGAAGAGAGAGAGAGAGAGCGAAAAGAAGAGAGAGAGAGAGCGAAAAGAAGAGAGAGAGAGAGAGCGAAAAGAAGAGAGAGAGAGAGAGCGAAAAGAAGAGAGAGAGAGAGAGCGAAAAGAAGAGAGAGAGAGAGAGCGAAAAGAAGAGAGAGAGAGAGAGCGAAAAGAAGAGAGAGAGAGAGAGCGAAAAGAAGAGAGAGAGAGAGAGCGAAAAGAGAGAGAGAGAGAGCGAAAAGAAGAGAGAGAGAGAGAGCGAAAAGAAGAGAGAGAGAGAGAGAGCGAAAAGAAGAGAGAGAGAGAGAGAGCGAAAAGAAGAGAGAGAGAGAGAGAGCGAAAAGAAGAGAGAGAGAGAGAGAGCGAAAAGAAGAGAGAGAGAGAGAGAGCGAAAAGAAGAGAGAGAGAGAGAGCGAAAAGAAGAGAGAGAGAGAGAGCGAAAAGAAGAGAGAGAGAGAGAGCGAAAAGAAGAGAGAGAGAGAGAGCGAAAAGAAGAGAGAGAGCGAAAAGAAGAGAGAGAGAGAGCGAAAAGAAGAGAGAGAGAGAGAGCGAAAAGAAGAGAGAGAGAGATAGCGAAAAGAAGAGAGAGAGCGAGCGAAAAGAAGAGAGAGAGCGAAAAGAAGAGAGAGAGCGAAAAGAAAAAAGAGAGCGAAAAGAAAAGAGAGAGCGAAAAGAAAAGAGAGAGCGAAAAGAAAAGAGAGAGCGAAAAGAAAAAAGAGAGAGCGAAAAGAAAAAAGAGAGAGCGAAAAGAAAAAAGAGAGAGCGAAAAGAAAAAAGAGAGAGCGAAAAGAAAAAAGAGAGAGCGAAAAGAAAGAGAGAGAAAAGAAGGAGAGAGAAAAGAAGGAGAGAGAAAAGAAGGAGATAGAAACAAAAGGGGTTTCACTTACCAGCAGCAGCCACAGCAGTGGCAGCTGCAGCAGCAGCTGATGCTTGCATCTGTGTCTGAGCTGCTGTTAGTGGAGCAGCTGTGGGCAAGGCAGGCGGAATATTAACAATTGGTTCATTAGGCAAGAGAGCAGGTGACAACGCCGGTCCCGCCGGTGCAGCTATTGCAGGTGTCGCTATTCCCGGCTGACCAATGACAGCTGCAGCGGCGGCAGCAGCAGCCGCCACAGCAGCAGTAGCCGGATTAACAGTGCTGATAGGAGAAACCAGGGTAGGACTGGCAGAACCAACCATGGGAGAAGCTGAAGCTGCAGCAGAAACTGGAGTGCCAACATTGTTAGCACCAAGAGCGGTTGGCATTGCTAAACCAGGAGGAGCCTACAAAGAAAAAAGAGAGAAAAGAATCTTATTTGAAACTGATCAAGTAGTAAAAGCATTTGACATCTTTTAACGATTATGTCAGACAGAACCTTTTTGTCATTTCTTGAAGAGCTATCTGCCTTCATGAATGATGGCAGAAATTGATCAAACTTCTACCTTGTAAAACTGACCTTATTGTTAAAAAAGCCACAGCCCAACCATAATACTTTCAATGAGTCAACTTTTTTTTTTAATTTCCACAATAACATAGAACAGTGACTGAAAACTTTTTTGACATTGAGTGTCAGGATTTCAAATATATACGACAATGTGTTTATGTGTTCCCCATAGAAAGAATAGAATCTACATAAAAGTTAAGTGCATTTATTTGTAAACTTTTCTGGGAAGACAATGGAAGTGATCCCGAATCTCTATGTGCCTCCTCTAAGGGAACTATGGGGGTAGAAACCTCTTAAAACTTCAAATACGTATATTCAATTTTGATAAAATTTAAATCATAATAGGACACTAAGTCAAAATTCAAAGTGTTTTCAGTTTCTTCACACGATATTAAGGGGTGAAACGGGAGGTAGTCAAAAAAAATTTTTAAATAAAAAATAAATAAAAAGAAAGTAATATAAAGTTATGAGCAAAGTGATGTTCCTCATTAAATACTGAGCAACATCAGGTCTTCTGGTAGTTTTATATAATTAAAACAAAATATAAATTTTATATAATTAAAACAAAATATAAATTTTATATAATTAAAACAAAATATAAATTTTATATAATTAAAACAAAATATAAATTTTATATAATTAAAACAAAATATAAATTTTATATAATTAAAACAAAATATAAATTTTATATAATTAAAACAAAATATAAATTTCATATATTTAAAAAAAATAGGATTACAAAATGAAACTAATGACACCTTTTTGTAGGAAAGTTGTACAAGTATTAACAAAGATGAAATTTCAATTTATATTAAAGGGTTTTCTAATATGCATCCCATGTCACTTACTGATAGGCTCTTCATCTGCCAATCAAGTGTTCAAACTATAAAATGACGATTAAGGTGGCAAAGCAAAAAAAAAAAGCTGTTAGGCCAGACAGCGTGACAAGAAGAGTTCTCCTAAGGGGAAGGTTCAGGAAGCTCCTGCCAATCCTTACATTTAGACACATTTCCTTCAGGATTAAGGGCAAGGTCTTTTGGCCTGTGTTCGCTCAGTCATCTTGCATGGCAGTGAGACATGGGCACCAAACACTTTTGACTTGCAATGGCTTCAGCGTAATGACCATGCCATGATCCTGTGGATGTGCGGCAGTAGACCAGAGGAGAGAATCCCCTCAGCCTTGTTCTATCAGAAGCTTGGTATTGGTGGGATTTGGGATGCCTTACACGCTCGCTGTCTTGGATGGTTTGGTCATGTATAGCGTACGACCTCCTGCATCAACTCAATAACATACATAGATATCCCAGGCATGAGGGTGCGTGGAAGACAAAGGAAGACCTGGCTTGAGTGCATACAAAGTGACTTGACTACTTGCAACATGACTGGTATAAACTCTATGGGTCGAACTGTATGGAGAGCAGGCATGAGACGTTACCTGGTGTTGCCCACCCTGGAGTCCGGGACACCAGCAGCACCTTAAATATCAAAACTGGAGGAGAAGGAGGGGGGGGGAATCATCATCATCATATGAAAACTAGCTCTCCAGGATTATCCTGCCTTGTCTGAAATCTGTCATCACCGATCCCTCAGCAAAAAAAAATAAAATTATACTTTGTAGTCCTAACAACTATCAACAAATTGTTATGAAATAATTTAAGAGATTTGATCCACAGCTAAAACAGTTTCCTTCCAATTTTTGACCCATATAAAGCAAACATATAAAGAA
The DNA here is from genome assembly GCA_963556195.1 of Sepiola atlantica. Classification (NCBI taxonomy): domain Eukaryota; kingdom Metazoa; phylum Mollusca; class Cephalopoda; order Sepiida; family Sepiolidae; genus Sepiola; species Sepiola atlantica. The sequence continues at coordinate 117,260,702 of OY744523.1, read as the reverse complement.
GATGCCATCATCAGTACTCCAACCTCATATTGTGTCCTCTTCCTTCCATCATCATCATCATCAGATTGACTGATGACATAACTGATCAGATATATCTGAGTTGGTGACTAGACAAATTAGAGAGAAGATAATAAAGAGACTGACATCATGGTGTTCAAAATATAACTTTGCCTTGAACATGTAAAAAGTGAAGGAATTGATAATGGACTTTAAGAAGACCTGCGGAAAATATATTCCACTGTACATTAAAAGTATTAAAAGAATCAATTACTTTAAATTTGTGGCCACTTACACTGGAGAGCATCTCTCCAGGACTGAGAATAACACTGCATTAATCAAGAAGGCACAACAGCGGCTCAACTTAAGAATTCTTAATAAAAATGATCAGTGTGAAAATCTACTGTGTCGTCCTACCACTGCGGTATTGAGTGTGCTACACCAGCTGTTCGATGGTAATAGGAAAAAAAACAAAAAACTCTTCAGAACGTCATTAATAGAACCGAGGAAAAAACCCAAAAATTATCTGCTGTCATACTTGTAGGAAGTCGCCATTGTCTCAGAAAAGCTAAAGGTATACATTGGAATCTTTTCTACCCTGGATGAGATGTTTTATCCAATGTCCTCTGATCGACACTTGAGGTTCATCAGATCTAGTACAATCCTACTTAAAAAACAGTTTTTATCCTAGAGTTGTGCATATGCGGAAAGTTGCCAAACATTGTTACATTTTTTTTAAATAATTCATTGCGATGCCACAATTGTGGGTTGCTAACTTTACTTTGTATTTTTATTCTGTTAGTATGAATGCATCTAGGGACTGCAGTCTAATTTTTCTGTATATCACAGAAACATTTTTTTTATTTTAGAAAAGCACTTTATCGAGGCATCTTTAAAACATCTAAGTATACAGAAAGAACAAGAATATATATTTTTAAGATGCATGAATTCAAGCTCCACGTTTAGCAATAAAAACGCTACTACAGTTCCTAGTGTAGTATGTTCTAATATTATACTTCATCTTTTCTGTCCTTGGTCAGTGAAGGAGAAATCCTCCTAGACAGAGTTAATTTTTATTTTTGTCTCAATCCAGATTGCCCCTTTTTGGGGGAGAAGTATTTCCCCCATCTTAAAAAACGACCTTGTGCCTAACTGCCCTTGTGGGAAGGCAAATAAATGATGGACAGAGGCTCTTAAAGAAATGCTTGCATGCATCAAAAATAAAATGCATCCATTCAATATGCAAATTTATCAACGAAAATGCTATTTTTTGAGAGACCGCCAGACAGAGCCTTTTATGAAAGCATCGAAAAAGGGGATTTCAAATAAGAGTTGATGAGCAAATATATAAAACTAGTGTGCATGTTTTATGGATTGATTAAAAAAAAAAAAAAAAACATTACTCATCTTGCCTTGCGAAAATCCTAAAAGAAAAGCATTCAAGTTGAAATTCCCACTTACCAAACTTGGGCCGATGACTCCGACCGCCTGTTGCTGAGCATCCATTGCAGTGATCTTAGCGGTGACTGCAGCTGCGGCAACAGCTGCTGCTGTGGGCATGCTACTGGGGCCCGAAGGAGGCTGCAGAGCATTCGGTGGTGTCACGGCCTGAAAATAAAAACTTTCACATGTCAACTATTCATTCAAAATATTTAAAGAATTTGAAATTAATTTTAAAGTAATCAAATTTTTTTTTTTTTTTAAATAACACAATAATAAAAAATCTAAGCTTAAGAATGACTTGTCTGTTATGGATTGAAACTTTTTTTTTAAATTTCTTCTTTCTTCTCACCTTGCCAACACGCAGGTACTGCCCACCCAAATCAAACAGGTTCATCGAGGAAACAGCATCTTCAGAAGCTTGTGGAGTCTCGTATTCTATAAAGCCATAACTTCTGCAAAAGTAAAAAGAGTAAATATTCTGAAATAAAATTGGAATCGAAAATAATTTTAGACTATTCTTCCATTTCAATTGATCATGCATGTTTATTCATTGAAATGAAAACATCCTACACACTCCCATTTATTTATTGTTATCTAAAACTAAAATACTTTGCCAGACAAAGAAAAAAAAAAAAAGGAAAGCATGTGTGATCATCATTTGAAGGGAAACGAACATTGGTTGATTGAAGGCTAAGAAATCAATATTTAAATATTTGAAAAGAAAAAAAAAATCGTGCTATTTTTGTTGTTTTGTTTTTTCTAACACTTGGAAGTCATTTTCAGCATCTTGGAGGCAAAGCAAACATATAATCCATATACTTTTCAATACTAACTTTTCTTTTATGGAAATTGCTCCAGACAAGGCAAGAAGCAACTTGAGCTAAAAATGAAAGTACTACTTCAAGGTAAAAAACTAGCCAATGATAAGTGCTAGATGGATAGATTCTGACCCAGAAAACAGCAATTATGTCCCCTTTGTCAGAAACATCGCTCATGGAATGTGAAGACTAAAGGCTGCCGAAAGTAAACCAAACATCCACTTTCTATTCTTCTTTTGGTAGATTTAGTTGAGAAAAATTGCAATTTTGACCCAGTTTCATCTTCCCAGTGAAAAAAAGCCATAGTTTCTTTTTGATCACCAGTAGTTGAATCATGTAAATAATTATTGATCACAACTGTTGGTAAGTTGAGATAATGAATGGATTTTTAGATATTTGCAAAGATTGCAATTTTTGCACATTAGAATGGGCAACGAGAGTTTTACTGTGATAACCAGTATTTGAACCATCTTTAACTAATGGAGATTTAGTATCTGTCTGAAGACCAAACTATGCTATTACTTCTATTAATGTAGTATCTTTCAATGCTCAATTCAAGGGAAAGGAGGAGAGGTAGTGTAGTATCTGTTTTATTGTCATGAGACCATTCTCCCAAGTATTACTGCCTCTTTTGGGTGAGGCTAGTGTAGTATGTGTTCATTCGTCATTACCTCCTCCTTGGGTGGCCATTCGTTCGTCATAATACCATCCTCCCAGGCAAGCAAAAATATACAACCGGCGAAATAATATTTTGCTAGTGGAACTAATAACCATTGATAATATTGAATATACTTTTAGATACTTGAAAACGAATTGCAATATTTGCCTACTTTAAGAGACTTGTAAATATTTATTTTAAAAAATGCCATTTTTGCCCATATGTAAGCATTTTAACCTTCTGAGGAAAACTAGAGTATTCTGGCAGTATTCTGCACTCATGGCAATAAAACTAATGAACCAATTTTGAGAAAATCAGAAGACAAACAAACTGCAACAAAAAACATGGGTCTTTTCTGGTTAATAAAAAAAATAATTAAATAAGAATTGAAAAAGGAAAAAAAGACGTACTTGTGTTTGCCAGGCTTAGCTGCATCTTGGGATAATTTGCAGGTTAAAATTTTACCAAATGCTTCAAAGACACTGAAAGTAAAATTTACATATTAAAATCTCAATCCTTCATCAAAGTAACTTCAAAACAGAAAAGAAATGTGTTTTAATATTTATTTTTAAAAACTGAAAACTAAAACACAAAGATTGCTTGGTCAAGAAATCAAAATGTAAAAATGTTTTCTTTACATTTGGTAAAATAAAATATATAAAATAGTTCTCTTTATATTTGGTAAAATAAAATATGTAAAAATGTTTTCTTTACATTTGGTAAAATAAAATATGTAAAAATGTTCTCTTTACATTTGGTAAAATAAAATAAGTAAAAATGTTTTCTTTACATTTGGTAAAATAAAATATGTAAAAATGTTTTCTTTACATTGGTAAAATAAAATATTTAACGTTTACAAAAAAATAGATGTCTCATAAAAATCCCGTTTTGATAAATTAATAAAATCAGCTTCAAATATCTGATAGGTTTCCAATAAGGAAAACACAAAAGGTAACACCTTTGAATTGGATCGTTGCTAGCAGGTTTTCACGAAAAGACAATAACTCACACACATCCTCCGTAACAAAAAGCAAGGGTTTCAAAGTATGCAATATTATGTTTATACAATAGATAGATGATTGCTCGAAATAAAATGAGAAGGAAACTGTTAAAAGCAGTTTCCCTTTTCTTAAAATTTAACATGGCTGAATTTTAAACAATACAGACATTTGTAGTATATTTTAAAAATCATTTGAGCAAAATGAAAAAGTCTTCCATTATCTGGTTTAACATTTTTACTCGTCACAATTATTGGATGTTTGGGTAAACTCTTTCAAAACATGTCTCCAAAGTGATCATTTCAACGATAGTATTTTGTCCAGGTTTCAAATCAATCTCTGATTAGCTTTTCGCAGGTCTTATGTGGATCCCCTTTTACATCTACCAGAGGCCACAATCTTGATACAATGAGGGATCAAAGCATCACTATGGTTCAGATGACCAAATCAACACAGTTTACACACTCTTAAAACAGAGTCAAGTGCTTAGTCTTAATTTTTTGGTAGAGAGATGCCACAGGGGAGTCAGAGATGTTGATAGCACATATACAGCGAACCATAGCACTTTCATGTTTCTCCAAACGCAATTTGTCCCCAATTCTGGGAGTGCAATACAGCAACACAGATTGAATGCAGGCATTAAAACACTCCGCCTCTTGTTTGATCGGAATACTTTCAACTGATTTACGAGTAATGACTTCACACCTTTGTTAGGCTAACAATGCTTCTGCATGTTTCTATTACTTAATACATGGTAGGTTGTAGACTCACCTCTGAATATCCATTTCTGTGAGATCCTGGTGAATGGACGCAATATAAATGCGATTAAAGTTCTTGGCTTCTTGAGCCAGTTGCTCAATGATAGGCTGTGCCTGTGGCATGTTGCTGGGTCGGCCCACCTGAAAAGATTTTGAAAATGTTAAATAAATACCTAACAATATACAAATTAGTCTAATTCAACACACCGGAAGGAGAGTATTGATTTACTCCTCTCCAGGAGTTAGGCACAAGGCCAGTTTTTATTTTACTCCCACAAGTAAGATGTGACCCAAGGTCGGGTCGGGAAAGTGGGGTTTAAAAATTGCCTGGGCAGCCCCGTCGGCATTCCCCGGTAGGGGCGCCTCAGGCAGTAAGCAATAAACTTACTCCTCCCCAAAGAGGGGAGGCGAAGTCTGGGAGGGTGCACCTCCTAGAACTGCACAGGACAGACCCATAGACCGCCGTAAATCAAGCCCCGAAGGCCAAGACAATACCAGTCTATGGGGTGAAGTATCCATCGGAACAGATACTACACTTTCATCTTAGCCAAAACACTGGAAAGAGAGTAGCAGCAAATCTTAATATATTTGTCACACATACAACCAACTGGGGCTACTTTGACATTGGGAGGCTACCTGTATTTTTCCCTTTTTACTCAACCTTAATTTGTTTGACCCCCTAAAATTGGGATGTAACATATGTATGATACAACTGTAGCATATTTTGTTTCCTGCCAATGCTAAACCAGTGCAAAAAGTTCTTGGAAATGCGGTTGGCAGTATGCTTGAGAACTATATTTCGCCAAAGGAGGAAACATCACAAAAACGTGGACTGAAGATAACTCCAGGAACAACGAATTCGCATCCATCTACGTCTTGTGTAAGAAAACGCAAAAGTGTGACTGATTATTGCAGCTGCATGTAGTCATCTCTTTCTGTTCCAAGATATGTTTATGTGCCTTGTTAAAGGCGGGGTTATAATGATGTTGTATGACAGAGCTACTATGATAAGGCATTATCATGGTAATCCCATGGCAGGGGCTACTATGATAGTTGTTTTAGTTTGTTTTATAAAGTTTTTTTTTTTACATTAAAAAGCTGAAATAAATTTTTTTCTCCATTTTTTCAAAGAAGATCAAAACATAAGTGTTATTCATTTTGGGAACAGGCTTTTTGTGCAACAAAAGCAACACAGTGTGGAGCAAATACTCCAAAACAGATCACAGTAGCTTCGGTTGACGATACTGAATAATGGAATTGGATGAGTTAAAGATGGTACAATAAATGAAAGTGGTCATGAAAAAGTTTGGAAAGGCAGAAAATAACAGTCATATGTGCAGTGACACCCTTGCCCCTTCTCTAATGGATGCTGAAAACTAGCATTTCATGTTACCAGGGGAACACCATTAATTGGATTGCATATCATTTCTTGTATACAAATACTGCATCCGCCTCCCACACAAATACTCAACAGATATTTCCTTATTTTTGCACTATCTGAAGCCGATAACTAGAATTTTATTTGAAGACAAAAACTTATTATTTTGGGTGTACAGCATATAGTAAACAATTGTGGGCTTTCTTTTTTAATCTGGTTGCATGTTGAGTTGTTCATCGTATTTTCTCAGTAGAAACCCCACCCACAACCCATTTAACCCACCTTCACTTTTGTGTGATCCTTTCCTTCAAAAGAAAAAAAAGAGTACTTTTACAGATGATGCACCATGTTTCCATGATTTCGCATCGTCAATGTTCGGGCAGGTCTCGGAAGCGCCAGAGAGTTGACGAGGCGAAAAGTGTCAAACGCTAGATTGAAAACTGACAGACGATAATAACAAACCATAGCTAAACAACTGTTATTAATTAGATGTTTGGTTATTTATTTATTTATTCTTAACGAATGCACCGTTTCAAATGGTTTATATTTTTCCAATCTTTTGGGGTTTTTTTTTCATTTTATGACTGTTTATGGGTTAGGGTTGCAGCTGGTCCAAAAGTGTTCTTGTGTACTGGTCCTGTTGCTGGCAGAAATCAATTAGTCCTTCGGGAGATTCAACGAGCTGACAACAATGATAGAAATTCATTTTTGTTATTGAACACAATTAATTTCTTCCAAAAGTTATCGGCTGCCTGCTGCAACCTGATTGTTTAATAGTTTCGTCAACTCTCGGGTGGTTCAGAGACCTGCCCGAACGTTGACGACACGAAGTCACGGAAACATGGTGTGTCATCTATAACAGTATCGAAAAAAGGATTAATCATTAAGATGATTATTGATCACTGATTTTTTTTCACATGAAATAAGTCAGTGTTAGCTATAGAATACAGTAGAATGTCAACCAGAGGTTTGTCAACATTCAGCATTGAACATTTAATAATATTCTACATCCAAATCGCATAAGAGAGTTTGTTTTAAATTTATAATATTGTTTGTTTCTAAACTAAACAAGAATGGAGAATCTTCTTAAGATGAATCCATTTAATAAGTGAAAAGAATTCCTAAAAAATAGTTTTTAATTATTTTTTTTAAACTACGATTTCAGACAAGAGAGAATATACAAGATCTAGTAGTAGATTAGCTGTAAACAAAATAACACAGGATTATTGATGCATGATTTGTCACTTGTGACAAGAATCAATGTTGTATCTGCGCACTCACTGTATTCTGACTCTACGCCTTCCACCTTTCATTTAGACACTTTCAGGTGTTCCTTCAAAACTGTTTCCATCAAAGAAATTTTGGATCAAATGTAATATAACATATAGTTGTTATCTTGTTGGATTATCAAAGTCAGACCCAAATACCATTTAAACTGACGAATCAAATTTTGTTTCTGACTAACCAATTTTCATTTGTTATTGTTGTACGGTGTTATTGGCAATATAAGGTAATTCGTTAGAATTTATTTTTAAAACTACTTAGTTCGGTCCCTGTTCAGATTGTTTTATTTCTGGTTTTATATTCTTTCGTCACCACCATTAATTGATTACTTCCTGAGCTTGACACCGTAATACAAAGGCAGAATACAGCGATGGAAGAGAGGAAATGAGGTGAGAGTTTACTTACTTTGATGTTCCGTCCTCCGATCATCACTCCATTCATCTGCTCTAACGCTAACTGAGCAGCTTCGGGAACTTCATACTCAATAAACGCAAAACCTTTGTGTTTATTTGTTACAGGGTCCCACGACAGGTTTACGCTCTTGATGGGTCCAAATGGCAAAAATGCTTGTTTGATAGTATCCTCTTTAATTTCAAAGTTGATACTGCCAACGTAAATCCTAAAAGCAAAAGAAAGGGAATCAAAGTTCAACTGAGCAGCAAAGTTTGTTTTTTTAATTTGGATGAGAACTCAGATGTGGAGAAAGTATATTTGGACAGCGAAGCTATTGAGGTTGTTCAAAAGTTTTGTTACCTTAGTGATTCCATTGGAGCACATGGAAGAGGATATACTAGTGTGATTACAAGAGTAAGCGGATGGAGTAAGTTCAGGGAACTTCTGTCATTACTAACCAGCAGAATGTTACAAGTGTCAAGCAAGGCATGTGTATGTAGTGTAATGAAGTGTGTAAGTGAAACCTGTGCAGTGAGAGTTGAGGACATGTGTTGCATGGAGAGAAATATAAGAATGGTACAATGGATGTGTAATGCGAATACCTCAGAGGAAGATTAAATCAGGAATGTGAGTGGCTAATCGCAAAAAATCTGAAATTGTGATCAACTTTCCATCCTGGAGCAGTCACGCCCCACCCCCATCAATTTTCCCCACAATTGACTCAATCCCTCCTTCCCCCAAACCCCCTTCATGAAATTTAACATAAAATGGTCCTCCATTTCAGGACCATCTTAGCTGTTTAGGGAAGTTAACAAAAAAAAAAATGTTTTACTATGGGAGATAAATTCTGTGTGGATATTTTTGGAGGTGGTGGTTAGGGGTTATTCAAGAAAAAAATTACTTATCCTACCTTGAGCGCTAGTTCCGAGTGGCAAGCCTCCCCAAAAAACCTGTGCTTAAGTGGAAAGTCCCCCTCCTCCCAAAAACTCACCCATAACCTGATCCTGAGTGGTAAGTCCACCCCAAACAAAAAAAACTTGTAAAATCACACATAATCATCTAAAAATGAGACCACCCACCCTCCCCAAGAAAAATGCACATAATTTTATTTTTTTTGCTATGGGAGATAAACTGACTAACTGCTCTAAAGTGCTAGAATAGCCCGGAAATGGGGAATAATTTTAGGTTAAATTCATATGCAAAACTGATTCCTCACTCTAAATTCTAAAATAAAAACTTCATTTTTGCTATTAAATTCGTTAAATTCTGTTAAAACTAGCTTTTTGTCCAAAAAGAATGTTCAAATTGTTCTTTCTGTGTAATAAAAGTTTAGAACATGAATATGTTTATTCCAAGAAAAAACTAAAAAAAAACCTGGCCAACACCAAGAGAAAGACCCCAAGTGCATATGTGAGGAGAGGGGGGAGACAAAAAGTAATATTTTTGATGGATCAAAATTCTTTTCCTCCCTTACCCTCGTAAACTGTTTGAAGTTTGTCAAAATTAACATTTCCATAGATGTAAAAGGAATAAGACAAAATAAGATGTGAGAAATAGAGAGAAAAATAGGAAAAGAGAAAGCGAGCAAGAGAAAAAGAAAGAAAATCGACTTGACAGAAATCAGACTTCTTTATAGAAAAAAAAAAAAACAGATTTAAGCAGGAATCCTGCTACTTCAGAGTTAATAAAAAAACAGATTTCCGTCTTTTCTGAATTACAAAAAAGTGGAATCCTGCTAAAAACTGAGGTCTTACACCCCTGTTAAATCTGGACAGTATAGAGAGATATGTGCAGAACAAGACAGATTGTTGTAAAGAATGGACTAGAAAGAAAGAGGGATAAATAAAGACCTGCCCGAGGTAGGTTAATTTGGAAGTCAATTTATAAAAGCTGCCCAACACATGCCAGTATGTAAAACTGACGTTAAACCGAATGATGAAACCAACCAAAAGTGAATTCTAAAATATGAACTTATTACGTGAATTACATGTCTTGGCTGAATAATAGATTATGAGAATAATCTTAAACATAACACCTCTTACATCTCTTTGTATGGCTTAAATAAACAGGGCATAAACCTTTATTAATAGCTGGGGCATATGTCCCAAGAAGGGTTTATATTACCGAGAGACTCTTGTACCTTTTAATAAGCTTAAGTGTCATATCACAAAATACTTCAAAAGTTATCAAAAAACATTGACTGCAATGATGCAAACTATATGAAAATAAAACTTACGGTATGGGCTTTAAAGTTTTTTCATTTTGTAGAGTTAAGAGTCTATCAAGGGTCTTAAAATGATTGAAACTATTCAAATTTATTTTAAATTAATGGTAAAATCCTTATTTAATTGAGGGTTTAATCTCCTCTCCACCTGGAACCCTTAACAAAAAAGATAAATGTAACCTATGTTACCCACCTCAATAATAGAATGTCTGTTCTAAATCTAATAAGTATAATGGTTTTAGAGGTTTCTTCATATATACAGGGTGAGTGAGAAGTAACCAAGCAGTCAATGTCCTCTAATAGTAAGCTAGTAAGCTATTTAAATTCTCTCGATTCATTGTTTGATACCTGATTATTGTTAGCCAAAGCAGTTCATGTGAACACATCTTTTACTGGTGACAATTTAATTGACCCGCCCATTAGAAATTGACAGAGTGAAAACTCTGCCTCTCGAATGGCAGACAAATAATAAAAAACTGACACCCAATGCGCCTTTATTGTAAAAACAAAATAAACAACAAGAGTGAAACATGCCACCATACATAAACATAGAACTTCTAAATGCATTAATGAACGCAGTCAGCATTCTGAACACTTCAATTGTGCACTAAAAAGATTTTGTTTCTTCAAGTACATTTAATTTGCTTCATAATGTACACTAATTTTTTTTATTCGAACTAAAAATGTGTAGCAGTTACACGAGATTTATTTTGTTTACATGTACTCGCAATATCTTGTGTTATGTCGAGTTGTAACTTGGTCTGCATATTGATACACAGGCGATTAGCACACCAGATATGCGCACTGGAAGCCTGCTGATTTCCGCCCATAGCCGGATACACGCAAACTACAACAGTTCAGGTCAAAACTCTGAGGTAGACAGACTGCCATTTTCTCTTTCCCCTCGTCATCATCATGGTGACAAGGGGTAGGAATAAACCCAGGACCTGAAACTACATTACACCTCTACCAAAAAGCCTGCGGACCTTGCATGTTCCAGTGTTCCTTCAAATAAAAGTTGATACCTATTTGCTTGTGGAGATGTGGTCTTATTCATGGAATATGGTGACCCCCTTTTCTTGTTCAATATTCTATTCCAGTCAGATGTGTCCAGATACAACTAACTCTACCAAGTTACATTCTTCCAAACCAATCATTTCTCATCAAAAAATGTTCTCACTTCCTGGTTACTTATGACTCACTCTGTATATATACATGGATAGATTGGCCCAAAAAGAGGTATCCATTTTATTATCGCTATAATTTTTATGAAAATTAATTAACCCAGGCTTCCGTTTTTCAGGTGAAATGGAACAGGCAAGAAGAGAGGATCAAGATGATTTCGCGACAAAATCGGTTGTTCAAACAACAATTTTAAAGGGACTTTCCAGCAAGAAATGGTCCAACCAGACTCACAATGAAACGCCTACTGGACAAACTCAGGGAGACGGGAAGTGTATAGGAAAATAACATTGGTGCTTGGAGGGTTATTACAAACTTCAATGTGTGATTCAGAGCCAAGGAGCTTGGATCGAGCACATTATAAACTATTGAGTTGTGCTTGCAAAATGGTGGTATACAGAGAAAAAAACCTGCATGTCTGTAAGAAAGGTCTATGAAAAGAAATTGCACAGATTTCCTTTCAATAAAAAACTAGCAGGGCTCCCCAGCGTTGTCCGGACCATAAAAAACAAAATAAAAGGTTAAAAAGTGTGGGTAACATTTTTATATTAAAACTTCTATCTCTCTACCTCTCTCAATCCATCTCTCTCTATCTTTCTCCATTTCCCTGTTTTTCCACATCCCTCTCTCCAACCTCTGTTTCACCTCCACCCAGCCCATTCCTCTCTCTTGTTTTAATGTATTGAAAAATAATAATAATGTAAGCCATTCACCTCTCCTTTATATAATAGATATTGGAAATGGCTGAAAAACTGACACACCCTCCATAACAAAACCTGCCTATGGTAATTAGTGGAAACAAATACAGATCTTTATGGTTTTCCCTATTGACTTATCTCCCTACAAAGGGAAAAGTAGACAAGGTTGGTATGTAAGGAAAATCCAGCTCCCTCAAAAGGGTCACTCTGGATTGAAAGAAAAATTAAAATTGCCTCAGCCTAGAAGGATTTCTCCTCTTACAGAGGACAGAAATGATACTACACTTTGATTCTAGCCCAATGGCCTGCGAGTCCTCTGTTGACAGAGCTGCCGTTAGATTTACAGGTCTATTCAAAGCAGAGACATGTGCAGGTACCAGCACAAAGAGATCGGTTAGAGTACGCCTGAGGGTAGACATATCCCAGCAGCATTTCTTCACAGTAAGAGAGCTGAATCGAATGGCAAGAGGAAAGAAACCCAAGACGACCAGCACTCTTTTGCAGCTGCAGAAAGCTGACAGTACCTCAGTTCATTGAAGGACCACCTATCGTTTGCAGCCAAGCACACTATATTATATGTGCTAGATTGACATTAACACTACAAGTCGGGTTATCGGCAACTAACCTGATTCTCCTGCTCGGTTTGTTGACAGATGAGGAGGATAGTTAGTCACCCAGCAGGAAAAACAAAACCTGACAAAGAGTACACAGACACAGAATGAAAAAAAGTTTACCTGCACATAAGAGCTAAAGCCTGTTGTCTCTGAATTGTGTTCTGGAAGTTAGCCATTTGCTGTAAGAAAATAAAAACTTTTTTAACCAAAGAGATTAAGAGAAACAAAATAATTTAAAATTTCTATCGAAAAATCAAGTTAGAAAAAACACCCTGAAAAATAAGGGGGGGGGGGGGGGGGAATATTCAGAAATACCACATGTATTATTTCTCCAATAGAAAACAATTTTAAAAATACAAAACCCTATCATATTTTTGCGACTAAAAATCAATAATATAGTTTATACTTGTCAGAATTTTTGAGATAGCGAGTTACTTGTATTATTTTTATTTGGATTATTGTCCTCACCAATAAGAAAAATCTAAATGTAATAGTTTATAACAACATTTTGCAAGATTGCTTGTGTTATGTTATACATAATTTAACGTCAAAATCACCAGTTCTTCATCAGATTTGATTACATAGGAAAGATCAGCATACACCAATAATCAATAACAGTAAATATGAGAAGAGACATCGCTTGAAATGTTCTCTAAAATTAAAATCAATCATTATTATATTTGGTTTAATGTCCATTTTACATGCTGGCATGTGTTGGATGGCTTTTACAAATTGACTTTCATACTAACCTATCTCTGGTCAGGTCTTTATTTATCTCTCTTATTTTCCTTGACCTTCCCCTGCCACTTCAACTCTTCTATGTCTACTAACTCAAAAACTTACATCCATTCTTTCAACATAGCCATACTATAAAAGTTTCCTGTTCTGCACACATCTCCCTATACTGTTCAGATTTAATCTTCCGATATTATCAGATCTAAGCCTGTCTTTAAGACTCACATTACACATCAATTTTATCATTTCTCTCCATGCAACACATCCCTTATCCTTCACTGGCCAGGTTTCACTTCCATCATCATACTGTGTCTGATAGACTCTTCCTTTGGTCGACAATGGTAACACTCTGCTGGTTAATAATGACAAAAGTTCATTGAACTTACTTCATCCACTCCTAACTCTTGCAATTACACTAGCACCTGCTTGTCCCTGCACTTCAATGGTATCACCAAAGTAACAAAACTTCTAAATGACCCCAATAATCCAAATAATTCTTCAATCCGAAGAAAAATAAATGCCAGCAACATAATTTTACTTAAGATTTAAAAGAGAAATTTAATTTACTATCATATTTTGGCCAGCATTTTTTTTTGTTGCTATTTTTATTAAATTATTGTTTTGTCTTATCAAGTTGAAGATTGTTGGTTCTTTTTTAAACTTCCATAAAGCTGCTTTTCGCAGTCTGATAGCATTTGCATTTGATATCGGACAAGGGTATGTTATGTCTGCTTGGCGTCGAGCTTCTAGAATACAATCTTTTGCTATTGTAATTGACGTTTCTGAGAAATGCTCTATTGTTTCATAGTTTGTTTCCATGTTGTGTGGGTAAAACGGACGCGCACATATCTGAGGCAATGTCTGAATCCTTAGAAAGTGACCTCCAGTCTGTAGTTGAATGGGGTCATAAATAAATGGTAATATTTAATGATGCTTAGACAAAGCTCCTTTCCTTCAACAACTACAAGAAACCTCTTCAACCACCGATAGCCATGGCAAATAACACCCTACCTGAGAGTCTAACGTTCAAGCTCCTCGGCCTAACATTCACAGATTAACATGAATTGGAACAAGTACATAGAAAACATTGTCACGGTTGCTGCAAAGAAAAGTGGGCTCCCTCTACCGATCTGGAAAATTTCTCATGCTTGACAGTATCCTATATCCCTACAAAGTCACCCTCTGCCCATGCATGGAGTATTGTTGTCACATCTGGGTTGGTGCACCATCTACTAGTTTCTCCCTTTTCGACAGTCCAAAAGTCTCTAATCTAATAGGTCCCTCACTATCTACTAAGATTCAGCCCTGTCCCATCGCCACAATGTGCTTGTCTTACAAGTACTTCAATGGAATGTGCTCCGATGAACTTGCTGCTTTGGTGCCCCTCGACATAAATACACTCAACCAACCCGACAATCAGCTAAATTCCACCCATTTACTGTGCAGGTCCACAGATGCCAGATAACCTTCTACTCCAATAGCTACTTCCCTCGAGTTGCCAGCCTTTGGAACCCCCCATCTCCTCCTCCCTGTTTGTACCAACATGCAAACATTTTAAACTTATGTGAACAAGTATCTCGCTGCACAGCTCCCAATTTAGGATGACCCCCCCCCCAAAACTTTCACCTTAATTCTCAGTAGCCCCTTATGCCTAAAGTGGCAATTTAAAAAAGTCTTACTTTACATATCTCTTTAAACTTTTCCTAGTTTGCCTAGTTTGAAGTCAGCTTAAAAAAAAAAAAAACTTAACTGTAATATTACATTTCTGGACTATTGGATATCAGATTTTTTACTCTAGATAAATCATTCCTACTCTTACTTCTGAAAATAATACAGATTTGGAATTCCAACCATATATATATAAACAGAGATATTGTTCTTAGAACTATCGGCGATCACATCAAATCAAATAATTGAACATTTAATTTTTCCCCCGACAAGAAATATGGTTGATTGAAAATCAATGTTGCACAACACATTCAAGCCGATTGAGCTTGTTCTTTAACAAATGTAGTACTATACACCGATTCATTTATTTTACGGAATCATAGGATTTGAAAATAAAACAGAAGTTAAAAAGGGTTTTAAAATAAAAAATATTGTTTTAGCTCACCTGTTGTTGATGTGCAATCGTCTGCCGTACCAAGACACTCTTGATACTTTGTTCCATGGCATACTTCTTTGCCTTCTGTATGGCTTCCTGCTGAGAGGTGTTCAATTTTGGTAATAAGAATGGCCGCTGGTCCCTCTTGGCACCAGGTCCTTCTACAAGTGGGCCCACCTGCTCAGCCTGGGGAGGCTGCATCTCCTCAGTTAGATCTGTCACAGAACCAAAAAGAGGGTCAAATAAAAGAGCTGACAAAAGTGGAGGGAGAAGCGAATAAATATGAAACCAAGAAAAATAGTCAGGAATGAAGAAGGGGAGGGATGGGCAAAGAAAAAGATGGCACAGGGCAAACAAAAAATGAAATCAAGGTTATTTCATCATCTGAGGCGCAAACATTGCCATTAACACAGGGAAAATTGTTTTCAAGGAAACGAACATTAGCTTTTCAATAATTACATCTGGATAGTTTTCTTTAAAAAAAAATATATACAAATAAAATAAAGACGTTTGTCATTCATTACTATCAGAGTGTCCTACACTAAATAAATATAATGATGTGCACCAGTAGAGATTGGCTGTCAGTATTTTTTTAAAAAATCGTTTTTTTTTTCGTTTTTTACAATATATTCATGTGAAACAAGGATTACCACATCACAAGCATCGATCGACTGATTGCCTCTCCTGTATGGCCCTAACTTTGGGCACTGTAGTCACACCAATAGCCCCATAAAACAGCTGGCCGTAAGGGTGGCACGAGCAATATTGAACTTCTTACTGATATATAAAAACACAAAAAAAGAGAGAAAAAATAGCATTTAAGATCAACATAAAGAGAATAAACGCAGGTTCTTCTGGACAGCCAAAATATTTAAGTGACAACTGTCAAAAGAAAGTGTGGAAACACTTGGACTTAAGTGAAATGGGAAGAGAACAAAAACAAAACAAATAAATTAACTGAAAGGTTTGTTTTTTTTGTTTATAAAGAAATTAAATCTTTCTAATAATGTATGCTTGGAAATATCTTCATTTAAAAGACGTCTTTTATGAACTAACAGCAGCTGAAATAATTTTTACTCTTACTAAATAGTTGGATTATATTTACATCTCTATAAGTTAAAGAGATTAATGGTTTTCTTCAACAACCTTGTGTGTGCAAGTTTTTGTATGTATGATTATCACACATATACATAGACACACTATAAAATGTTAATATGTATAAAATTATCCATGAAAATGATATTCCATGATTCTATAAAATATTTAAAAGAGTTTAAAGTTACAGAAAGAGAATCTCTTTGCTATGTTCTACGTATTTAAAAAAATATTCAGTGTTAATTGCAAAAGCATTTTTTTCCCCCCAAACTTTTTAAAAATCAAAACATTATCCAAGAATTGCGGAAAAATGAGTGGGTATGGCGTCATGGGAAAGTGGTACCGGATGAAATGTGATGTACATCCGCATTTTGGATAGCAAAAGAACCCACCCACAAGCTGCCTTGATATAAGTGTCCACAAGATTTGTTTACAAAACAATGAGACAGTCCCCTCCAACTCCCCCTTGCATGGGTGGGTGGGGAGTATCAATATATTGTGTAGAGTTGGGGGGGCAATCAGGCAGCAACGCGTCACTTCTTTCAAATGAATAAAATGGATGTTCTCCTATAATCAATGTCACGATGATGACGGCTTGGATCGTACAGCCAAAGAGAGAAAGAAGGCATTCATATCTATGTGCAGCAACTTTTGTATCTCATGCCAGCTATGGCATTCTTGCAATAATCCAAGATATGTGTTACCAAATTAGAAACACTACAAGCGAGGAGAGCGTGAGCATGGGGGGGGGGGGTCTTGTATACACATTAAAATAGGTTTGGGGTTCGTTTTTTGTTCAGTTTTTTAAGAAACTTACCAATAAGTTAACATAGAAATAAAAATTAAGAATAAAATAATTTCCTGACTGCTGAAGTTAGCAAGAATTGTATTTAAAAGGAACTGCTAAATACTTCTTCTAGCCCTAGCCGGAGGTGGCAGGTGAAATAGTGTCAGGAATCAACAAGTAGGAGCTAATGCCACATGAACCAGGATCCATTTCATCCATAAGGCTGGAGATAGAAATGATTTAAGGACTAAAACCACAACACATTCGTCCAGGAATTTTTTTTTCTGTCTCGTGTCTCTTTTGGTCTTGGATAAAACAAGGAACCTCTTTCTCAAAATTTAATTTTCTGATAAAAAGGAAAAAATAAAAAAAGAGATAATGATGAATACAAGCTACAAATAGACACTTGATTTCAAAAAAGGTAAAAAAATAAATATATATATACTACAACACATATAAAAGGTGAATGGCATCAGACAAGTCATTTACAGAGAAATCAAGTTCCAACTAAAATGATAAACAAAGTAGAGTGAAGATTTTTTTTTTTTTTTACTCTAAGGTCACCACTTATCAAGGCCAAGATCCACTCAAGGATAAGTGGCACAGCCTTAAGAATGTCATAAATATTCAAACATGTTGCATAAGACGAAAGTATTCAGAGTTTTCATTTGAAAAAAATAGTTCAATGATTTAGATGTCGTAAGTCGTTCTATTAAGTTTCAGTTAAAATATAATTTTCATCGGCAAGCGTGCAGATTGAATTGAACCATCTAAAGAAGGACACATCCTTCTGTAAGGGGCTCTGTCCGTTCATTGGTCTGTCATGTTTATGTTTGAAATAACATTTTTAGATGTGTCCACATATCTCTATAAGAGTCCATCTCTCCAGCTGTCTATCACGTTTAAGTTTGAAAAGGCATTTTTATTGCTAAATGCGCAGACTGAATGAACGCATTTAAAGATGACTCGTTCTTACTTTTATATCAGTCAATTTTGTCTTTAAAGATTAAAACTTCACTAAACTTTGATAAAACATCTAAGTTGAACTCATTTTTTAGGAGGGGGGGGGGAATTTGGTATGATGCAAAAAGGAATCAGAATTTGTGGGCATTATGGTAAATAAAGGGGGGGGGGTATTTTTTGAGAAGTGATTACATGTCAGTAAACATCTGATATATTTAAAGGATTTTTTTAATGTTAGTTTACATTAATAGGAAAGCTTTTTTATTTATCACACCGATATTATCACCAAAACATCTGTGATTTAAATCTTCTGAAAAACTATATATAGTAGAGAGCAAAACACATACAGATATTTGTATGCCTTATTTGTATAACTATTATTTAAAGAGTTTATGATAAATTAATGTTTGATGTCATACATTTGTAATTTCATTTTCATATATATATATATATATATATATATATATATATATATATATATATATGCAATAGTTTTATCAATATTAACAGGAATTAAAGTAATTTAATTTAGAAGAAAACGATAAATTACCAAAATCTTTCTTAGAATATAATGTTCAATAATTTTCAAGGGAGGTAATTTAAATGAAAACGATTAGTTTTCAAAATTACAATAGATGTATATTAATTTGTATGTAATGTAAGTTATACATTTAAAAAGAATACTTTGAGCAAGATTAATGGCCACCGGATGACTGGTAGTTCTTTGTTTTAAATAAATAGGAATCTGCTAATAATTACAGATTATAAGCTATTCATGATAGATCACTAAAAGAAAAGTGTCAGCTTGAAAAAAAATTTAGATCTTTATCTCAAAAGGAGGCGATACAGTTTTAAAAGTTCGAAATCTTAAACAGAAGCTTATTTTTCTTTCCTTCAAGAATTAAAAAAAAATCCTTTGATTTTTTTTTCAATAGTTTTTTTCTTTCAAAATGTTTGAATATTTTTTTCATCGTTTAATGTTTTCATAAATAAATGTGAATAATTTAATGTAGTTATTTTTTTTTCAAATTTACTTTTATAAATGTTTTTCCTTGTAAGATATGTAAAAAAATTAAAAACACGTTTTATATTATAAAATTTTAAAAAAAGACAGTGATCGTTTTTTTTTTTAATTCTAAGAAACTAACAAACCAAGTGGAGTTAGAACCCGGTGTTCATTGCTAAAGTGGACAAATGGTGTTTATGTCAGAAATTGGAATGGCGTATTGACGAGGATGAACGCAATAAGTTTAACAAGATTATAAAGTGTTTAAAACCTTGTAAATTTTCTGAAAATAAAAGCAAAAATTAACCAAAAATGGAAACAAAAAATTGGTCCCGCTACAAATTTCAACCCAAATTTAATTTGACACACAAAGAATATTCTGTTTACACGTTAGTTCCTTCTTTGGAGTCGGGACAATAATTGGTAAAAGATGCTAAATAAAAGTAAAGCAACTTTCTAAACCTAAATACTCAGAGGACTTTATTGCTAGGAGCAAGGTGTAGTATCTGTTCAGGAGCTGTACTTTATCTTTTCTGTCCTCGTTCAGTGATGGAGAGGTCCTTCTAAATTGCGGCAATTTTTATTTTTGTTCCAATTCAAAGTGCACCTTTTTGGGGAGCTGGATTTTCCCCAAATTAAAAACTGACTGTGCCTTACTCTGTCCTCGTGAGGAGGCAAATAAATAGGGACTCATAGGACCAATTGTAAACTCTGGTTTTATAATCGTACGTGGAATGGATGGTCTGAACCACCCTGTGACAAGATGCTTGTCTTTCGCCGGTTTGACTCCCAATATCTAGCATTTCTTAAATGTTCTAAGTACTAATCAGGCTTAACGTCACTTAACTGTTGATTTGAGGAGTAACTGTGCATCAACATCATTTAGCCATTAACTGAGGCTAGAAAGAGAGGCCAATATGAATGTTGTTTCGTTTTGGAGGGGGGGGGGGGGGGGGGATATCACCAAAAAATGCTTTTGGGTAAATGAGAAAGATAGACTGCAGGGAATCAGTAGACTACAATTCTGAAAGAGAAAAAAATATGGTTTGAGGAAAAAGTTGCAAGAATCAAAAACTCTGGCAAGAGAGAGTGGGGTGTTGAAGGAGGTGCAAAACAGAAAATGTGGAGATAATGTTTATGAGAGATTACAGAAAGCAAGTCAGAAAGCAAGTGTGTGTGTGGGGGGGGAGGTATGTGTGTGATGGTTGAGTTACACCAAAGATCAGGAATTTTTTTTCTTTTGGAGGGGGGGGGGGGTAATTGAAGGAGGAGGGGGTTAGAAGATTGTGTCAAAATGAATTTAAAACTTAACAGAAGTAGTCAAGTGATGAAAAAGACTAATATCTTTAGATAAAGCAGGAAAAAAGCCTAAGATAGAAATGTTGAGGGGGGGGGGGGTTATGGGAAGTATATAAAAAAAAATTTGATAACCGATTTGTACTGAAAGAAAAAAAATTGTAAATTGGTTAAGTAAAACAGGTTGTTAAAAAAAAAATCTTTGAAATTGGCATTATCAATTAATAATTAGGTAGTAATACTAATATGAAAATTTTTATAATAAGGAATCCAATAATAAAGATTGTTTAACAATAAAGAATCATGTTAGAGAACGTAAGTAAAAAAAAAGCTCGTTTTTGAATTTGATAGTTTTTTTAGCTTTTAACAATACATTTTTTCTCTTGCCAAATCTGTATAAATCACATCCTTTGTTAGCTTTTCGACGAACTTTATTAAGACAAACTCTGTTAAATATTAATTAAAGTAGAAATAATTTGCCAAATGCATAAGGTTACTTAAGTATGATCGATAAGGTTTGTCCTTGGGTATCACCTGATATCGGATTGGTTGGGTTTAATCATGTGTCGTAGTAAGGATGTGAAGGAGAAGAGTTGCAGATCAGAATTAAACATGGTTTAATATTAAATTGTCCGTGTTGGGTCTTTTTTTTTTTTCATGAGTGTTTTAGCTAATTGTGTAAAAGAATGTCACTTGGAAAAACATTGTCACCCTGATCCAGAAAAGCGAATAACATGCATTGCCCCCTTCCCATACCGTATTAAAAGACTATAACAAAACCATTCACAAGGGGGTCTCATCATCTGAAATAGTCCAATTCTCAACCCAAGTTGTTTAATTTAGAAAAAGAATTACAAAAAAAAAACAAAAAAAAACACCAAAGATACGTTTCAAGGCAAATTGAACCAGTAACCAAAGTGAAAGAAATTATCAATATTTGTGGCCATTGCAAAAAAAAAACAAACTGGTTTACTTTCTTTTATAGTTATAATATGATATAGAAATCAATATAAGTGAGTGTGATCGGCTGTGTTTAAAAAAATAATTAAACCAACATTAGATAGCCAAAAGAAAATTTGAGTTGGGAGGGGGAGAGTATCATTTTATGTTTCACATTGAAACAAATTATTTAGGAGACTTTTTAAGTTTTGTACAAAAATGATTAGTTAGAAAGGTAAAAAGAGTATGTTGAAAGTTAAGACCCAAAGAAAAACAAGCAGAGACTCTTCCAAAGGCAAAGTCTATAGATAAGAAAATCAATTTGTATCTGCATTTTTGGAATGAGGAGTTTTTTTTTGTTTGTTTTTCGTCAGACTAATGCCATCATTGATAATTATATTTCTATGTTTAGGCCATTTGTGGCAAGAAATAAAAAGAAATTGGTTAACCTTTGAAGAATGGAAGAACCAAAAAGAATTAGGGTCGATATAGAAAAGTCAGATATTGCTTATGTGTAGAAAGATGGGTATGTACATCAGCCCATGTGGAGTAAAGCATCAATTGTAGATGAGAGCCACACTGGAGAACACAATGTTTGAAAGCGTTCAGAGTTCAGCTACGTATTAGGTTGTTCCAACAAGATGAGTACACCTAGTATAAACATGAATTCAATATTGGAACTGTTAATAATACCAAAAAATAAAATATTTTTTTTAATCTAAATGCAATCTTTATAGAAAGTTAGTTATGTTTATATATTTATATGTACAGGATGCACTCCTAAACTAATTAACTGACCATTATGAATTTTGGAACACATCTGCAAGGCATAAGGTCATAACATAGGCTATATTTAATTTTATGCAAAGGGGAGAAAAAGGGTGTGAAAGTTCAGATACCTCAGATTTTTCTGAAATTTTAACAATAGGTATAAGACATCAATTAATAAATATTCGCAAAATTTAAGTTTATTTGGGGTATTTTAAAAGGTTTTAGGGGAGCATAATATGGACACAACTTCTCATTTAAAAAATTTAAATATTTCAGATTTGCATTGAATTTGATCCATACATAACAGTGGTGCAAAACTATTCTGTTAATGAAAATTAATTTTACTCGTCTTTCGACAGGTATTTTTCTAGTGATTTATAAGAACGTTCATATAACACTATGCAACTGTTTTGGTCACACGATGCATGCGTGTTTATGACTTCAATAAAAAAAACGTTAAAAAAATCATCAATTCATTTAATTTAAGGGTGTAAGAAACATCAACGTACACAAATAAAACATGAACAATCATGTTTAAATACGGGAGAAGGATGCTGTAAATGAACACCCGAGGGAAGGCACATCGGCCTAAACATAGAAATATCAATGTTGATGATAAGGACAATAGTCCAAGGAAAAAAAATTTTAAAATCAAAGTATAAAAATAGTCAACTGTAATATTTAAATTATTTAAATACGGGGAAAACTTCACCGTAAATGAACCTGATGGCAAGAGAGAAGATCGGCCGAAATGAAATAGAAATAATCATCATTAATGAGGACAATAGCGTGAAGAGAAGCAAAGGAAATAAGAAATTTTGTCGACAATAATATCAGTCGAGATAAATTGTTTGTAAGATTTGTTTGCTTAAAATGATTAAAAAAAAAAAAATGGTCTTCATTTGAATTCGAAAAGGTTACAGTAAAAGACTGAGAAAACTGTGTCTAAGGAATGTTTCAATTACAATTTTTAGAGAATTTAAAGGAAAAATTATTGAAAAAGATATTCAATAAAATGTAATGTTAGAATGATTATCTAATCAAGTTATTGATATGAATAGTTTAAATCTAATCAATTTAGTGTGGAGGATTTGTTTATTAATATAGAAACAAGAACTCAAAACAACTAATTCCTAAGATTTGAAATTAAAATTAATGCTATCCATTTATCAAGGTTAGAAGTTAAAATCTATTATCTTTACGTTTACTATTTTGAGGTTAATTTAATCCCGAGAGAAAATTTAGAGAAACAATTGTAAAGATTACATTTTTTAAAATAGCCAATAAAAGCAGCTTTATCGAAGTAAATCTGTCTCCTAAGATCTTCTTACAACAAATATTTACCAGAGGAGTAATGTTAAAACTTATGTGAAATTGAATGTAAACAATAAAAGGAGATCTGACTAATGACACACATTTCAATGAGTGAGTGAATCAAACAGCATGTTCTATCACATGTGAATATAGAGTAATTCTAATTTCCAATGGAATATTTTGGATTTAAATGTTGGTCAACATCGACTCAATCTTTTTTTACTAATGAGTAACCACTTATCAAGACTATCAAAACCACACAAAGATAAGGGTCAAGAAGATGGATAGATTGACAGTTGAATGATGATAAAGACTTCAAGATGATTGAAAATCTCAACATACCACTCATTCAAAACAACAGCTGACGCAGTAAACAGCAATTTTTCTCCTTTGTCAGAAATTTTGCTCATATGAGGACTAAAGGACAAAATATGAGGGGGATTACAAGGCCACCAACAGTAAACCCATGATCAACTTTCTACTCTCCATATCCCTATTTACTTGCCTCCCCACGAGAGCAGAGTAAGACACAAGATCGTTTTTAATGTGAGGAAAATCCAGCTCCCCAAAAAGAGGCCCTCTGGATTGGGACAAAAATTAAATTGCCTCAGTCTAGAAGGATTTCTTCTTCACTGAACAAGGACAGAAAAGATTAAGTGTAATATCAAACCATATTACTACTTTGCTCCTAGTCAAAAGGCCAAGGGTATACTCTTCATGTCTTGTTTGAGCTGTTTGCCACACAGACTATTCCAACAAAATCTTTAGGTCACGTTTCCATTTCAAAGATTTCGGAAGCAATTTACATTTCGCAAAAAAACCTTTGTTGTGCGAACAGAAACAATTAGTTTGTTCTCTGAATCTTTTACAAACATTCTAAAGATTTTATTGACCATATAATTTTGCTGTTATGCTCAATTTCACTTAAATTCTAACGTAACTTCTGATAAATGTTAGTCAAAAGATTTTTATACGAGACAATTTACTAAAAATAAACACACTTTTATTAGAATTTTCTTTTTTTAATTTTATACCGATCAACATTTTTAGATTTGGTTGTAGTGTGAAAAAAAAAAAAAAAAAAAAAAAAAAGCTGGATGGAGAAGTGTCCTATGTTCCAAAGTGAATTTGACTGAAACTAGCAAGAATTCCCAATGGCAGGCATTTGCTCATCAGAACGGTATTTTTTTTTCTCGTTAGATTTTAGGCTGGACTTCACTGAAAAAGAGAAAAATAAAAAAAAGAGAAAAAAAAAAGAGAGAGAGAGAAACAAAAATGTTCATTCAAATGTTGCATATGGATTTTCCCCATTTCCTGGTGGAAGAGAACACACATATCAGAGGGTCGTGGCAGCTAGCAGTGTGAGTGAGTGAGTGTCTGTCTGACAAACCTGATATATACAAACAAAATAGAGAAATCATTACTGAAACTTGGGTCAGAAGAAACATTTTACAATAATAACAGCAATAACGTTCCCAGTAGTAAATATGTAATGACAGAGGAAAAAAATAGAACAGAGGTACATGGAAATCACCATTCGCAAGAAAAATGTAACCTTTGTAAAGACGATAATTTTGATCACTTTGCGTCCAGGTTTTATCTTTTACCTATTGTTACAATTAGGCTTTTACAATTTCTTTAATAAAAACAAAAAATTACTATTTTCTTTTAAATTAATTCTTGACACAACACAAATTACTTAGGAATTTTCCAAATGTAATTTTACTTTTTTGGCAGAACAAAGTAAATATAGTATCTTTCAGAGAAGCCAAAAATCTTCTGTATATACGACCCATTTAGAAGTCAGTTGTTTGAAGAATTTATTCAATAGATAGAGCGGTGGAAGGGGGGGAAATAAAAAAAAAACTCCCTACAGCATCTGTGAAATGTACCTCCAACTTATCCTCGCACTCTTATGCAATTTCAAATGCAATTGTTTTTAAATAAGAGTCCATAAGTAAAGTTTAAACAAAGAAATACCAGAAATCTAAATCTAGTACCCTGAAAGAAAGACAAAGGAATTAAGAGACAACTCAATATATATACATATATTATAATAAAGCTAGTTGGTTATTCAAAACCGACCCCTTCTCCAACAAAGCTGTCTGACGTTATTTATTAGTTTGAAACTTGACTAAAAAGAAATTTAAATGTTATGAAGAAAAGAAAAAAAAATGGAATAAAACTTCTTTTCTAACGAATATTTTTTTCTGCCTAAAGGAATTTTATTTCTCTATTTAAGTCTCTACAGAATTAATGATTTTGAAAAGCACTTAACCGTAACTGAACTAGGATACCAAAAGACCTACAAGCAGCAAAAACTGAAAAATAGCAAAAGGAAGTAAGAATAATCTAAGTTCACTCTTTTGGGAATTCAAGTGATAGAAATTAGAGATTCAGTATCCGTTATAAAATCTTCAGCAGCAGAAAAACAAGGCAAACCAAGATGTTTTTGTTGTTGACATGCAAATTCTTAACAATAACCAAAAATGGTATGTGTGCAGATGGACATATCTCTCTCCCCCAAGTAACAGCATCAAGTTAGTTAAATCAATCCAGAAGAATAAATATTAAATAAACTGATACATTTGTATTATTCTATTATTCTACTATTCTCATCTTGGTTATTATTTTCACAACGTTTCGGCTGATGTAACCACCATGCTTCTTCAGGTTCATCTTTTTGAACTTGGGAATCTTTATGTCAACTTTGCGAACCTATACGGGATATCGAACTGAACCTATGGATTAAATAATGGGTTCAATTATAAATTCCACATAGGTTCCCAAGCTAAAAAGATGCACCTTAAAACGGTCGGAGGTTACATCGGCTAAAAAGTCATGAGAATAACAATCAAGATAGGAATGGTAGTCCTAACAATTCAAATACAAATTATCAATCTTCATCTAAAAAATTCCAAAGATAAAACTGATACATATAATATTATGCTTTTGATAAAGGCCAAGATTGACTATAAAGGAACAAAACAAGGTCGAGAGACACACTGGTAATCTAGCAAAGATGAGATAAAAACTAGAGTACAAGATTATATCAACAATGGTTGGTATTTGGATAATCTCACCAACCTAAAGAGATGTTGCTGTGACAACAGAGATGAATGTAGATTGAGAAACAAAACACTGATATAAATGCTAATTTACAAATGGGCTTAAAAAAATAGAACGAATATTACGGTTTGGTTATCGTTGTTTATATGAACAGTGTCTCTCAAAAGAAAACAGGAAGTTAAAATAGCTATATATATGGGAATGTCCGACTAATGCTTATTACTCTGTAAGCCGACTTTACTTTTATAGCTTTGGTTTTCATTATTCATATATTCCAATGGGCAAACACAGTTGATAAAACTAACTTGATCTTGACTTAAGCTAATCGATCTTAAATGTGGAGCTTTGTCAGGGCAAAAAATACACCCCGATCATAGATTTTAAATAATGCTGCAAAAGCGAGATGCTTCGGCTGAATCATTCCTCTTACTTCAGCAACTGGGGTCTGAGACTGAGGTAGAAGATTTGGGTCTCCTTGAGACCTTGTGTTTTCAGTGCTGCAAATACAGAGAGAAAAAAAGAAAGAGATAGATATAAGAAGCTGGTACTTTATTGGTTGGAAGGGAAAGAGATGAAGATGACCTACTCAAAGAATAGATATGCCAGCAACTCATCCACCTGAAAAACATCACAAAAGCCAAACACTATATATATGCGATTAAAGCCATCATATTTATTAACAGAGGCTATGATGGTTTTGCTTGATTTTGTTGTTATTATTATTATTATTACTGAACTTGCAACATGTGGCGAGAGACACACGGGTTTGCTCGATGGGAGAATACAGCAGCAGCACGAGACGATTTCCCAATTACAAATGCTTTGTTTTAACAATTGGGAAGTGAGTGGCATCTAACAAGAAAATAAGCTAGAATAATAGCTGCATCCCGCTGTTCTGAGGTGAGACCAAATACAAAGCAGAGAAAATGGAGAAATAGTTACTCAACACAGAACTAGTACAGACGTGGAGAATCTTTTCACTTTGGAAAACTGCACTAAGTAAGCTATAATCTAATAAAACCACATTCGATCAATTTTAAAATTTTAATAATTTTAAACTAATTACAATGAACTCCCTTGAAAAAATTGTCCGTGTGCAGCATTAAAGTCAAGCTGCAGCAAAACGTGCCTTTCGCAGAACAAGTGTAAAAATATAACTTATTTGTATGTTAATTGTGATCATCAGCTGAAACAGATTCTGTTTTACTCTTTGGCATTTTAAATATATTGATCGTCACAGAATGAAAGGTTTTCAATTGTAAAATTATCTTAGAAAGCTTAGAAATAAATGCCAGCTCACAGACAAAAAATGACAAGTGTAAACATTGTAACAATTGAAATGCATAAGAAATACAAAATTACAGATCAATCGTCATTAATCCATCATCCCATGGGATGGGAGGAACCGTAAAAGCGGGCATGCTCACCGACAAGAACCATGTTCGAGTTCTGTCAAGGATATTGCACCATGTTCACTAATACACTTAGGAAAGGTATGAATTCATCTCCTCTCCCTCTAACTATGGGTGAAATAAGGTAGACTAAATTCAAGCTTTCATATGGCAATGAGCTTAGAAGGAAAACCGAAATAACACCAGCTGCTGGCAATGGTACTGTGTGTATATCCTCCAAAACATCTTTAAAAATAACACAAGAAATCTGAATGGTTAGACTATTGCTGGCAGAACCTCAGGGGACAGTGTCCTTCAGCAAGCAAAATTGATGATGATGATGTAGGGTCCCTACACCATCATTTGCAATTTTGACAAATCAGACATTTTAGATTAGAATACACTTAAAAGTTAACCTTATCCTACCTTTAAAATAGTCTGCAAATATGAACACGAATAAATGGAATGGCTTGGATATCTATGTTTGCAGCGGCACCAACAGAATTTATGCAGCAAATAGTGACGTCAAACTGTAGCGACAGCTCTGTGCAGCAATCTTGGAAAATCTTTAAATTATGCTCGTCAAAATTAATACCAGTTTTGTGATGAAACTGGATATCTACAGCCACTATCTTACACAACACACATTGCTAGTCTTTTTCTACTCTATCGTTATTTCCATGGAAGGTGCTCGACTGAGCTCCAATCTCTGGTTCCTCCTTGTAAGACATTCACAAAAAATCTTACAACTGAAAAAAAAAAAAAAAAAGAACTTTCTCTTCTTCCTTGGTATGTCTAGTGTCAGGCAAAATGTCCATGAATAGAGATCAATGAATCACATTACCACAGGACTGCTTCCTTGTACACTACATGGTCATCTTCAAACCCAATGTCATAAACCGTCCCTATAAGTAACCAAACACTGCTCATTCCATTCATCATTTTCAATCCTATAATATTCAACTGACAATCCATCTAGTTAATTCTTATCCTTCCTTGAGTGACTTCTGGCCTTGACAAGTGGCGAACCATTAGTATATATAAAAAAAAAAAGTAATGTAAGATTTTGCCCTTTTTTAATGGAAATCGCTCCAGACAAGGCATGAAGCCAAGGAGCTACAAAAAAAAAAAAAAAAAAAAGAAAAGAAAAAAAAAAATACTACTTAAAGGTCAAAAACTAGCCAACGATAAGTGTTAGATGGATAGATTCCAACCCAGAAAACAGCAATTCTTCCCCCCTTTGTTAGAAACATCGCTCATGGAATGTGAGGAGTAAAGTACAAAATAAAGGAAGCAAGAGTTACAAGGCTGGCGATAGTAAACAGAAAGTTCACTTTCTACTCTCCTTAAAAGGATTTCATAAACAAAATGTTACTATGTAAGATAGTGCACATATTGTTTAGTGTTCTGATCAAAAAATATTTTTTATTTCCAATTGACTTTTTGATTTTTTTCTATTTAATCTGATAAACAGTTTCTGTTTTGATTTATAATGTCAGAGATAGTCGGAGGAGATACACCTCTGTGTCTGTCACAAGTCCTCTAACTGCTTCTCAAAATCACTGGGTTCAAATATTTTTTTGGATATAAAATTTTTTTATATATATATATATATAGCAGGACCCATGCACAGACATTGCCCAGGTAAAATTGAAGAACATAAGAAACTCATGCTTCCACCTTTGAACCCTATAAGTATTTTTACTAATTCTTTTTTAGTTATAAGTATTAATTATACCGTTTGTTTTGTAATTAGTAAAGTTCTAAATAATAATGAACATTTGAATAACTACAAAAAAATCATCATTGCAGCAACATGCTTAAATAGAGGTTAGGATTCTTCTTTTTTTTTTTTAATAATAGTGTCTATACGCAAAACACTGGAAGGAAGATACTATTTTCTAAGAATAAGAGTATTTGCAAATGAAGTAATTTTTCTAAGTATTATTTTTTATTAGAAAAGTCAGCAAATATTTTATGCCTAAACAGGCTCTGGATTTGAATATGTAAAATCTAAATTAAAACTAGATAGAAATTAAATGTTTATAAAAAAATGAATACTGAAACCTTTGTATTACTGCATAACCATGAACAGACATCCTCTATATGTAGAGAGAATTATTTTTTTTTGGGGGGGGGGGGGGGGGGTTAATTTTTTATTGGGGATGGGGGTTTAAATATTAATGTCTATACACAAACACTAAAACCAAGGTGCTATTTTATATGATTAAATGTATTTCGCAAATAAATTAATTTGTCTGAATATTATTCATAAGAAAAAGCGTTGGGTGCCTTAAACACGGGTGTCTGTGTTTCTATAGAAACTGATATGTATGCTTGCAAGACTGTTTTTATGGAAACTGACCAGTGAGAACTGGTAGTTGCTAGTGAAAAACGTTTGCTTGCGCACAAACTGTTGCTACAATGAATATGCATCCTCCCTCTTCATTAAGTATACAAAAAACCTATGCATTCATGCATTAGAAACGAGAGTGAAAAATAGTGCAGAAGTCTAAAACAAAGAAGTGTAAAGGTGATTTATAATGTATATTCTAAGAACGTCATTGGAAAGAAGATTGTGGATGTTGCATATTATTTGTAATATGAAAACAAAAGTTTGAAAAATCTTTTGTATTAGGCATGAAATCGCTAGATAGGATTTATATGAAGTGAGTCGACAGATGGTGTAATTTCTACTGTATTTCTTTTACAGTGTTATGGGTCGAAGGATGAGGATTTATTCCTTTCCTATTCCTGCGCTGAAATTAGTAATCAAAGAGAAAACAGCTTCACTCAATTCAAACGTAATTACATTTTTTTTTTATTCCAGACTTCATTTCTTGCATTCATAGGATTGTTAAGATAGGAAAAAAAAATCTATGCAACAAAATTGCAAAAACAATAAAAAAGTTTAAAAAGTGCATCACATGTTAAGCACCTGATGCTTCAGGATTTCAATCGATGAAATTTATTTAAAGAGAAACAACTTCAGATTACAGTTGTTACTGTAATTTGTCATTTGTTTATCGCAACTGAAAACAAGAGATTTAAAAATTAGTTTGAATGGACAAGAAAAATAAGAATCTTCTCATGAACTCAGGAAATAGTATTATTGATGGCATTCTTATAAAACAGCAATGTGACTTAGTGAACACAAATTATCTAAAGTTTTCAATTAAAGATTCAATTTGCAAACCTTGTTTTCTCTGTTATTGCCTACTAGAAATTTATCTCAAAAGTCATAAATTCCAGGCCTTTAACGTATTGCTTTCTCAACTAAATTTAAAGATCAGATCATCGTTTTTAGTTTTAAATAGGATTTTCATTGCTAAATGCAGATTAAATGGATGCATTGTCTAAGCATTTCTATAAAAGGTCCCGTACATCGGTCGGTCACTCTTAAGTTTGAATAAACACATCTTAATACCTTTTAATTAGCAACTATCTATTATTATACTAAATCTGAGTGAATCAACTTTTGTTTACCTGTTTTAATCACACAAAACACATGTTAATATATTTGTCAATTTTAGGATTGAGTTATGTTTGAAAAACTTTTATTTTAATTTATCTAACTAGCCATAATTTTCAATTAACTAAACAAGTAACCCATCTCACTATCACCTCCTCTCACTTTGTTGTTTGATCGCCTGCTGTTATTTTATATGCTGTCTAGTTCTCTCCCTTCTAATAACAGTCCAAGATAATAGAATTGACTACTGCTCCCCTGTCAGTCCCCCCCCCCCCAATCACAGAGTAGTACTATCATAAATATGACTTCACGTTGTGGCTTTGACTTCTGCTGTGAAGCTCATGTGTTATGGTTTTGTTCTATATATCTTTTCACAATATTGAGAAAAAATATCTACATGAAACATGTTCTTAATAAGTTTGTTTTCAATGAAAATTTGCTATGTCCTTAGTGGTGTAAGGATTCCCCCCGCCCTCCAGTTTGTCAATACATAGAAGCAGTAAAATGTTTAAATTTCACAGTAACACCTTGTTTCTTATAGAAGAACCTACAACCATTTTAGTCTCAAGCATGTCAAATTAATTTTTAAAAAAAAACAAGCAATTTAAATTAATGCTAGAAAACAGACTGTCCATTTCAAAAATGTAATTATTTTTTTATAAAAAGTTTAATTTTGCTAAACTAATTTTTACAGAATCTGAAAAGAAACCACCTCTTGTTGTTTCATTAAATGGTTCTGGTTTACCAACATCATACAAGCTGTCAGAAAACGGACCCGTGACTAAGGGAAATAAAGATGATAAAGTGGATATAATGATGATATATGATACACTTTCCATCAGATTACACAGGTTGAGTTAATTAAAATCAAGCTCTAATCTTGTTGGCTAGTTTTCAAAAACATTAACAAGTGTCAGGACAACAATACTGCTCTTTACAAATAAAAACACAAGTCAATTGTGAGACTGCATACTTCTGTCTGACAACGTAAGGATGGGCCAGTCTTATCTGGGCCTTACTTCTCTATATTGTATTTTTAAGTTACGGAATGGAAACATTGATAACTCAAAAAAAATTTATCTGATCAATATGAAACTTTGCATGTGGTTATTGTTATCAAGAGCATCAGATCCAGTCTCTAAGATGAACAGAACAGAAGTTATCCCCAAAAGCAGGACTTTCACCTTTTCCGTGACCTTGACGTAGATATCCCTCAATTAAGTTCTAAGTTAAACCATGACCAACATTTTGATCAAGTTTGGCGGCAATTCAAAGGATGCGGATGCTAGACTGTACACAAACGCGACCGAAAACATAACCCACTTGTTGGTGGAGATAATAATGTTATCAGTTAGGAAGATGAGGATCGTTCCTATTTACTTGCCTCCCCACAACGACAAAAGTAGACACATGGTCGGATTTTAATGTGGGAAAAATCTAGCTCCCCAAAAAGGGCACTCTGGATTGAAGGAAAAATTAAAATTGCCTCAGTCTTGAAGAATCTCTTTCGCTGACCAAACACAGAAAAGATGAAGAGTAGTATCAGAACAGTTACTACACTTTGCTTCTAGCCAGAGAAGAAATTTAGCATCAAATTCAGACGATAAATTAAAAAAAAAAAATGTAGCAACAATGGAGACATCGACGATTAAAATAACTGTCGATATTTCTTTGACTTTATATTTGTTAAGCAAAAGAATTAAAAAATAAATATTAAAAAATAAATATGAAAAAACAATTTGATTTGAAAAATCTAAATAGTAATTGAGTTTTCTGTGAAAGCATTTTAGATACGTGCTCGTATCTCTATGAAAGGCTTTTGTTTTGTGACACTAAAATTTGAAATTGCATTTCCATTGTCACATGTAGAGATTGAATAGATGCATTTTATTTGAGATGCATTTAAGCATCTCCATAAGATCTGTTGGCCTTTAATGCTTCCTTAAACTAAGCTATTCAGAATAGAATTAAATCAAATTCATGGCACAATGAAAGTAACTGGGGAAAACAAGCCGCACGTGCGTGGTCCTCCCTCTGTATGTGACTCGATGCAGCGAATGTAAAATGCAATAAATTTGGGCAATTTTGGGCATTTTTGACCCCCTGGGAGCGCGAACCAGATTTTTCTGAGGTCAAGGATGCTCATTTTATATCCAGAACAATTGCCTCTACATTTTGGCCAAGTTTCAGAAAAATTGAATGGATGGATCAAACGTTATGGGAGAAAAGGGTAATTTTTGCCATTTTGGGGGCTTTTGACCCCATGGGGGCGCAAACCAGATTTTTTCCAAGGTCAGCGATACTTATTTTCTATTAGGAACAATTGCCTCCACATTTTGTTCAAGTTTCAGAGAAATTGAATGGATGGATGAAAAGTTATGGGGCAAAAAATGTCATTTTTTGCCATTTCGGGGCCTTTTGACCCCCTTGGGGGGGGGGGGGGGGGGAACTAGATTTTTTTTTTCAAAAATTGGAGAATGTCACTTTCTAACCTGACCAAAGTTACAACTTCATGCAAAATTTCAGAGAAATTCAATGGATGGTTGCGGAGAAAAATCCGGACGGACATGCCTCAAAACATAAGTCCCCCGATTTTATAAATCGGGGGACCAATTAGAACCTCTTCCTTCTCACCCAATCTACAAAAAAAAGCAGTAACATTAAAGTTAGAATGTTATTTTCTATTTGACATTAAGTCATCAGGAAATATGCCACCAATAATAAATGAGGTCTCTTTATTTTCTAATTTTTAAATTGCCTTTATATACAAATACATGGTTTTCTTTCTAAATTCTTTTCTGTGAAAAGTTGTCAAGTAGAAATAGCTAATTGGGAATATATTTCATTTAGTTTTTAAACTAACTGTATTTAACTGGTATTAAGAAAAATGATAAAAAAATATAGTGATGTCTACAGTTTTTAAATAAGATTTAAATTTCTTTTAGCCTTCCCATAATTGAGTAACACGCACACGATTTTATCTGATAGTTTCATTGATACAGATATGTTAACTTTTATGATGTATGCGCATATAAAGGCAATTTAAAATTTTGCTATCACTAAAAAAACTTTACATTTTCTTCATATAATTTGGTTTTATTTTACAATTACTTTCATTTTTTAGAAACAAAAATGACTAAATGTTTTTTTTGATCTATCAAACTAATTTGAAGCTGTCTTTGCCGATTACCTACTTTGCTGGTCAGTCATACACAGCAAACGACATGTCTAAAAAGAAGATGCTTCCCAACCAGAATAATAAAAAAAACTTGATCAAAAATAGAGAGAGAGAAATAGTGTCTCTTAAGCAAATATTTCCTTGCCTGCCTATACTAAACTGCTAAAAAAGAGAACGAGTGGGATGCAGTTACGATTGCAGCCTAGTTTCATTTCATATGCCATCACCACCACCACCTCCATCATCATCTTCCTCCATCGAGAATGAACTTCATACAAACACTTAACCAATCATTGACGGCTTTTTTTTTTTTCATCCTTTTAAAAAAAAGAAAGAAATTTTGTGATTAAGCTGAACTCGTCAGTTCTGAATACAATTTAGGCCAAATAAGAATATCTTTTCCCAAAGACGGAACTTCTTCACAATGAGTCGGAGGGAAATAAAGTTTTCATCTGATAACTTACCCATTTCCAGTTTGGGGATTTTTATGCGATCCTCACATGATAATTCAGCCTAAAAATGAACAAATAAAAAAAACAGGTTAAGACTTTGGAATCAGCCACAAAAGAGGAAATGCTTTGAAAATTAACATTCTCTCAACTAAACTTAATAAGACATTTGGAACTGGTTTCATTCTTCAGAAGAACCAAATTTTCCTATTTAAGTAAATAACATGATAATGATCACAACACTAAAAGAGCTTCTGTGAAAGGCAGAATTGCAATCAAGCTGCACATTGCCAGCTATACCACTATAATCTTTAAAGTAACCCCATCTGGGGAAGAAGCAAAAATTGATTTCATCATGTACGGAAAGCACATAAAATATCTATCGTTTATGAAGGTACCACAACTATGTATATATCTATTGTGATGCAGTTAGTCAAACATATATAAATTACTTCTAATGAAAAATTTCATATCTGCAAGCAAAAGCTACACATTAATGCATTAGTTTTAAAGTTATAAAAGCAAAATTAAATTTTTAAATCATGATGAATCCCTCAAAATTATTATCATTTACAAGAACCTACTTTGTGGTTCTTGTCTTGGTGCTTAACTGCCTAACTATGTCAAATTGATAATATTAATTTCTAAATACCAAACGAATAATTTTCAGTATTGGTAGATTCCTTTAAAAAATTGCATTATACAAACTAGTACCAAACAAAAGTATATATTTGAAACAAAACCAAATTATCACTCAAAGTCTTTTGAAAATGTACAGTAAAAATAACATAAATATGGTTTATTAAATTGAGTTTATGAAAATAAATGCAGTATTTTTATAAATTGCTGTGGACAATTAAAATAGAGGACTCTTGTATTTCAAATCAATTCTATTCAATACATAATTAATCCGAATCGATATTTTATTTTTCTTTATCACTAAAAGGATGTAGGAGAAGCTTTTCTCCCAACAGAAGTCCTTTTCCTGTCACTCATTAATATCCAGAATAAAATTTAGCAAGACATTTTTGACGATTCACCTGTAGTAATTGATATTTCCAGCATTTTGATTGGCTAACAGATTTGAACAATTGCTGTTTGTCCTAAATTATAGAATTGGTAGTGAGAGGCATGAAAGAGTAGGAAGTAGACAAAAAATTGAAGATAAGTATAGAGAAGGAAGAGTAAAAGAAAACATCCGAGTTTCACGATAAATAATTTACATGACTAAAATAAGAATTTACCCCAAAAATCGGTTTTGTGATTAACAAATCAGAACTTTTAAGTTTTTCTTAATAGTTCAAAAAAAAAAAAAAATGCATTATTTTGTGATTCTTTGAAATGTGAAAAAAATTTGGAAGCATTTAAGCAGTCAAATAGAAAGTTACTTCTGACTTTAAAATCCTCATGTATTAAAAGATTGAAAGTTTTGGAAGCTACTTACATCCATAATTTTATAAATAGTGAAATATTACCTTAACAGACATTAGTTATAGTTTTATAATAATTTGATTAAATTAACAATATTGTAATAATTTAATTTAACTCAAAATTTTATTTTTAAAATAATTTGCTTAAAAAGAAAAAACCCAAAAGGCATACCAAATATTAAAATAAGACTCCTGACCAACACGGCACAGTTAGTAAAAAAAAAATAACAATTTTGCTTTATACAATGGAGTTTTGACAATATTAGTTTATTGTTCCAAAACATTTATTTACGGGAAATGTTTTGCATGCTTTTGCTGTGAAACATGTGTATTTGTAAAAATTAGCAAGAATAAAATAGTATTTTAAAGCCTTTTATTTCATCAATTTTGTAAGATTTAAGGTTAATATGGATTTTTAGAAATAAATGTTGCAAATTCTAAACAAACACTTGTCTTTTACCTTAAAACATTCGGGTAAGTTGATTTTCGAACTATGGTAATGCATTGGTTATGATAGTTGGGGGTTGAGATGATAAATAATGACAAAATATTTTTGCTCAAAATTTTTACTGTTATGTGAGCAAACAACTTTAAAAGTCTAAAATTAAACTTTTCAAACATTCTCCTGTTGATCAGTTAAAAATTTACCACAGTCAAAATAGATCTATACTGTCGGGAGAAAGAAAATTTGTGTAAATATCAATTAATAAAAAATAAAAAATTAATTTAAATAATTTCATTGTTCTTAATAAATCAAATATAAAATAATTAAGAATTATTAATTCTTAACAAATATGATAAGAAGGATGCGTGGAAATAAGAGTTTGTTGAATTCTGATTTTTCATAGGATCAAGAAAATCGCATAATTGCAGCAGCAGCAGTATCTGGGCCAGCCATAAGAATTGAGAAAGAAATAGTACGGGATGCTGTGAGTAAGATGAAGGATAAAACTGCGGGGGAAACAGGCATTGAGATGATCACAGAGTTGACAAATCAGATCATAAAAAAAAGTATTTCCAAAAACAGGGATCTTAGTAGTACACTTGTGAACTGTTACAAGGGTAAAGGGGGAGCTTTGGTAATTAGAGAAAGTTAAAGTTGACGGATCAGGTGATCCCGAAAGTGATTGAGAGAATAACTGAGCAGCAAATAAGTAGTCATAGATGAAATGCAGTTTGATTTTAAGCCTTGCCAAAGTACCACTGATGCCATATTCATCACAAGACAAATGCAAAAGTATCTTGGTAGAAGAACCTGTATTTTGCTTTTGTGGATTTGAAGAAAGCTTTTGACAGAATGCCGAGATGTCTGGTGGGCTTTGCAAAAATTAGGAGCAATCGAGTGGTTGGTGAAAGTTGTTTAAGTAATGTACAGAAATGCTTGAAGTTGTGTTAGAATTAACAGCACATTTAGTGACAGCTTTAATGTTGAAGTTGGAGTATATCAGGGATCTGTACTGAGCCAGTTATTTCTCATTCGTCTAAGAAGCAATGTCCAGGGAGTTTCATACGGTTTGTCCAGAATAAATGCTTTATGCTGGTGACTTGGTGCTTGTCTGAAACAATGGAAAGTTTACTTGTTAAGTTAAAACTTGGAGGAATGCTATGAAATGTAAAGGTCTGAGAATAAATGTTACCAAAACTAAAGTGATGATCATTGGTTGTAGTGTTGGAAAGACCCCAGAAAGAGAAAAATTTCCTTGCTCAGTTTGTGGAAAGGAAGTCGGATGCAACTCAATTTTTTCTAGTACTTGTAAGCATTACACACAAGAAGTGTAGTGGAATTACAGGTAAGTTGAGCAATAATCAGTTTGTGTGCAAAAATGTAAGACAATAGTGACGAATGAGAACTCAGATGTGGAGAAAATCTATTAGAATGGTGAAGCTATTGAGATCATTCAGAAATGTTGTTACCTTGGTGCTATCATTAGCGCACAGGCAAGAGCTGGTGCTTGTGTGATTGCAAAAGTGGATGGAGTAAGTTCAGAAAACTTCTGCTATTACTACTGTCGACCAAGAGAGAAGTCTATCAGGCATGTGTACAAAGTGTGATGTATGGAAGTGAAACCTGACCAGTGAGGGTTGAGAACATGCATTGCATGAAGAGAAATGATATGAGGATGATATAATTGATGTGTAATGTGAGCTTTAAAGACAGGCTTAGATCGGATGACCTCAGGGGAAGATTAAATCTGGACTGTGTGCAAAAAAGAAGACTTCGATGGTGGCCATGTTGAAAGAATGAATGAGTCGATGTAGAACATTTAGATAGCAGGATCAGTTTAAAAAGGAAGCCCAAGGAAAACATGGGAGGATGTGATAAGGATGGACTTCAAAGGAAGAGAGATAAATAAATATATCTGGCCAGAGATAGGTTAGTTTGGAAGTCAATTTTTAAAAGCTGTCCAACACATGCCAACATGTAAAACGGACATTGAACAAAATATGATTTGAAAGAGGAATATACAAATATATATATATATATATGATGTGTGCGTGTCCTTTTCTTATGTGCGCCACGTGTGAATATGCTTCATCATGGGCCTACAAATGACTCTTTAGAACAGCGACTGTCCAAAAGAACACACCAACCTTAGAACAGCAAAGCTGAATAGGCACTCATAGTAAAGAACCCTCTACTGAGCCATAGTACCATTGTCATTTTAGACCACCTGATAACCTATTTAATTTCTTATGGATAATTGTACCTTACCCCTGTTTAATGTGTTCAAGAGAATTTACACCAGAATTAAACACTGTCACATAAGGAACAGCATAAGAGTTTGAGAGTAATCAGAGTAGTTAAAAAAAACACTGATAGAAAAATCCCATTTTCGTCAGTGTTTTTCAAAGTAATAATTCTTTTGGAAAACCCAAAATCAATTTTAAGTTATCAAATATTATTCAACAACTTTTAAGAATCTAAAAACAAAGATGATATAAAAAAAATTAAATACATTTTCAATAGTTTTTATATATAATTAATAACATCAGCTTCATTTGACCTTGACAGATTCCGTCTTTTCAAATTCTTGAATGATTTTCAAAACCAATCATTTTTATGCATTTATTTTACATTTTATTTTCTTAATTTCGAAATATGAATTATTCCAAATCCTAACTCATAAATCTTGTATTTAATTAACATAGGGCAGTTTCTTTTTTGTTTTGGAGGATTCATTTTCCTGGTCGTATTTTTTCATTGTTGATTTTCTAAAAGTTTATTGTATCAAGTTTCTTTGCTAATAGATTATTTTCAAAAATAAATGGTACTTCTGAAATAATGTTATTTCTAAATAACATTATTTCAGAAGTACCATTTATTTTTACTTATTCTTAACATAGGGAGGGGGCTTTTTAAACTATTATGTACTTTCACCAAAATTTAATAAACCAAAGATACCGTAAAAAATTAAATTTTACTTGAAAATCCTATCAAAAACAAAAAAAATAGCATGGTCCGTAAGCTGCAGAAGTACCAAATAAATTATAGACATTCACTTGTAAACAAATGTAATTCTGTTCTCAGGTAATGTTTATTCTTCATTTTTACAAAAAAAATTATTGAAATCACACATGAAGGGGGGGGGGGGATGAATCATATTTATACATTTAAAAATTAAAACGATCTTAGATGATCGTTTTAATTTTTAAATGTATAAATATGATTCTTTCCACCCCACCCCCTTAGAAGAAGTAGCAGTTAGAAGAGTTGCATAAAAACTTATCAATATAAAATGTTATGGGGAAGGAAGGTAAATGCAGTCATTAAAATTAACCCCACTTCACTTCGGAGAGATCTTGATACTTGTAAGGAATGGCCACCCAGAGGATTTCAGGATATTGACGAAGAATTCACGAAATAGTTTACGATTTAAAAGCAACATTTTTTCTTTCTTTTTTGGAGTCAGTTTTTCAACTTTGTTTTTTTTTTTGTAGGGGGCTAAATTCTTTTAACCATAACCCTTCGCATGCTTAGTGTCGTCTGCCTTTTGTTTTTCACGGCTTTCAAATCGTAAATTGTTTTGGTCATTTCCGGAACTGATTCTGGATTCTCCGGTAAAGTACTGAAATCCTCTGGGTGCCCATTCCTTACAAGTACCGAAATCTTAAATGAAATAACTTTTATGTATCTAGGAATATTGAATGAAAGATTTGGATTATTTGAGCTACTGTTCGAATTTTTTATGTTATTCTCACAACGTTTCGGTCGATTTAACCTACTTTCTCCAGGTGTATCTTGTCGAACACGGGAATCCGTATGGAATTTCGAACGGAACCCTTTATTTCATCCACGGGGTAGCTTACTCTCATTCCATCAGCTAATAAAAGTAATTCGTAATTGTATTCTTAGTATCGCCCGTACTGAGGATTGAACCTTCAACCTCCAGAAGATTGTCACTTAGAACTGATTATTACTTTAGCACTACCCAGAACGAGAGCAAGCTTCCCCCGTGGATTAAATAAAGGGTTCTGTTCGAAATTCTGTACAGATTCCAGAATTGGACAAGTTACACCTGAAGAAGGGCGGGAATAGGCGAACCTTTACTTTAGGGTTAAAAACTCATAGCACTTTCAAAATTTAATACTTTTGGAAAAGATTTTCAGCCGAAGACTTTTGGAACCATAGTGAATCATATTCCATTAAAAAAATATTTTAGAGGGAGGATCACTTTCCTATATAAATCTAACGTAAATTGACCACCCACTTCTTGGCCAAGTTCAGGGTAAAAAAGCTCATAGCACTATCTAAAATTTATATTTTTGGAATATGTTTTCAGGAGACTTTTGGAACAATAGTGAATCATATATGAAAAAGAATTTTTTTTTTTCAAAAATGTTACATTCGTTTTTGTTTATTTCCTAAATTTATTTTTTTGACATAAAAAAACATTCTGGACAACGTTTCAGCCGATGTAAGCCCCGACCTTCTTCAGGAACTTAGGAACCTTCTAGTCGAACCTGGTAACACAAACAGAATTTCCAACTGAACCCTTTATTTAATCCATAGAGGTAGATTGTTCTCATTCCGCCAACCATGATCGGGTAGAAGTGCTAATTTGTTATTCTTGGTTATTATTGCCTGTAGTAAGGATTGAACCTTCAACCCCTCAAAAGATGGTTACTTAGACCTACTGATTAACCGACGCTCTTAACCGTTATGCCATGGGGTCATGCTGACGGAATGAGAACGATCCACTCCCGTTGTTCACTGTTCGATTAGAGATTCCGTACAGGTCCCCAAGTTATAAAAGATGTACCCGAAGAAGGTTACACATGTCGAAACGTTGTGAAGATGAGAATAGTAGTCCGAATAAAAACAAATGTAAACATTTTTTCCAAAAAATATATATTTTAGACAGTGCTATGAGCTGTTTTACCCTAAACTTGGCCAAGAAGTGGGTGGTCAATTTACGTTAGATTTATATATGAAAATGATCCCCCCCCCCTCTAAAATGTAATGTTTTATGGAATATGATTCACTATGGTTCCAAAAGTCCTCGGCTATAAATTTTTTCCCAAAATATTAAATTTTGAAAGTGTTATGAGTTTTTAACCCTAAAGTAAAGGTTCGCCTTAAAATAGTCAAAGGTAACAGTTACACGGAAGGATCAGAAAAATTAGGATTAATTACGGCGCTTATTCGTAATTGTCCACAAGTCGTTTTTCCCAACTTTTTTTTTTTCCGGTGTACAATTATCACGTCGCTAGAAAATTCTGTGGTTTGGGAATTTTTTGAAATATTTTAGAAAGGGGGTCAGTTTCCTATATAAGTTTAATGTAAACTGATCCTTCACTTTTTGATCATCACAATTTTTTTTTAAATTGGTTAAATCCAAGATTTTTATGACTTCCTGTTTAATCATGAAACAAATACAACGTCACGTGACGTACCGATGAGCAAAAATTAAACATTTTTGTTAGCATTTCGGGTTTACATTGGAGAAACACATTTGGCACATGTTCGTCTTTGTCCACTGTCCGTTTTTCACAACTTTTTACTGACCATTTTTTTTTTTTTTTCGGTGTACACTTATCTATCAGGCTGCTAGAGGATTCTGGGGGTTGTGGAAAAAAATTTCAGAAAATTGAGATTTTAAGACGGGGGATCAGTCTTGTTTGTCTTTTACCATAGTCCGTTTTTAACAACTCTGTACGTCTTAACATCTCAATTTTTTAAAAATTTCTTTCCAAAACCCCCGGAATTCTCTCGCGACATGATAGGTAATTGTAAACAGAAGAAGAATTTTAAAAATTTGAGATGGTCAAAAAGAGGGGGATCAGTCTACGTTAAATTAACATTGGAAACTGACCCCCCCCTCCTAAAATGTAAAATATTTGAAATTTTATTCCAAAAAACCCAGAATTCTCTAGCAGCCTGATAGATAAGTGTACACAGAAAAAAGAAGAAAAAAATAGTCAGTAAAAAGTTGTGAAAAACGGACAGTGGACAAAGACGAACATGTGCCACACATTTTATTATTAAGTGTTTGAAATAAATAAAAAATATATGCTATAATAAGACATTTTATTGAATTAATTTGGGTATATTTAATAATAGCCCAACAACGAAAACGCTGAAAAAACAAATATACAACAAATAAAAGTTACCGTAGCCGATAAAACTGAATTTCCAAGTTAACTGTGACAGTTATTAATGATTATAATCCGTTAAAAGTGCTATTTTCTATAAGTTAATAGTTTTAGCTTACGTGAAATGAATAAAAAAAAATTAATGGCCGCTCTCGTTCTCGTCTCAATTGGTTTTTTACTGGGACTCATAGTCAAAGCGCAATGTTTGCATTTTTCAGCCAAGCAGAAGAACAAAACAACATTTTAAGCAAAAGGAATAAAATAATTTTCTTTTTATTTACATGTCAGTGTGCTTTTATTTACATATTATTTTCATTCGTCACACCGTAATGTTTATTTTTCCTGTTTCTTAAAAAAATGCCTAACCCTAACCTAAACCCAGTCCTAACCCTAACCTAAACCCAACCCTAACCTAA
Organism: Sepiola atlantica; assembly: GCA_963556195.1. Classification (NCBI taxonomy): domain Eukaryota; kingdom Metazoa; phylum Mollusca; class Cephalopoda; order Sepiida; family Sepiolidae; genus Sepiola; species Sepiola atlantica. Next base: position 117,217,248 of record OY744523.1, on the reverse strand, counting down.
ACCCAACCCTAACCCTAACCTAAACCCCAACCCTAACCTAAACCCCAACCCAACCCTAACCTAAACCCTAACCATCTAATCAAAACCCCAAGTTTTCATATTTCAGGCAAGCAAAAGAACAAAGCAAAACAACAGTCATCCCTGGTCTTCCAATGACGTAACGACATGCGCGCTCATTCGGTGATCAAAATGATCGTTAAAATGTTCGTTTCATAAAATTACATTTCAAAAATGCAACCCCCCCCCCCCCCCAAAAAAAAAAACGCCACTTTGATTATGAGTCCCGGTAAAAAAAAACACACACACACGTGACACCGATAACAAAAACTAATGACGCCATTTTGTTTTTTAAATACATGACTTGAAAAAAATTTTTTTCTTTTTTCATGTCTAATAAAAAGCCATTTATCCTACGTAAACATACAAACAAATGGAATAGATAACTAGGAAAATCTCCAGTGTCTACGTACGTCGAATTTATTTGTTGCATATTCATTTTTTTGACTACGTTCTACAACTTTTTTTCAACCCGACTCGCGAGTTGTAGGGCTATTATTAAAGATTCTCAATTAATTTTAATAAACAAATTATCAACGGAAAGTTTTTTTTATTTTACATTGAAAAATGACATTTTATTATGAGATTAGAATATGTTATGAAGCGTAATAAAAAGTAACGTTAAGGTAAAAAAGAAATTTAGGTTGATAATTTGTTTGTGCAAATTAATTCAGTATAATGTTTGATTATTATAGCATATGGTTTTATTGATTTCAAACACTCACATTAATAATAAAATGTGTTTTTCCAATGTAAATATTATTTGTTTATTTCCGGCAGCACTTTTACCCCCAGTCCAGGCCGGCCACCGACTCCCAACGCCGCCCACAGCCCCCGGCGCCAGCATTTTGGCTCAGGTGACTCAATCGTAGTCACTTATGAACAGGATAGTCTTCCGTATTAACAATTAGCATGTATCCCACCCTCAATACATTTTTTTTGTTTATTAATTATTTACCTTACGAAATAGAATGAAGATTGATGGATTTTCCCTTCTGAGTATATCCCCACTGAAAAAATAAATGTTTCAAATTCTTTCAAATCAGTGCTCTGAACCAATTTTCAATTAAACACATTTTTAATACTGCACTTTGTTCCAAGCCAAGAAGCTAAGAAATGTTGTTTAGACCTTTCATATTTGTTTTACGAGTGTTTCAGATAAAACACACCCAAATTCAATTTTCACGAACGCGGTAAACATCGTCGTTCGAAATAACCTGTTTCCCAACCATTAAAACTATACAAGGAAAAAAAAACAACAAAAAAAACATTTTAGCATATATTGCTAATATACATTTTTTTTGTTTATTAATTATTTACCTTACTAAATAGAATGAAGATTGATAGATTTTCCGCAAACCGCCGCCCAACCCCTGCATATATATATATCATGGTAAAAATCTAGAATACTGGCCGGCCGGCCAATGACCGGGTAACCTGGCTGGGCAGTGACAAAGTGTGCCAGCAATAAAATAAAAATTGTCCTGGGCCGATTTAATACACCTACGATTGAGTCACGTGAGCCAAAATGCTGGCGCCGGGAGCTGGGGGTAAAAGTGCCACCCGTTTATTTCTACAGTAAACTAAAAAAAAAAAACAATAATTAAACAAATGTATTATTATTAAACTATAATTCGAAGGAACAGTAATAATAAAAATTCGCACAAACTCGAAACGATAACAAAAACGTTTTATTTTTTTATTTCTGGTCATCCGTACGTCACGTGGCACGGTATTTGTTTCGAGATTAAACAGGAAGTCACAAAAACATTTTTAAAAAACTTGGATTTAACCAAAACATTTCTATCTACAATTACCTATCATGTCGCTAGAGAATTACATATTTTTCAAATATTTTAGGAGGAGGTCAGTTTCCTATATAAATTTAACTTTTTGACCATCACAAATTTTTCCAAACAACCCGGAATTCTCTAGCAACATGATAGGTAATTAATTGTACACAGAAAAAAATAAAATTTGGTCAGTAAAAAAGTTGGGAAAAACAGATTGTGGACAAGCGCCAAAACTAGATCTATTAACCAATCGATTTGTTTTAATAGAGCAATATATTTTTGGAAGAAGCTGCCAGATCAGATTAAGAACAGTAAAATATGAAATTAGATGAATTAATAAATGATGGTAAAAAAATGATTAAGATGGCATTTTGGACAACTATTACATGGACGGCGGCACTCGGGGGGGGGGGGGGGGCTCAAGCTTCCTCACTTTTTAACTTGGGCCCCCCCACCCAACTTTACGGTCATCAATAATTAAGTTGATATGCATGTGTTTAACCGCCCCCCCCCCACTTTTATAACTGTCCCGCCGGCCCTGTATTATTCAATAGAATTTTATCTTTATATTGATATGTCTGTCAAAATACTAAAAATTGAAAAAGAAAAAGAGAGTACTTCTTCAGATTATGACACGAGCTAACTCCGACCCTAACGACGCCGTCGATTTTAGCTCGGATCCTAATCTGTAGAAGCACCAAAAAGACAAAATAATGTAAAAATATAGTCATGTTTATAACTTTTTTCTTTAATAGGATTTAAAATTCGTTTTAGTTTTCCCTTATTTTTATTTCAATAAATAGTAAATAAAAAAATCCAATTTGTATTTATCAAAGTCACGTTTAGGGGAGAAATACGAGATCTTGTCCGATAGTTTTATTAATTAATACAGAAATGTGATGATGCCATGCAAAATAAATCATTGAACGAACAATTAATTCAAATTAACTGTTTTCCAATAAATAAAAAATATATATATAAAGTTTAAAACTGATAAAATTGCTAAAATAAAACATTTCAGGCTTCATTTCTAGGTTCAGGTTTAATAATACAATAATGGCGAGATCGATTTTTTTTTCTTTTGTTTAGAACAAAAGAACTACAATACTTAACCTTTTATAAACTTTAATTTTAGTCAAATTATTAAGTGACAGTTTACAAGCTTCAAATTCATTTTCGAATTCACCAATAGCCACGAAGAAGTCATCGTGACGGACATCTTTTTTTATTATTAATAAATGAAAAAGAAATGTCCGACACGATGTTTACGGCGTGGAGTTATTTTGAAACCTTTAAATTGATTGACAAAAAGTCATCTCTGGCTAGGATTAAAGTTGGTAAAGATAAAAATCGAGTATTATGGTTTATGTGTGCCTTTAAAGCAAAAGAAAGCGGTAACTTTCGACCGCGCCATTATTGAATCACTGAAACCACGACGATAACAAAATGGCGCAGGCGTTGTTGTAGGACGAAGGAAGAATCGATAGGATTATTCTATTAATTGTTATATTTTCCTACCGAGATTTAATGAGAATGAAGAGTCGCTAAACAGGCTTGGAATTAAAGTCGACTTACCTCCAATGCATCACCATTTGATGGCGATACTTTTAAATCAGAAAGCGTTGCAGCCATTTTTTGTGGGGACGACAAAAACATTACAAAAAAAAAAAAAAACAATACAGCAGATGAGAAGAAAACTCTAGAAAAAATCCACCTTGTCTCCGTTTCAACAAAAATAAGTGAAACAGTCGACAATCAACTGACTCGCATGAATAAAGAAATCAGCCTTCGAATATGAATTTAAAAAAAAAAAGAAAATTAGACACGGATTAATATTGAGTGGACGTAGAATGAATTATTTTTCCTTAACAGTGTTGTGGTTTGTCAAGGCGCATGCGTACAAGACTAATAGCACACACACTGTCTATGACGTCATTAGACCAAAGTGAAACTACCACGACTACCCCCCTCCCCCCTTCTTATATATCTATCTGAAGTTGAAAAATCCCTTGGCTTTTTGGCTAGGAGCAGAGTGTATTATCTGTTAGGATGCTGCACTTCTTTTTTTCTGTTCTGGATCAGTGAAGAAGAACTACTTCTAGACTGAAGCAAATTTTATTTTTTGTCCCAATCCAGAGTGCCCCCTTTTGGGGGGGGGGGGGGGGACAAGCATTTCCCCACATTAAAAAAGATCAGGAAAAGATTTATTTTAAGAAATATTTATTTTTAATGTAGGGTGCGTTTTCTTTATTTACAAAACCTTTTAATAATGCAACGAAACATTGCAGAATTCTCGTTCTAAAATGTTTTTTGCGTCACTATTTACTTGCCTCCCCACGAGGGCAGAATGCATAATAAAATAAAATCTTATAGGGTGCGACTTTTTTTTACAATACACACAGAAGATTCTATTTTTCGTGTTGTGCACAAGAGAGAATATATTAAATATTTATTTTTTCATGTAGGGTGCATTTTTTTTAACGTTTAATAAATAAAAAAATATATACATTTTTTTTAAATCGGCAGACTTGAGTAATTTTCCGTTTTACCTCCCCATGAGGGCGGAGTTAGACTTAAAAAATAAGTTTCCAAACTAAGGCAATTTAAAGTTTTGTTCCAATCCAAAGTGCTCCATTTTGGGGAGAACTGGATTTTCCCTACATTAAAAACTGACCATAGAAATTTATCAAATACATTTTTCATTTTTTAAAATTACACACGTTCGGTCTCCTCACTAGGTCAGATTAGGCACAAGGTCAGCTTTTAATGTAGGGAAAAATCAAGCTCCTAAAAAAGGGGTACTCTGGATCGGGACGAAAATTAAAATCACTTCAATCTAGAAGGATTTCTCCATCACTGACCACAGAGAGGAATGATGAAGTGTAGTATCAGAACATATACTACACTTTGCTCCTAGCCAAAAGGTCAAGGACAGTTTTTTAAAAGATATTTTCTATGTGCTTTTTTAATACAATCCAATATTTATTTAAATATTTTTGTAAAACATTAACTTTTCCGTTTATTTATTAAAAAGTTTTGTAAATAAATAAAAAATGCTCCCTACATGAAAAAATAAACACTTAATATATCTCCCCGCCCTTTTCTTAAAATGCACAACACGAAAAATAGAACCTTCTGTGTTTATTAAAACGTATTGTAAAAAAAAAAAGATGCACCCTATAAGATTTTATTTTATTATGCATTCTGCTCTCGTGGGGAGGCAAGTAAATAGTGACACAAAAACATTTTAGAACGAGTATTCTGCAATGTTTTGTTTGATTATTAAAATTTTTCTGTAAATAAAAAAAAAACATATCCTACATTAAAAATAAATATTTAATAAATATTTCTTTACAAAATGCCAAGTGCGTGAAGGTCAACTGGTGTACACCGAATTTCGTCCCTTTTTGTCTTTCCAATTTCCGGGGTCCTTATTTTCTATATGATCCGAAAAATGTATAAAAAGCTGAAATAAATTTCATACAACATCATTAACCCCGGCTTGTAACAAGGCGCATAAAATGACCAGGTACAGTGGTGCTTCTGCTTTTTTTCACACCAGATGCAGATGGATGCAAATCAACAAGCATACTGACAACCGCATTTCCAAGAACTTCTTGCACTGGCGGGAAACATAAAATATATTACAGTTATACCAGACATATGTTTACAACCCACTTTTAAGGGTCAAATAAATCAAGGTTAGTTAGTTAAAAGCAAAAATACAGATTAACAGAGGATTATCATAGTAGACTCGGTTGATAGTACTAATGCCACAAATTTATTTTTTAATATTTTCTTATTAAAGTCGGTAGAATTATCTCCCTTAGTTCCTTTTTTTTTGATTCTAGGTCTGCCAAACAATCATTGTGTAAAAATTAGTTCAGACCACTAAAAAAATAAATAAATATATGTAGTACCTTTCTTTTTTTTAATTTGTCTCTGAAAATTTTAAACTTTAGAGTGAGGGATCACTTTACTGTAAAGAAAAACAAATTATGGAGAAGAAATTAAAAAAAACAACATTTCCTGTGCAGTAGTGTTCAAAATATTAAAAAATAAAAAATAAATTAAAAAACTGATGGGTGGATACTGTTTAGTATAAAATAACAATTTAAAAACGTTCAAATATTTTTGGTTGACGCAAGAAATAAACATCGTTTATTTTAATTACTAATTGTATTGTTTGTTAATTTAAAATCTATGTTGGTAAATCTCGAAACAAGAAAACGAATTGTCTATTATAAAAAATTTTAAACTTAGTCTTTTTTTACAGAATTTAACGATTTTAAAAGCAACGGTGAAGTATTAGTCGATAATCAAAGATAATAATAAACAACAGGAACATAATTCACTCGTGAGACTGCATACCTCCGTCTGACAATGTAAAGATAAGCCAACGTTTTATCTGGGCCTTACTTCTCCATATTGTATTCAATGGAAATGCTGATAACTCAAAAAATATTTATCTGATCATGCTGATATTTTGCATGATAATTATTGTTATCAAAGAGCATCAGATCCATAGATCAAATTTGGAAAAATTGGAAATTGATTTTACTTTTAAATTCTAACCATGACTGAACTTTTCAAGGTCAAATAAAAGCGGAATTTATTGGTTACAATGTGGGCCAAGTAGCAAGTCTCTAAAATTAACAGAACTGAAGTTATCACCAAAAGTGTAACTTTCACTTTTTCCATGACCTTGACCTAGATATCCGAAAATCTATTCTAAGTTAGACAATGGTCTAACTTAGAATAGATTTTTTGATCAAGTTTGGTGATGGTTAGTATGTGCAACCCAGGGTTTTTTAACCCACCTAATAGACTGGTATTGTCCTGGCCTTTGGGTCTGGATTTACGCCGGTCTATTGGGGTTTGTTTGGTCCTGTGCAGTTCTAGGAGGTGCACCCTCCCAGGCTTTGCCTCCCCTCTTTGGGGAGGAGTAAGTTTATTGCTTACTGTCTGAGGCGCCCCTACCGGGGAATGCCGACGGGGCTGTCCAGGCAATTTTTAAATGGCTAGATGGCTCACCTCTCGAGCGCTGGCTTACCTAATCCCACTTTCCCGACCTTGTGGGAGGTAGATAAATAGTAGTATAGGCAAAATGAATAACCAATCGCAAAAAAAATGTGACCCCTTCCCTTCATTTAAAAATTCAGGAAATCAACCAATTCTAATGAAATTTTCAGTATTTATTCATCACGGAACATAATGAATCCATTATTTTATTAGGAAACTTAGTGAAAATGCATTATTTTGTGTAAAAAACACTTTTACTCAAAAGTATATGTCAGGGTACTAAAATAAAAATCATTTGTTTTCATTTTTATGAAAATAAAGCACTGAAAGCGTTAACAATAAAAAATTTTTTTAAAATATAGTGTTTATATATAACGAAAAAAAAACTTTAGATTTAGTGTTAATAAAATCAATATAACTCGAAAAAAATAATTTATTGAATTAACGATATTATCATTTAACAAAATATTGTTTATTTAATATTTTCACAAGAAAACTAAAATAAATATTATTATAATATTTTTATAATAACATTTTACTTGTAATTTTCCGTGATTTTATAATAGTCCCCGTTGGCGTATGAAAGTGCGGTTATCAGCATAAGAAATTTTTTTTTAAATTATGAAAACAAAAAATTTTTTATAAAATTGAGACAGTGGGCAGTTGTGAAAAAAATATTGAATTTTGGACTAAATTTTACAAACGTTTTGCTTCAAAATCTACATTGGAATGTGCTTAGAGTTTTAAATTAAAGAGAATTAATTATCGTTACGACACGTTTAAGAATAATTCCAATAATGTAACTGTTAAAGTTTTTAATCAATTCTGTTTAATTGTTTAAATATTTAATTTCTTGTAAACGGATTACAGGCCGGACAGAAAGTTCGAAGGATTCAAACGATCAGAAAGCAAAGAAAAACAAACAAATTGAAGGCAGCAGACGATATCAAAACCTATTAGATAAAATTAACTGAACTGATCTATGACAAAACCATATCTTCTATATAAAATTAAAAATAATACAATAAAATATTCTTGCGGTTATAGTCTTCCATACTTGTCTAAATCTCGGTGGCGATTTTATAAACTCTCTAAAAATGACTGAATTGTAATGTAAATGTTACTTTTTTTTATAATTATGCAACTTTTTGTAAAAAAGTAAGTTTTTTTTTTTTTAATATAAATTCAGTATCTGAAGACTTTAATTTACTAATTAACTTTGAAATAGTTCCAGAAAACTGATATTTATTTTTCAAGAGATTTTTTTTAATTAATTTCTTAAAATTTCAAATTTCACTGAATTATGTTTTTAGTCAGTGTTAGGACAGTTTTCATTTTAATATTTATTTTCAGACGTAAAATCCATTTTTTATTTTAGAGATTAAGTTTAAGCTATTATCTTTAAAACACAATCAAATTTTAACTGAAAAGAATAATCAGATATTATGATAAATCCATTTTAAAATATATAGTCTGTATAATCCACGCTTACTTTTGCACATTGCTAACGATTAGTCAAGCGATGTGGATGATAGGCTGTACACAAACCGAAAACATAACCTCAACCAAAAACATAACCTCCACCTTGGCGAATGTAATAAGCCATTGCCACCAGCAATTAAAACTTTGAATTAAAGTTAAATTTTCAAGACCGTAAAAAATAAATTACAATTTTATTTCAGAACTAAAAAACACAATAAAACCAATAATCAATTTTATTCCAAATGTGTGCAAAATCCAAGCAAAGTTTTCAAAGAACAAATTCACAATTCAATTGTACTAAAGGGACAGCTGGAATATCTTGCCCATTTGGCTTGGTATTTGCCCAAATGTTGAATAAAATCAATTCTTCATCTGAAAATGTACTGTTTGTCACAAAATACTCACTTTTTTCCATATATAAAATTGAAATTTGAGACACAATAGTTTACCTGGCAAGATTATTTTCTTTTGTATGATTTATTATTCTAAAATTATCGACTAATGTTTTAACTTTACCCGATAAAAGTCTATTCTCACGAATCAACGTAATTCGGTAAGGTGTGCGCATACATGTAATTGTTTAAGTAAATTGAAATATGATCATGAGGTGATCTATTGACGGAGGCTTCATCTCTAGAGCAATAGCTCGTGACATATTAAAGCCCTTTGATAGGGTTTGGCACAAACGTTTGCTTCACAAGCTAGATAGCTATGGAATATCTGGAAATGTCTTTTCAACCATCAAATCCTTTCTCTCCGATAGGTCTATAAAAGTAGTTGTTGATGGGTAGAAGTCTGAAGCACATAGTACCAATGCCGGCATGTCTCAGGGATCTATTCTGGGCCCAACCATGGCTATCGTAATATAAGGCATGTCAATTGAGTTTTTTCTGGTGATGTAATTGATAGTGCGAGTAAGAACCACTATCAATGAGGACCGGAAGTGCCCGAAGGCGCTTAACGTGCATGCGACCATCTGTAATCAAAGCAAGCAGACTCACATCCATAAGATTATTCATTCATTTAGAAATCATTAACTTGTTCCTGCTATTGTGACTTTATTCCCCTGCCAAGAACACGGCTACCCTCCTAAGGATTATTCATTCACTTGGAAATCATTAACTTGTTTGTTTTTTTCAAACGTATTTCCTTTTTTATAGATGTCAAGCGCACAAAAAAAAACACACATTTTAATTTATTTCAATAAATGTTCTATTAATTAATTATTTTGAATTATTGATTTTGTGTTACTTTACTGAATTCGTAATCTTTCATGTTTGATTTACTTTTAAGTTAAAAAAAAATCAAGAAACATCATTTATTTTTTTCGGAAATGAGAGTAATTCTTATCAAATTATTCACCTAAAACTAATGATAATGAAATGTTCATATAAAGAATGAAACTGCCTAAGAATAGGGATTTTTTCTTTTTGTGTTTATAAACCAAGTGATATTTCCATGCAGTATAACTGATACTAGTCATTTCATTCGATGTAGACCAAGTTGTCATAACAATTGACTCAAACATTAAAAATATCCGGAAAGAATGAACTTATTTAAAGAATGAATATTAAATCAGACAAATTATTTTTCAAAGAAAAATTTTCATGTTTTAAAAATTAAAAAATTTATGACAAAGCCATTTTATTATTAAGTATTAATTTAATGTTTGCTGTCGAGCCTACACAAATTACAGGAAATAATACATTTGCACTAAGATTTCTAATAAAGTAATAGGTTAATTATATTCTGTAATCATTAATTAATAAATACTAAAAATTTCATTAAAATTGGTTTATTTTCTGAATTTTGATGATTTTTTAAGTGAAAGGACGGGTCAAAATGCCCATAGTCTGACTGTTCAGCAAATCTCATTTGTTACTTTAGAGCATGATGTCATTTTCCAGTGCTCTGGCCTCCTTTACGACAGCCGTGGCCCAACCCTCTTCCTGATCTCCCAAATCACATTCTAAGTTCATTCGTTGACATTTACGCCCATGACACAACCATCTATGGCAACATTTCAAAGAGCTATTAAGATTTCTCTGTTTCTCTGTCTTCTGACCTCAAGAACGTAGTGCAATGGGGAAAAGGGTGATTGGTTACTTTTGATACATCTAAAAATCATGCTTCTCTCTTTTCATCACCAACACTCTGATCCTCACTTCTACCACTCCAGAAAATATCTCACTCCCGACTCAATCCTCTACTTGTATGAGAGTCAAATACGTTCTAAGATGGAGTACTGTTGCCACATCTGAGGAGGTGCCACTCAGAGCACCCTTTTCCTGTACAAAATCAACTTCAAAAGCTAGTGGGGGGGGGGGGATGTCCTCTTCTCTTCCCTACAGCCTCTTTCTAACAGAAGAGACGTTGCTAGACTTTCTTTACTCTATTGTTATTTTCTATGGTAGGTGCCAAGGCCGGCGGGACAGTTATAAAAGTGTGTGTGGGGGGGGGGGCGGTTAAACACATGCATATCAACTTAATTATTGATGACCGTAAAGTGTGTGTGTGTGGGGGGGGGGGAGTCAAAAAGTGAGGTGGCTTGATCCCCCCCTGCCTCGCCGTCCATGGGTGCTCAACTGAGCTCAAATATATGGTTTCCCCTGTAAAACATTTGCAACAAGAACTAGTCTAGCTACAACAACTGTAAATAATTTTCCTTTCTCCCTCTGTGTACCTAAAACTAAACGGAACTTCCATGAGAAAAGTTTCTTACCAAGAAATATCTGTCTGTGGAATACAATACCATGGATCTGATTCCCAGCTAACTATAGCATGGTCGTTTTCAAGTCCAATGTTAACAAATTCTTGTTGAGCCGTCTTCTTAACTAATCTAATTTCTGACCAGTCTCAATCATTGTTACAAATCCTCATGTTGTTGTTTCACTGTCTTCCTGACATTCATTAACCCTTATCCTCAAGTGGCCTTTGGGCCTTGATAAGTGGTGACTCATTAGTACATAAAAAATGGTGATTTATTTTTTATTTTTATATATAAAGTAAAGACAGTTTTTGCATATTTCTTTGACGTTAATAGTTTAAAGTAAAGATACAAATTTAGAACTGTTCAGTCAGTTTTGCTTAAAGACAAAAGTTTAATTTCCAATCGATTTTAGATTTAATCCGATCAACAGTTTTTGTTTTGATTACTAATATCAAAGGAGTGGAAGGAGCTATCCCTCACGCAGTTCCAAATCTTATCCATGTCACCAATGACACTGAAGAAATCTAATTAGAGTCATTTTTTTTTCGAATTTCACCGTTAATACCCTCCCTCCTTAATCAATTTCCCTCAATTGAAAGTGATTTAACCTACTTACATAACAACGTTTTTTTTTTTAAGAAGATGTGCTGGCAACAAAAAATTCGAAAAAAAAATCCTAGTGTCCATACTCAAACTATAGAAAATTCCTGGCTCCACCGTAAAACATTTTTAAGAGAAAATGTACTCATAAAACTCCTCATGAACGGATGTATATTTGTGAATATTAATTCAGAAAAGAATACAAAGATGTCTTTTCTAATAATCAAACACAAATAACATTTTGTATCCATTATAAATAAATGTTTTTTAGCACCCCCCAAAAAAGACATGCTTTTCATTAACCAAAACACTAACCCTGAGTTTGGGGTGACAATATAAAAAAAAAGTCAAAATATACTAATTCTGAAAAAATAAATATTCTTTTAACTTATCAATCTTCATTTAAGTAATTTAAAGTTTTACTGAATTGCGTTATCGTCCTTGGTTCGTTAGAATAGACATTTACCGAACATATGACTGACAGCGATAAAAATATTGAAGTTCGATTCTCAACATTTGAAAAAAAAGTAAAATATAATTTTATTTCAAGACAAAAAATATAAGACCAATTCAAAATGTGGGCGAAATAGACGAGATATTCTAACGGTCCCTATAGTAGAATTTTTCTTTTTAATGAAAATCGCTCCAGACAAGGCATTAAGCCACTTAACAAGAATAAAAGATGATTATCGCAAAGACAGGAGATGCCTATTGGCCTTAGTCTTTTCAAGACTATGGCTATAGGTAGGAGAAAAACAGTCAGCAGGAAGAGAGTTCCACGAGCCTGCAGTTCTTGGAAAGAAGCTACTGGAATTACAATGAGGTATCAAAACAGTGAATTGATGGAGACCACTAGACCAATGAGTCAAACGAACTGGAACAAAAGAAGCGGGGAATAGATCACACAATTCTGAAGAACACATGCCATAATAGTATTTATAGAAAAGACAGACTATCAACATCGCGTCTCTGAGAGAGAGGGTGCACCTTATCAAGAACCTTCAAATGGGACAGAGATTCACCAGTCCAAATATGACAACCGTACTCCATACATGGTCTGATGGTAGATTTGTAAAGATAGAGAATAGCCTCAAATGTGAGAAAGTGTTTGGAGCGATAGAAAGAACCGACTTTACGAGAAGCAGAAACAACAATGGATCTAATGAATGAACTCCAAGAAAGATTTGATGAGAGTGAAAGACCAAGAAGTTTCAGAGTCATTCATGAGAATCTCAGGAAGAAAAGGGGCACGCTTACGATTGAACGACACGAGATGAGCCTTAACAGAATTGAACAGAATATTCGGTGCTGTTTTGGCCAGACGGAAAAATTATTTATGTATATTTAATGTGAAAGTAAATAAAATTAAAGTAATTAAATTGGGTATCTTTCCGCAATTTCGTGGAAGAGACCGCCTAGCTTGTTGATTATCTGCCCTTGACTTCTGTCCAACGGTAGCAAATGGAGGCATAGTCATCGAAGTGACTTGTACGATACGGAAAATGTAAAAAATTTAGTAATTAAAGTTCTACTGGATAATTTTTCCTAATTTTTTCAACATTGAACAATAAAATACCAGTGAGTAAGTACATAATATTGTTTTCACACATAAATAAGCACCGAATATTCATAAATTCAAAGAAAGAAGGGAGGGGGCAATGATAAGAGGGAGGGGGCAATGATAAGGGGGAGGGGGGGGGGGCAATGATAAGGGGGAGGGGGGGGCAGTTTAATCATATAATAAATAACTCCACTCCAGTTTGCATAAAAATAGGGCACTTTCCTAGTTTGCAGGTATTAAGTCCAAATATGTTATTGACGTTGGGTATTAGTTCAAAACGACTTATTTTTTAATAAAATCGTGATGTATATATTGTTTTTAAAAAATTTCAAATTATTAATAATTGTTTTCATCTTTTAATTAAAAAATGAAAACAATTTTTTAAATGTTAAAATAAAACAATTTTGAACAAGAATAGACATTACAATAAGGTAAATATTCTATGAAAAATACGTATCCGTTAATGTTAAGTATTGTTTCTAAATTAATTATTTTAAAATAAAAACAATACGTAATTTTAGCTTTAAAATTGCTGTCATAAGATAATGTTTCAATGGCAGCCATCTTAAAGCTGAAAACTTCAATATAACCATTATGTTACGTGTGGTTTGGGGCATTTTTAACAAGGGCCAACACAATAAAAAAAAAAAGGAGTTAAAAAACAAACTTCTACCTATCCGAATAAGTTTTTTTTTTCTCAAAACAAACTTGGTGTCCGCTCTGTTCAGTTAGAACACAAAACAAAATGTCTGTTCATGAGCCCTGCACCGGGATCATTGATAATTGGTGAAAAATCGAAACATAAACAAAATAGTGTTAGAAACACATCCAATAAAGGTCACCAATCGTGGGAAAATGTAATGTTCTACCAGTATTTTGTTTAATTTTCGTTTTTTTAGCGATTATCAAGGGTCCTCGTACAGAGCTCATAATCAGGGGGTAGAAGAGTAACTTATCTTCCATTTGGTAACATTTATTTGTTGTTTTTTTTTCACCCCTTTTTTGTTTTGGTTTTGTTGGCTCTGGTTAAAAATGCCCAGTACATAAATCATGATTTTATGACAAAAATAAGAGTGTAGAAACAGAAAAATTAACAACGCCCCCACCTCCCCAATGGGTATCTAAATAATACCGTTATTATTTAGAAACTCATTGAAGGGAGAGGGGCTATTCTGTACCAGTGTACCTTCATCAAACATAAGTTGTCTTGAACTAATGCCCAACATCAATATACCTGTAAACTAGGAAATTGCCAAAATCAAAGTGTAGTATCTGTTCCGATGGATACTGCACCCCGTCTGTCCTGTGCAGTTCTAGGAGGTCCACCCTCCCAAGCTTTGCCTTCTCACGCTTTGAGAAGGGGTTAGTTTATTGCTAATCGCCTGAGTCGCCCCTACCGGGGAATACCGACGGGGCTGCCCAGGCATTTTTTGTAGGCCAGAGTGCTCAACTTCTCGGGCGCTGGCTTTTAAAATCCCACTTTCCCGACCTTGTGTCACATCTTACCGCTGTTGGCGGTAGATAAATCTCTGCAAAAAATAGTTGCTCACAACCAATTTATAACGTTCGATAAAAATGTCCCCGGATCAATTTTGTTGTTTTTAATTTGATATAATACACACATCGTTATTAGTTTTAACTTCCTTTATTATGGGGAACAATGTATGTTTTATTTTAACAAGGTATAGAGCATAAGTCTGGCGATCGCTATGGCTTGAAACTGTCAGTTTAATTTAAACTATAAAAAAACTGTACAATGTACATAATACTAATAAACAAAAATGAAAACGTTATGTTAACTGGCAGTTTTACGCCATTATTATTCGATCTAAGCCAATGACTGAGGGAGTGAATGGGATAGTGTACGTTTATAGTTGCATATTGAATTGTTGGAATAAATAACACGAAATAATGATAATCTGATTTAAATTTTAAAAGACACGTCGAAGATAACATAAAAATATACGATGGCGACATTTCATTGAAACAAAGTTTCGGTAAAATTAATCACTGGAAACTATATTTAATCTCTTTTTTTTTCGTAATAAGTGACTTTTAAAATAATTATTATAAATTAGGGGACTTAATTATTTGAGAGTATATCAGATTTACTTATAAATTTGTCAAATTGGGACGATGCCGTTTTTGTATTTTAAATGGCCGAATTTGAGCTTATTTTTCCTTTAACCCCCAAATCTCTTCCAAAGAAAAAGTCTATTTATAATTTAGCAATCAATTAATTTCTCTTTGGTGCAATCAGAGTTCACCATAAATGTATAAAGATAGAAAATAAACAAAGTCACATCACAAAAAAGTTTGATTTTTTTCAATTGTATTTGTTTTTAATAAATCAAAATCCACCTCGTTTTCAGATCCGCCATGATGAGTTAATTGAATTTGATTCGTTCTGAAAATCGGATCTTTTTTGCTTTTAAAATCTGAAACAAAATTAAAACAAACATTTTTTTAAGCTTACCTCAGAAATATCACCATTCTGGATGGATATAGGTGTTTCTAGTTCATTTAATGTTAAAGCCATATTCGAAAATAATTCAGAAAGTTAGATAAAAATTTGTACAAGATTATGTGATTTACAAGTTAGTTTTCAATAATACAGAAACTGAAAATACGTATAACTGGTTTTCGTTTCTTTGTTTTTTTAATTTTGTTTAAGATTTTTTTAACAAGAAATATTTAATTAATTATAGCATTAATATTGATTTAAATATTAAAATTGTTTTATAATCATTTTTGGTAGAAGTAAAATAGCTGTATTAATAAATTACTAAATACGTAAACACGGTTACAAATATATGACTGAATAAACGTGAAACTTTTTAATTTGAGCTTCTGTTCAATTTCTAACAGCGTGTTATATTTTCTAGCCGAACAACTTCGTTACACCACACAATTAATCAATCATGGGGAAAGAAGACCAAAACGTAGATCTTGATAAAACTATTGTATGGGAAGAAAAAATTCGATATCTTTGTCCAATTGCCCAACCTTTGGCATCGCGAAAATTAAACAAGAAAATCAGCAAAATCGTCAAAAAAGGTTCGTCTTCCGACTTTCTTTTCTTTTTCTATCAATTAGTAGAACCACGTGTTTTGAATAATTTTTATAAGATTTCTCATTTACAATGACACGATTATTTTCTTTTTGTTTGCATTCTATTTTTGCTAAAGCAATGATTTTTTTTAACGTTTTTCAAATTTCTACAAAAGTGTACACTCACTTTAAATTTCTTATAAGATTTGAGAAAGTTTATGTATTGGCAAGAATAAGCTTTTTTTAAGTTTTTTTTTTTTTTTTTTTGCAACGTTTCAACAAATGTTTTTATCTTAATATTTTAATAAATTTAAACTACATGAAAATTGCAAAAAAGAACTCCGTGCGGGTATCTTTCAGAATGATCAGTACGCTGAAAACGCTCAAAAAAACAAATATACAACAAATAAAAGTAACTGTCGTCGATAAAAGTTAATTTAAAACTGACCTGTGATATTTGTTTGTATTTTTAAACCGTTCCAGGCACATGTTCGTCTTTAACCACTGTCCATTTTTCACAACTTTTTACTGACCATTTTTCTTTTCTTTTTTCGGTGTACACTTATCTATCAGGCTGCTAGAGAATTCCGGCGTTTTGGGAATTTTTTTTCAAATATTTTACATTTTAGGAGGGGGGATCAGTTTCCAATGTTAATTCAACGTAGACTGATCCCCCTCTTTTTGACCATCTCAATTTTTTTAAAAATCTTTTTCGGTGTACGATTACCTGTCATGTCAATAGAGAATTCCGGGGGTGTTGGAAAGAAATTTTTTTAAATTGTGATTTTAAGACGGGGGATCAGTTTTCAATGTAAATTCTACGTGGACTGATCCCCCTCTTTTTAACCATCTCAAATTTTAAAAATTATTCTTCTGCTTACAATTACCTATCATGTCGCGAGAGAATTCCGGCGTTTTTGGAAAGAAATTTTTAAAAAATGAGATTTTAAGACGTAAAAAGTTGTGAAAAACGAACTATGGTAAAAGACGAACAAGACTGATCCCCCGTCTTAAAATCTCAATTTTTTTAAATTTCTTTCCAAAAACGCCGGAATTCTCTCGTGACATGATAGGTTATTGTAAGCAGAAGAATAATTTTTAAAATGTTAATGGTTAAAAAGAGGGGGATCAGTCCACGTAGAATTTACATTGAAAACTGATCCCCCGTCTTTAAATCACAATTTTTTAAAATTTCTTTCCAAAACCCCCGGAATTCTCTATTGACATGACAGGTAATCGTACACCGAAAAAGATTTTTTAAAAAATTGAGATGGTCAAAAAGGGGGGGGGGGATCAGTCTACGTTGAATTAACATTGGAAACTGATCCCCCCTCCTAAAATGTAAAATATTTGAAAAAAAATTCCAAAAACGCCGGAATTCTCTAGCAGCCTGATAGATAAATGTACACCGAAAAAAGAAAAGAAAAATGGTCAGTAAAAAGTTGTGAAAAACGGACAGTGGTTAAAGACGAACATGTGCCCCGTTCCAACTGCTATTTAGTAGAAATCAATAGTTTTATCACGCGAACTTGCAAAAAAAAAAAAGGGCGCTTGCTCGTAAGACGCCATATTGTCTAAAGAAAACGAGTAAAAAATGAACAAGAAATTTTTTTTACATCTAATAAAACCCCATTTATAGTACGTAAAAATACAAACAAATATCATAGGTAAGTAGACAAATATCTCTTCTCAACGTAGGTTAAACTCACTTGTTGCATATTTATTTTTATAACCCCGTTCTCGTTAGTTTTTTAGACCCCGTCCGCGACTGTACTGATCATTCTGAAAGATACCCCTCCGTGCTTCTACAGAATTTGAACCGAACATAATCTAGAACTTAGGTTAGGGATAAAAAAAAAAAAATTTTAAGTTCGGTTCAAGTTCTGTTGAAGTACCAAAAAATCAAATTTTATTAAATCCATTATTTTAAATCCTCATTATTTCCTTGCCTTTCTAGCTAGGATCAAAGTGTATTAGGGTAGACCGGGGTGAAATGGGCCACTTTTAGGCGTTTTCTTTCTTTGACATCTGATAACTTCCAAAAAAACTGCATGCATGAAAGGGAAAATGTGCTCAGTGTAGACAAATTGGTTCTCAGCATTCAGTCAAATAAAGATGCATGGTAATGTTCCTTATACTACTAAAATGTACCAAGTTTTATGAGGTACTTGACGTATTTTTAGTAAAAATTACCTGATTGAATAGAGCCATCTATATTAAGAGTTTAAAAATCACTGTAAACAAGTGCATTAAGAATGTTTTCATCGCTACATGTATATTGAATGAAGTTACTTTACTCTTGCATACAATTTATTTTTACAATAAAAGTCCTGTTAAAAATCAGTATCACTTGATACACGCACAGATGTCACATATATCATAAGGTTGTTGTAGGGTCTGGTCACCTGAGGAGTTTTTTTTCAACAGTTGTAAAATAGAAGTTATTTATTTACCATAAAGGTAACGTGAGAAAGAAACTGAGGTGACGTCACCAACAGGAATGACGTCAGTGGGAGTAGAAAAGGCTGGCATGAGGAAACTGCAACTTGGACAGCATGGAATGATGTCAGACGGAGGTTGACGTCCCTGAGGTGTGATGAGATGCCTGGATTGACAGGAACATGGTGCTGCTTGAACAATGAGCTGGAGCAGGCATCTAATGAACTAATACAATATTTAGAGACACAGTCACACCTGGAATATTGGCAGTTTTGGTTGGGAATGGAAATCATTATGTACCTCTGAAGTTGTATACCACTCTCCTGCTAGATTTAATAAGTATGTAAAAATGCAGGGTGGCCCACTTCACTCCGATAACTTAATTCTAAGAAATATCTTGCTTCCCATCAAGAAATTTAAAAAGGACTTTGCAATTATACTTATATGGGCTTCTCACTTGAAGAATATCATGCACTAGTTCTTAAATGATCTAAATAGAAATCAACAAAAAGTTTTATTAGATAGTGAAAAAGTACATACCTTGGCATTCCCACTTTCTTCTTCATCAGAGTGCAGAGCAGGAAGAATGATAGTTTCAATGGCCATATCATAAAGACAATGCCTGGTGCGGTCCGTAGTGGAAGCATCAAACTTTAGGAAAAACTAAGTTGGGAGAAAATAGAGATAATCATTGATGGCCCACTTCACCCCGGGGTACCCTATCTGTTCTTTCCTCGGTCAGAAGAGGAGAAATCTGGGCATTTATTACAAGAGCCAACAAAACAAAAAAGGGTGAAAAAAAAAAAGGCAACAAATAAATGTTACCAAAGGTGAGATAAGTTACTATTCTACCTACCTGGATGATTTTTTTTTTTTTTCAATTCGACCCTACCTTTTTTATTGAAGTAAAAAAAAAATGCTTTAAAATATGTTAAAACAAAAAAAACTTTTCCAGGTAAGTAGAAGTGACTTATCTTACCTTTTCTAACATTCATTTGTTTTTTTAACCCCTTTTTTGTTTTGTTGGCTCTTGTAATAAATGCCCAGAAATCCTATCTGAATGGAGCCCTTTTAGGGTTGCTAGGTATCATCCACCCATATAAAAACCGACCTTGTGTCTAACTTTATCCTCGGGTGGCTTTTAGCCTTGGTACGTGGTGACTGATTAGTAAACAAATAAAGTAGCTAAATAATTTACATGAAAAAGTATACCAACCGACCGACTAATCTTTATTTTGTAGATTCATGCTTGCTTGGGCTTCTTTTTTTTTCTGCAGTTTACGTTTTGTCAGAATCTTCCGGACGTTTACGTAATCTGCTGAAAAGCTTAACCAGTCAAATTGCAGCAAACAACAATTGGCAATCGTGAAGTAAATATAGCGTAAAATTCAACAAGTTAAGAAAATTGATTCAAGCGATCATGAATTTCATCGAGTTAGCACAGACGCTTCAGTCTGCGAAAGGAACTATTGACTTTTGTCAAAAGAAAATTTATGGGCCAAAAGAAAAGTTACAGAACATGCGCACATATATGCAAGTTAAAAAGAAGAATTTTGCTAATGGACAAGTATGCTTGCCGATGCATAAATGCAGGGATTAGACGTCTATACAGAATAGGACTTTTTTGCCAGGTCAATATTGAACATAACGACCACAGAAAATCTTCCGCATTTTGAAAATTGAAAACAAAAATTTTGAACTCTAAAAAAACAATGCAGGAAACTATTTTTTTCACCCTAAGCTTTAAAAAAAAAAAAAAAAACTAATCCTAACCTAGTCGTTCAGGTTAAAAAGTACCATTTAAAAATGAAAAGAATTCTGCTAACAATTGTTTCATTATATTTTCTTCGTAACAAAAATGAAATATTTTTTCATTAAATTTACCATACGATGACTTTTTTTTTCTTGATTTAAATGTTTTTTCCTTTATTTTTCAAGTTTGATGACGTCTTCATCAAATATTAAGTTTTTTCCATTAATTTTTTGTTTGCTAATGTCGGCTTGTTTGGTTTTGACACCATAAAACTTTCATTCGACTTTTCCTGGCTGTTTATGTAAACTGCCGGAAGATGCCGACTTCAATCTGGGTCATGGTCATAAATTGTAGAAGTACCTTTTTTCATAATTGTTTACAATCGTTTTAAGTAACCATAAAAGTTTTTTTGTTTTTTTTTATGTAGTTTGTTTAGTTGAAAACTACTTATTGGTGCCCCGATTTATAAAATCGGGAGACCTATGTTTTGAGGCATTTCTGTCCGTCCGTCCGGATTTTTCTCCGCAACCATCCATTGAATTTCTCTGAAATTTTGCATGAAGTTGTAACTTTGGTCAGGTTAAAAAGTGACATTCTGTGATTTTTGAAAAAAAATCTGGTTTCCCCCCCCCCCCGGGGGGGGGGGGTTAAAAGGGCCCCAAAATGACATTTTTTGCCCCATAACTTTTCATCCATCCATTCAATTTCTCTGAAACTTGGCCAAAATATGGAGGCAATTGTTCCTAATAGAAAATAAGTATCGCTGACCTTGGAAAAAATCTGGTTCGCGCCCCCAGGGGGTCAAAAGCCCCCAAAATGGCAAAAAATTACCCTTTTCTCCCATAACGTTTGATCCATCCATTCAATTTTTCTAAAACTTGGCCAAAATGTAGAGGCAATTGTTCTGGATATAAAATGAGCATCATTGACCGCAGAAAACTTCTGGTTCGCGCCCCCAGGGGGTACAGTGGGGGTCAAAAATGCCCCAAATTGCCCAAATTTATTGCATTTTACACTCGTCACATACAGAGGGGGACCATGCATGCGCGGCTTGTTAGTTATTTATTTTTCTAAGTTTTTTGTTATCAGAAGTTGCAATTACAAATCAAATCTACAGGTTTTTAAGGAAGGTGAAGTTAAACGAATGGGTCGCTTTCGAAAATCCATCTTTTTGGTTCAGGAACACAAATGAACAATAATACTGAAGTTTTGATTTTATATTTTAATTCAAACAAATTACTTTCCAATTGATAGTTTCAAGGCTTCAAAACCACTGTTCCAGTAGAAGTAGCAACAGCAAAACAATTCTCATAAATACTCAATTCTGATTGGTTAATTTTTACAAAATACTCAATTTCAATTGGTTGATGTCCAATTTCGGTAATCGATCAGAAGGGGTTTCTCTGGGAGCCAGTGCACCTGTTAGATAATAGCTACCTAAGTGAGAACCCTAGCACAGTCGAAGTGAGAACTACATGAACCCTTGTCAATCAAATTTCCAGTTTATCAACTACTACTAAACTTCTTGCAGGCAAATTAAATCTTGGCTACTAAATCATAGGTTCTCTGCAGCAACACCAGAAACAGTCATGGACTACTAAACATAGCGACAGCTTATACACACAACCTCACGAAAAAGCGCGTATACTTTGCAGTTTAAATTACAGGAAGCACACATTTGCACATCACCTATCTAGTCAGTCTAAAACTTCCACACAAATCTTTGCTAGATGTTTCCATGACAACACGTTTTAATCAGCAGTTATTACTAAACTGTTCATACGGGCGAACTCGGGCTGCTCCTGTGGTTGAGATCTCCGAATCTTACGTTTTGATCATGACAAATAGCTAACCTGAGGCAACTTTCTGTTCGCTCACTGCTGAATTTGTGTTCTACTGAGCTGACTACATTCTACCAGAAAGTAGAGATGAAAGTCATTTCAATTAACAGTATTCACTTTGGTATCAAGGGAATAATGATTATAAATGGTTCACTACATAATCGCCTAAAAAAAAAGTAGAATCTTTATTTTTAATTTTATCTGAAATATCCTGGGTTTACTTACTCTATAAAGAATAAACAAACATTCAATCATACATGAGTCATTGAAGTAAATGAATTTTGTTTCCTCCTCACTCGTATATAAGCATTGCTTTCTATCAAAATATCTATTCCCTCCCCCTTCCTACTGAATTAAGAACAAATTAAATTCGAGTGTTACGATTTATGGTGATGTTTTCTGACTCGTGATGGTTTTAACTATTCCTGGAGATGAAACTGGTAACATTCGTGATGTGTTATAATTTCTCTGATGCTACTGGGAATTGCTTACAAACTGCCCTGTTTCTGTTTGACATCACTGGGTGACTCTTTGATTTGGTCAAAATGCCGTTTCCACAGCATATACTCAAATATTTTAATTGGGTAAGGTGCCTGAATTATGCTCCTGGCGGTTGCACACTAGGGTCTTACGTTAGCAATACACATGAAAAAATTTAAATTGCTTAAAATATCTCAATAATGACATATATAGAAAGAGCTTGATCCAAGAAAGAATCTTTTTTAAATCTGACTAAAAATAAGGAAGTTATGACTACTTTTGTGCCTCGCACGATTGGATATTTTCCCCTCTTTAAGACCATATGCGTTTTGTCACATTTTTTACACTAATTTTTCAATAAAAATGTTATGTCTTTGTAGAAACACAAGATTAAGCAATGAAATTTACCATATAAGTGTATTTTTGTACAAGGAATCAGAATATGCCACTGAAAATTTCCAGAAATTAATGGTTTCCAAGTAATCTGCAGTAAATGCACATATGTCGCAATATCTTAAAAAGTATCATGTATCCATTAAAAGAAAGAAGTTAGAAAGTTGAATTGTAATACATTTTATGTACAAGGAACTAAAATCTAATACTAGGACTGTTAAAAAATGAATATATTGCAAGATTTCTTTGGCATTATTGTAGATTAACACCTTCCGCTAAATCACCCCCTTGCCTCCCCAAAATATGAGATTCTACTTTTTTTTTTTTTTTTTAGGCAATTAAATGTTAATACCCTGAAAAACTTGGCAGAAAGAAAGGAACCAAAACAATTATTTTAGAGTGGGAATTAGTTTCACATATAAATTTCACGTAAAATAATCCCCCCGTTTTAGGGCATTAATCATTTTTCCTATGAGAGATAAATCCTATGCGTTTTTTTTTTTTTTAGACGATTGTGTAGTTTTCAGAGGGAGAATTATTTTAGGAGTGAATCCTGTGCATACAAATATATCAGCATATACACATACTTAACTTCATATAAATAGAGATTTGCCTTCTTTCTCTCTGCTGTATCTCCTCTTCTCATTGTGCCTCAGTATCTGCACAAATCTTTCTGCCAGTCAATTCATAGCAGAGTGAATATGTCTGATGCTTTCGTCTTTTTTTTTCATTCCTAAGGTGTCTGCCATATTAAACAGGACTCTTTGGCAATAAAAGGGGAGAAGGGACATTGTCTGATTTGGCTTGTACCAGAATCCTGTTTCAAGTGAACATCTCGCACAGCAGCTGAATTGTTTGTTGTTTTTCTTTCACCGGTTGTGCCTTTCATAATATAATCTGGGGCCACGTTGTGTGAGCATCCACAACGATAAAAACATTATCCCTCTTTAATTGGACTCGTAAAATCTACATGAATACGTTGCCATGGCAAACAAAGCCATTCTCGTGTGCATTGATGCATGGTTAAATTCTTTTGACATCTCTCGCACATCTTCCTGTTATCAGCTGAATATCTCAATTGAGTGACACCCCTTGTGGCTAAGCTCCAGGGTTTTCGTTACACTATCTCTTTCATCTGCAGAATACTTTCTTTCGGGTGTGATGCTATAATCACTCTCATTCCCAGTGATTGACCTATAGGTAACGTTGTTTTTTTTTTGGGGGGGGGGGGTATGAACTTCATACACGCAATGCTGATTTGAATCAGCCTGGCTCACGCTTACTATCATTGGTGCACTAGTTAAACGTTAGACTATTTGATCATGTTTGTTAAGTCATCATTTGCCATTATAATGGCGGATATGATTCAAAATACTTACTGATTTTTTTTTTTTTGTTTAACTTTTATTCACCCCAAATAAGGAATAGTGCTACTGATACGTGAGGGCTACAGTGATAGGATGTCTGCAAGCGAGGCATGTGGCAGCGACTCAACAGGCTGGGAATTTGTGGCTGAAGACTGCAGATACTGGAGAAGTCCTGTGAGGGGAGAGCACAGAAGGTTGCAACAGAGCTCTCGCAACCAGACGTGGAAACTGCAACAGAGCCTGCCGATCCAGAATAGGCTTGTACATTCACATCAGACGCTGGAATTCGGCAACAGACTAATCTATGGCGCAGAACTCCCTTGTCTCTTGAGACAGATGAATGCCAACAACTGTGATAGGGGTCAGATTTATAAGAGGGCAACCTGGGTGGGGAGTTGAGATGGGAATTCCAAAGGCAAGCGGTCTGAAGAAGGAAGCTATCGCAGTAGAAAGTCTTCCAGCATCTAGGGACCTCTACAATGAAGGGGTGGGATTTTGTTATTCGGGTGAGTTGGGTATTTTCGTTGAGGGGAAAGTACAAGTGCAATAAGTTCATTGTATTACATTCCGTGGAAGTACTTGTAAAACCGGCACATGGATGCAATGAAGCCTGGCAGATAGTGCAGGACCTATTAGGTAGGAAATTGTTTTGCACCTGTCCAAAAGGAAGAGGTTACTTGCAGACGTGAGAAGTTTTCTAGACCAGTAGAGGGAACCTACCGTCTTGGCAACATTTTCTATGCATTTATTCCACTTCATGTTGACTGAGAATGTTAGGCCAATGAGTTTAAACCTTGGACTCTCGAAGTCATGAATATATTAGTGGTTGGAAAGGTTTCTTATGGTTGTTTAAGGAAAGGAGGTTTGTCTTGGTATCATTAAATGTGACCATCTATTTTGGGTCCCATTCTATTATAGAGGTCATTTTCTAAGGATTCAGCCATTGCCTTGCATGTGTGGACATTGATTTGCCCTCGTGCCAGGAATAGACATTTGATTTCTTTATATAAAATTTACTCAAGTAATTTTGAGAAAAGATCAAATGAAAGAAAGATTGGGTTGAATCCATCTTTTCAAATGAGACAAGATGTCTTATTTTACTTTAGGAGTTAACCCTGAGCTATTGCAGAATCTGCAAAAAAAAATATGGTAAAAGGTCAATCCTGAAAATTCAAATTACCTTTCTCCACTGGCACTATCTGGTGATTCTCAAAAAATACCGACACTCTTCAGACAGAGTATGTTGCTATTTGGTTGGCGGGACTAAGATTGGGTATAACTTCTTTTTTTTCTTTTTTTCAATTATAAATTTTGGAAGAAAATGTTTGTTTGTTTGTTTTTTTGTTTTTGTTTTTGTTTTTTAATATGATGGAAGAAACTAATTCTCGATTTAAAACTTTCAATTTATTTTCCATTAAAAATGTTTTCTTTATCTTTTCAATTAATAATTTCAATATTTTGTATCCAGCAGAATTAGTTATATTTCTATTTATTTTTCTTTTAGCTTCCAAAACGAAGGGTTCGTTAAGAAAAGGAGTCCGTGAGGTTCAGAAATTTATTAGAAGAGGAGAAAGCGGGTCAGTATTAAAAGATGCAAAACAAAAACATTTGCATGCATGACTTTTCCTTTTGTTTGTTTTTTCTTTTTTCTCCTTTGTTCTGGCTTTCATCATAATGGAAGCAACATGTGATACTGCTGGAGTCTATCGTTGCTTTTGTGCTGATATTGTCGTTGCAGTTGAGGTATCTGGTCGAGGCCTGGTCACTGAAAAATGACGTCATGCTAATAGGGAGCAAGCGAGATCTGTCAAACTGTCAGTTATGAATGAGAGCTTTTTAAAAAAAAAGCATTAGAAAACTTGAAAAATTGCACTTAAAAAAAATGAAAAAGAAAACACGATTTGATTTATACTGAAAGTGAACTTTATTCAATAAAGATAAAAAAAGAATTCAAAATGAATAGTTAATTGTTTAAAGTAACAATAATATCAATCTATTGTTTGTTACAATTTATGTAAAATTACATATGTTTTTAAGCAGAATACAATCAAATACTGCAAAACTGAATGAAGTCATGATCTAACTTAGAACTATGCTACTTGGCTCATATTGTACTTACCTGGCATTTTGGCTGGAAGTAAGTGTAGTATCTGTTCCGATGGATACTGCACCCTATAGACAGGTGTCATCTTGTCCTTTGGGGCTTGATTCCACCTGTAAGTGGGTTTGTCCTGTGCAGTTCTAGGAGGTCCACCGTCCCAGGCTTTGCCTCCCCTCTTTGGGGAGGAGTAAGTTTATTGCTTACTGCCTGAGGCGCCCCTACCGGGGGCTGCCCAGGAAATTTTTAATGGCCAGAGTGCTCACTTCTCGGGCGCTGGCTTTTCAAGCCCCACTTTCCCGACCCGATCTTGGGTCACATCTTACTTGTGGGAGTAAGATAAAACTGGCCTTGTGCTTAACTCCTGGAGAGGAGTAAATAAATCATATTGTAGCTAATGACCTTGAAAAGTTTGGTCGTGGTTGAAATTTGACAAATTTTAACTTTCGATCTTTTCAAATTTGATGTATGGATCTGATGCTCTTTCATAACAATAACCACCATGCAAAATAAAATTCATATTGATCAGATAAATAGGTTTTGAGTTATCAACGTTTCCATGGCATAAGTTAGGGAATACTTCATACAATATGGCGAAGTAAGTCCTAGATAAAACTTTGGCCCATTCTTACATTGTCAGGATTATTAGATAAGATGGATGCTGTGGGATACTGAGGTAGGGGATGTTATCATTTTGTTCCTATATGCTGTATGATATATCCATAAGATTATGGAATCATAACACACGGAGAGATAAAAAAAAAAGAAAGTACAAATACGTGTATGAGCGTGTATATCAATAAATTTACAGAATGAATATCAGTAGAGGTGTTCCTTAATTCATAGCCCCTGCATTTTGTAAGAACGGCGTGTATACGTAAGAAAGTTAAGTAGATGTATTCCCTGGTATAGTATATGTGGTTATATGTATGTATAGGGATGATGCATTTTTTTTTTTATAGAAATATGTAGATATTGTATGAATGGGTGTGTATAAAGTTGCAGGTTTTATTTAGTAACATACTTATTTGATTGTCTGTTTGTATTCGCATTTAGGTTTAATTATTTGGTTTATGGATATGAGCGTTTAGATGTGAAAATATGTGTATCTATAAGTATGTATCGCCATATGTATGTGAGTATATGAATAAAGTTTATACATAGGTCAGCTTGGAAAGAGCTTATCCGCTTGAATTTATGCTTTCATGAGTGCATGAATATGATTATACTTAGGCGACATTGAAGATGCTCTCTGGTAATGACATGTATAAAAGGATTTGAAAGCGGTCAAACTTATTCAATAAACTTAAATGATAAAAAGTAGAAGAAAGGAAAGTGGCGCGAATGTGTAATTGGATATGAATCTTGCCTATTTGATTATCCACCCTTCCCTTCCCAACCGGGATAATACACATGATAAAGAAGTTTATTTCTCATTTCATTTTTTCTAAAAATCTGGGGAAGCTGGCTCTCTCTCGAGAGAGAGAGAGAGAGAGAGAGAGATCGCAACACATATGTAACCAATAATGTTTGTATAAATAAAAATTTATACCAAAAAAAACAGATCTACTTGTTATTGAGCACTTTTTTATAAACACTGGAGTTTCGTTTGATTAACATCTAGGAAACAAAAATAATACATGCACTGTGTGTATGCATATATATATATATATTATTACCTACAGACACTAGTGGTTCATGCTTTATGTATTCATCAGTGTAGGGAATGCTAATTATTGCCAATCTAAGGACTCTAACCCAGTCACCTTCGAAACCTGATATTCTACTCCCAAGCCAACATTAATCAACACAGAAAGAAATGTCAAATCAGCAGTTAGTGTTCAACTTGCTTTGCACCCTAGTATGACTGCTTGTTTATGAATTATCTTAGAGGCCCATATATTATTATTGCTACACGTCTTGACAAGATTAGGTTTAAAGCTCCCAAAACACAGACTGGGGGGAGGGGGTCATCTTGATTTCAGATCCTTGGTTAGTACAAAAAATAGTATTTCTACTAATGTTAACTGAGCAGAATAAAAAAATAAATAAATAAATAAAAACCTGAAAAATACCCTTTAAATGAAGTGATAATCATTGGTTCAACCAGAACTTAGGGTATAAGGGCATAGGGTTCAAAGGTTAACTTGGAAGCAGGAAGGGAGGCTTTTCTTTAACCATAGCCTCTGTGGTGATAAAAGATTTTGATTATAAATTTATAAAACCTATGGTTGGAGAATTTTCACCTATAAAATTTTAGAACTGAATGTTAAGCAAGTCTATAATGGGGAGGAGGTAAAGGATGATGTTAAGGTGCAGAAACGTGTCTGTAATTAGCCCCGCCCTTTCTTCTCTGCACCCTCTCTTACAGACATAATTTTGCTAGTCTCCGTCTTTTTCATAAGTACTATTATGGCATGTGTTCTTCAGAATTGTCTATTCCCTGCTTCCTTTGTTCCAGCTCGTTTGAATCGTTGCTCTAGTGATCTCCATCAATTTACTGTTTACCTCATTGTAATACAACTTCCTATTCCAGTAGCTTCTTTCCAAGAAGTGCAGGCTTGTGGAACTCTCTCCCTGCTGACTGTTTTCCTCTTACCTTTAACCATGGTCTTTTCAAGATTAAGGCTAATAGGCATATCTTATCTGCGTTAATCATCTTTCGTTCTTAACTCCTTACATTAAGTGGCTTTGCCTTTTCTGGAGCGATTTCCATTTTTTTTTTTAAAAAAAGAAAGAAAAAAAGTGGTCTACTAAATTCTTGTTATGTGATGTCCTTGTTTTGGGGAATATTATTTCTTCATTTGGTGTTAACTCTTGGTTTTACGGGACAGCTATTTTGGCTCCAGTCAGAACTTGAGGTATAAGAATTTTTATATTGATTCAAGAATTTTAATTTTTCTGTTTAAATATTAAAAAAAAAAAAAATTTCAGGAAAATCCTTTTTTATTTGTAAGCATTTTTTTTTTTTTTTACTCACTCTTGTGTAATGAAATCATTATTTTTTTTCTTTAGATTTGTGGTTCTGGCCGGAAATACAAGTCCCATCGACGTTTTGAGTCACATTCCTGTGTTATGCGAAGACCATGCGATTCCTTACATTTACGTTCCATCAAAAGAGGTAATATTTCTTTTTTTTAAAAAAAAAGCTTTTTTCTTATGGGAATAATCAGAAGCAACCCTTTTAATGGGTCAATCGAATTCTATTAGACGTGTTTGTTGGATGCCATGAAATAGTTAACACTAAAAAAAGGATCTAATAACTGTTGAATATCTGGTATATCGGAAATATAACCTGGCAGGAAGAAACAATGTTGCTGATTGACACTGAAACACAACTCATCAGGAAATAAAAAATCTTGTGATTGATGCAAAAACACCTGCAGACAGAAATGCCCTAAGGGTGGAGCGAAATCGCAGAATAGGTATTTACAGGGGGATGTGTAGGCGTCCAAAATCGTTATATAAACTAGCCTTAATTGAGATCGAGATAGCCGATTAAGTTTGAGGGATCAACCTCCTTCAATTCCCGTGTTTCCTTCAACCCCTCTCACACACCCCACTCGTTCACCACCACCGAACAATAAAAAATATATCATTATATTTTTATACATGTAATTCATGCTTGATATGCTGTAAAACAAATCAATCAGTGTAATTTATTTTTTCGTCTGATACACTTTAAAAGGATTCAATCTATTATAATAAGAGTAGATCTATTACGTATGTATATCCACACTATAACTCTAGAGGGCCAGATTTATAAGAGGTATCCTAAGTGGGGAGTTGTGCAGCAAGATGTTTGTTCACATTACATTTAAATTTCTGCAGGTTGGTACAGTTGAGGAAATAGGGAGTAGGGAGAGAATTCCAAAGGCAAGCGGTCTCGGGGAAAGAAGTTTTTAGAGTAGAAAGTTTTCCGACATCTGGGGACATCTCCAGTAAAGGGTAGGATTTTGTTGCTGGTCAAGGATATTTACGTTGAGGAGGGTGCAGTAAGTTCATTGGAACACATTCTTTGGAAGTACTTATAAAACAATCACAGGGATGGTACATTACGGTGATGGGGCTGGAACCTGGTAAACAATGCTGGACCTATTAGGTTAGAGACTTTTCTCTGCACTCTATCCAAGAATGAGACTAGTGGTTGGTGCACCAGTCCAGGTGTGTCAACAATACTCCATGCATTGGTGAATGGTGACTTTATGGAGATATAGGATACTGGCAGATGTGAAAAGTTTTCTAGCCCATTAGAGAGAACCCACTTTCTTTTCAGCAGACTTGGCAGTATCTTCTATGTATTTATTCTTATAAGATTTGAGACAGTTTATGTATTTGCAAGAATAACAAGTTTTTGTTTTCTTAAAAAAAATTGCAGTGTTTTTACAAAAATGTTTTTATTTCAAATTTTAATAAATCTTAAATATATCAAAATGGCAACAAGAAAATTCAAATTCTGTTCATTCCACTCATTATTTTCAATTATATTCAGTTTAACGTCCATTTTACATGCTGGCATGTGTTGGACGGTTTTTAGAAATTGACTTCCAAACTAACCTATCTCTGCATATTATCATAATGCTTAAAATTGCTCAAATTTTTAGAATCTGTAAAATTGTCTGTCATTTGTTTTGATGTTTAAATCTCATTAAAGTTTTAGAATAAAATGTTTAAACATTTGGATGAAGGGTTACGGTGTAACACCCTTTTTGCAACACCTCACTCATGGCCTAGCATAAAAGGGTACTGTTTTAGATATTGACCCTAACTTTCGTGACTGCCCGGCAGCAGCGAGCCGACAGCTAACGGAAGCGTCCGAGACCTGCCGAGTCGGCAAACGACAACAATGTAAGACGATGACTATACGTAAAGAAAAAGAAATGCATATATTTTTATACAGAAAATGAAATAAATGAACAAACCCATAGCTGAAATGAATAAACTTTTTTTTTTATTAATAATTAACCATTTTATGTAAGAAAACTAACTTTTTAAACTCTTTTTTTTTTTTTTTTTTTTTAACTGAAAAAAACTGTTTTTATGAACGCTAAAATAATAACTTTTTTAAAACCATTTTTTTTTTTTTTTTTTTTTTGGCAATTACGCATTGTTTTTTTTTTGTTTTTTTTTTCAATTATTTTAGCTGGAGGGGTAAGGGCTTGTTTTTGCGTTTTTGGAGGAGGGCTTAGCGAAATACAGGCAGAAGAGGAGGATGGGGTCGTCGCCGAGGATGTGGAAGGAGTCGGAGCAGCAGAAGATTGTTGGTCGCCGACGACTGGATAAAGTACGGCTATCTGCGATAATATGGCGGCGAAAGGGTCTTTTTCAAAAGTCTGTCGCCACATGAATTCCCGCAGGTCGCCATATCCTGGGACCACAGGTATATCATCTTTAGAATGGTTGATATGGTGAGTTTTGACCGCAAAAAAACGTCCCTGATCGCAGCGAAATCCAAGCCCGGCATTCCTGGGTGGGGCATCTCCAGGCATATTTTTCCGAAACAATCTTTCGCGGTACTAGCCGGCAAAGTCGGCCGCCGCATCGCATATCTTTTGCCATCAGAGCTTTCTGCTGGCAAAAGTTAATGCACTGCTCCGGAGAGGCAATCGAACTACACAACACTTCGAAATTCATTTTTAATTAGTGCCAAGCGTCTCTCCTTCAAATCAATATCGTCTGACGCCAGCCTCGTTTTCGATTTCGGCAGGTCTCGGACGCTTCCGTTAGCTGTCGGCTCGCTGCTGCCGGGCAGTCACGAAAGTTAGGGTCAATATCTAAAACAGTAACATATACACAAAGAATAGTGTATGACTCATTTGTAGATTCGTCTTTTCGTTTGAATAGGCAACAACAAACTGAGCTAACACAAGTCTTGGAGCCCTCCTAGTTGTCACAAGTAGCATTCTATAACTTAAGCCAGTTTTTGTGTCGAGTCTTCAGCTCTGCCTATTACGAACAAGTTATAACATTAGCAACCTGTAAAACTCGATACTGCTCAGTTTACATTTTGGTATGATCACGTTGAGCTTTTCTCTAATAAGAGTAAAATTACATATTTGATTATGTTTTGCTTACTTGTAATTAGCTGTATCTACTCGACATTGGTCAGAATGCAGTGAAGTCATCTTGTTTTTAATTTGTATTTGTTTGCAAACAACTTCTATTATATTCTTTAATCTAAATTATGAGTTACTTACTGATTTTTTTTTTTTTTGTGATTATTTTAAAATGTTTTATATTAGCAGTGATCTGGGCCGTACTAAGTATTTAACAGAAAAAAACAAAAATTGTGTGATATTGCCGATAGTACTCTGCAACAATAACAAATGGATGTTTGATTTGTTAGCTTACATGCTATCTGGGTCTGATTTTGAAATTCCGACAAGATAACTTTGTTAGATTCACAACAGCTGTTCAAAGAATTTTCTGCCACAGTTTTCTGTGGACAACTTTATAAGAATTTTAAAAAAAAACGATACCATAGCCTATGTTACTTGCACCGACACATAAATTCTGACATAGACCTTATTTTAATTATAAGTTTCATTTATTTAATAAATTTTCTCGGCTGTTTCCTTAAATTTGTTTTTTCTTCCTCATTGCAACTAGGACCTGGGTGCTGCTTGTGGGACCAAGCGACCGACATGTATGATAATGGTAAATAAAAATGACAGCATAAAGGAAGCCTTTGAAGAATGCTATGAAGAACTTAAGTCGTTACCTCTTCCAATCTGAAGATGATGTAATTCAAAATTATTTTTAAAACATTTCTTTTCTCATTTCTTTTATTTTTTTACATTAAAATCAAACTTAATAAAACCTCACATTGGAAAAAAAAAAATCTTTTTTTCTCTTTTTTGCCACAATGAATTTGTCAATTTTTCTAATAAGGCTTGAATGTTTGGTCTCTGAGACACCACCTTTTCTTTTTCATTTTAAATCAATCAATCTGTTATTTACCAAAATATTATTAAGGAGACCAGAAAAGGTAAATATTATGTGTCTTGCAAATAAGGTTTTTTGTTTTTTTGGGGGTTTTTTTTCTGTTAATTCTCAACTAAGTAATTTTATTTATATTGTAAACAAGATAAATTTTAGAGTTCTGACATTAAAGGATAAGTCTGTAGCTAAGGTCTCTGGGAAAATGGTTGGATTATTCTACTGCTCCAGAAAGTACCTGACTCCGGATGCAATCCTCTTATCTATATAAGAGTCAGATACGTCCTAAGATGGAGTACTGCTGCCACATCCTAAGAGGCTCGACTGAACTTAAATCTTTGGTTTCTTGTAAGACATTCACAATAAAAAAGACAAAAAAAAATTAATAACTGGTGACAAAAATAAAAGCCAGGAAAAAAATTAGACAAAAATCAAGACGAATAAAAACACTACAAAAAAAAAAAGGTAACTTGCTGCAAAGCATATATTCTACTATGGTCTCCCCCCCCCCCCTCTACTCTATCATTATTTCAATGGAAGGTGCTCAACTGAGCTCAAATCTTTGGTTCCTCCTTGTAAAGCATTCATGACAAGAACTCTAGCTCCCACAATGGGGAAAAGACTTTCCTTTCTCCCTTCATGCGCCTAGCATCAGGTAGAATTTATATGGGCAGAGCTTCTTTGCAAGGGCTTCTCACCTGTGGAAGACATTACCGTAGGACTGCTTCCCTGTTGATTACAAGTCATCTACAAACCCAATGCCATAAATTCTTGTCATAAATTAACCCACAAGTAATCAAACACAGTTTATACTCTTAGGTATCCCAAACTTTTTTTTTTTTTGTTCAATATACCAAAAAACTTTGTAGTTATGCATATATAGTGCTACAAGATATTAAAAAAAATATCAAATTTATCTTGGTATCTCAATTAGTACCCAAGTTATGGCCATTCAAAGTTGGTCGGACATTGTGTTTTGTGTGATACTGAATACAAGGTAAACTTAGGCAGTGTATAACTGAAAATAAAAGCTTTAAATGAGTGAAAAATGTTTATAAATATAATGCCATAGTTCATTAAGAGAAAGATAATATAGATAGAATTAATAATTATTAGATATACCCAGTCTTAAACGTTGCTGCACATCGCATGCTTTCACAAAAATTTGTGCAAAAACGATAAAGAGCAACTTTGACTGTTCATACAAGTTTTATTTTAGCAGCTACGACATTGAAACTTATGATTCATGGCATCAATATCATATTAAGCTAAAAACATTTTTCATTAGTACATCCATAAAAACCTCTTATTTCTAACATGTAAACACTTACCAAAGCCCAATTTGGCAGAAAAATGGGTCAAATGTAAAAAGTTATCCATTACAGATACAAGTCTAAAACTTTTATATTTGACTGCTTTTTGGATGAGAACTTAACAAAAGAAAAATGTTGATTTCTTTCTAATATTGGAAGATTTTGTGAAGTGATCCAACTTTTGGCATGTTAAAAAAAATTTTTAATAAAAAGTTTCAAACATCAAAACCTTGAAATTTGCTTAAAAGAAATCCTCAGTCAATTTTTAAACAAAGGCTTATTATAAAGTTTTTAAAAAAAATATATTTATGCTAAATTTCAGATGTGTAAAGATAAAATATTTATTGAATAATATAATGGAAGATTTTACTGGCATTTTCACTCATCTTATGTAACTTTAATTTGGTTATACACTTCTGTTATAGCCAATTTATAAGGAATATGTCATATTCTTCCATCACTTGGAAGATACCGGGAAGAGCCTCTATGACATCATCCATTAAGATAGATCATAGTCTACATGTGACTCGAAGAATTACAGGTCATCAGATATAGAACAGGAACCTTGTTTAATGAAATATTTTTCAAGAGAAAAATCAGACCAAATTCTTTTAAACATGGAAAATCAGCACAAAATTGTAAATATATATTCAGAAAGAAACCATTTTCACAGCATAAACAGGCCAGTTTGGCATACCTCATACTATTGATCAATGTTAGTACTTCCATAGTGTTCCCCATCTTTCAGCTGACACTCATTACGCTTCATTAACCCTTATCCTCAAGTGATGACCCATGTGGGGTATTTATCTGCTTTTCACTTGCAGCAAGGTTAGACATGAACTCAGTTTAATATGATGCACTCTGGAAGGGTACAAAAATAGTTGGTAATGAACCAATAGAGGCGCTTCAGCAACCGCCAATAAACCAATGTCCAAAGGAGGAGGTAATGTCTGCAAAGACCAAACCATGACTCATTAAGATGCATCAGGCCCTTAGCGAACCAGACCTTAGTGTCAGAATGTGCCAAGGATTACCCTAGCTAGGTATGAAATAGTAAAATTACATGATCATCCTTTAAGAAACGCTCAAGGAGGAGATAAATCCTACAAGGACAGTTTAGAATTGCACCCCCTCAACTGAAGATCCTCATCTGAATCTTTTTGTATTTACTTCTCTAAATCGTTTTAAAAATATAATCTGACAATACTTGGCGGTGTGTCCATTCAATCTTAATGCTATTTAAAACTTAGTTGGACCGATAGAATCTTCTAGAGATGCTTGGATGCATCATAAAAGCTTTTTACTACGATAAACGCAGAATTCAGTCCAATCTTACGGAATGAATATTAACACTTAATGAGAAAAGTTGTTTTTAAGATGATTATCAACGGATGAAATTTTGTTTCAGAATTTTTTAGATGAGGATTAATAATTTGTATTTAAATTATTTGGACTATTGTTCTCATCTTGGATGTTATTCTCACAGACATTTCACTTGATGTAACTAAATGGTACATCTTTTCGAACTTGGGGGGAATCAACAAAATTTTGAACAAAACCCTTTATTTAGTCCATGGGGGTAACCATGATCAGGTAGATGTCTTCAATAATTTGTAATTGTATTCTTAGTATTGCTCGTACTGAGGAATGACCCTTCAACCTTAAGTAGATTGTCATGTAGAACTGATTATTACTTAACACATTTATCCGTTGCACCATGGGTCCTTGCGAACAAGTCGGGTATGAATTGTAGGAGCCTAGTTCGACAAGACGCACCTAAAGAAGTTCGGAGGTTACATCAACCGGAATGTGAGAATAACATCCAAGATAAGAAAAGTAGCCCAAATAATACTCGGTGTACTTAATGTATGAATTAAAACTAGTTTATATTCACTCCTTGAACGGTCTTACTAAAGTACCTGGGTACGTCACCTTCTCTCTTTACCTAGCTTCTGAGACTTTTTAGCTAGTTTATAAAAAGTAGTAAATATTTGAAATTTTCGGGGGGGGGGGGGAATATACTTAGTATTTGCATGAGAGACTAAATAACTACAAGAATGTATTTACTTATTTTTTTTATTAGCAAAAATAATTTGCTTTGAACTAATGCCAAATACACTTTGTGGATTATCAAAAATATTTATGTAATGTTTTTTATGTTAATTTCTTTCAATTTATAAAACATGTATCCAGTTAAATAAAATCCTTTAGACTTACACAAGATTCAAACTGGTATTGACATCATAAAAACTACTGTCTTATAAAGGATTCACTCCTAAACTAATTAACTGATCATTATAAATTTTGGAACACAGCTGCTAGGTGTAAGATGTTGAATGTGAACTATATTTAGTTTTATGGGGGGGGGGTACTATAAAAATGATCCCCCCCCCCTACAGCTAATACCACTGGGAGAGATTAGCTATAAAATAAAGACATTAAAACCGACTGATCTATTAAACTTCACAGACCGATGACACCATGAACAATTAGCCGGTAACAGCCAGAGGGTCAAGATAGAGAATTTGGAAAGATAAGAACGAAAACAGACATTTCTAGATTCCATAAAAAATTAGATATATTCAAGAAACTAGTTGTTAGAAGAAAATGTTCATGGCCAGAGACAAAGAAGAGTTGCAAACAACGGAGTTAGTCTTAGTTGAGAGTTTAGTTCAGATGTAGAGACACTAGCAACAGGACTAATAACACACACACCTATGTTCAACAAGTCTTATGTAGGTAAATTGTGAACTATGGCTTTGCGCACTGGTGACCATAAGAAAATGAAGAGCCACCACACATGTGTTTGGGTAAGGCAATCGCTCAGGGACACGGGCATGGGTCCACCGGTAAAAATGGGGTGGACGAGCTTTGTGAAAATTCAGATACCTCCAATTTTTGTGAAATTTTAACAATATGTTATTCAAGTAATATTTTCCAAATTTCAGTTCCTTTGGAGTATTTTAAAGGGTTTTTGGGGGGACATACTCCCATTTGAAAATTAAAATATTAGATTTGCATTGAATTTTATCCAGTCATTAGACACCAATTAATCAAGATTCCCTGAATTTAAATTTTATACATTTTCTAGCATCAAAATCATGTAATGGATTTTGATCGAAATTAGAATAAAGATTTGAGGCATAAGGTTTAGTATCAATTTATGTATTGATTTTAATCTTCGTAATCATACATAAAAGTAGTGCAAATCTGTTCTGTTGACCGAATTGATTTTACCTGTCATGGTATAAGTATTCTTTTTAGCTTATTATACTCATGATCAATTTGATGTGGCCCGACAGCTTTAGAGGAATGTTTCTAGGATTTCTGCTGTTCCCTCTCCCTTTGACTTTTAAAAGTGTCTTCTTTAATGTCCACAAAGTGCTCTACCTGTCTGTTTGTGGTTGAAATAGTGCTCGCACATGTTGAATGCCATTTGGCTAGCTGGCAGAAATTTGAAAAGTTACCTGAATTGTCAGAGATGGGTTTCTCGTGCACCTAATCTGCTAACATTTCTTTTTTATGGAAATCGCTCCAGACAAGGCAGGAAGCCACTTTATAAGAACAAAATATGATTATCGCAAAGACAGGAAATGCTTATTGGTCTGATTCTTGAAAAGACCAAGGCTTTAGGTAGAAGGAAGAGAGTTCCACAAGCCTGTAGCTACTGGAATAGGAAGCTGTATTACAATGAGGTATCAAAATAGCAAATAGATGGAGACCACTAGACCAATGCTGGAACAAAAGAAGCATGTTCTGAAGAACACATGCCATGATAGTATTTATAGAAAAGACTGAGACTAGCAACATCACATCTGAGAGAGAGAGGGTGCAGAGAAGAAGAAATCAAATTACAGATACGTTTCTGCACCTTAACAAAAACCCTCAAATGGGACAGAGATTCACCAGCCCCAATATGACAACAGTACTCCATACATAGTCTGATGGTAGATTTGTAGAGATAGAGAATAGCCTCAGGTGTGAGAAAGTGTTTGGAGCGATAGAGAGAACTGACTTTACGAGAAGCAGAAAGCGCAATGGATCTAATGTATGAACTCCAAGAAAGATTTGATGAGAGAGAAAGACCAAGAAGTTTCAGAGTCAATATCTCCTCAAGAGCAGAGCCATCCATGAGAATCTCGAAGGAAAGGGGCACGCCTACGATTGAAAGACACAAGCTGAGTCTTAACTGGATTAAATGAAACAAGCCATTTTGTACACCAATCCATAACTGAACCCAGGTCAACTTCTAGATCAGCTGCATATTTCAACCGATTTGAGGGAGATGGGCGAGATAAATGTTAATTTTCTGAATAATATTCTCTGGAAGATCATTTATATAGAGAAGAAACAGTGTTGGGCCTAAAATAGAGCCCTGAGGAACACCAGCACTCATAGGAAAATAGAATGAAGAGACACCGTCCAAAGTTATTCGATCAGAAAGAAAAGACCTAATAATGTCAAGAACCTCACCACCCTGAAGTGTGTGTAAGAGACCAGAATGACACTTTGGCGAACGTCTTCGAAATGTCAAGCGCAATGACCCTACCCTCTCTTGAATTATTCATAAACTGACAGGTCTGCTCAGTTACAACAGTGAAAAGATCAACAGTTCAACGAAAACCAAGAAAGCCAGACTGAACATCACTAAAGAGGCCCAGACTTTCCAGAAAATGAACACGCTTGCCGTTGACCAACCTTTCAAAAACTTTGCTAATGAGAGGAGACTAACAGGACAATACTTAGTTGGGTCAAACCGATCACTAGCATTTTTAAAGATAGGAACAACAGAGGACTCCTTCCAACAAAAAGGGAAACAGGACTGAGACAAACAGATTGAATAATGTTTTTTTTAATGGAAATCGCTCCAGACAAGACATGAAGCCACTTGATGTAAGGAGCTAAAAAAATACTACTTCAAGGTTACAAACTAGCTACGTGTTAGATGGATAGATTCCGACCCAGAAAACAGCAAATTCTTCCCCCTTTGTCAGAAACATCGCTCATGGAATGTGATGACAAATAAGGGAAGCAAGAGTTGTGAGGCAGCCGAAAGTAAACCCAATGTCAACTTTCTACTCTCATTAGAGAAGATAAAAGAAAGTTCAGGAGCACAATGCTTGAAAACAACAGGAATTGAATCAGGACCGGAAGACTTAGACTGCTCAAGATCAGAAAGAACTCGAACAACCATCTTTGGAGTGATAATGACAGAATTAAGAGACTGATCAGTTTTCAAAGGAAAATCAGGAAGAACAGCACCCGAATCATCAAGAGAAGAATTGTCAGCAAAAAGACAAGCAAAGAGATCAGCCTTATCCTTAGAAGATGAAATAACCTAAAAAGAGGAATAGCAGACTTGCTATTATGAATAACACTATTGTAGATTCTTTAAAAATCACGAGAGCCAACCCTTTGAGATGAGATAGAGTCACAAATCCTTTGAGAATAGCTAGACTTAGCCTCAGAGATTGCTCTCTTGCATGCATTGCTAGCTCTTCTGTAGGATTGTCTAGAATTCTCAGAATCATCCTGACGATACTGATTAAAGTAATGGTTACGATGGGCAATGGCAGAAACAAACAAACAAATGAAAACCATGGAGGAGAATGAGGTTTGGTTTGAAACTTACGATGAGGAATGAAGGTGTCAATTTCAACAAAAAGCCAATCAGTAACCTCCCTAGCAGCATCATTCGGAGACATTCCAAAGATAGGACCCCATGGAACATCACATAGGGTGCTGCGAAGCCCATACCAATCAGCCTTCCTGTAGTTAAATGTGTTCCTCTAGAAGGGACGATCAATAGAAGACTTCACCGAAAAATCAACATCAACAACAGCATGATCAAAAAAACCTAATGGAGGAGAAGAGGAAAGATAACATGAGTCAGGAACAGAAGTGAGAAAAAGATCAAGTAAGGATGGTTGATGAATATCATTATCAGGAAAACGTCTGGGGAAGATGACAATTTGAGACAAGTCATGAGACAGAAAAAAGTTAAGACAGATTTCACCAGCTAGATCTGTGCAGTTAGAGTGAGGAAGCCAGTCAGAATGATGAGCATTGAAGTCAACAAAAACAAAGATGGAGCTTGACGGATGAATTTGCAATGCATCATCAATACTGCTGAATATAGCATCAACAACAGAGCAGTCATTGTCAGAAGGGGAACGGTACAAAAAGAACAAATAGGAAGTGGAGTGCAGCAAAAACAACCCCAGACAGATAAAAAGGACACACATGAGATTCAAGATTTTGAACACTATGCAAATGCATGGAAGAGTCTAAGCAGACAAGAGGCAAATAACCATCCACATGTAGATCATTCTTATCAATAGAAGCATCCAGATTAGTCTCACTAAGAGCAAAAATGCGAGGAGATTTGCCTAAGAGAAAGGACTGAATATCAGGAAAGTTTGACCTGAGACCTCTGATGTTACTATAGGAAATACTAAATGTGTTTGTTGTGTGGATTTGTAGAAGGCATAATAATAAAAAGGGAGAGAAAGGTAGGATCACTTCAAGACAAACCAAGCCTGAAAAAGACCCAACCACCAGCATTCAATCCCCTGAACCCCAAACAGGCTAGCTAAAAAATAAGCCCTTCAAGAGTCCAATAGGCTGGCTGACAAAAAAGTCTACCCCTAAACTGGTTACATGGCTAACCAGAAACCAGTGTTTTTATCATGACACCATCACTCACGAACAAAGGGGAAAGAGGTTTGCTGCAGTTTCAGGATAGTTTCCTCGGTGGTTATGCAACTGGTATAAAAAATGTCCGTCCGTTCACTTTAAACATTCATGAAAAAAATTGTCCATTGATGGGTCATTGCACTGCAGTTGGAGCTCGGAAATCTGTATGGAATTTCGAACGACACCCTTTATTTAATCCACGGAGGTAATTTGCTTTCGTTCATTAGCCATGACTACGGTAGAAGTCTTAAGTGGACCTGTGACGCAATGGATAAAAATACTAAGTAATAATCAGTTTTAAGTGACAGCCTTTTTGAGTGATACTAAGAATACAATTATGAATTACTTAAGACTTCTACTAGGTCATGTCTGACGGAATGAGAGCAAGCTACCCCCATGGATTAAATAAAGGGTTCCATTCGAAATTCTATAAAACTTCCACAATGCACACCTGAAAAAGGTTGAGGTTACATCGGCTAAAATGTGGTGAGAATAACATCCAAGATAAAAACAGTAGTTTGAATAATCCAAATTATCAATCTTCATCGAAAAAATTCCGAAACATAATATCTTTTTTTTTTCAATGTCAAACTCATCGGTAAAGCAGCTATTATCTTGTCCCTGACTGATAAAGAGAATTTAGTAAAACAAGAAACTGACTAAGAATAAACAATCTGAGCTCGTCACAAAAGTCTGAAGGTTGCTCACGAATGATGAACTAAATACATTGAAAATTTGTTTGACAAAGGCTGTGACGCTCTACTATGCTTAGATAGGCAAGTTTTCTCTCTGATCTCTGACTAGCTGCTAGTACATGAGTGGACAATCCATTATATAAATACTGCTTAATTCAAGCAAGAATCTTTTTATCAACCATTTGAAGCATCTGTGTCAATTTGATTCTAAATATCTCCCATCCCAGTCTGCAACTGTAATGGTCTTTTGGGGAAAAATGAATTCCTTCTGGCCTGGTTGCTTATGTGGGAGTAACCTAGACAATGCCCAGAAAGATTTCAACTAGTATTGGTTTAGTGATACTGGGTGATGTCATTAGGCTATCTTCAGGTTGCAGCACTGGCGGGCATAGAGTATGCAGCGTGCAGTTGTACCACTCTGTTAAGTGAGCGTTGAGATAGGCTTATCTTGTAGTTCTGAGCTGGCAGGGATACCTGCTTTGACAAGGTAACATTCTCAAACTTCAGGATTCATGAATCCTGTTCGCAGCACCATATTGAATTTAGTAGTCGATGCTCAACTGTCTTACCAGTTGAGCTCAGCTAAATAAACAGAGACAGAAGCTTAGGACGTTCCATTATACTTAGATGGGCAAGTCCATTCTGTGGGTTCTGATTGGCTGCTAGTTGAGTGGATAATACATTATATAAACACTGCTTTATTCAAGCAAGAATCTTCCTATCAAGTATTTGCAGCTTAAGTGTTAATTTTATTCTAACAGTTGCAAAGTTAGACACAAGGTCAGTTTATAGAGAGTATCATGCCTCCTCAAAAGGGGTCACCCTGAATGGTGTAAAATTAGCCATGATCAGTTCTGTTAGCATTCCTTGGTGAGGACGCATCAGGCAACAAGCCCATCCCCATTACTTTCAGAAGAGATAATGCCCGGGATGATGCCCCCCCCCCCCCCCCCCGAAACCGAATATAACAGATACTATACTTTGGTTTTAGTTTGAAGGTCAGGTAAAGTTTTGTTCTTCTGCTTAGTATTATTGTTAAATAGTTGCCGGGGTCATTTAGTTTGATAAACAGCTCTTGACAGGAGGCTACCTGACCCTATGTGCAAGAAGCTGATAATAGATCGAATCAAATGACTAGACATAAGGGTGTTCGAGACAAATTTAACACCTTTTGAAAATGAAAGAAAAAAATGTCATATCTTAGCCAATGATTTATGTATTCGCAAAATACAAATTGAATCTCTTTTGCTGAATACAGCTCACCCAAATAATCTGCACTGAGCCCTTTGAGCATGTGGCCTTTACAGTTTCCTTCGAGAGACACCTGACCACCAGTTTGATTCTGGTAATCATCTCGTCCTTGCGTTAGTGGGAGGAATACACAGCTTTTATGCATATTTATTAACCCCATCCCAGGTTAATTATTTCTGAAAAACGTTTCATTTTGAATCAATTTTTTTTTGTTAAATTAAGTGAAAGCTATGAGTGGAAATAAAAGCTACATCATCCTTCAGTACCAGAGCTTTAAAATTCTCAAAGCATCTTGCTTGTTTCGGAATTATGCAGTCCAATTTGAAACAAATATTTTTTAAATACTGTGTGCTTTTCCCCAGTAAAATCCGGGAAGGCTCAAGCTTCAATACAAGATCAAATATAGATGTAAGATTAAAGTCACCCTCTCCCTCTGTTGCTTTAGAAAAATATTTTTTAAATACATTTTAAATTTTGATTTTTTTTTTTTTTGTGTTAACATTGAAATCTGAAAAACTTTAGCTGAAATGAAAAATAATAAATGATCCAATCTTCAGGAAGAACTTTTTTTTTTATTCATCAAGAAAAAAAAAGTCTAATATAACAAACCAGTCAATCTTTCAAAACGCCTTTAAACTTTAGGCTTTGGGGAGGAAGAGGGAAAAAATCCAATTCAACCTTCTTTTCCAACAAAAAAATAAATAAATTAATCAAATTTCAATTAAATATGACAATGTTAGGAAATTTCATAAAATAATAATTAAACCTGGTA
Organism: Sepiola atlantica; assembly: GCA_963556195.1. Classification (NCBI taxonomy): domain Eukaryota; kingdom Metazoa; phylum Mollusca; class Cephalopoda; order Sepiida; family Sepiolidae; genus Sepiola; species Sepiola atlantica. The sequence goes on along the minus strand of OY744523.1, from coordinate 117,172,932 downwards.
AGAAATAAAAGTCTGCTTCGTTTTACTTTAGTGATGAAAAAGAAAAAGTGCGTAGATATGAACAGCTAATCAAAATCAGTTGTTAATGGCAGTTTCTAAGAATGTAAAAACAAAATGGATGTAAGGGGAAGAGTGATTGTTGTAGTTTAAAAAAAAAAATAGGAAAATAAACACTTTTTAGAAACTTGCATTTATTAATACTTTGTAAGGGATTTGACTGACAAAGTAGTAATATTTTTTCAAGATGAGATAATCACTAAAGAGAAGAAAACTTCAATGTGAACTTGAGAGAAAGTTTCTATTTAATTTTAAAAATAAATAATTATTTTTTTAAATTTAGAAATCAATTTATACTGGAAATGAGCATTTGGCCAAATTTTTTTGCTTCGAAGTAAAAAAATCTTTCGTCGTTTTTATTCGTACTAAAAAATAAAAATAAAAGCATTAGATTTTGTGATGAAAAATTATTTTTCTCAATAAATGTTTGAATATTCAAATATATATAATTTGTTAATCTTTTAATAAGAAATGGAGTTCTTTGATACAAATGGGGCATATTTAAAAAAATTCATCTTTTCCTTCGGTTTAGGAGCACAAATAAACGATAATACTTGACTTATGCCTTTAAAGTTTAATTTTAGCTAGGAATTACTTTCTAATTGACAGTTTAAAATAAAAAATAACATTCAAATTTTATCTATTATATAAAGGGGAGTTTCTGTATGTGTGTATATGTCCAGCTACAAGTCAAAAACCACCAAAGAAAAACCCATAAAGTTGGTATATTCTGGATCAGCGTTGCCTGGAATTAATATCTCAAATTTAGAAAAATAACAACCCATTCTTTGACCCTAAACTGTCGCCGATTTCGTTGTTTTTGTAATTTTCATGTACTAACTAAAGGGAAGTAACTCTGTTTCAAAAAGTTATTTCCCTTATGCCGACTTGAGTAATCTATAAAAAGTGTATGTCCAGCAAGAGGAATGGGCTGGGCGGAGAAGAAAGAGAGGGCATGGAGAAGAAGTGTGGGGAAGAGAGTGATAGAAGTTTTAATAGAAATATGTTACACTTTTGCTTTGTGCAACGCTGAGTAGCCCTGCTAGTATTGTTATAAAGTAACTGTATCAGCTATTTTACCCTACTATTAATAGATTGAGAAATGGCTGTCATCTCTGTTAAGTGACTGGAAAATTCGAAAGTGATTTTGTAGCCTTTAATGATAATTAGAAAATAATTTCTGGCTGGAATTAAAATTTAAAAACGTATAACTTAAGTATTACAGTTCATTCCTAAAAGAAAGAAAACGCCTGTTTTATTAAATAGCGGCTTTTGACATGTTTGAAGAGAAGTATTATCCGTCCGTTAGAATTTGTTAAACATTTACAGATTTTTTCATCAAATATAAAATCCAGAGCAAATAAAGTAAGACCGGGTTTTTTTCAAGGGACATTTGATAAGAGATGAAAGAAAGATATGTCTACACAAAAAAAAAACATGAAGCGATTTTGTTGTCAGGAAGATCAGACCAGAATTGTTAGAAAAGGAGGTTGGTGACTGGGAAAGATTGTAAAACTGTTATCAAATCAGAATAGGGATGGGGCTGTTTGTATGTACAGGGGGAAATGACAAAAAAAATTCCAAGTTGGTAAAAACTGATTACAATAACAGACAATCAAAAGGGAGGGGGGCATTCATTTGTAAACTTCAATAATTTTGTACAATCCGTTGCAAATTATAAAATTTAGAAATTTTTATGAAAATTAATTTTCATTGCTCTCACAATTGATACAAGAGGGAAATAAAAATACAAGAATGAACATTATATTCAGAAGTCAATAGAATTTTGGTGTTGAAAACCCAGTTGTATTCACAGTAAACAGAATCAATTTGAATCTTGCTTTGTTTTTCCACTTTCAGTTGTCATCTCAATATTAAGATTAAATCAGTCGGATTCAAAAATACACAAGATAAAAAAATACAAGAATTCATTTGTCAGTGATTTTTAATTTACAACACAGGAAACAAACACTTAAAATTAATCTTAAAAAAAAAAAATTAAATTTAAATAAAACTGCAAAAATTCAAATAGAATCTCAGATGAAAAAAAAAACCAGAATTTTTTTCCCAAGTTTTCGTTTTTTTCATGTACTATTTTCAAATTATATAAACATTGTATTTTAATATCCCCTAAAAGAAAACGGTTGATAACAGTGTAATAGATCAATATACAAGAATGTGTAAAAAAAAAAAAAAAAAAAAAAAATTCATTATCCTTACTCAAAATAAATAAAAACAGACCAGGAGAAAGAAGGAGTGGGTATACATACATGAGGAAGAGGACTGAAAAAATAAGGCTTTAAAAAAAAATAAAATAAAAAGGTTTCTTTTCAAAGAATAAATAGAGAAAAGTAAAAAGTGAGTGAATTTGAATTTGCAAGCAGACGACACTGAAGAATTATAGGGAGCTGAAAAGTTTCACATTATTGGCAAGATAATAGCAAATCAATAAATTATCAAGCATTCAGTAGAAGGGCAGATAATAATTAAAGATGGGGAACAAACATTAAAAATACAATGGAGAGATTGAAGAGAAATAAAGAAATAACATTCTCTCTCTCTCTCACCAAAACTGTCACAAAAACTGACAATGTATTGTGTTCCGTCTTCGAAATCACAGACCGCAAATAATTCTTTTCACATGGTTTTATTTTGTACAAATTTACAACAAAAAAAAATCATAAAATAAGAAATAAGGGAAGAAACTGATACTTTGGCTTTAGACATTGCAATAGGTTTTTACAATTTCTCTTTCTATTTTTATGTAACAAAAAAACAAAACATTTTTTTTAATTTAATGCAAGATAACCAATTTTTTTTTTGTATGTGTGTATTTAAATGATAAACTTCCTTGGCTGTGGAGTCAGAAACAGAGCAAATTGCTTTGGGATTCAGAGTCATTGAAAATCGTCTGACTAAAACAGTGGTATATGATCTCCCCCCACCCCCACCAAAAAAAAAAAATTAAAATCTTTGTGGCATTATTAAGTGGTGATCATACAACCACCTGTAATGAGATGAGATATTCCTGTATAGTGAAGTGAAGGCCAGCCGGGTTACCCGTTCAAATAAAGGAAATAATCTAGTTCTGACTCCATAAACAAATTGATTCACTAGTAATCTCTCTATTTTCTCCTCAGATCCTCTGAAATGAAAGAGACAACTACTTGTTTTTTTAATATAAATTAACAAACTTATTTTTTTATAAAAAGAAAGCACATAATAATATGACATACCGTTTACATTTTTTTACCTGGTTTTCATACTCATACCAGTTTATTTTGTAACTCATACAACATTTTGAATTTTTTTCTAGGAGCTCATTCCAGGACATATTTCCTGTCTCATTGCTGAGTTCTTGTTACTGATCTTTTGTCAGAACGTGACAAAAACACGGGAGGCGACTCTGTCACAACACCTTCTGCTACACATCACTTAATAACACAGATTGCATTCATTAAAAAAAAAAAAAAAAAATCATAAATTCACAGAGGCTTAAAAGAAACACGGCCATCATATTTAAAATCAAAACCCTATAAATATGTAACACATATAAATATTCATAAATATGTAACATATATAAATTATCACTAGTGGAAGTAGATTTCTTAAGCCAGAGTCAGACCAAAATTTTAGAAGTCAGAGTAGAGCGTTTGATCAACCGATTTCACAACCCTGCACACTACACCTGCCTTTTCTTTTTAACAGACTAGAAATATAAATAAATAAGGATTAAAAAATGTGGTCAAACAGAGAGAAGAGTTAAAAAAATAAATAAATTTTAAAATCCCTGCAAAAACGAATTGCAACAATTTCTCCAAATCCCATCTTTCAAAGAAAAAAAAAGAAAGAGATATTCTTCACACCATCTTAGAAATGTGTATGCACAGCTGCATCACTCACACTAAACATGAAGTGATAAAACCACCCTTCATATTAAATTTCTATGAACCAAAAACCTCCTTAGTTTATCTGAGTCTCCTCCCTGTGTTGTTTCTTTTTTTGTAAAGGAAATATATATATATATATATATATATATATACAGGGTGGGCCAAAATAAGGGTCCTATCTTTAAATTTGAATAACTTGAATTTGAATAACTTCCACAAAATAAAAGTTAAACTCACCAAACTTTATGTGTGTGTAGACTGACCCTTCCGAGATTTTTTGAAATAAACAAAACAAATTTTAGCCGAAAAACACTTCTTAAAACTTACAAAAACTAAAGTATTGTTTTTTACACTGTTTTGAGTTTTTTAAGCAAAAATAATGTTTTCTAAATGAGGGTACGTTCCTTAGGGCTAATACGGCTCATGCTTGCTTCGGAAGGGGTCCTTTACTTATTCTAAAAAAAAATTTTTTTTAAATCATTAAATAAAAAAGTTATGAATTTTTAAAAATAGGACCCTTATTTTTGCCCACCCTGTATATATATATATCAAGGTCATTCTTATAATAGGTCAAGAGATCTAACAATTGAGGTCTTTTACTGGAGGCAAGATTTCCAGTCAGTTAGCAGATATCTTTTTAGCTGCTAACACTTTACTATCATTGCTCAGAAAAAAAATTGATTCTAAAAGGGGATCTTAACCCATCAAATTTATTTTAGCTGAGATTTTGTATTATAATCCAAATATAATTTATGATATAAGTTTGTGAGTATACTGTAAAAAGTCAAAATTGAACTATTTTTCGCCATTAATTAGAAAAAATAAAACAGTAGTTTATATTGTTTTAATTTTTTAAGCCAAATCTTCTAGTTAGTTTTATATATTTTGTAAAAGTTTCAGGCCATAATCTTTTTTTACGGTTTTCTTTTCATATTGACAGCATTGTTTATTCAAGAAATACCATTTTTATGCATTTTCCTTTGTTTATTCAAAGTTATCTATCTATTCATTTATAGAAATTTATTTATTAGCTCATTGTGGTTCTTATTATTTATGTAAAACACATAAAAACATCAAACTAATCTCACATAGGAATTTTCCTTGTTTTTAACTTCTATATCAATTAAAAAAATTCACATAGCCTCCAGTAAAAGACACAAGTTGCATGATCGCCTGGCCTGTTATAGGGATGGGCCTTGATATATATCAACATCATTTAGCTTTAGTCTACAACCAATAAAAAAAATCATCTGGCTGTTTTTCAAGTGATGGGGCTAAAGTCCGGCTCTTAAAATCTGCTGATTTTCATCAATTTTAACGAGCAAGCCAAGAAAGAGGGGCTTTTTTGTTTTGGTTTACACTTTAAAATAATCACAAGTCATAAATGTTGCTGTACTCTCAGCATCGAACACATTGCAAGATTGAGGTAGAGAGAAGGGGACAGGTTGTGCAGATGGCGTTTTTATGTAATTTTAAAGACAGAATTTGGTATACTTGAAATGTTTTTTTTTGGGGGGGGGGTAAATTAGGAAGAAGAAAAAAGATAGAAACCAATGTCGCATTTTCCTTTTGCCAAAAAGGAGCGGAAAAAAGCCCTTGAAAAATTAAGATACAAAAATTAATTTTTAAAAATATATATATTTTTGACTGATGAAATAAACTGTCAAAAAAAAATTTTTTAAACGGCTACAAAGATTTTATAATTGATTAATTTCATATCTGTTAAATACCTGCCTTGGATTACAGTGGAAATGGTGTAACAGTTACCTGCGTAGATTGTGGACTTGGCATGCCATGTTCAAGTTCTGTCTAGGTTTTTAATTAACTTTTTCTAATAGTTTTGAGAAAGTTATGTACCCATGAATAATTACCCAACTTCTTCTTTGCACATCTTTGAAGCATGTGGTCATGCAACAGTTTACATACTTCCTTACGCAGTCCTTTGCAATATCATTGAACTCTGTGAAATCTTTAAGATGCACTGGTTGGATAGTAGAGGGCAGACAAGCAGTGCTGAATCATATGGTCCTCATCTCCACATTTGGAGATGTTTCGGTCCAGTTTTTAGACCCCATCTGGCCATAGCAGCTTTTGATTGTCCCATTCCCATTGTAATTCTCAGGCAGTTGTCCTCCACTGCACCCAGTGTTTCTAAACCAAGGAGGAAGGACGTCAGAAGGATGGGGGGGGGGTCTTTGTCAGTAGTAGGAGAGGGGACATTCACTATCCCTTTGGTTTACAGCTGCTCCCCCCCACCCCAAGTCCAAACCTTCCTCACTGTGGTAGGAAGAGTGGCAATGTGGTAGTGTCAAAGCTATCTGGCTAAGAGGTCTCTGGTGAAAATCCAAGAGAAGTCGGCATCATGATCTGTCGTCCTATGATCGTCTCTGTCTCTCTGTGTAGCAAGCAAAGACATGTCAGGTGCGGAACTGCAAATCAATTATGTGAGATTGACAGCGTTGCTTTTGTCCCATTTCTTTGTGTGTTTTGGGCCAAAACTTCCCAGACTTTACAAGCAACTACTGAACCTTGCTGTTCTCAGTGTCAGCTGTAAAAACCTGCAATCTCGCAGGTTAACAAATAGCTGTGACCAACGAAAACTTCATGCAGACCAGACAATCCTGAGGCATGATTTTTGTGAGTTCTATGCAGAAGTCTGGCTCATTTAACAACAATCCACAGCTGCAATCTGGTCACTTCCTGAGATGTTGTTAGGGACTGGACATAGCTGAGGAATTTTCTCCTATTCGTTGCCCAACTAAAAACAGGACACTGTTAAGCAGAGTCTTAATTAGACATACACATTTCAAGCATCCATACTTCATATAGGCCACGCAAGGATTCCACATTTATACTTACTTGATAAACAACAACTAATGTATGTCGTTCATGCCGGAAAGCACACATAATAAAACATGCTCTCATCAAATGCATTGATCTCATCCATACGAGGGGAAGATTTTACAGCATAAGCATAAGCAATATGAAAGAATTGTTTGGAAATGAAAAAAAAAAGGAAACGCTATAATATCCTTCCAAAAAGCAGTGGATTCAATATGGATAACTCTAAAAGATCTGACAAGTGAAAAACAAGCATTTTCAAAATATAAAAATAAAAATTAATATTTTAAAATTACTTTTAACCCTTATCCTCAGATGGCTCTTGGCCTTGATCACTGGTGACCCCCCTACCCCCCCCCAAAAAAAACACAAACAAATTGCACAGAACTTTACACTATGAATAACTATTCGAAAATGTTAAGAACTCGAAGCATAGAAACTTTTATCAAAATGACTGGACTCAGAATTAAGTATGCCAGAAAGGGTTGATATTACGCCAACCAAACAACTTCTCTCTTTTTTGGGTGAAATAGTAGAATAAACCTTGGTAGAGCAATTTGTCTAGAAGGAAAATTCTTTTGAATTGAAGCTTCAATCTCTGGTTCCTCTTTGTAAGACATTCACAGCAAGAACTTCTGCAACAATGTAAAGAAATTTCCTTTTTTTCTCAGTGTGCCTAACATGCAACTGGGAAATGCTTGTAAATCTAATATTCTCCAGAAAGCCGGCTCAAATTGTCCAGGGTGAATGCTGCACCAGATATCAGTGCCTAACATCAAATGGAATTACCATGAACAAAGTTTCTTTCCAAGAACTTCTCATCTGTGGAACACGTTACCATGGGATTTCTTCCTTGTAGGCTACAACATGATCATCTTCAGATCCAATGTCAACAAATACTTGTCATAAAGTGTCTTCATAAGTAATCAAATTTTGTTCATTCCATTCATCGTTTCAATCCTTTCGTAATATTCTTCATCATTCAACTGACAATCTATCCATCTCATTAACACTTATCTTCGAGTGGTTTTTAGCCTTGATAAGTGATAACTAATTCATAAAAAAAAACATTCTCGGCTTATCCCAGCATTGTTTTCAGTCATCTTGGATTCTCCCTGCCACTAGATTTAAACAATATTGGATCAGAAGTTGCTCCACTATAAATTCCTTACGACACAATCGCTTTGACAAAGGGTGTTCATTGTCTCTTGAGACAAAAAGGAGGCCACATATCAGTTTGGAAACAGTTTCACCTGTTTGCACTATTAGAGATAAGTCTTCCACTTCAGATTTGAAATGGAAATCAGCCCTGGGAGATTATCAAAGCAAGTGGCTTCCTCAAGGAGAGAGGCAAAAGATTGACCTGAGCATTGGTGGTGAAAGGAGAGAAGCTTGGTTTCAGAGGTTTTAAAATTACCCCCCCCCCCCCAGTACATCACATGCTTCAGGTCGGAAGAAAGAGAATCAGCAAGATCTTGCTCACTAATGTTCTTCGGAGTGCAGTTGTGTCATCTGCATAGATTTCAATAAATGATCTTAGAATGTGGTTTGGAAGATCATTGATGAAGATGAGGAAGAGAGTCGGGCCCAGAATAGATCCTTGGAGCACGCCGGCATTGATATTGTGTTCTTCAGACTGCTGCCCATCAACAACTACTTTTATAGACTTATCAGAGAGAAAGGATTTGATGGTTGAGAAGACATTTGCAGATATTACATAGCGAGCAAGCTCGTGAAGCAACCTTTGTTGATCTCGTAGGGCAAAATCCATATTGCTTGCCACTAAATAAATTGCTTTTTTCTGAGGTGACTGACAACTTCTTGATTTATCACAGATTCAAACAATTAAAAACTGATCAGTTTGTACTGAGATGCAGAAGACTGATCTTCAGTATTTTAAAATACTGGGAAGACCGACAAGATTTTGCAGGTAGATGTAAAGCATTTCTCCTTTAAGCAATGTTTTAAAATACTTTGTAAAGATAAGAACAAATTCCGGCACAGATTCTTAAGCATAATGACTGGAATGCTGTCTAATTGGTTGGTTTAATCATATGACATAGAAAGATTTGAAGCTAGATTTATGTTGCTGAAGATACATTAGTGAGGACACATGTGTAATGTAAAGTCCGGATGGATAGGGGCATTCATAACTGTGGAGGAATGAGCTAACCAGAAGCAACTCATAGTTAAGGAAAATGGATCCAGAATTAAGTTAATAAAGTATGTTTTAAGATGAAATGGTTGTCGTCTCTTTATTAATGTATAAACATGTCCCAATGAAGAAACAGGAGAATGGTGTTATCTTGGTCAGAGAAGGGGAATAAAATAGAGAGAGGGGGAGAAAAAGAGAGAGAGAGAAAAGAAAAGAGAGGGAGAAAAGAAGAGAGAGGGAGAAAAGAAGAGAGAGGGGGAGAAACATCGAGAGAGAGATAACATAAGCAGTCTTTTCCATGTGATGTAAGCCTAAGGGACAGACTGAAGGCCAAGTCAACTGCTGAAGGGGAAGGGATCTAGCATTTTCTTTTTCTGTCTACAAAAGGAGTTATCTTTCTTTTCTATCTGATTCTATTCAGTTTTTGTTACTGACTGACCAAAATCTTTTGCAAAGAAAATGACAGCTTGCAATCTGAAAAGACGTCTAAACAAAACAGAATTTATCAACAGCAAAGAAAATGGTGTTTCTGAGCTCACTGATAATTAACAAAAGTCAATAATAAAATAAGATGGGCTAAGCATCTCTAGGAAAGGGTTTATCTATTTGTGCCAACCTCACAGTCTTCAATGTTTGAAGTGTTTTTGAAGAGAGGAAACAAATCTCATTGCTTTTTTTTTTCTAATTTAATTTTCTTTTTGTCTTTATAAGAACTGCACATCAGAATTGCATTCAGTTTAGTTAATTATTAGTGATTTTTGGTAGGATTCTGTTAAGTGATTGTATAAAGAGTAAATATATAAAAAAAAATGTTTAGATGTTTTTATCTTCAACTTGTTTTTAGAGTTTTTCATCTTAGCCTTTTTGCGCTTAAGATATGGAACACTCGAAAATGAAAGTTAATCATGAAAATGTTGTAAATAAACAGAGACTACATGTTGATTCTTAAAAAAAAATGTTTAAATGAATTTAAAAAATACTTTTTTTAACGAAAAATTAACTGTAGACAAAAAATTTGGAAAGATCAATCAAAATTAGAAAGAGAGAGAGAGGAAGGAGGAGAGAGAGGAAGGCGGAGAAAGTGAAAAGAGAGAAAGAGTGAGTTTCAAAAGAAAGAGAGGTGAAAATGAGATAAAAGGAAAAGAAAAGTAAGGGACAGAGAAACCAAAAACAGGGAGAGAAAAGGAAAGAGAATCACAAAGAGAGAGAGAAAGAGAGATAGAGAAAGAGTGAAAAGGAAGAGTGGGGGAAGGGAAAGAAAATGAAAAGAGAGGGAAGGGAGAGAGAAACCGAAAGCAGAAAAACAGACAGAAAGTGAGTAAGAGAGAGAATGCGAGAAAATAAAAAGAGAGAATCTGAAGAGAGAGAGAGAGAGAAATTGAAACAAAGGAAGGAGATAAAAATTCACTTTCATAAATTCACGCTTCCTATAGAAAGGAAACGAGTCAAGAAAAGAAAATAGTTTACAATAAAAAAGAAATTGGACCAAATTTTCCAATTAACCGGTGTTAGGTTTTTAATTTCTAGAATAAAACCTGAAAATTTGTTGTGGTAAGGATGTGGTTTTTGCATGTTCAGAGCCAAACTTTAGATCATTTGACTGAAAGACATTTTGTTTAAACAAACCCTTGTTAAAAACAAGGGAATTAGGACCCTGCCTGCAAGCCACCTGCCATGAAATGTTCAGAAGAAAATAAAAATAATACTTTAGTTTCAGTGGTCAACAACCCAAGGAGTTACATATGTCCGAGTCACTCATTTGCCAAGAGGGAATAAAAAAGATCACAACACATGCATAACTGTTTCAACTCTACTCAGTTTCAACATCATTCATGTCTTAAAATTTAAAAAAAAAGATCACAACACATGCATTGCATAACTGTTTCAACTTTAATCAGTTTCAACATCATTCATGTCTGTTAAAATGTAAAAAAAAAAAAAAAAGAAAGATGATCATAACAATAACAAAATCTCTTAGTTTTGTTTGTGTTTTTTGTAGAATCCAACATGAATTATCATTGCATTTGAATCTGGTTTGAGCCTAAGGTTGTGAAGGTTATTCAGGCAAACATACAATTGCTATAAATGTAAATGTATTTCTTGGAAAGAAACTCTTTCATGAACAGAGTTTCTTTCAAAGAACTTTCCATCTGTGGAACACAATATAGTCGTTTTCAAGTCCAATGTCAACAAATACTTGTCATGTCGTCCTCTTATGTAATCAAATCTTGTCAATTCAACCCACTGTTTCCAATCCTCTCATAGTATTGTTCATCATACAACTGTCAATCTCATTAACCCTTATTCTCGAGTGGCTTTTGGTCTTAGTAAGTCATTAGTATATAAAAAAAAATATTTCAATGCCTTTTTTTTATGCACTCTTCAAACTTTGGGTTGTTGTTCACCATTTTCTTTGATGGTTCCTTTAATTGATTGGAGGGTAAAAGAAAACCTTTTATGAACTTGTTCAAAGACATGCCACTAAGTGAATATCCTCCATCAGACATCTGCCATATTTTGGATGCCTTGCTTCATTGAAGCTCCGACTTCTAGTAACTGACTTTGTAAACATCCACAAAATTATTAACCATCTCGCTGCCAACAACAACCCTGACCACCTTTTTGATCTTGATGTGTCTGACACATGTGGACACAACTACAGAATTAAAACAAAAAACAGTACAGCTTCCATGACTTTTGGAAACATTTTTTCACGTTCAGAATTGCTGAAGCATGAAACAAACTGCCTGTTGAGACACACTGCATCTTTATAAACCTCATGCTTCACAAATTTTGCCGAAACTATATATGATGCCCCTCCCTCCATACACATGAAAGTTGGATGACCCAAGAAAACTTGGATGTAAATCATCAACAAAGATTCTTAGATGATTGAATTTGAGCGGAATCAATCCAAAAGACCGGCAAGCTTGGAGACTGAGATCGCAGACCCCTGACCATATGAAATAACAATAATATGGACGATGATTCTTGAGTTTGATGCATCATGTATAGTTTTGGCCAATTTGAATGGGATCAATCCTCAAGACCGTCAAGCTTGGAGACTGAGATTGCAAGCTGTCAGAAAATATCAGACCCCTGACCAAATTAAATAACAATAATATGGACAATGATGATGATTCTTGAGTTTGACCAGATGCACCTGAAGAAAATCAGAGGTTACATTGGCCGAAACTTTGTAAAAATAACATCCAAGATAAGAAATAGTAGTCCGAATGATCCAAATAATCCAAAATATTGTTAAGTTTTGTACTTTAGTGTAACAGACTGACCAATGGAGTCTTTTATAGAGATACTTGGATACATCTAATCTAAGATTCGTCCAATAAAAAGATTCGTCCAATTTGTACCTTTTGCTATTTCAAACTGAAACATGACTAACTGAAGGACAAAACCATGGTTGTATTGAAGCAGTTAGCTCCCAAAACGGTTGCCAAATTTTATCGACTAGTTTTGTCTTATTTTCCGAGCAGTGAAAATGCAAATTAATCCACTGTATTAATTTATCTGATTTTTGTGAGGGTTTTATAAAAATTTTATTTGCAAAATATTAATTCCTCTGTCACCGTCGTATAAAAGACAATTTCTTTGGCAATATTTTATATTAGATACATCATTATTTTAAAGTTTAATTTGTAATATATTTCAATTTCATTTTTAATAAACACTGATTTTATTATTTGTTTCTTACAAAACAAAACATACTCTCTCGTAACTCTACCATTAACCCTAAGTCCAGGTGGCAACAAATTAATATGTGAAAACAAATTAATATTTATTTTCAAAATAATTCGTGAACATCAGAAAACAAATATTTTCAAAATAAAAATGAAAAAAAATTAAATAATAATCCACAAAAATCAGAAAACAAATAAATATTTGTAAAATAAAAATTTAAAAAAGGAAATCCTCAAAAATCAGACAATAAATTTGATGGGTTAATTTTCCCTGTCACCACTTGGAAAACCATACAAAACTAAGCGATAAAATTTGGCAGTCATTTTGGGAGCTAACCGATTGAATATAATCAAAACCTCTTGTTGAGATGTGAGGATGTATCTTGAAAAGAACAAAAAAAAAAAAGGAAAAGAAGATTTGAATAAATTAACAATAATTGTGTCATCGAATGACAATCTTGATTCCACCGACAAACACTATAGATACATTGACTGATGATCAGTTTTGCATCCTGTTTCACCATTTTGAGCCACGTTTTGAGTTGGCCACCGCACCAGTTCTTTCGGACCTTCGAAGTGAAACCAGATTGATGACTTTACTAATGAATTCATCTTGCTGACATCAGAGAGCATGACCAAACCAGCAAAGATGCCTTGCAAGAAAAGCTTACTGAAGCGAGGAGATTTTGGATTGCCGTGTTTGAAATGAACTGCAACCAGTGAACCCAATGGACTGCCATACTTGATCTGCCCTCATTTGGTAATCAGCAGTGGCATTCAGTGTGTGTGTGTGTGGGGGGGGGGGGGGGGGATATGAGGCAGTGCCCCCCCCCCCCTCGTCGCCCCATGTTTTTCAATAAAATTTAAAAAAATAAAACTTTCAAAATTAAAAAAAAACCAACAGAAACAAGACAAATTTGATGATTTAGCTGATTGAATCCAATTGTTGCGTATTTTTTTAATTTGGCAACTATCATTAGCAGTGTTTGAAATCTAGTTTCACTACATATGGAACAAAAAAGATTTTCTTTTAGCTTAAATAGAAATTGATCTATAATTTAAATAAATTTTTAACCTAATTTTAACCGTTTTTACATACTAGTTTATACCCGCTCCTTGAGGGGTGTTGGTACAGTACCTGGGTATTTCAATTTCCATCTTTATCTAGCTTCTACTGCTTATGAATTATGTTTTTAAACAAAAACAATTTGCTTTGAACTAATGCTGAATACCCTTTATGTCTACTTCTTTTTGCAGATTATTAGAAAAAAAAGTCACTTGGTTTAAAAAAATATTATTTATGTAATGTGATTATGTTATGTAAATTTTTTTAAATTAATAAAATATGTATCTGGTTAAAAAGAAAATCCTTTAGACTTACGTGAAATTCGAGCTCAGGTATGACAAGTGTAAAAAAAACTTGCATTTAATTTTCAGTGTTTTGATGATTAGACATTGTAAAAACTACTGCCTTAGTAATGTCTACTCTGCTTCCCCCTTATTTTGTCAATCAATCACATGTTTCTATTTTTCCAAAATCACCATAAGTTTTTAATAGTATATGAATTTTTTTAAAAACTGATGAATTACAATGGAAAAAAATTCTAAGATGTATCCATTTAGCAATGAAAATGCAATTTCAACCCGAGTCATAATCCACTAGCACCATCATACCTCTTATAAAGATGAATGGATTATATCGAAGCGGTTAGCTCCCAAAATAGCTGCCAAATTTTATCGACTAGTTTTGTCTGATTTTCCAAGCGGTGACAGGGCAAATTAATTCACTGTATTAATTTGTTGTTTCATTTTTGCAGATGTTTTTTTTTCTTATTTTTTATTTGTTTCTTACAAAACAAAAAATACCCTCCCTTAATACTACCAGTAACTCTAAGTCTGCATGGTAATAATATTTGTGAAGAAAAATTAATATTTATTTGCAAAATAATCTGCAAAAATCAGAAAACAAATTAGTATTTGCAAAATAAAAATTTAAAATAAAAACAAATCTAGTTCAATATAACTGATGAATGGATGCATTTAAAAATGTCTTAATTTTAAAAATTTAAACGATCGAATTTAAAATGCAAATTTCACTATTGTTTTTTTATCCCCCAAAAAAACACTTGAGGATAAGGGTTAAGGGATCGATAGATCGACAGTTGAATTATGACAAATACTATGATGATTGAAAATTTACACATACATCCAAAGCAACAGCCAACCCAGAAAATAACAATTCTTCCCCCTTTGTCAGACACATTGCTTATTGAATGTGAGGACTAAAGGACAAAATAAGGAAGAAGCAGAGTTATGAGACTGCCAGAAATAAACCCACGGTCAACTTTCTAAGTGAAAAATAAAAACAACAAAAAACCTTGAACAACAAAAAAAAGTTTCTTATCAAACTGAAACAGAATAACATTTTTTTTAAAATTGAATTTGATTCTTTGACTCGCAGTAAACAACCAAATGTTGAAAACAGACTGAATTATACAAAACTGTACATTCTAACAAAAAACAAAAAACCCTCACTCAATACAGAAAAAAAAAATCAAAAAAGAATAATAAATAAATAAAAAGCTTTCTTAAATAGAGATAGAGGGGGGAGAGAAAGATAAATAGCG
Source organism: Sepiola atlantica (assembly GCA_963556195.1). Classification (NCBI taxonomy): domain Eukaryota; kingdom Metazoa; phylum Mollusca; class Cephalopoda; order Sepiida; family Sepiolidae; genus Sepiola; species Sepiola atlantica. The sequence continues at coordinate 117,157,664 of OY744523.1, read as the reverse complement.
GGAGAGAAAGATAGAAGAAGAGAGAGACAGAGAGAGAAGGAGAGGAGGGGGAGAGAGGGGAAGGAGGAAAGAGGGTGAGGGGGAAGGAGGAAAGAGGGGAAGGAGAAAAGAGGGGAAGGGGAAGGGAGGGGAAGGAGGAAAGAGGGGAAGGGTGAGAGAAAAAAAGGGGACAAATGGGAAACAGGGTGGACAAATTCTCTGCTACAAGAGTTATTGTCACTTCTCGTTCAAAACAGACAGCTAAAACATGTGTATGTGCATTTCAGCTTGAGTTAGACGTACTGATGTCCGCGCATAATATGCGAATAAAATCCATATTTATTGCAGCACTGCTTTCCGCAAACATTGCACACAAAGGGATCTGTGTGACTATGGCAACCAATGTGGATAGAAAAAAGAACTTCATCTTCAAATGTTACACCGCAATGGTTACACCGATTATCTGTCATGGTGGCTGTGCTTGGTTGTTCGCTTCCCTCAGACTCACTGGCAAGGGACAACGAGCGTGAACCGGTACGACGTGATGGCAACAGTTCACATTGTACTGCTCGGTCAGTGAACTGGTTCCGCCAACTTTTCCGTTCTGGAGTCTCCTCCTGTTCATTGCTGCAGCCCTCCGTCTTCACGCTGGGCAAGGCACACTGAACAGCGACACTAGACGTTTCCATTTTCACTGACAACACGTTGACTTCATCCTGGGAGAAGCTTTTCATAAGCGAGCCGTTATCATAAATTGCATTCCTGTTTATCATAGAAGCAGAAGATTCCCCGTTCAAGTTTTTCAAATTAGACGAAGAATGAAGGGGGCTTTCACTGTAATGATTTACCAATGATGTCGACGCAATGTTCTCGTTAGGGATAGAGTTTTCATCGAGATGGTAATCCACTCTGATATTAGAAGAATCGGCCAAATTCAAATTAGACTGTTCACGCTCTGCCAACTGACCTACATTGGCAGACATAGAATAAGGAGTAGCGCTGGCAACCGAAGTCTCGTATTCTTTCGGTAGCCTTTGAGAAGATATTGAGAGAGTAGTCTGAAGGTCTCGAGTACAGTCCGGCGTTACAGTTCGCATCGGCGTGGCTGCAGCAGAACTAGACACGTCCGAAATATCTTCACATTCGTATGGTTCAATTTTCACTCTAACCTCTGCACTGTCCGTTTCGTTTGGCACAACGGTTGAAGCAGGCAGACTGAGATGTGGCACTGTGGTTGAAGGTAGGGCGGGAGTTACTGAAGAGACTGCAGTGGAATAAAGACCCGATGAGGTAATTGTGCTCGTGACAGGCACTCGTGGTGGCGGAGGTGGGGGTGGTGGACTGTTGATGATAGAAGACACAATGGAGCGCAGATAGTTTGATGCAAGATGAGTATCCGGGTTTGCCTGTTGACCTGCACTTTCGTAATGGTTGTACTGAGTAAAACAGTTACCGATCGGTGTCTGGGCTGACCGTCGAAACTGAAGGTTTGGAGACTGCACGGTTGTTAGTAAGGTGTGTAACGTGCTCACCCCAAGGGGGTTGTTTGCCGAATTGTTCTGGTCCACACCAAAATGTCTAAAGCTAAAACGAGTTTCACCGTAACTCGGAACGGAATAACCAAGAGTCGATTCAGCTACCGTGCTATTGGGAACCTCTTTGTGCTCCTCGCAGTAATGTTCACGGATTTTGCGAGGTAAAATAGTGGAATAAGTGCACTTGTCGCATTTGAGTACGTTGACCGGATTGTTACGCAGGTGAAGACGTTTGTGCCTACGAAAGTTACTCTTGTCGTTTGTCGAGTAATCGCACAAAGGACACTTTAGAGCTTTGACACCTGTGGAAAAAAAAAAAAAATTTTTTTAATGATTTTCAAACACGTTTAGAAAGACAAAGTGACAAATATGCAGATATATAATAAAAATATTTTCCATAAACCTTACTGCATTCATGAAAGTTTTGCACATTAACATGCAGATACAGAATATGCATATACTAGAAGGTTCCCGTGGAAACTCCACAATGCTTTCTACATCAATCCGCAATAATTTACTGTTAATAATAATAATAATATTCCTTTTGAAATAATGTCTGCCAGAGTCAATACTATTAAAAAAAATTACTCTTTCTTTCTTCTTGCGTAAAAATATATAGATACAAATTGGCTTAAATTGAGATCCTCAATTATGTTTTCAGCTTTTAACTTACCATTAAAATAGGGGTGTGACGTAATGGGTGAAAATTTCAGATTCATGCGAGTAGTATTTTTTGTGTTCATTTATACATAAATAGCACTAAACAATCAAACATTTTGAAAATTTTGCAAAATTCAGAAGGTGCAGGCCAAAAATAGCCGTTAGGGCTCCACGGGACTCAAAATCCATTATTTTTCGGTGAAAAAGTGGTTTCATGCGACATTGCAGGTCCTAAAACATCCTCAAAAGCTATGAATGGATATAGATGGTTAAATCTGATATAGTACTTTAATTTAGGACCATTTTCAGGCTGTGAAAGGGTTTTCATGAATGTAAAATAGCCAAAAACTAGTGGCCTGCACCTTCTGAATTTTGCAAAATTTTCAAAATGTTTGATTGTTTAGTGTTATTTATGTATAAATGAACACAAAAAAATACTACTCGCATGAATCTGAAATTTTCACCCATTACGTCTCACCCCTAATTTAAATCAGAATTACGAAAGTACAAATCAAATAAATTACATGAAACAGTGGCACAACAGATAAAGGCATTGAGTAACAATCAGTTCTAAGTGACAGTCTTCTGGAGGTTGAAGGTTCAGTCCTTACTACAGGCGATAATAACTAAGAATAGCACAATTAAAATCACTTCTACCCAGCCATGGCTGACATAACGAGAACAATCTATTCCCGTGGATTAAATAAATTCTGTATAGTTTCCACGAGTTCAACATAAGTCCAAAGTTTGAAATGATGCACTTAAAGAGTACATCGGCTGAAACGTTGTGAAAATAACAACCAAGATGAGAATAGTAGTTTGAATAATCCTAAGAAATTGCCTTGTACCATTATGCTTTGTTGTTGAAATTGAAGTTTAATTCTTATTCCATAATAAATGCCAGTATACTGAAATCATATGCCCTTAATAGGGTTAAGATGAAAATTTATATACACTAAATGTACAAAAGCAAGGAAATTCCCAAATTTTTACACTTTTACTGTCATTAATTAAGGGTATGACTACATATCAACCAAACTATTTCATTATCACATCACTACAGTATAAATCTCTATGCATGAGTGGATGAAGTGTGTGAGGTGCGCTGAAGAAAAATTCCTACCAGTAAAATACATAGCCCTGTTGTGCTCGCATACCCTTAATGACAATAAAAGTGTAAAAATTTGGGAATTTCCTTGCTTTTGTACATTTAGTGTATATAAATTTTCATCTTAACCCTATTAAGGGCATATGATTTCAGTATACTGGCATTTATCATGGAATGTCACTACTTTTGTAAAGGCTATGCCTCAATACAATGGTCATTTTTAAGGTTTTTTGGAATTTTCTGGAAAACTAAGGTATATAGTAAACTGAAATTAAAATGCCATCAACTAAACTCTAGAACCTCTATCTCTACCAAAAATCAGCTGAATCCATCAAATAGTTGATGAGATACAGGGTGGCACATACGTACGTACGTACACACGGATAACACAAAATCATGCCTGACCTTTCTGGATCTCTGGGTTGCCTTGACTAATGATGCTGAAATTCTACACACTTATAGAACCTATCAGAAAAAAAATTTGTGCAAAGTTTTAACTAATTTGGTTTATTGGTCTTTGAGTTATGATTGATCAAAGAAATAAGATTTCTAGCATGGGCCGTTTTTGAAGTCTATTAAGGGATAGAGCGCTCTCGCGCCTCCCTTGATTCTAAATTTATAAACCTGGCCAAGAATCTGGTTATTTAACAGCCTAATCATATGCAAATCAGTTATTGCAAACTTTCTATTGGCCTGTAAAAATAAACTGTCTACTATGTAGAGGTGGGAAGTCAGAGTTGTCAATTTCTGCAGAAATTTGATTTTTTAAATTAGAGTCCGGAGTTGGATATCTTTTTAGCTGACTCCCCACTTTTAAATTTTCTAGCCAGAGTTGTTAACTCCACCAAGTCAGAGGTTATGTTTTCAGACATTTTCGCACGACCACTCTTCAAATTTGGGCAAAATATCAGTCATGGTCTACTTTAGAACCGATTTCATTTGAAGATATCTAGGTCAAAGGTGAAGGTCACAAAAAAGGTGAAAGTCACACTTTTGGAGATAACTTTCAGGTCTGCTCATCGTAGAGACTCGACTTTTCCAAATTTGATGTATGGATCTGATGCTCTTATCAACGGTATAACTTTGGAAATACTTCATACAATATGGAGAAGTAAGGCCCAGATAAGACTTTGGCCCATCCTTATGTTATCAGGCAGAGGAATGCAATCTTACAACTGATTTATGTTCTTGTTTTATTTGTTGTTTTTTTTTGTAAAGAGACTTACCACCCCTGAGGTAGAGATCCAGAGTCAGCAATTTTTTCAGGAGTCAGGAATCAAAGTCATATTTATTTATTTATTTTTTTAAAGTCAGGAGTCAAATTCTTTTGAGCTGACTCCTCACTTACGAGATGAAAAGTTGGAGCTTGTATTCAGCAATTTTTGCAGGTGTCAGAGTCAATTTTTTTTTTGCGCCGACTATTCATGTCTAGTACTATGTCATATTAAACATGGAGAATTCTGGAAAGTACTCAACTATCAAAAAACGATTTGAATCATTATCTGTGTCTGAAGTGCATGGGAATCAAGTATACGGTTCCCATGCAGTAAGGGTTAATTCATTCTCCCTCAGACCCTTTAGAATTGATAAAATTATGAGAATTTCATTTTTTAAAGAATTTTAGCTACAAATGCAGAATAAACATCTAAGGATTTAACGAAGAATCATGAGTCTTGACAACAAATTTCGGATTTTGTTGAGATATGCAGACGATAAATTGTGGAGACAAATATTTGGAAAACACAACCCTTTTCGCTAGTTTACTTTCCAATTTGTATGCGTTTTCGGATAAAGACCATCACTTTCCTACTACGTCTTTGCCTTCTTTTTCTAATATTTCATAAATATGCCTAATTCCAATTTATTGGTCTCGGTTCTCCATTTGTAGTCTCCCCCCCCCCCCCAACACACAGAAAAGTACTGGAACCTTACTACTAACCCTAAATCTAAGTGGCAATATACCCCCCCCCCTTAAAAAAAAAAGACCGAAAGAATAATTAATTAAAAAAATAAAATCAGCCTCTGTCTCCATTTGCAGATTAAAAAAAAAAATTAAAAACATTGCTTTCTTCTGGAAAAAAAAAAAGAAAAAAATACGAATTGTTTGCAAAAACAAAAAAAATTTGTTATATTCGTCAAGTGTTCGAGTAACTACATCTGTCACGACTCAGAAATCTCCATAAGTATTGAAATTGTTAGATGTTTATTCTGCATTAGCACCAAATTTTATGTAAGCCAATTTGAATTAGGTAAAAAATTCAGTTTTTTCCCAGATAAGTTGCTCCTCATAAGAATGTTGGTTATTTTGGTTTGCTTCTAAACCATAAATAACCAAACACTTCATAAATGTTATCTATTATTATACTAAAGCTGAGTTAAAATCAATGTTTGTTTCCTAAAGTTTTGTTTTTATATATACTTTAATGACACAAAATACATGCTAAAATATTCCTCAGTTTGGGGATTGAGTGATGTCTGAAAAGAATTCCACTTTAATTCTTTTAATTAGCTGAACCAGTTACCTATCTCTTACTTAGTTATATATGTATTTCTTTTTCCCTCTCTCACTCTATGTTGATTCAACCACTCTAATAGTTTTTAATGTCTCTGTGAACATTTCGAGAAAGAGTGACTTCCTTTTCAGCTAATTTACATAGTATGCTCGTACACACCGTAAACACATATGTAAATTAGATAGCAAGATAATAGATCGCTTTAATTCTATATTATCCATAAGAATAATGTAGAAGTCTATAGATGTATTTATGTTCTATGAACAAATTTATAAGTTATTGGATATTAGTTCATGAACATTATCAATAAGGATAAAATGGTTAAATCTAAAACAACCAGTCTTAGAATTTTCTGTAGTTAATAATTAACCATTTTATAATCATAAAGAAAATGGCACAGTAATCGTTTTACAACAATTTCAACATATGTGTGACATGGTGTCTTGAACGCTGCGGAAATCATTCAATATTAAGGTTATCACTTATCTTTATTTGATACTTTAAATATTCTACAAAAAGATTTATTCTTAAAATATTCAATATCTGAATTGGGAATAATCTCTTAATGCACAGCAGTGAAACATGGGCTTCGAAAACTTCTGATTTGCAACAGCTTTGGCGTAATAATCGTGCCATGACCAGGTGGATGTGTGGCTCAAAACTGAAAGCAAGGATCCCATCGATCGTGCTTCAGCAGAAACTTGGAATTGGTGGGATTCCAAATGCATTACGTGCTCAGCGTCTCCGGCGGTCCGGTAATGTACAGCGTGCCACCTCTTGCATCAACTATATAATGTGTCTGGATATCCCAGGCACTAAGGAGCTTGGTAGCCTGAGGAAAACCTGGCTTGAGTGTGTAAGAAGCGATATGATTGCATGCAATCTGACTGATGTCAACCCTTTGGATAAGATTGCATGGAGGCAGGTGTGAGATGTTGCCTAGTCTTGCCTACCGCAGAATCTGGGACACTCACAATACCCAAAATACCAGAACCAAATCAAAAAGTTTAAAATATTAGTATGTAGCACCTGAGTATAATCAGCACATTTAATAAAAGGATGTGTTGAACAGCAAAGGAGGTGCAATATTGGTCAGGGTGTCAGCCTCGGGGTAGATGCAATATTGGTCAAGGTGTCAGCCTCGGGGGAGATGCAATATTGGCCAGGGTGTCAGCCTCAGAGAAGATGCAATATTGGTCATGGTGTAAGCCTCAGAGGAGATGCAATATTGGTCAGGGTGTCAGCCTCAGAGGAGATGCAATATTGGTCAGGGTGTCAGCCTCAGAGGAGATGCAATATTGGTCAGAGTGTCAGCGTCTGAGTTGATCAGAGTATTGGGGAAAGTAAAAACAGCCAATGGAGGCATATCCTTTTTTTTTTTTTTATTTATGCCAATTGGTTTTTATTACATTTTAAGAATTTGTTGATATTAAAAATTCTTAGTTGTCATTTTTCAATGGAGTTTTAAAAAAATATATTATTCAAAAAATTATTTGAGATGAATTTGATTTCTCTTTTGTAATATGAATTTCTTTTTTTATCTTCCAAATTAATGAATTTGAGGAATATTCAAGAAGCTACAAAAAAGAAAAATGGAAACACCCAAATACGTCTGCAAGTTTTCCACGCTTACAGTTTGAGAGCACCTGAATACACCCATCCCGCAATCAAGCAGTACTGTAAATAAAAATAATCAATACATGGCATTAACACCTGTCCATAACTATATTTTTTTTCAAAAAGAATTCATGTGACAAAGGGTGATTTATGAAAGGGGGATAGTGCAGATATTTTGCATTTAGACTTTAGTAAAACTTCTGATAGTTTATCACATTATCATTCCGTGCTAAAATGATAGAATTGGGAATGTCAAATACAGCAAAATTCTGCATATCCGGAATTTTAACATATATTATTGTGATATTGAGAAGCTTCCTTTTGTTTATTTAAAATTTAGTGATATTGAAGAAATGGAATGTAAGCTTAAAAAAGTCATCAGTTTTATGGGGAAAAGACCAACATTTAATTATGATGATTACAGTAATGCACACAGGGAAAAAATTATTTCACAAAAAAAAATTGATAAAAAAATGCAAAATGAAGTAAGTAAAAAATTGAGAATGACATTAGAAGAGGAATTGCATACATGGTTACATTGAAAGATCTAAAGTATCACAGTATATTTTTTTATTAGAAATATCCAATTGCAATTAAAATGATATTCTTTTGTTATATACTATGTTATTGTGTCCAACATTACGAGTTGGTTTTGTTTACTGAAAAAACATACAGAAATAGTTTTAAATGTCTCTGTGAGCAATTAGAAAAATTGTGACTCTCTATTTAGCTAATTAACATAGTATGTTTGTACACACCGTAAACATATATGTAAATTAGATAACAAAATAATAAATCTCTTTATTTCTATATTATCCATAAGACTAATTATTTTCAATTATGCAAGAAGGATTTCTGAACAGATTCACAGTTTATAAATTTTTTAATGAAACCAAAGGTGAAAAAATAGTGGTTGTAGTTGTGATCTAACAGGTCACGGATAGTCTAGTATATAAATAAAATTATGTGATCACTTCGCATGTGTGTGTGTGTGTGTGTGTATGTGTGTTTGCATTTCTTGCCTCTACATAACTTATACATTATTTTCTTTTATTTACTATTAATAATGTATTTATTGAAATAAAAAATTTCAATAGCATAAAATAAAACGTTTTTTTTTATCCTATTTAAAAATATAATTTAATTACAAAATGAAATCCACCAGAATGCATTTTTGTTTATTCGTAAAAATCAGCCACTTTTATATTTTGCCGATAGTTGCAAAAAAATTTTTTTTAAAAGAATGAATTACTTCATGACCTTTCAAACTGTGAAATTTTATACGTATAGACTAAAACATTACCTCAACAAAATTAGTTATAGTTTTATAACAATTTGGTTCACTTAATATTTAATGATCAAATGATGCTGTAATAATTTAATTTAATTTTCAATATTCTCTTAAAAAAATTATTATTTTGTAAAAAGAAAAAAAAATAGCATAGTTAAAAAAAAAGGTAAACAAAAATAAAAATACTCCCGGGCAACACTGAGTAGATACAGCTAATATAATATATAGGCCTCTCTCTGTCTTGAAAGATATTGAAATGGTGTCTGCACAATAAAATGAGAAGTTTTATAGTGAAGCACTTATTTGTTAGGAGGGGGGGGGGACCTACCACCCCAAAAATAGTTCAACATTTTTTGTTTTTTCACTGAGAAAACGTAACCTTGAAATATAAAACAGGCATAGCAAAGTTTTAGAGACAGAGCTGGAGTGGACAATCCGCATGGAGAGACTAATAAAGTAGTAAATATTAACTACTGAAGCACAGACGATGAGAATAGAAGTTTTAATTTAAAATTGTACAATTAAGCAGAAGAGAATTCTCAAACAAAGACAGAAACAGTAAAAAGTCAATTTCTTTTGTGTTACTAATAAAACAGATTTTTTTTTAATTCAATAAAATGCATAATTTCTTAACAATCTCAACTCAAAGGGCGGTAAGAAAAAACAGAATATTTAAAATAAAAGATGCAAAGGCATACATGCATATACAGACAGACTCAAAAAGATGCATAAATTTGAAACATAGAATAATCGTGTGTACGTAGATATCGGATCAATATTGGACAACATTCTTGAGATAAATTATTGTCATTTACACGTCCCCATATTAAAGGATATCCAAGAGTGACTTCTTGATATAGATTTGTTCAAACCCTGGTGAAGGAACTAAGCAAAAAAAAATAAATAAATAACCGCTATGAGATATCTGAAATGCAGAACAAGAACAAATCTACCCCAGTGGATTAAATAAAAGCTTCAGTTTGAAATATCCGGAAGGTTACTAACTATGGCAAAAGACACCCGAAAGTCAGAGAATTCAATGGCCGAAATAAACATAATCAAGATGAGGACAACAGTCCAAATCACATACATAATCTAGATATCATGTCGTCCAAAAAAGTTTTTACCAAATGTATAATGTTCCATGACTTGGGCATTTGTTCAACAGTAGGCTAGTCCGTATTTACTTACCTACTGACGAAGGCAGAATTAGATACCAAGTCGGCTTTTAATATGGGGAAAATCCGGGAGAAATCCTTCTAGACTAAGGCAATTTAAATTTTTGTCCCAATCCAGAGTGCGCCTTTTTTGGGGAGCTGGATTTTCCTCGCATTAAAAACTGACCTTGTGTTTAATTCTGTCTTCATAGGGAGGCAAGTAAATAAGAGAGACACCATTTTACATCACTTGTGAAAATAGAACTTCGCCATTTGTGCAATGGTAGGAGGGCAGAAAAGTTGCTGACATTCACGATTGGTCAGATTGTGGAGACACCCATTGTATCAGCTTGGCCATCTTGTTCGTTGCATGCACATGATTAGCAGCAGTTGACTGATGTCTCAAGTGCTTCGTAGAGTCCATGTATTGTTTACCATGGCCTCCATTAAGTGACCGTTTCTAATCGACTTTAGATGAACATCCTGAGTAAGGTCGATCTTCACGGCTGTAAGTTCCAGTGTGGAGATGCACTAACCAGTCTCTGACACAACGTTGAGACACAATGTTTTGACCCAAAAAAAACAATGTTAATGTAACAAATCAATTCAATACAGAATAATTTGAAGTCAAAGCAAAAAAGCCACAAATTTATTCATATTTGGGACAAATCCAGGAGACATCGAACTGTGCGTACTCCCACTCATTATACATGCGTACATGCTCAGCTTACAGAACAATCAATCAAAATAGCTTCTAGAAACAGCAAGAACTTTCTGGACAACCAGATAATTATTTATATATACTTAATGCCTGATACTGAGCACTCACTTAAGGCAGCTTATTAATATAGTAGTATACATCCTCCATCAAAACTAACAGAAACAAATAAAGTTTTTTGCTTAATCAGTGTTCGCACTCACCATTTATCTCGATATATTACTAAAATATTCATATAAAATCATAGACTTACGTCAGTCATTTAATTTTTCATATATAAATTATTATTATCTTTTTTGCTGACCTAAATAAATTAAAAGAAAAAACACTCAGCGTTGACTTTTATTATAGAGTGGAGAATTTCTTTGAAAATTCATTTCAGGTGGCAGGGTAAGTCTGGGGTGGTTGTCTGACTTGCTATTTGCTTCCCTGTTTCCCCTCACCACTTAAAATAGTTTCGTCTGGAGGCTACAAAAAGGCATATGTTTTAATCACTAACTTTTGCATGACGGGATGGAAGTACATGTGTGTGTGTGTGTGTGTGTATATATATACACATACACACAAATAAATACACATTGGTCTTTATTATAGAGTGGAGGATATTATAAATACACATGATGATGATGATGATGACGACGACGACAAAATCTAATTCATGACGATTTCAAAATAAAAAGACAAAAACTATTTTTCCATTTAATATGGCAACATGTCAAAAATGAATAAGAACAGTGGTTCACCAAATAATTAAATGCATTAGTAAAATTTTCAAATCAAAAATAGACTGAGAATATATATGTGTATATTTATGACATATACAATCTTTTAGAAGAAAAATAATTGGCAAGAAATTACTCATTACATGATGAATTGAAATCTTTGATAAATTGCCTTTCTGGGCAAGGAAACCATTGGTATAACGGAATCCAATATATAATTATATATATATATATATATATATATACACATGTGTGTGTGTGCGTGTTATGTATGTCTGAGTATATAATTGGGTCAGCAAACTTCAACAGCTGTTATAATATTCAGTTTCCATAATGTTTCGAACTTCTGAAGTTACAAAGCATTTTAACTTCAATAAGATAATCATTACAAAAAATGTCAATAATAAAAATATAATAAAATAAAAAGATGAGAATGTTAAAAAATAAATTAAATTAAAAAAGAAAGTAAAAGAGTTAATTTCTAACTAAGCATGTCATCAAAACAAAGATTCACTTTTTTTTTTCTTTTTTTTTTCAAAATGCCACAAAACAATCTGATGGATTACATGTGTTTTTTTTTTTTCATTTTATTTTTTGACCATTATCTTTTGAAAAAAAATTTTTTTTTTTAAGTCTACCCACCTTTACTTCCGTGTAAAATTTTTGACAGTTTGATATACGTGAATCCATTCACCTTACATATTTTCCATCTAGTGTGTATCAGTTCGACAAAGTCTACAAGACTGACTAGCTCTTTCTCATATATATATATATATATATATATATATATACTAGAAGAATACCCGTCCAGAACGGGGAAAATTAATTCCCCAAACAAAACAGTTTTGCAACACTTTTATGTTCCCTTAAAAAAGTTAAAATCAAGATATAATGCTACTAAACCTCATGTCTAAAATCCTTATTCCAATCTAATAATACCTATTGTTAACATTTCACAAAAATCGAAAGTATCTGAATTTTTACAAAGGGCTTTTACCCTCTCTTTTTTCTCTTTGCATAAAACTAAATTAAAATAAATATAGCAACATTACAAACCCTTACACCCAGCAGCTGTGTTCCAAAATTCATAATGATCGGTTAATTAGTTTATGAGTGAATCTTGTACATACAAATATATAAACACGCTTAACTTGATATAAATAGAGATCTACATACATACATCCCTTCTGAAACCGCCGGTAGCAATGTCTAATCAAAGTTTATTTAATAAATATATATTTATTATTGTATTAAAACTAAGTTAATCAACGTTTATTTCTGTAGCGATTTTTTCCCATATAATTTAATAACACAAAAAACATGTTAAAATATTCCTTGGTTTTCGGATTGAGTTACATATGAAAAGAAAAATCCATTTTTATTGTTCTAATTAGCTGTAATTTTAAATTTATTCAGCAAGTCATGCATCTCTTACTAAGTTTCTGTTTATTGCTCTCACCCTCACTCATTCTAGGTTGTTTGACCCCCCCCCCCCCACTTATTTTATACAGTTTTTATCATTCTCACTTCAAACATTCTCTTTCTGATGATTAATAGTTAAAGATAATGGAACTAACTATAAAACATTGAAATAGCTCATTATAAACAATAGAGAATATCACCACAAGTATTAATACTATTTAACCCATAGCGAGAGAGAGAGAGAGAGATAGCAGACAGAAAGACCAATTTAGGATTCTGTCTTTATTTTGTAAATTTAATTCACTTTGTAAACACAAATTTTTTTTTATTCAAACAATCTAACATGAGCCTAATGGGTGACCGAATGTGTCACATTTCTTAGTTATGTAGAGATATTTTGGGTTTTAAATCTCAGCTTGAAATACCATGTCTAAAGAACCTGTAATAGAGCGAAACAGTTGTCTGTTGATGACTACATTTACTCACCGCTCATGGACTGTACTCTCTAGTAAGAGAAAGTAACCGTTTCCACTTGGCATAAAGTATTACTCTTCATAATTAGAATTGAACTCTCTCAACAAGCGGTAATGTAAACAAATATAAAAATCATTATAACTTCACTTACTTTCGTGGTGAGCACACCAGCATACGAGAAAGATCGGCAACTTCTCTACAAGTGGCCGACTTATGAATCTTAGCTTAGAACACCATGTGCATCTACACTGAAGAGCCGTGATGTGGTAAAACAGCTGTCTGTAGATAATAGTGTGTGTGTGCACCTATCCCCCCCTCAATTCAAACTGTATGGGGAACCTGTGTATGTTTTGAATGTTTATTTTGTTTTTTTTTCTACGTTTTTTTTATCTTTTATTTGTTAATTAATTGAATTCGCTGTTCTACTTCAGTTCCAAAGTCCTGTCAGTTGACGGAATTTTTATACAAAAATTTTGTGCCTCATTTCATGAAGCCTTTTATACCATCACGCGATGGTATAAAAGGCGCTGACGAAAAGACTTTTGGTATCATAAAAAAATAACAAAAATTTAATAAAATTTTTCCAGAAAGTCTTGGATACGATCGTATGCCAGATGCTTGTTGGTTTTGAATTCTTAGAACAATGTTCAAATTATATTGATCTAAACTAAGATTATATATATATATTATATATATATATATTTTTATTAATTTTTATGTATGTACAAAATTAATAAAATATGTCATATAAAGTTAAGGACGACTAATAATGCAATTTTCTGCACCTTAATCACTTAGGAAGTGAGACAATCGAAATAATAGTAAGCAAAAAAACAACGAACACCACAATCACCAATAAAAATAATTACATAAAAATACATTAAATATTTAGGTGATAAAAAATATCGTACATATTTCTAGACAGGGCGTGTTGGTCCAATGGTAAAGATGCTGGACTATAGACATCAATATCGAAGGTTCGATCCTTGTCTAAGTTAGCCATGCTGATGACAGCTGTGAGCCAGAAACATGTGTCCATGGATTACTTTTATGTACGTATAAAATTAATAAAAACATATATATATTAACGATAAATACGTCCTATAAAGTTAAGGGCGACTAATAATGCAATTTTCTGCATCTTAATCACTTAGGAAGTGACACAATCGAAATAATAGTAAGCAAAAAAACAACGAACGCTGCAATCACCAATAAAAATAATTATATAAAAATATATATATATATATATATATATATATATATATATATATATAAACCGTTCTTAAACCTGATTTTGGAATTTTCGATAACAAAGGACGACTGAAGAATCTTTCTGCAATGACCAGCCGGATTTTATTCTAAATCCAGGATGACCAGATTGATGAAACCCGGGTACACCCAACAGACACTGTAATGCATAGTATTTAAATAAAATAATTTATATTAGCTCTTGTAGAACCTACGATCAAGCACTTTTATTAATTTTTTTTTTTTCAACTAACTTGTGATAAAAACTATGGACACACCCACATTTATAATATATATATAATTATAAATATTTGTTTATCTACATGCATATACGTTTCATCCTTCCAGAATCGTCAGTGTAGAAATAATTATTCAAACCGGTCGCAGGATTCGAAACCCTGGAACAAGAGTTTTTTTTAAACTCAAATTCTGATGTCTTAACCCACGCGGACACCATGAACTACTACATAAATCGGGGAGATATTTTTAAACCTATTATATGATAGGCAGCCGACATCAAGTGTTCAACTTATGAAGAACATACATTAAAGTTATGATTGGCTGTATTGATACTACTCACTCGAGTGCCCAGTCTGAATTGAGGACGACAAATAATTAGAAATATATATTTTTTGTAGAACCCACAAATATATATATATATATTTGTGGGTCCTACAAAAAAAAAAAAATTTTTTATAATATCCGAAAACGTTCCAAATTGCAAGCTCAATGAAGTTGCATTATAAGCTTCAGAGCATATATATATTATAGGTGTATTTCAATGACCAAAGGAACAATCAATCCATACCTTTTATCTGTTCTTTCATTTTCTTAGTCTTCATATTTTGTCGAACGACCAGAACCATAGTTTTCTTCTGTTCTTCCAATCTTTTTACCCTCATATATCAGCGAATACCAATAATTTCTCCTTGTCTTACAGGCAAAGAAAATTCTCTTAATATGTTTATATTGTATTTTTTTTTCCCCAAAATTAATGCTTTTCATACATCCTACACGCGTTTCGCAGCAGAGTTGAGAGAAAATACAGTCTTTCATCTCAGCTATGCAGCTCATCAGAGAAGAAGTTCATTCAGTAGCAATAGCAAAACTTGAAACAATGTCTAACCGAAAAGTCAGTTAGACATATCGTTTCAAGTTTTGCAGATAAGTTCTTTCTTGGGTGTTTTTGTCACCATTTCTCAAGTGATTTTTTTTTCATGTGTTTGTACTTGCCCTTGCCTTTGCCGAGAGCTCATTTTGAACTTTTTCTATCCTCTTTTCCTATGTATTTGGATTGGAGGGTTTCCTATTGCTACTGAATTAACTTTTTTCCTGATGAGCTGCATAGCTGTGATGAAAGACTGTATTTTCTCTCAACTCTGCTGCAAAATGCACGTAGGATGTATGGAAGGTATCAAGTTGGGAAAAAAAAAATACAATATAAACATATTAAGAGAATTTTCTTTGCCTGTAAGACAAGGAGAAATTATTCATATTCGCTGATATATGAGAGTATAAAGATTAGAAGAACGGAGAAAACTATGGTTGCGGTCGTTCGATGAAATATGGAAACTAAGAAAATAAAAGAAAAGATGAAAGGTATGGATTGATTGTTCCTTTGGTCATTGGAATGTATCTATAATATATATATATATAGTCATCGCACTTTGTAAAAGAAGTAGACAGCCGATAATATGAATAAAGATTTTCTTTAGTGGCAGTGCCTAATGCCAAACACAGTTAGTTATACATACTGTAAAAATTCATGATCCTAATTTTCCCATCTGTTCACTTACGTAAACTAACATCTTATAGATGCTCTTGGGTCGGTCATCAGTGATGAACTGGTTTTATTGTAGGTTTCGGGTTTTAAATCATCAGACTCGCTCCACCAGAAACCCAGGCATTTCTCTTAAGAAAATGGCTCCTCCTAGAATGTGTATTTGTGCTACGCATCACATAAACATTGCAACCTAAATGTGCCCAACAGAAAGGACAGACTATATGTGACATGGACGTTCAGCATTAGCTAATGAATATCGTTCCAGCAATCCCACTTTCTGTATTTAAGGCCTCTGCCAGGATAGATCTTGTTACTCCCAAGAACATAACTAGATAGGACTAGATGTCAACTTACTTTTAATACATTGGTGCAAGTTTAGAATTAAACTGACATGAAAATAAAAAAAGAAATATCTTTATAATGTACGTACCTGTGACGGAAAGCATATATTGTATACAAAAAAAATCACATAAATTGATCAAGCAGTTTTCTTGTTATTTTTTAGAAAAGAAAATTTTACGGATAAACGAGGATCGTTGATATATCAACACCCTATTGGACATTGTGTTTGCCGGCCAAGTTTGAGTTATCTCCCTTGGCCGGTAAACACAATGTTCTCATAAACAATATTAAAATCATTCGCAAATCTTCACGTATCAAAAGATTGAAAATCATAGAAGTAACTTACATCCAATTAAAATAACCTTTCTTCAATACAAATTAGTTATGTGAGTTTTAACATCCTCAAATATTCATAATGAACCACAATTCATAACTTATGCAATCATATCTGTGTGATTAGAACTCGATGACGATGCGCAATCTCCTACAATAGAAATTTCCACTCAACATTCTCATGTGTGCCTTCCGTATTTGATAGACTACATGCAGGTTTACAATTTCTCCTGAAGATGGTTAAAAGGTGGTCGAAAGTTTTGAGAAATAAAGTTCCAGACTTTTGGGGATTTTTTAAAATTTACTTCACACTCTAACTTTCAAAAATGCATTAGAATTTTGGAGATAATGATCAACAGATCTAATATAAATGGAATTTCTATCTCATTCATAAAATATTGGATAATCTTAGTTCTAACAAAGATGGACAAATTCTTTATCAATTAATTCCAAAGCAGATAGAATAAATTAATCTATTTAAAGTTTTTAAAAATGTTTTGTATAAAAAGAAAAAAATAATTTTATTCAAAAATTAAAGCCACAAAAAAAGGTCACAATTTTTGTTTAGTTGTCTTTTTTAATATTTTCTAATTTGAAACCTTTTTTCAAAAACAGATTAAAAATTTTGAAAAAAATCTAACTAAAACAAAATTGTGATCAAATCTGAACTGATTTTATATTTTTTCTTTTACGACAGAGATAAATCATTTGTCTCATGTAAGGCCTCAACTTTTAGTTCTAAAATGATTATTTTATGATAAAACTTTTGTCGCATTCTCCAGCCATAAAATTTAGAGAGAAAATTAAATCAATAACGTATGGGACGTTCAGTAATTTTTGGCCTTCTGATGACCAAATGGCGAAAACTGCACTATCCATCCAACTCCGAAAATCTTCCACTATCAAAAGGAGACATCATTATCGCTGATGGACTATTCAACTTAAAATCTTCTACAATGATACCAGAAATCACTTCCCTGCTGGTAGAGTCAACAATTCATGATTTGCTGGGCCATCAGATACAATTACGAAGTCCATATGATAATATTAAATGTGAAAATATCAAAATTCTTTTGTTATAAATGCCATATAAGGTAATCAAACAACAAAAACAAACATAACAAATGTTATAACCAAAGTTAGTCTTTATGAAATTCAACAGCTAAAGACACTTGGCACCTCCTTGGCCTTTTAGCTAAGAGCAAAGTGTAGCATCTGTTCTGATACTACACTTTACCTGTTCTGTTTTCGGTCAGTGAAAGAGAGATCTTTCTAGACCAAAGCAATTCTTTATTTTTGTCCCAATCCCAAGTACCCCCTTTTGGGAGCTGGCTATTCAACACATTAAAAACAGACCCTGTGTCTAACTTTACCCACGTGGGGAGACAAGTAAATAGAAACACTTGGCAACTTTTTATTACAACAAGAGTTATCTTTCCATGAAATGGTAACAAAAGAAAATATTTAAAAGTTTTAAGCCAACAAGTTGCGTTTGTTTTTTAGCATATCAACCATTTTTAGGTTATTTGATGCCAAATCAAAATATCTATTGTAAACGATTCATTGTATACGGTTAATAGAACACAAGTTGCTACAGGTAGAAATTACAGGTTTATAACTTTATCACCAGTATTAGTGCGTCAAGATTAGAACAGATCAACGAGGATCTGAATTCCACATAGCTAATTCCGTAGTCTGTGACGATATCCATTAAATGATATCCTTTAATTTCACCCCCCCCCCCCAATTATACTTAGTCCATCCCCATTATTCAGCGGTAGATTGGGCCAAATCCCTGTGAATCAGTATGACCAGTATCTAGGATGTTTAACTTGATAAATTTCTAGACATTAGAGTGTTCATGTTTCGGAATTTTTGAGGTAAGAATTGATAATTTGGATTATTCAGGCTACTGTTCTCATCTTAGGTGTTATTCTCACAACGTTTCAGACAATGTAACCTCTGACCTTCTTCAGGTGAGTCTTGTCAAACTCAGGAATCTCTATGCCGAATTACGAAAGACTTCTACCCATTTATGGCTGATGGAACGAGAGCAAGTTATCCCTATAGATTAAATAAAGGGTTTCAATCGAAATCGTATACAAATTCCTGAGTCCAACAAGACACACCTGAAGAAGGTCAGGTTACATCAACCAAAACATTGTTAGAAAAACATCCAAGATAAGAACAGTAGTCCGAAGAATCCAAATAATGAAAATCATTTATGCTACTCAGCCATTAAATTTTGTCTGTAGATGGAAAATATTCTTTTTGTCTTTTTAAATTTCGGTTATTAAAATAAGGGTATTTTATTTATTGAATGCTGCCCTTCGCATACATAAAACTTAAATTCCCTTCTTGACGTGGTAATTTCTCATGACCTAATGGTTATGACGCTTGCTTGCAGAGTCTAGGTTGTGGCAGGGGTTTGAGCCGTGTGACCGTCTGAAATTATCATTCCCTACACTGATGAGAGTGAAAGCTTGAAACGCTAGCATATGTAGATAAAAATGATTTATATTATTTACTTAAAAATTAATTATATATATATATATATATATATATTTGTATACTTAGGCAGCATTTTTTCGTTGATGCATGTTTGATTAAACAACAGTGATAATCCTGTTTGTTTCTTTTTTGATCGATCTTTTCAAGTTGGCAGACCAATGATCTAATGTTCTGTTCAAGTGTGAACAGGAACTTGTCAAAACTGCAAACGTTTTTGACTCCCATGAGTCTTCATCAGGCACGTGAGAAGTTACACAAATTAAAATTGGTGAATTTATTAAGAAAGTCTATTAAAACAATTTATTTTATTTTTATTTTTTATTAAAAACATTTTAGCATATCTTCTCCACCCTCATATGTTCATCACATACCCGTACAAAAAAATTACAAGCAAAGGCTCAAGCTTGCTTAACTTTAAAAGTGAATGCCCTTATAGATATAAAATAGCCAGAGTGAAAAATCTTATCTATCGAGCCAAACGAAACTCATCTACCAATAACATATTTTATACTGCATTTGCCGACCTTAAACAAACCCTAATTAATAATAACTTCCCAAACCACATCATTGATCAGCAAATTAAACACTGTTTAGCCGCCATAACAAAAAACACTAATAATAATAATAAAAATATCAATCTATATTACTGAAACAAGATACACCCTAATAATCAAGTAGATGAAACAATAAGAAAAAATATCATAAATAAACATATTTCCCTACTGACAAAAACAATAAGCTCTGTTTCACTATTTACTATAACAAATTTAAACAACTAATTTATTAATAAGAAATAACCCGACGTTGGATAACAGTTTACTAAAAACTAGTAATGTTGTGTATGTATTAAAATGCCCAATGGGAGAATGTGTCTCCAAAAACAATACATATATTGGTATGACTAGAACTAGTATCTCTCGCTGCCTTATATGTAACCTCTCCCCCCCCCCCATAGCTCGATTTACCAACATTTGGTAGAACATGACACTTCCCAAAAAGATTTCAGAAACATATAAGTAAAAAACACTGCCATTCTTGCTGTCTCAAATTTAAACCTGCACCTCTCCATAATCGAAGCCTTATTCATTTGAGCAAACAAACCTACCATCAACCAAGCTCGATATAAGGGGGGAGAAGGTATACTAAAATGTTTTTAATAAAAATAAAATAAAAAATTGTTTTAATCGACTTTCTTAATAAATTCACCAATTTTAATTTCGCGTAACTCCTCACATGCCTGACAAAGACTCATGGGAGTCGAAAACGTTTGCAGTTTTGGCAAGTTCCTATTCACACTTGAACAGAACATTAGATCATTGGTCTGCCAACTTGAAAAGATGGATCAAAAAAGAAATAAAACAGGAATTGTCACTGTTGTTTAATCAAACATGCATATATATATATATATATATATATATATATATATATATATGCAAGTTTTTTTTTTTTATTTAAAAAAAAAAATAAAAAAAAAATAAAAAAAAAAAAAAATAAATAAATAATAAATTAATCTTGCATTGATATTAGCTTATATTTTCAATTTTAATACAAACACAGCAATGCTTTTAAATGAACGAACCATATTATTTTTATATATATATATATATATATATATATATTATACTACTAAAACTCTGAGGATTTAGTTGTCTCCGTGCACACTAAATGACATCACAAAGGGATGATAGTATTTACCTCTCTCCCATCGCGAGATGTGACACAAGGTCGGAAGGTTGGGATTGAAAAGCCAGCGCCCAAAGGGCAGAGCACCCTGGCCTACAAAAAATGCCTGAGCAACCCTGTTGGCATTCTTCAGTAGGCGCCTCAGATGATTAGCAATAAACTAACCCTTTTTCAAAGAGAGAAGGTAAAACCAGGGAAGGTGGACCTCCTAGGACTGCACAGAACCATACCACAGCCCGACAGAAAAAAGGCCACCTATCTCAAATAGCTCAGACGCTCTCGGACTGATTGTTAAGGACATATCCTTGACTTGGTATGAAAAAAATCACAACCACCGTTAAGGGTCAGGTTGACCCCCAAGGAATGATGTTACAAAACGATGATGTCATCCACTAAAACAGGTTTAAGACACCGGGGAAGCTCCTTTATGACATCATAAATGATGAAGTAAAAAAAAAAATTAAGAGAGAACATAGACGACACATGGTCACAGGTCATCTATGTGGACAGTGATATATATATCTAAAGATATGAAACTAAAAGTAAGATGTATTGTCATGTTTCGTACCCGGCTCCTCTTCCATCAGGGACAGATTCATCCCTTCACCACTTTTTCTCATGTTTACATCTCTATTAACGCTACGAGATGTTTCTTTTCTTCTTTCTTTTTCTTCACTCCTTTTTTATTCTGCGTTCTCCTATGCGGATTTTAGCTGCCTTTATCCGTCTTTGATCTTTCATTTTCGGTTTATTTAGTTTAATAACAACTATCATCCACTCTTGTCAGCGTGATTTGCTCGAGACTTGTTCTCCTTGGCGTTTTTTTCAACCGTTTCAACCATTTTCCTGCATTCGTTCAACGAAACAGACGTACGCTTCGCAGCCAACCGATTCTTCCACCCCGCTAACATAACTTGGTATGTAAATTAATTCTCTCCTTTCCTTGCTAAGTTAACTCTCTTTATTATGCCTCTCATGTTTTCATTAAAAATGTCTCCCCGTCGTCGCGCAGATTTCTTACAATGTCGTCCACTGATATTTCTACCTCCCTAGTATGGCGAGCCCATCTTCGCCTCACTCCCCCTAGTAGTTAAATTAAGTCATCTATTCTTTTGTATTCACTTGCTTCTCCTTTTCTCCTTTCATTTATCTATGAATACTTGTTTCTTCTTCATCGTAGTGAGTTACCTTTTTGTTTATTTTTTATTTCAGATTTTTGACCTGTTTTGCATGGAATAAAGGTTTTTTCTTAAATGGAATTCGTTTGTTTTTGTTGCTTCCTTTATCTCCGTGTGATTCCGAGTAAACTGGCTGTCTAGGCAAGATGATAATTATCATTTTGACGATGGCAGCACATGTATACTTTTAGAGATTTGAACCTATCGTGAAATGATTAAAGCTCAATATACGGGATAGAGCAATTATATAGATAAATGAAAAAAAGAGAAATAAAAAAATGTAAGAATGACAAATCTATTTCATCTTCAGTTATTCAAGACAAGGTGTATTCAATAAAAGCATGTTTATTTTTTCTTTCCTTAAGCCAGGCTTTTCAAACAATGGTTTATCATCAGAGGAATTTAAATAGATAGATAAGTTAGCAGAGAATAAACCAAAAGTCATAATTTGAAAAAGTTATAAAATGTAGATGCAAGTGTGTAAGAAGAATGTCAAAAATGTAAAAGATGTTCAGTGAAAAAAAGGTTGAGAATAGAAAGACAAAAATTCACCGTTGGAGGATTTGTGAAAGATTCATCATAGACCTCCGTAAAAAAATTTATTTACGGAGGTCTATGAAATATTTAAGATGGCCTTAAATCCCCGGCCTATACCCTAACCAACCTTTTTTCTACGACAGAACCACCTATTATTCTGATGGATTAATTCCTCCTGGATTTACAATATTTGACCCTATTGATGCATTCTCCAACGTGAATTTTTATCTTTCCATTCTCAACCTTTTTTTCACTGGACATATTTTTTCACTGGACATCTTTTGCATTTTTGACATTCTTCTCACACACTTACATCTACATTTTATAACTGTTTCAAATTTTATTGAATACACCTTGTCTTGAATAACTGAAGATGTAATAGATTTGTCATTCTTACATTTTTTTCATTTCTCTTCTTTCATTTCTCTCTCTCTCCTATATATATATATATATATATATATATATATATATGTAAGTAAATTTCGCGTACAACAAAATCGTAGGATAAATTTCAGAGGAAACATTTTTTTAATCAATGAAACGGGCGGGTGGAAAAAGAAAATTGCTAAAATTTTCCTTAAGGCCTTATCGTCTGACTCTCTAAGAGGAAACGTCAGAATGATAAATTAAAAACTAAGAAAATCGAATGAGATATGAGGGGAAAAAATTTGTTTAAGTTGGAGAAAACGATTGAGAGAGAGAAAAAAAAAAAGTAAATCTCTCAACGTTATAGTGGATTTGAATCATTAAAGATCTCCAACTGATGTTTCAAAATCTTTTGTCTACACAGGCTAGGTCGAGAATTGTTAATAACTAACGCCTCAATAATATTGAGATGGTAGTTCGACCTGGCACTGTGTAAAACAGAAAACCACCCATCGGAATACTTGTCAGAATAACTATTTGTACTAACCACTCTTTCTTCTTTTTTTTTCTCTCTCAATCGTTTTCTCCAACTTAAACAAATTTTTTCCCCTCATATCTCATTCGATTTTCTTAGTTTTTAACTTATCATTCTGACGTTTCCTCTCAGAAGGTCAGACGATAAGGCCTTAAGGAAAATATATATATATATATATATATATATATATATATATATACACTAGATGGATTATACTACTAAAACTGTGCATCTTGCTAACTATCTTGTTTGTCTCCGTGCACACTGGATGGTGTCACAAAGGGATGATGTCTTCACTAAAACAGTTTGAAGACATTGGGAAGATTATTTATGATAGAGGGCTTAATATACTAAAACTGTGTATCTTGTTTGTCTCCGTGCACAATGGATGACGCCATAAAGGATCATGTCACAAAATGATTACGTCGTCCATCAAACTAGAGAGAGAGAGATCCTTTATGATGTCTTATCTAGATGACCCAGACAATGTCGAGTATCTTTGTTAATATTGTTATCAGGTTTGCTTTTTATCTGGTCTGTCCCTGTGCATAAATGATGATGTCACCAAAGGATGACGTCAGCTATTAAAAGAGGTGGAGGACATGGGGAAGATCCTTTATGACATAAAGAAAGATGTCGTTCATCAAACTAGAGAGAGATAGAGAAATCTTTCATGGCATTTTATTTAGACGACCCAGGCAATGCCGAGTATCTTTGCTAGTATTAAATAACAATTGGAACAAAATTTTAAAATGAAAAAATAAAAAAGAATTTGTTTAGTCCAAGAAAGCAAAAACGAAAAAAATAAAAATAAAAACGTCTAAAAGTTTTGTTTTTTTTTGTTGTTTTTTTTTTCTTTTTTTACTATTTTACAAACTGGGTAACAATTGTTTTCATTTCTATATTGTTTAAGAAGAACTTAGTAGAATTAATAGGGGTGGGGAATGGAGGTGACAACAAGAAGAGTAAATGAACACCTCAAAAATAATCAGGAGGAAAAAGCGTGGAAAAATAGTAGCAAGTCGAGATGTCGTTTGAACAAATAACTGCGCGTGCACACACACACACACACACTCAAGGGAGAGTGAATGGAAAACGGTGTTTCTACTCACCACCATGCTTTGGCATGTGGAGTTGAAGCTGGGTATACTTCATGGTGGAAAAGTTGCAAAATCTACATTTGTAGAGACGAGCAGCAATAGAGAATCCGGTCGGAGTGACCAGGTTTTCAGGCGAGGACCTGTCCTCACTGTACTCGTCCAAAGGTGACAGATCTGCCCGGTTCAAGTCATACTCACTTCTGGCTGATTCAAAGTCACTCCTGGCAGCCTCGTAATTCACCATGTATTGCTGGTCTTGGGAGGAGTCCCCATCCAACGTAATGGTCGGCACTTCACGAAGACCACTCTCTTCAGCAGTCGACGGCACATCCGCACAACTGATCTCCGGCCGTGTCATTCGGTTTGAAAGCAGCAGACGTGCTATCGTGCTTTGGCGAACTTCCGGTTTGTCGTCCCCACTACTAACATAGGGGTCTTCTTCCATGACATATAGAAATTCCTGAGAAAAAGAAAAAAAAAAAGAAAAAAAAGAAAGAAAAATCACTTATTTCTATAATAATGATCCGAAATAATTGATTTGTAGTCATAAAAAAAAGTTACAATTATAAGGAGAATAAGACTGATCCTAAATAAATGCTCAACACTTGTAACCTTTAACCAGACGAAGTTTGGTATAAAAATCTGCAAGAGGACTTGATAATTTTACTTTTATCTGATGCTATCAGTATTTATTCAAATTATTTGTCCATGATTTTCTAATGAATCAGCTGAATTGCATCTGCCTTCATAAGAATCCAATACAAATGTGTTTTGAGCATTTATTCCTATAAAGTCTTTATAAAATTCTAGACGAATACCCGTCCCAGGATGGGTAAAATTAATTTCCACAAACATAACAGATTTGCACCACTTTTATACCCTCTTACGAAAGTTAAAATCAACATATAATGATACTAAACCTTATGTCTAGAATCTTTATTCCAATTTTGATCAAAATCCATGACATGATTTTAATTCTAGAAAATGTCTAAAATTTAAGACTTAAGCTTAAGGGGTCTTGAGAAGAATTTGAAATTCAGGGAATCTTACTTAATGACTATGAATCAAATTCAATGTAAATCTGAAGTATCGAAATTTTTAATGGGAGGTTGTGTCCATATTATACCCCCCCCCCCCCAAAAAAAAACCTTTTAGAATACTCAAAAGAAACTGAAATTTGGAGAATATTTATTAATTGATGTCTAATTAATACCTAGTGTTAAAATTTCACAAAAATCAGAGGTATCTAAATTTTCATGAGAGGCATCCACACCCTTTGCATGAAACTAAATTAAACTAAATATAGCTCACTTTACGACCCTTTACACATAACAACTGTGTTCCAAAATTCATAATGATCGGTTAATTAGTTTAGGAATGAATTCTGTACATAGAAATATATAAACATATACACATACCTAACTTTATATAAATAGAGATTACTACTTGATCTTGTCTCTTTCCTCTCAAAATGGCTTCCACCTATCAGATCTCCTTTTCCATATCTCTCATGCAAATTACTCTTGTAGCACCACCCTTCCCTCACCCTCTCTAAATTGCCAATTCAACAAGGGGAGACAAGTCAACAGTCTTGCCAGCCAATGAGAGCACAACTGAAATGAAGACACTGCTCTCAACTCAGATGACTTTGTTTACCCAAATCACAACTGACATTATCTCACAATAGATATGTTCATACACCCATGCAGTAAAATGTTGAGTATTTCATTCTAATAATTTTAATTTGATTAGTTCTTTAAAGAATTGTTCAACTTGGAAATAAGACAAACAAAAACAATGTGAAAGTTGCAAACAAATCTGGAGAAATTGGCAACAAAGAAACATTTTACGTTTGGGAATCTTTGAGATGAGGATTGATAACTTGTATTATTTGTATTATTCAGATTACGGTTCTCATCTTGGATGTTATTCTTACAACTTCTTTGAGCGATGTAAGTTTAGACCTTTTTCAGGTAAGCCTTGTCGATCTCGGGAATCTGTATAGAAGTTCGAACTAAATCCTTTATTTAATCTACGAGGTTAGAGTTTTATCATTCTGTCAGTCATGACCGGGTAGAAATCTTAAGTAATTTTTATTACATTCTTATATCACCTGTAGTGAGGATTGAACTTTCAACCTCCAGAGGATTATCACTTAGAAGTGATTATTACTTAGCACTTTATCCTTTGCACCACGGGTTCATGTGGTGATACTAACTAAGAAAATAATAAAATTTACTTAAGAATTCTACTTGGTCATAACTGATGGAATGAGAACAATCTACTCCTGTGGATTAAATAAATGGTTCAGTTCAAAATCTATTGTAAATGATTCATTGTATATAGTTAATTGAACACAAGTTGCATAGGTGGAAATTGCAGGTTTATAACTTTATCATCAGTATTAGTACGTAAAGATCAGACACCTTTGGGCAAGGTCTTCACCTCTACACTATCCCACCACACTGAAATCCATCTTTCCCAGCCTTTTCTACCTATTTTTTTCTGCCTACCTATCAACTAGTCAAGCCCCCGCCCTGACCATGAGACAAAACTGCATTCAGTGATGAAGCTCCAATTTGAGAGCTTTGGGGAAGGTAGAATCACTCCTTAGTTACAACTACTCTCAGGTCCGTCCTGACCAAGAGTGGTAGTACCTGTCAGAGACCCATCTACGAGTTAAACAGACACAAAATATTCTTCTGTTCGTGAAATATTGTCTTCAAAATTTCAGACTGTTTATACTGGTTTCAAGACTTTTTTTTTTTTTTAATGATGTTATCACAAAAAAAATAAAAATAAAAAAAGCTGCCATCCTCAAACAATTTGTTGTTCATCCAGGACTGTGGAGTCGGTATACCAATTCAGACTCAAAATTTTAAAACGTCTGACCCTGGCTTCCACTAGTAATCATTTATATATATAGTACTAGCAGGTCTACCCAACATTGCCCAGGGTCCTAATTTTCACAATTTATGTAGATTACAGAAGAAAAAAAAAATAGAAGCAAAACTAAACAATCTGTTTAATATTGTAATTTGAAATGTTTAAGTTCATTTTGGGACAAAATCAGAGTAAAAGTAATTGTGTGCCGCCCCCACGGGTGAAGTTCAAACTCACAACCTCTGTCTCTAAGTAGAGCGCGCTAACCATGGGTTAAGTATGAAGTGGTGATGCTATTAAATACATAAACCAGACTGTCGTTTTTTCTCCCCCTCAAGTCAAATGTAGATCAGACGCTTATCAAAAAGGGAGAAGACGAGAAAGTAATAGCCAATGAAACAATGAATAGTTGGGGGGCATTTTTCTTCATTTATCATTTCTGAAAGTGATGAATTTGCTCTGACTCCACCTTCGATTCTAACAATCAATATTTCCTTAGAGTTAAAGACCTTTCATCAACAAACCTAGAATCAGTATTTTTCAGAATTTTATAGATGAGGATTGATGATTTGTATTATTCTATAAAGTTCGAAAAATGTTTGTAAAGATGCATTTGAAGAAGATCAAAAACATTGTGAAAATAACAACCAAGATGAGTATAGAAGTCCAAATACCCCCCCCCCCCAATACAAATCATAGAATCACTATTGTTCAATAAATATTCAAACTTACAGGTTTTTCTGGATTTTTACTAGAATTCATTTCTTTCTTTGTCCATGATGATTGTAATGATGATGATGATGATGGTGGTGGTTTTATAATCTGAAAAATTATGGCAAAATCATTTAATTTTACTTTAGAAATACTGAATTAACACACATTTAAGGATTCAAGATTAATTTTAAAATGCCTCCATTCAATCTGTGTATTTAGCGATGAAAATACTTTTCAGACTTGGATTCATTTTCATCTCTAAATTCTACAAAGACTTAAAAGATTTTAAAAAAAAAAAAGCACTTACAGGAGATTCACTGTATTTCTTTAGGCTCTCCTTTGTGCATTGTTTCTTATTCACAACCTATAAAAAATTAAATCCAAAGACATGAAAAGTAAAGAAATGTCATCCAAGTTGAATCAATACAACGTTTTGATATTTCTGTTTTAGCTTACTAACATAAAAAGAAGAAAAAAAAAGGAGAAAGTGAAATAAAAGTGAACCAAAAAAAAAAAAGCAAAGCAGAAGTGGTAAAAATGCAGACTACTCTAAAAAAAAACTTTTTATTTTATTTTATTTACTAAGGAGTCAAGGCTAAAAACCACTCAAGGATAAAGGTTAATGAGATTGATAGATTATCAGTTGAATGATGAATAATATTATGAGAGGATTGAAAATGATGATGGAATGAACACAATTTGATTACTTATGAAGACACTTTATGACAAGTATTTGTTGACATTGGATTTGAAGACAACCATGTTTCACCTCGCAGGGAAGCAATCCCATGATAACATGTGCCTCTGATGGAAAGTTTTGAGAAAGAAACTCAGTTCATGGAAATTCTGTTTGATGTTAGACATACGGAGGAAGAAAGAAAAGTTCTTTGCAGTTGTGACAGAAAAGGCAAGGAACCAGAGATTGAAGCTCAGTCAAGCACCTTCAAGTCAAAAGAACCCGGAGTTTTGTAAAATAAAAAATTAAAAAAATTAAAAAGGCCTGGAGATTTGATAGACAGAGATGTAATTTTAAAAGGACGCAGTAAAATCTGTGTGTAAATTTTCTCCATGAATTGTGTCCAATTTTTATCTCCAAGTAACAAACATTACTTTTAAGATAATTAAAATTTATTCCTTCTCTACGATATTTCCCCGAGATGTTAACCATTTGTCAATTTTGTATTTTAATTATTTATATCTCTATTTATATAAAGTTAGGTATATGTATAAGTTTATATATCTGTATGAACAGGATTCACTCCTAAACTAATTAACTGATCATTATGAATTTTAGAACACAGCTCCTAGGCATAAGGATGGGCAATGTGGGCTATATTTAGTTTAATTAATTTTTATGCAACAGGTGGTAAAAAGGGGATAGAATCCCTTTGTGAAAATCCAGATACCTCCGATTGTTATAAAATTTTAACAATAGGTATTAAACATCAATTAATAAATATTCCAAATTTCAGTTTCTTTGGAGTATTTTAAAAGGTTTTTAGGGAGCATAATATGGGTACTATAACTCCCCATTTGAAAATTCAAATATTTCAGATTTTCATTAAATTTGATCCATAGTCAATTAATCGAGATTCTTCAAATTTCAATTTTTCCTTAAGACCCATTAAAGCTTTAAATTTCAGACATTTTCTAGAATCAAAATCATTTAATGAATTTTGATCAAAATTGGAATAAGGATTCTAATCATAAGGTTTAGTAGCATTATATCTTGATTTTAATCTTCATAAGGGTACATAAAAGTGGTGCAAAACTGTTTTGACTCCTTCCTGTGTTCTAATGGTATCACCAAAGTAACAAAACTTCTGAACAATCTCAATAGTTTCGCCTTAGTTTGAAGTGGAATAATCAACATCAACAAACAAGAACTACAACGAGCCGCAATCATCAACATCTTTCACATAAGATCAGCAACAATTACAGCAAGCCACAATCATCAGCATTGTCAACATAAAACCAGCAAACAGTAAAAAATACTCTTACTGCTGATAATCTCACAAACATTTCTACCAGTGAACTTTTATGCCTACATTAAGTAACTATGAGAGACATACACACACTGTCTACTTTGACTCTTGAACTTATTTGCAAAAAGTGTCTTACATACACTCTCATACCAACACAATGCAACACACATACAAAACAACCAAGAACATCTTTCCTTTATAAAGGTTATCTTCTTTTTTTTTTTAATTAATTAGTCACCACTTATGAAGGTCAAAAGTCACTCGAGGATAAGGGTTAATTAGATGGATGGATAGTTGAATGAAGATGAATATTACGAGAGGATTGAAATAGATGAATGGAATGAACAAAATTGGATTACTTATGAGGACAGTTTATGATAAGTATTTTTTGATATTGGATTTGAAGATAACTATGTTGTCGTCTGCAGGGAACTTCTTGGAAAGAAATTCTGTTCATGGAAATTCTGTTTGATGTTAGGTACACAGAAAGAAAGGAAAGTTCTTTGCACCTGTGGTAATAAGATGAGTTCTGGCCGTGAGGAACAAAAGAGACCATCTCCCACTAGATTATGAAGTCGGATTTTTTATTCTGTCAAGGCGAAAAGTACTTTTCCCAGATGTGGCAGCAGTACTCCGACTCTTATATGGGTAGGGAATTGCATCAGGTACATTCTGGAGCAGTAGAATGATCCAACCATTTCTGGAGCAGTAGAATGATCCAACCATTTCTGGAGCAGTAGAATGATCCAACCATTTCTGGAGCAGTAGAATGATCCAACCATTTCTGGAGCAGTAGAATGATCCAACCATTTCTGGAGCAGTAGAATGATCCAACCATTTCTGGAGCAGTAGAATGATCCAACCATTTCTGGAGCAGTAGAATGATCCAACCATTTCTGGAGCAGTAGAATGATCCAACCATTTTCCCAGCAATCTTAGCAACAGATTGGATATAAGTCTTCTATTTTAGATCTGTAGTGAAGGTCTTTCCTGGGAGCTTATCAAACAAGGGGTTGTTCCACAAGGAGAGAGCCATTCATTTTGACTGGAGTAAAACAAGGATATATGAGCGTTGGTGGCAAAAAAGAAAAGCTCAGTTTTAAAGATGTTTTAACATCTTTAAAACTGAGCTTTTCTTTAGTAACAAGGGATTTTTTTCCCCATTGCATCACGTGCTCCAGATCGATAGAGAGAATCAGCAAGATCTTGATATACAAATGCTCTCCAAAGTGCTGCCATGGACAGTTGTGTCGTATGCATAGATCACGGCATTATCATATTTTATTTGTGGTTTCATCATTTGCATTCTATCCTATTTTTATTTGTTGTCATGTATTTTAGAAGGTTCGCGACAAACGAAATATAGATGTTTCTTAATCACCTCGTCATGATAAAAAAAGGGTCTTATAGTTTAGTGTTCAAAAATGGTTAAATATAATGAAATTCTATTCAATTTCAACTTGTGATAAGTTATTTATTTTTTGGATTATTTTGAAAAGATTTGGATGCAAACAAAATTTAATCTTTTCTTTTTATAAATCTACAATTCTTTCTCTTATGTCATTAATAGTTTTTTTTTGTTCCAAACTATTTTAAGTTAGGTTACTATTTTTGATGAAGGGTGATTTATGTTTTAATATTGGTGTTTTTTTTTTTGTACGTGCAATATTATGTATTTCTATGCATATAAAACAGTTCCATCTTAAAGAAAAAGTACCATTTGTCAATATAGTGGGTTAAATATAGGGTTTTATGTTATCTTTCATAAAAAAACTTGAGTGCATTAAATGTTTGCCCCATTATCCAATTGTGTTTCCATCTGCTTTTACATGGTTCAAATCTGAAGTTTTTTTTATTGACAAATCTAACTTGATCTCTAATGTGCTTTAATGAGCTATGAATCATTAAGAAGATTCAATGTGTTAGCTGTTGAAATGAATCTTATATGAACAAAATTATGCTTCCAAAAGGTAATGGGATTTTACCCAATGTTTAGGCTGGTTTGATATAATAATTAGTTTCCATTATAATTACTTTTCATTTACCACAATCTATATGCCCACATTAAAAGTTGTTTTAGATATAATGAAAATAAAATTTTCGTTTGGGATACCTAGTCTTATCTTTTTCTAAGTAGACTAATTTTTTGAGTGAGTACTCCAATAGTCATAAACTTAAATAGTTTGTTTTTGTTACATTTTAAATTTTACTTATTACATAACACTACGAGTGTTGCTGTTGTTTAAATCACCAGAAAATGCTCATTATATTTAACGTATATGCACAGGAAGGCATTAAAAATAAGGTACATAAAAATCAGGTATTTGTCAAAGAAAAATAAACTGAAAAAAGAAAGTTATTTCTTATTAGTTGGCTTCGCCTGCTTGCTATCACTTCACAATTTAATCCAAAACTAATCGATATTAAAAAGAAGACAAAACTAATCGATAATAAAAAGACAAAACTAATCGATAATAAAAAGAAGACAAAAATAATCGATAATAAAAAGAAGACAAAAATAATCGATAATAAAAAGAAGACAAAATTAATCAATATAAAAAAGAAGACAAAATTAATCGATATTAAAAAGAAGACAAAACTAATCGATATTAAAAAGAAGGGTACTAATATCGATCCTGACCCAGTTTTCGTGAGGTTCGACTCGGAAGCATTCGGCTGTCCTACGCAAACGCCCGAGTGTTGACGAGCCGAATGGTACCAGACGACAATTTTGATACGGTGCTGCGTCCTGTGATTGTAAGTTATATTTTCAAGAAATTTTCTAAAAGAAACAACAAAAGAAAACAAAACAAGCAAAACATAGAGAAGTTACTGTTATCAAATAAATATTTTTTTTATTTTGATACGTTGCTGCATCCTATAATTTTTAGTTATAGTTGCAAGAAATTTTTTAAACAACAAAACAAATAAAACAAGCAAAACAGAGCGAAATTACTGTTATCAAATAAATATTTTAAACCTTAACAACAAAAAAAAACAAGCAAAACATTATTATCATAGGACACAGCACCGTATCAAAATTGTCGTCTGGTACAAATCGGCTCGTCAACTCTCAGGCGTTTGCGTAGGATAGATGAACGCTTCCGAGTCGAACCTCACGAAAACTGGGTCAGGATCGATATCAGTACCAAAAGAAGAAAAAATTAACT
The DNA here is from genome assembly GCA_963556195.1 of Sepiola atlantica. Lineage (NCBI taxonomy): Eukaryota > Metazoa > Mollusca > Cephalopoda > Sepiida > Sepiolidae > Sepiola > Sepiola atlantica. Next base: position 117,124,100 of record OY744523.1, on the reverse strand, counting down.
GATATTAAAAAGACAAAACTAATCGATATTAAAAAGAAGACAAAACTAATCGATAATAAAAAGAAGACAAAACTAATCGATAATAAAAAGACAAACCTTTCTCTTTTCCTCACCTCCTACCTCCTCTTCTTCAGAAACTATCTCTTATTCTTGATTGAAACTAAAGCGTGATACCACAATGAGAGAATGTTATTGTTAGTCCAAAGTTTATTTTTTGCTGTAAACCATCTTCATGTAATTTATAATTTATATACAATCTGGCTGATGTCAATCCTTTGGACCAGATTGCATGGATAGAAGGCTTAAGACGTTGCCGATTCCGGAGTCGTGAACACTCGCAGTACTCTAATACCAAAACTTCTTTATCATTATTTTCACGGTGTGTGCTCGACTAAGCTCCAATCTCTGATTCCCCCTTTGTAATACATTCACAGCAAAAGTTCAGCTACAACCACTGTAAAGAATTTGCCTTTCCTTCTCTGTGTACCTAAAACTAAATGGAACTTTCAAAACAAAGTTTATTTCCAAAAAATTCCCATCTGTGGAATACAATACCATGAGACTGCTTCACAAATGACTACAACATAATAGTTTTGAAGTCTAATGTTAACAAATTCTTATCAAGCCATCCACCTAAATATTCAAATTCTTACCATTCCCAATCCTTTCAATGCCAACTGAAAATCTCATTACCCTTTATCCTTGTGTCGTCTTTAGGCCTTGATAAGTGGTAACATATTAGAAAGAAAAAAATGATTTTAGGTCTGCTTTGGACATGGACAGTGTGAAAAGACAATTTACGTTGTCTTTGGGGGTTTTTTTTACATAGAGAAGAGAAGAGAGCAAGAAGATGACTTACAGGTTTTTCAGAAGATATCTTTGTGCTTCCATTTCTCCATTGTAATAATTTGACTACCTGCAAACAAAAAAGATAAAACTCAATTCAATTGCAATTCACTTTTTCTAAAAATGTATTCCACAAACAATCAATTTTTTTTAATGGGTTGATACGAAAAATTCGTTCAAAAATTAATATTTTCCTTTGTGTTAGTTGCACAAACGAACTATAATACTTGAATTTTTAGCCTTTAATTCTAGTCAGAAATGAATTTGACTTTAAAGGTCGTTTGATGATCAACTTTTCTTGTTATTAAAAGAACTTACTGTTAATTTTTAGAGGAGTGATTGTTTTTTTGTGTGCTAAAAGCAAGTCAAAGAATCAAGCAGGTGGACTATTTTATGTTAAACTTACATAGAAAACGAACCCCTCCCTCCCTGCTAAAAATTGAACAAGTCTTTTTTGTTTATTTCTTTATGAGCTTTGAGAATTAGGTAGGTGCTTTAATCAATAGTATTGCTGCTGATATGCTTTTTAATCTCATCATTTCTATTTATTTTCATACATTTTTATTATTATTATTACTACTCCGCACCCCCATTAAAAGATAATACAATAATAGATTGCGCTTGAATCAGTTCTTTTTTTTTTCTTCATTCATTAAAAATACCGAGTTAGAACAGATAATACATTTTGATCTTATACCAAAAGGCCAAGGAGCGATAAGAAATTTTGTGAAATTTTGACATTGAAGTGACACCAGTTGAATAAAAAATAGTCAATCTTGTGTGACTACACTGTCCTCCCCAAAGGAAGCGGTAATGCCTGAGAAGATGATACGACAACAGAACAGATACTACACTACCCCCCAAAAATATATTTAGATGAATATAATTAATGTTATTTTTGAGTACAAAGGAGTAATTCCTCCCCCATACTATTTTAGACTGCATTACGTCCACTCTCCTATACTATTTAATACAATAGTCTTAAATAGTATAGTTTTGACTTCAGACAGATACGTAATCTTCATTATTAATAGATTATTATTATTATTATTATTGTTATTATTATTATTATTGTTATTATTATTATTATTCAGTACTACCGGCCCATTTGGTATAATGATTAGAGTGTTCGCTTAAGGAGAATGTTTGCCGGGAGACCAGGGTTCAATCCTGAGAAGAGTCATACATACCAAAGACTAAAAAAAATAGTACTTGCTAAACACTGGGCATTATAAGGTAAGGATCAAGGGTAAGTGGAGCAACCTAGGGAAAGGAGTGGCGCCCTATCCTACATCTTGTGTAGAAGTAGCCAATGAAAAGGGAACCTTCGGGTCACCCTCGACTACGATCGATCCATTTATTTTTTTTATTAAAGTGAATGGAGTAAAAAAATACGTGATCGTTTCTCGCCGTTACAGAGAAGAAACAAAATTTCAAAACAAAAAAGTCGATTTATTGTGTTAAATTTTTATTTCGTACTTTAAAATCTTTCATGTGTTTAATATTTCTTTGAATATTTTTTTTTAATACAAAGTTTTTATATCAACAATTAACATTGGAAAGATCAAAGAAAGAGTCAAATAAAATAAAAAATAAATAAATACTTCTTTTTTTTCAGATTATTTAGAATTTTGGGAAAATATTTATTGCTTTTAGAGTAATTTTTTCTGTCACAAATTATTTAGAGTGAAATGGGTTTCGGCATTACTATGAAATTTATTTTTTTACTTAAACCAGGTTTTTATTGAAAATAATAAATTAAAAAAAAATAACATTAAAAACCGAGAGTTTCATCGTACGTGTGAAACGCCGAAATGAAAACTAGACCGGAAAAATATAGTCGCCATCTTTATAAATAAGTCGAAACTAGGCTAAGAGCACATAATTTAATAATTTTACTATTTATAGACAGGAAACCCTCTTCTTTTTTTTTTTCAAGAAAAAAGGTAAAACATTTTACCATTTTGAGGGTTACAAATTTTTTCAACAAAAATAATTTAAAAAAAGGGCTCCTTGTCCTTGACTAGAAAAGTATGAATTTGAATTATGAGCCCTTAGCCTAGGTTCAACTTGCTTATAAAGATGGCGACTATATTTTTTCGGACGAGTTTTCATTTCGCCGTTTCACGTGTATGCCGAAACTCGCTATAACTTGGTGTTTTTAATATTCTATTTTGTTTTTTATTTAAAAAAAAACAAACATGGTTTAAGTAACAAATAAGTTGAGAGCGAATGATGCTGAAATCCATTTCACTCTTTAATTTAGGTGATCGAAATAGGAATTTACCCAATTTCTCATCTTCTAGATAAACAGAAAGAAGAAAAAAAACTTGTATAATAAACAGGTTAGAATCTAAAATATTGCGCCGTGTTGCCTTTTTGTTGTTGTTGTTGTTTAATGACATTTTTTAAATGTACCCGTCAATAGCCAAAGGAGGGGGTGGTAAAAATGCCTTCTTTTTCTTGAAAATTTGGCTTTCTCCAAATTAATAGAGTGAAAAGAAGGAGAAGCAGCAAAAAGAAAACAGTCACCCTTTTTAACATAGAAGATATAGAGATGAGTTACAAACTTGAGCAGAAAGTTGTTGGCAATTTGTCAATAAATAAAATAGGTGCCCTCATCCCCCACCCACACCTCACACGCAGATTCCTGACGAGGCAAGATTCGGTGGTTTCCAGGGTGATACAAAAATGTAGAGGTTGTAGAGGATGAGAACACACACACACACACACTGGCAAAATAAAGTATTTAAATCCTTTCAGAATCACATAAAGAAAGAAATGAAGATAGTCAACTTAACTGAGAATATAAACTCGATGTACCTACCCGGCGTTGTCCGGGAGTCTTTTTACTTTTATTTTAAACTTTCTTTTTGTTTTTAATAAGATTTTGACAGTTAAATTTAATTATTACGATATCGTTTCGTCATTAAATCTATCAACTGAACCAAACTGTTATAAAACTAATTTTGTTTGAGTAATGTTGTGTTAATCTCTATTTATAAAATTATTGAACGTAAATAGATTCCAAAACTTTCAATCTTTTAAGTACATTCTAAAGCCAGAAATGACTTTCTATTCGACAGTTTAAAGGCTTCAAAAGGGTCATAAAGTAATTAATTCTTTATTTTTTCAACTATTAAAAAGATTAAAATCGCTTACTTGTTTATGAATAATTCGAAATGCATTCTGGTGGATTTAATTTCATATTTCAATTCATTTTTAATGAGGTTTTAAAAAAAAGTTATTTCTGGTACTTTACGCTATCGGTTAATAGTAAATAAAAAATAATGTGTAAGTCACGCAGAGGCGAGAAACATACACACACGAGAAGTGGTCACACAATTTAATTTATATAGAGATATATAACAATACTAACGGAGTGTACTTGAAGCGATACACTGTTTATGTTATGTTTTATGTAGTGGAGTACTGTCAACCCGGGGCTACTTTGACGTTAGGGGCTACTATGACAATTCTATGTCAACCTTTATTTTTCTCTTTTAATTAATGAACTTGAATGTTTTGACCCCTAAAACATATATATGGTACAGCTGTAACATATTTTATATTTCTCGGCAATGTTAAGTCAGCGCAAGAAGTTCTTGGAAATGTGATTGGCAGTATGCTTTTGAGGACTATATTTTTGCCAAAGGAGAAAACATCACAAAATCGTGGACCAAAGATAACTTTAGGAACAACCGTTTCATCGGACGATTTTGCTGATTCGCATCCATCAACGTCTGGTGTGAGAAAACGCAAAAGTGCCACTGATTATTACAGCTGTACCTAATCATCTTTTTATGGAGTGTTTATGTGTCTTGTTACAAGGTGGGAGTTATAATGACGTTGTGTAATGGGACTATTATGATAATGAATTATAAAATGCTATTATAACTTTTTGAGATTAAAAAAAATGTATAAAAAGCTCAAATGATGTTTGTATTATTGTAGATTAACATCTCCAGAAATTAGATTCTACTGTTTTTTTAGGCGATTACATGTGAATACCAGGAAAAACTTGGCAGAAAGAAGAGAAAAAAAAAACCCAATCATTTTAGAATTTAGAGTAGGAGGTCAGGTTCGTTAAATAAATTTAACGTAAAATAATCCTCCATTTCCGGGCCATTCTAATTTTTTAAGGCAATTAACTAAATATTTTCACCACTAAGTCCGACTGGCAAGGTCATAAAACCACACATAATCACCTAGAAAAGTAGCCCCCTCCCTCCAAAAAACGCACAGAATTTATCTCCCATGTCCTAAAAGGCTAGAATGGCCCGGAAATGGAGATCATTTCACGTTAAATTTATATGCGAAACTACCCCCCTCCCCCACTTTAAATTCTAAAATAATTGTTTTTATTGATGTTTTTTTCTCTTTTCGCCAAGTTTTGCAGGGTGTCACACGTAATCACCTAAAAAGTTAGAATCTCATTTCTCTTTTTTATATACTAAATCATACAAAAGGAATTGAATTTGCTACTGCACTAAAGAATCGAGATCTCAAAAATGAACTTGATAACCATTTATGCTACTTACTACTACAATAAACACATCCAGAATTAAATAAAACTCATGGTCTTTAGGCTGGGGTCAAAGTGTGGCCCCATACTTTTTATGGCCTTGTGCCTAATTTGTTCAAAATGTAACATTTTATATTTGTGCAAATAAATATTTCAAAGTGTAGTATCAACAAATAAATATATTTTTGTAAATAAAATTTATTTTAAAACATTGGGGATATTTTAAGTGGGATAGTACATAGAGTATTTATTTACCTCCTCTCCAGGTTAGGCACAAGGCCAGTTTTATCTTACTCCCACAAGGTAAGATGTGACCCAAGGTCGGGAAAGTGGGGTTTGAAAAGCCAGCGCCCGAGAAAGTGAGCACTCTGGCCATTAAACATTGCCTGGGCAGCCCCGTCGGCATTACCGGTAGGGGCGCCTCAGGCAGTAAGCAATACACTTACTCCTCCCCAAAGAGGGGAGGCAAAGCCTGGGAGGGTGGACCTCCTAGAACTGCACAGGACCGACCCATAGACCGGCGTAAATCAAGCCCCGAAGGCCAAGACAATACCAGTCTATGGGGTGCAGTATCCATCGGAACAGATACTACATTTTGATCTTAGCCAAAAGGCCAAGATAGAGTAAATGTTGTGACTGCTAAAGTGAAAGTAATGGATAAATAATGAAAAAAACGAAAAGAAACAGTGCGTGGACGAATGGGTCAAAATCATGGCCATCCCTAGTAGGGATGGCCATGGTCAAAATGCGTCTAGTGAAGAATCGGATAGACGGGGGGGGGGAGGGGATAACGACACCCACCCCACAGACTCCCCAGCACACTCCACACTTTTGATGGCCTTGTGTCAAATTTGTAAGTAAAATTGGTTTTTTATTTGAGAATAAATAATTCAAAGTGTAGCATCTGTCCTGTCCTTGGGAGTGGAAATCCTTCTCGATTGGGGCATATTTTAATTTTTGTCCTATCCAAGTTGCCACATTAAAAGCCGATCTTGTCCTCCTTCACAGGCAAGTAAATAGGAACTAAATGAATAATAAACAAATAAATACTTTCTCACTTCCCCACACCACTTGAAATGGTTTCGTCCGTGGGCTAGAAAAAGGCACATGTTTTACGCGCTAACTTTTTCGTGACGGGATGAAAGTGCATATACTTATTTATATACAAATAAATACACCTTGGTCTTTATTGTAGAGTGAAGGGTTATTTACAACGAAACGAAAAAAAAGAACAAAAAAATGGTCAGTAAAAAGTTGTGAAAAACGGACTATGGTAAAAGACGAACAAGTACCGAATATTTTAGTGTCGTAATATAGCTTAAATAGCAAGTGCAAACATTGGCGGAGCATAAGTTTTTTCCGTCATTTTTGACAGAAGGTGCACACTATTATCATAATAATAATCAACTGGGAAAACAAAATTAGAACTAAAAAAGGGCAACCACAACAACATTAACAATGTTTATGTTTTTGCGCACAGAATTAATGAAGAGAGTATTTTAAGTAAATAAACAAACAAAAGCTGCGACTTCGGAATTTTTTAGATGGGGATTGATGATCATTTGTATTATTCGGACTACTATTCTCATATTGGTTGTTATATTCACAACGTTTCGGCCGATGTAAACCCCTACCCTCCTTGAGTGCATCTTTTCGAACTTGCGAACCTTCTAGTAGAACTTGGCAGTCTTTATGTGGAACCTAGACGGAATTTCGAACTGAACCCTTTATTTAATCCACGAGGGTTCTGGTTCAGCTCGAAATTCCGTCCAAGTTTCTGAGTTCCATCCTTGGCCTTTTGACTAAGATCGATCAGAGTGTAGTATCTGTTCCGATGAATGCTACACTCTGTAGACCGGTACCGTCTTGTATTGTCCTGTGCAGTTCTAGGAGGTCCACTCACACAGGCTTTGTCTTCTCACCCTTTGAGAAGGGGTTAGTTTATTGCTAATCTCCCGAGGCGCTCCTACCGGAGAATGCCGATGGGGCTGCCGAGGCAGTTTTTGTAGGCCAGAGTGCTCTTCCCCTAGGTCGCTGGCTTTTCAATCCCACTTTCCCGACCTTGTGTCACATCTTACCGCTGTGGGGGGTAGATAAATACCAAGATTGCCAAATTCGACTTGCAGGTTCCCAAGTTCAAAAAGATGCACCCGAAGAAGGTAGGAAGTTACATCGGCCGAATATAACAACAAAAAGATGAGAATAGTAGTCCGAATAAACCAAATAAGAAAAGCTATAGCTTGTATTAAGAGATATTTAGAATTAAAAAATAAATAAATAAGAAACAAAGTAAGGAATCTGGAGTTATTTCGTAAAGTAAACAAATACGTTTTTGATTAATTAAAACTGTAAGAAGTAATAACAGAACATTATCTGTGTTGAAAGGATGGGGGAAAATATGTAAATGAAATAAACATAAAATCTAAACTTCTTAAAAATAATATAATTTCACTTGAACTCCCATCCCCCGAGTTTTCTATACTCTAACCATAATATAAACAAACATTTTTTAAATCTTACTTTTTGGGGTTCCGTTTCGTTTCGTTTGTTTTTGTTTATATATAAAAGTAGTCTTAAATAATATTTAATAATAGTGCCAAAGTCGAAAAAAATAAGCAGGTAAACATTTTTGAAGGCATTAAACGACCTAAATTACATTCAATAACTGGTGTAAGAACGATAGAGAGGTGAGAATAACACCATTTCTCTGTTATTTTTTCTACTAATTCCAGAATCTAAAAGATTCGGGTCATTATATTATCGTTTTTAGAAGATTCACCATTAATAAATGGAGAAAAGAAAAGTAATTTCTAAAACGAACTAACTAAATAAAAACAAATTTTCCTCAATCTAGTTTTAGACGAATCAAAATAAACTTAAAAGAAAGAAAAAACGTGAGGTTTGAATATAAACAAAAACAAATTAAACCATCAAGCCAATAAAAAAAGAGGCGAATATCAATATACATAAATAGATGTGAATTAAAAGGAAATCATTTATTTAGCAAATTAACTAAAATTAAAGTCAGATGAATGATAAACGAATAAAATGCTGTGCGCTGAAAGGTTTTTTCTGGCCCTGGAAACGAAACGAATATGTCGCGTCGTCAACAAGAAGACCCCAAAAATTGGAGGATTACTCAACTATTAGAGACGGATAAGTAAACAGAAATACCTGAGGAAATCCATGAGAGGTTTCTTTTTGTCGTGCATAGTACAATTGTCTCTAACACCTGTTATAAGTCCCTGATGTTAACTAGCGATCGAGTTGAAACTTTAAACAGCCGCCATGATGCCGTGTTACAAAAATAGTCTCTTTTTGATTTCGCACGATTAAAGAGTCCCTCGATCGCTTGACTAGGAAACAGGACGCCAAACGGAAAACGAAACTCCGCAGTTTTTCACGCCGTGTTTTAGACGCAACCAATTCGACTTAATTCTCACGCTTTTCGGTTAGATGATTTTCTTTCGGTGAACCTTACTATTTGATGACATAAATTATTTTAATGGAAACACAGTTGGAAAATTCGTCAAAACAATTTATTTTCTACTCATTTGCGCTAAAAAATAATATAAGATATATAAGCCTGTGAAGTTACCGTAAATATTCGTTGTGAGTAAAGTAATAAGGGTCACTCGGCTAGACATCTTGCTTAGACACAAGAGGTAAGGTTCTGTTGCAGGGTCCGGTAACCTAGGGAGATTTTTGTCCGGGCGCTTTGGCAGCGCCATTACTCTGGGGTGATCGCTCTTACAACTAAGAAAGTAGACACAGGCAAATTACGGCAATGGCAAAGAAGAGGTCAAACACAGATGAACAGTTAAAGTATTTACCATAAAGGTAATAACGTGTGAAGGAAATCTGAGGTGACGTCACTGGGAGCAGGAAATGCTGGATGACATGCATGACGTCACTGGGAGCAGGAAAGGCTGGAATGGGGAAGCTGGGACATGGACAACAAGAAGGATGTTTCCGGAACCTGGACAGCAGGAAAGGCTGGGTCGACAGGAATCGGGGAAACTGGAACAAGGGACAGGAGCTGGAGCTGTCGTTGCAGGAAAAGGTCCGGAGCCGCTGGGAGGAGCTGGAGCAGGCGCTGCAGAAAACTGAAACAAGAGCCGCTGGAAGGAGCTGGAGCATGCATTGCTGGAGCAGGAACCGCTAGAGAGAGCTGGAGCAGATGTTGCTGGAAGAAGCTGGAGCAGGCGCTGAAGGAAACTGGAGCAGGCATTGCTGGAGAGAACTGCAGTAGGAGCCGCTGGAGAGAGAGCTGGAGCAGTACCTAACCGTCTGTCCATGGGTTACTTTGCTCAGAATCAATATTTACAGTAATTTAACACACTTATTATTTTTGACGCAAATGACTAAGCAAACTAAAACAAATTGTTATTGATTAATTTACCAACTATATTTGTTTTAAAATTATTTCTGTCGCCAATAGTAACGTTTAACTTTTCTTTGTTTTAGCAAATTACGTTTTTTTAGTTGAGTAAAAAGATTCACGCATGTCGGATTAGTTAATTTTCTAAATACTGATGACTCATCTTCTTTGCCGCTCTTTTTGCGAATAATTCTTAAATACTCTATATTATTTAACTTTTCATTGGTAGTAAAAACTTCTTTTTTTTTAATTAAAATTTATTAAATTGTGTTTGTTTACAATATACGGCATAATCACGTTGACACACTGGTTCTCATCAGATCACCAAAGTTAAGCAACGTTGAGCCTGACCAGTACTATTTGGAAATACCAGGCACTGTATATCGGAGAACGGCGAAACCTTCCATGCATCCTTGAAGATGCCTTCGGAAAGTACTTTAGTATAACCTGCTAATCCACACATGTGTTACCACATCGGAACAACCGCCTCCTGTTCTCAATCATGTGGTGAATATTTCCAGAGAGAGTATGCAATTCATTTCGTTTACAGTTAAAGCTAGAAAAAAAAATATGCATGTGAAACAAACTTTTTCGATCAATGTTCTGCCTGTTTTGTTTTGGTTTTTACCTATATTATTATTCGAAAAGTGAAAAACTTGTTGCAAGGGCCGATGCTGGTTGATCAGTCTTACAACTGATGGGATTCCAGGTCAACACTAGCACAGCACCGGGTATCCCGTATATATATATATTTGTGTTCACAATACAAGCATGTACTAATGAAAGATAGGCAACAAGTCATAGAAAATATAATTCAATAAAACATTTATTGTATGCGGAACCGACTATGAAATAGTGTTTATTAAAATGTATATAATGTAAGTGTAGGTGGAATGATGTCCAGACAAATTGTCCATTGGGAATGTCTGTAGTAGAAAGTCTGAGTATCGTATGCGTGTGAGTAGAGGAAAGTTCTTACATACCGAGATAGTGTCCTCGTGTGTGTGAGCACATGGTGATAGCAGCCATCAACCCGAATAAGGAGAGAGAGAGAGAGAGAGAGAGAGACACTCTGGCTGATGTTATCTGTAGCAGGTTGTGAGAGAGAAAAAGAGAGAGCGAATCCGTGGATTTCTTTTTATAAGTCACATAAGGACGCCCCCTTGTGTCACGACAAAGGGAGATAAATCGAGTTTGGTGCCACCTGGTGGTATGTGTGTACAATTGTGTTTGAGAAGAGAGTTAATGCTACACAACTAAGAAAGGAGACACGCATAAATAGAGCAATAGTAAAGAAGAAAAATAAACGCGTGTGTGCAGTAAAATATAAAGGTGGCATTTATTTTTTAAAAATAAATATGTAAGCATTATGAAGAGTTCATGATTCGGTTAGTTGACAAGAAAGATAATGGATCGTTACCATAGGATAGTGATGATGGTTATCCTTGGCTGAAGTATCTTTTGGGTGATGATGCTGGTGCATAGATCAGTTGATGGCTGCTGTGATGAATCCTGGCCAGAGTGTCCTTTGGTCTTTTCATTGGGAGCTGTTACTTGATGATGATTGTTCATGGTTGAAAGGTCTTTTCGCTGACATCTGTTGCTATTTACATAGCTGCTGTAGAACTTTGTCTGGCCAGAGAACAACCTACAGATGTTGTTGATGATGCATGGATTGGTTGATAGCTTCTGTAATTGCTATAACGATAGTGATGATGAGGATGGCAGTTATTGTTGGTGTGCTGTAGAAGGAAGGAGCGAAGCTGCTGCTGCTGGCGGTGTTCATTGTGGTAATGAAAAATGCTGTTCCATCCAGCAGGGATTTGTGGAGAACGGCTGCTGATCCTACTGCTGCTGGATGCCATAGTCGTTGCAATGGTGAAATGGTGCTATAATGTCTAGCAAAGATACGTGAAGAAAAGTGCAGTCGTTAGAGATGGAGGAGATGGCATCCAGTCGGGCGTCAAGGCCAGGAGCCAAGGCCCCCGAATGAGCGGCTGAGTGAAGAGACGCACCTTTTTAATACTGTCTTTCGAGTTGATATGACACTTTCATGGGATCTGATTGGTCAGCTTCAGTGATGGTATGCGCAGAAAGAATAAAACTGTATTGCTGTCTGTCACACCGGTTAAGGTGTTCCAGGATCAAACATCCGGTTTTGTTAGGAGTGCCAAGTCATAAACAGAGTTAGCACGATAAGCCCTCACCCTAAATAATTGATCATATTAATTAGATTGTGGGGATGAGTTACACAATAGATGTGCAGATGTGTTAAAAGTGTATCCGCAAAGACGGTCGAAGTGAATACTGGATGAAATCAGTGATGCAAGTTAGTTTTCACTATGCTCGAAGTCAGTAGTACAAGTGAGTCTGCACTGGTGATTGCAAGTGGATTTGCACTGTTGATGAAATCTGTGGTGAAAGTATGTCTTCACCGTGGTTGAAGTTTGTAGTGCAAATGAGTCTGTATTGTTAAAAGGGACGAGTGCAAGTAGATCTGCAAGGTTGAAGATGATGAGTGCAAGTGAGTCTGCACTGCTGAAGGTGATGAGTACAAGTGAGTCTGCACAGTTTAATGTGATGAAGGCAAGTGAGTTTGCATGGTTGAAGATGATGAGTGCAAGTGAGTCTGCACTGCTGAAAGTGATGAATGCAAGTGAGTCTGCACGGTTGAAGGTGCAAATGGTTGAAGGTGCAAATGGGTCTTCACTGTTGAATTGTTCAGGTTGATGAGACCTCTTGTGGAGTTAATCAACGAACATCTAATTGTCAAGATTGATACTGCACTTTGGTCAAGGTCAGATGAATTGACTATTTGTAAATGGGTCTGTACGGTTGTTGGAGCGCAAGGTTTGCAAGTGGGTCTGCAAATTTGAAGAGACAAGTGCAAGTGAGTCTACACTGTTGTGGTTGCATGTCGTTCGAGTAAATGAGTCCTCTTGATGCTGAGTTAATCAACCAACGTCCACTTATTGAGTAATTTAGTAGTGCATATGCAAATGTATTCATTTTAAACTGGTGCGACTTCTTCCATAGTTTTGTCAGTGATGACTCCGTTGGTCAAATTTCTAGGCATTTTTTTGTACTGGATGGATGTCCAGGAAAGTTTAGTTTCATCATCGTTGCTGGAGAGTGTTGGTATTCAGTCTTTGATGTTTTGCTGAGCCTGACTTTTTAACAAACAGTATTAAGTCAATGACTCGGTAGTGTTGTTGCTCGTTTTTGGCTTAGTTTTTAAGATGCTGTAAACCATCGTGGGTCAGGTCTGAACAATCTGTCATCTTCTTTGGTGGCCATTGCCTGTGTCAGATCATGTCGGGATCACCACTTGTTGCAGGGGCCGATGCTGGTTGATCGGTCTTACAGCTAAGAAAGGAGACACAGACATAAATATGGCAATGGTAAAGAAGAAGAAACAAACTCGTGTGTGCAGCAAAATATGAAGGTAGGAGTTGTTTTGAAGAAATAAATATGTAAGCATTATGAAGAGTTCATGATTCGGTTAGTTGACAAGAAAGATGATGGATCGTTACCATAGGATGGTGGTGATGGTTATCTTTGGCTGAAGAGTCTTTTGGGTGATGATGCTGGTGCATGGAACAGTTGGTGGCTGTTGTGATGATGAATCCTGGCTGAAGTGTTCGTTGATCTTTTCACTGGGAGCTGTTGCTATTGACATAGCTGCTGTAGAACTTTGGCTGGAAGGAGAACAAGCTGCAGATGATGACGATGCATGGATCGGTTGATAACTGCTTCAGTTCCTATGACAATAGTGGTGATTATGGTGGCAGTACTTGCTGGTGTGCTGTAAAAGGAGAGAGCAAAGCTGCTGCTGAAGACGTTCATCGTGGTTGTGAAAGTGCTGTTTTGTCTGGCAGGGATTCAAGGGAAAAGGCTGCTGCTGCTGTTGGATGTCATCATTGTCGCAGTAGTGAAATGGCGCCATAATGTCTGGCAAAGATATGTGGAGAAAGATGCAGTCGGCAGAGATGGAGGAGACGGCGTCTTATCAGGAGTCGAGGCCAGGAACCAATGTACCTAAATGAGCAGCTGAGTGAAGAGACACACCCTTTTTATACTGCCTTTCTGGTTGCTGCTGATACAACTTTTGATGGTATCTGATTGGTCCGCTTCAGTGACGATATGCACCAAAAGAATTAAACTGTGTTGGTTTCTGTCTGATGGATCAAGATGTTTAAGGATCAAACATCCTGTTTTGTTCGGAGTGCTGAGTCATAAACAGGGTAGGCACGACAAATTAAATTTAATGTATACTTTTTTCGTTATCTCCCTACATTAACAAAAATTATAAGATAACTTTGTGTGTGTCTGTGTATGTGTTATTTTTTTATTGCGATAACAAGAATTGAAATATATAATTCAATTACGAAATTAAATCCACCACAATGCATTTCGGTTTCTTCGTAAACAAGTCAGCCATTTTAATCTTTCAACTATTAAGCTGAAAAAAAAAACCATGAATGAATTACTTTGTACATGTTCCAAGTTTTAAAGGAATCTAGAACACGAATAAAAAGTCATTTCTGGCTTTAAAATTCTTAGCAAAGTTTTAAAAGATATATACGTTCAATAATTTCATAAATAAAGATTAAAACAAACTTATAATAACAAAATTATTTATAGTTTCATAACAATTTGGCTCAATTGGTAATTTAATGATAAAACGAGGCTGTAATAATTAAATTTAACTTTCAGAATCCTATTTAAATAAATAATAATTTGGTAAACAAAAAAACGATAGAGTAAAAAATATATAACAAAGTAAAAGTGAAAGTAAAAAGAATCCTTGGTAACGCAGCTAATTTGGACCATATAAGAATGCAATAAAGGCAAATTAAAAGTTAAAAAGTTTAAAGACTGATTTGGGGGAGTTTTTCTTTTATTGCCAAGTGTGTAAAACTGTAGAATTAAAGACAAAACCCTATTCTAACATTTTATATTAACTTTTATTGGTCATCTATGTTAAACAAGTTATGAACAGGTGTTAGTAATATAGAGGTTATTATAAGTCCTTTAATCCTGACGAGGAAAATGGTATTGCGAGTCCATAATAGGAGAATGTTATTCAAAAGTTTGTACGTACGTAGATAGGAATAAGAGTTAGTTTGTTATTATTTGGAAGTAAGTCTGTGCCGAAATCTTTGTAAAGTAAGTCCACATGCTGACGTGTCGCCATCGGGGATAATGAAGTCTACGTACCACGCCAATAGCCCGGGTTAAAGGCGGATTTTGTTTGTGCGCCAAAAGAGGAGTTTGGAGGTTGATCTCAGTGACGTGAGTTGGTTACACAGCTTGGCCTTCTCGTAACTAACTAATCAGAAAGCGCAATTCTTTATATAACAATTGGAAACAAGTGTGCGGCTTCAGAAGAGAGTGTTTCTGATTGGTTAAATCACAATCAAAATTAAGTATTTGCTCCAATCAGTACCATGCTTTCAAGACAAGCAAATATTTTAGACATTGTTATTCTGCTGCTGTCATTGTTGTAGTAGGGACTACTGCTACAAAACTACTTTTGTCGCTATTGATTTAAATATGTTTTAGATGCGTTCAAAGTCGAAGAGATCGGTAATGTGATAGTGGCAGAGCTATGCATCTGGAACTCCAGTTTCTGCCAGAGAAAACCCATGGCAGACAGGTTTAGCACCAACTGGTATTAAGGGCGCAATCCAGCTAACAGGGCTTTGATGAACATCCAGAAGTCGGCATCAGAATCCATCATACTCTGGTCATCTCTGATTCTTCTTGTGGCAAGTAAAGACGTGTCAGGTGCTTCTGCACATGTGCAATCGCCATTTTTTGTGTGTTCTGGGCCAAACCTTCTCTGACTTCACATGCAATTACTGAGACTTGCTGCTCTTGCTGTCAGAAGTAAAGACTCGCAGTCTTGCAGCTCTAATAGCTGTAACTAACGAGAAGGACTTCATGCAGCTCAGACAATCCTGAGGCACGATCTTTATGGGCTCTGTGTAGAAGTTTGACGTGCTTAACGACAACAACCACAACAGCAGCAGTAAACGCATATTTTTTGTAAAAATATCAACTGTTGATTGGATAAAAATCTTAATACAGAAATTTTATTTCAGCCAATGAAAATTGCAGGAAATATACACTTTCACACTTTAAAAACAAAAATAGACATTGAAATATTGTCGCCATGTGTTGAAAGCTACCTTATTGATACTTAAGTTAAACCCAAGAAATATTTCTATATTTTACACAGTCTGCCTGAAATCTTCCACTGTGCGCTATCCCTTTGCCTCACCATGGGCAACAGACTCAAACTGCCCAATTGCTGTTAATCTCACCTCCTGCCTAACACTAAGACGATTTTTCTAGTCAGGGTTAGTACGACCCTTTTTTCATCAGTGACTGCATATTCGGCTATTTCTTCAAGTTCGTTGTTTGCGATCAATAAAAATTTATTTATTTTTGCATGAATCATTCTTTCTGATATTGCCGTTTCCTCTACACTGCTGCCGATTCTTTTTGTTTTCTCTTGTTTTTTTTTAAGTTAAAGTTCAAAGGCAAACATCAAGTATTATGGTCCATTTGTGATTATAAACCAAAAGAAAATTTGAATTTTCGCAAGCGCCTCTCTTGTGTTAAAGAACCCATATCTATCTATCTATCTATCTATCTATTACTTAAACTCTATGGATCTTGTTTGTTTGTTTGTTTGTTTGTTTCTGTGCACACCGGATGACGTCACAAGCGTCATCCACTCAGATTTGCAAGACACAAAAGATGACATCCATTAAAACAAAGACAATAAGGTCAAAGGTTGTCTACTTGGTCATTGACTGTATGTATATATATATATATATATATATATATATATATATATATATATATATATGTGTGTGTGCGTGTGTGTGTATTATATATACTAGATGACCTATCTAAACCTAGCGGTTCTAGTATACTACTAAAATTCTGTAGGTCTTCCTTGTTAGCTTGTATCTTTGTCACTGGCTGATGACGTCAGCCACTAAAACAGATGGAAGACATCAAGATCATTTATGACGTCACAAAATGATGACGTCACAAAATGATGACGTCACAAAATGATGACGTCATGCACTAAAACATGTAGAAGATTTTTCATGTTATAACTGATGAAATAACAAAAGGATGACGTCTTCCATTGAAACGGAGAACATTGGGTCAAAGGTTTTTACTTGGTCACTGACGACTAATATATATATATATATATATATATATATATATATATATATATATATAATTATTTTAATAATAAATATATAAATAGAAGAATACCCATCCCAGGATGGGTAAAATGAATTCCCTAAACAAACAGATTTGGCACCAATTTTATGTCCTCGCAACATATAATGATACCAAACCTTATGTCTAGAATTTTTATTCTAATTTTAATCAAAATCCATTACATGATTTTGATTCTAGAAAATGTCTAAAATTTAAGGTTTAAACTTAAGGATCTTAAGAAGAAATTGAAATTCAGGGAATCTTGCTTCATGGGTTTCTAATGACTATGAATCAAATGTAATGCAAATCTGAAATATTTGAATTTTCAAATGAAAGTTTGTGGCCTATTATGCCCACTAAACACCCTTTACAGTATGCCAAAAAACTGAAATTTGGGGAATATTTATTAATTGATGTCTAATACCTATTGTTAAAATTTAACAAAAAGCAGACTTTCACCCCCTTTTTACCGCCTTTGCATGAAACTAAATCAAACTAAATATTGCTTAAATTTGAACCTCTTACACCTGTCAGCTTTTCCAAAATTCATAATGATCGGTTAATTAGTTTATGTTTTATTATCAGTTGAAATATTGGCTCAAAGACTTGTGGCGGCATTTATTTGTTCTTTTTTCACAATTTTGTATCTGTTCAGATTCAAACTACTTGGCCTAACATTCACAGGCAACATGAATTAAAATAAATACAGAGAAGACATTGCCAAGGTTCCTCGAACTGCTAGCCTTTGGAATTCCCTCACTGCTTCCTGTTTCCCTGATTGTAATAACATGCAGAAGGTTAAATGTAATGTGAACAAACAACTCGCTGCACAACCCCTCTCCATTTAGGATGCCGCTAATTCAAAGTAGCCCCTTATGTCTCAGTGATAATGTGCCTTGTTTGAGTGTATAAAAGTAATTTTTAAAAAAGTAAGATTGTCGTGAACGCGTAGAGTTGATGTACATACTACTTTTCTTTCTCTTCACATTCTGTTCTTACTCTGCCATTTCCTTCTTTCTTTTCTTTACTTCCTTTTTCCTTTTAATAAAAACAGCAAGCAAATAAGACAGTGGAAAATACTGGGCAGTTAACTAGGATCAAAATTCTTATAGAGTCAAACCTTTACACAGGGCTTTACGCGCTCCACTACTTTTGGAGCTGCTCCCGCTCCTGCTCCAACGCTCAAAATTGGAGCTGGCTCCTCTCACGCTCCCTATTTTCAAAAAGGAACCGCTCTAGCTCAAACTCCTATAAAAAAGGAGCGGCTCTTTTTCAGCACTCCATAACGAAAATGTACCTTATTTTATAAACGTTATATTCTGCCAATGAGTGGTCGAAGGATAGGCGTGGGCGTCAAAGGATCTCGTCAATATGGGTGGGGATGTCACTTTAAGTGTAAGACCGTAAGATAATATTTGACAAAATCTCGCTAATGTTTTGAGAGGTGCCAAGGGTTATAGGAGAACATGTCGGATGAAGCATACGTAAATTTTCGTTTCCTGAGGTATAAAATAGAAATAGAAAAATCCCTGAAGTATTTTAAAACAATTTTAATTTTCATTACATTAACAACCTATTTTTTCAGGGGAGAAAAATTTGACCCGATATTTTTTCTATTTCTTTTTGGAAGAGAATTTTAATTTTTTTTTAAGTAAATAAAGTTTTACTTTTAAACATTATTAGTGATTATTTTCTTTTTAAAGAAAACATTTCTCTGGAAGAAGAGAGACAGCCAGGGCAACATTACTCGTCGTGCTGTTGTTTAATATTTGTTTGCTTTACGAACGTAACTATATAGTATAATGTATATTATTATTTACCACAGAGAAACGCGCAAGTACTTTCAAACAAATCGATTTATCCATTTTTTTAGTACAATTTGCGGCGAAAAAAACCCAATGAAGTTTTTTTTTTTTTAAATTGAATAAAAATATATTTTTTTATGAGTTGCCCCCCCCCCCCCCCAAAAAAAATCAATATATTGTCAATAAACAATTCAGAGATCCATTTAATGTCTTACAATTTCATACAAAATATCTGGCCTATACCTTGGGAGTTAAAAAATGAATTTAGGAAAACTCGTCAAAGGAAAACTCGGCAACGGAATACTCGGCAACGGAAAACTCGGCAATTTTGGCCAAGTAGGAAAATTCGGCAATTATCGAATAAATATCGATTGAAAATAGATTTTAGAACCGTTTTTACAGGAGATATACTTGTAAATACGGGGCTACCCCCCCCCTCTCCAGTGAAGAACATTTTTATATGATTTTTCTGGTACTTGTGCAGTTTACGAACCGGGCTATTTTTAGCTAAGATTTTCAAGTTAAATTACATTTTTACGATATCTTTTGTTTATTAAATTGTTAGGTGAAAGTACAGAATAGTTAACCCCCCCCCCCTCTCACTCCATGTTAAGAATGGCTTTCTAAATAATGTTATTTCAACCCGGTTCGTAATTACGTTACGAAATTAAAGGTTTGGACCGGGTTATTTTTTACATAAAGTTTTCCAGTTAAATTGAATTTCTACGATATCTTCTGTTTATTAAATCATGGACAGCGGCACCGGGGGGGGGGGGTAGAGGGGGCTTCAGCCTCCACTCTTTGACTGCCCCCCCCCCCACTTTACGGTCATCAATAATTAAGTTGATATGCATGTGTTTAACCAGCCGCCCCCTTTTTTAGGAGAGCCCCCCCCCCACTTTTATAACTGTCCCGCCGGTCCTGTAAATTGTTACGTGAAAGTTAAGAATAGTTAACAAAGACACCCCCCCCCCCCCCCATTTTAAAATCGTTTCAGCCGACTTTAACCGTGCGCTCTTTTGGTATGCTTTTTTTTATTTATGAAGTGAGACAAAATGATAAATACATTTATTAAAATTAAATATTTAAAATTATTCCGGAGGACTTTAAAGAAGAATATTTAAAAATGTTAAGTTAATCTTGTAATGAATGTAGAATGTCATTTTCACATAACTAGAAAAATGAATGTTATTTCTTTTTTATTTACATGAAGGAGGACTTTAAAGAATACTATTTGGAAATTTGGGAATATTTTACTATAATCAAAGAATTAAAGAAACAAATGCATTATACAATAAATGTCAACAATCATGCGAAAATGTAATGTTCTATCAGTTTCTATCAGTATATTGTTTAGTTTTCGGTTTTTTATCGATTTTCAAGTCCTGACCATGGACGAGCCTCCATTTAGAATTTCTTTTCGAGCCGTCAACACCGACTGTTTTGAACAAGAAAACAACCCTTTAAAATAAGTTAAAACACAAATAAGATTATCCAGACAGGTAGATGAGTAACTTAACTTTCCTTTGTTAACATTTATTTGTTGCACATTTATTTTTTAATCCTTTTTCGTTCTGTTGATTATAGTAAAAGATTCCCGAAAAGTTTATATTTAAAGATAAGATTTATAATATAAAACTTTAATCTTCTTAATGCACTCTCATTATTAAAAAATGGTTACACGTTATTTCCTACGCTATCTGGTCCGGAAGTGGTTGATCATTACATTTTATTTTAAATTTATATAGGAAAGTGATCTCCACACTAAAGTCTAAAATATTGAGGGTTTTTTTTAATTACTTTTTTGTGGGTATTTTATCAGACTGTTTACATGTAATCGCCTAAAAAAGTAGAATTTCATTTTTATTTTTTGCTAAAATTAAAATACGATGGTTTAAACTAAATGATCCAGTAATACCAAGTTTTCTTATTAAAAACAATGTTAGAACAAATAAAAGAAGTGCATTTTTTTAGAAAGTCTCGGTTTTATCGTAAAGAAGAACACCTCACAAAATAATGAATTTATAAAAAATCAGTTGAAAATATTTTACGGCGTCGAAAGTATAAACTTTACCAATATACAGATAGGCATTTAAAAGATGTATTGTAAAATTTTAGTTAACTTACAGTTTCGGGGCGAAAAAATATTTTCGTCGGTGTAGCAGGAGAGGGGGGACTTGCGAAGATACTACACTTTGAACAGCAGACAAAAACACAGTTCTATTTTCAAGAGTTAAAGAGATATGTAGTATTATTTCGTTTGGTGAGGAATAATATATAATGGGTAGGAGTCATGGCCATCCCTACTACAGGCCAGGCAATCGTGCAACTGGGGTCTTTTACTGGGGGCCATGTGAATTTTCTTAAATATTCGATATAGAAGTTGCAAACAACGGTAAAATTCCTCTGTGAGATTAGTTTGATGTTTTTATGTGTTTTACATACCAAATAATAAGAACCACAATGAGCTAATTGATAAATTTGACAACTATTGATGAATTCCTATAAATGAAGAGACAGGTAACTTTGAATAAACGAAGGCAAATGCATATTTCAATGAGTGATTTTTATTTCAATGTGGGATTTTTTAAAGAGAATTTGTACTTGTGTCAAAAGATCATGACTTGTATATTGTGGTTAAAAAAAAAGTTTGTTCAAATGTGATATGTGGTTTACTAACCAAAAATTTAAACTGTCCTCATTTTGATTGTTTTCAACACAACATTTTGGCTATAGTATTCATTTCACATCATAAAATTATCCAAAAACAAAGTTCAAACTAAAATTTCAGTATCCAAATCTCTAGTGTTGTCTCGTAGTCGATTAATCTAAGCAAACAGATTTACTGAAATGGAAGATGAAATGAGATAATACAATGTCCATAGATTAAATAGAAGGTTTAGTTAAAAATCTATAGGTGATCCTATAAAATGGACAGGGTTCACAGCAATGAGTTACGATAACCAGAATGTTATGGCAAAATAAGGATGGCACTACTTACAAAAATGTATAAGGAAAGTTCTTCACCTCAAAATCTGAAAGTAGTAATTAAAATTTCCCACTGAACAGTGGTATCCAGTGGAACTTTTAAATCAACACGATCTATTCCTTTCAAAAACTTCCATACTCATGATAAAAAGCAGTATCATTGAATATTTCCTCCTCTGTAAGACAATCTTTTTGTGTGATATATCCTGCTATATAAAAAAGCGACATTTTAATATCTTTGGAGATACTAGTTTCTAGGTCTGGCAGGAGATAAAATGTTTTGTATGCCAATTCGTCCAACAGATATCCGCATTGTGAGCAAGTATGGCCTGAATCATGGCTATACTCTCTAACATCAACTTTCAACTGAAGTAATTTCGTTTTTTGAATATGGAATTTATGAATAACATTTTGTACGGTAATAAAATAAGTACCACCAGAATCTTGTCTCAATTTACAAAATTCAGTTTCAAGACAGTCGGTGGTAAATCCTCCAAGAATAAAAAAAAATTTAACCCACTGTCAAGTAAATGTCAATTAAACAATTACATGTATGCTTGATAGTCATACTAGTGTCTCTTGTGAAGTATTTTATTCTCTTCCCTTGCTTTCCCCTCATTTGTTTTGCCATACTTCCAAAATTTACAAGAAATGTCAAATTTCCATCATTTCGATCTAATAATACGCTTTTCAATGGATCATTTGTCTTGACACTTCCATAAATATCTTTTACACTCACTATTTTCGAAAATTTCAAAACTTCTTCGATGAAAGTAAGTTTCTCTTGTATCATCATCTTGTAATAATGGATGAGTTTTCATTGCAGTTAGTCTCATCACAAAACACTTTCAAACAGTGGGAAACGTTTTGTCTCTCAACTGGTTTTGGAAGAACCGCTACTTCTGTTAGTTCTAAAAAGTATTGTCAAATTTCTTGAATAAAGCTTGATTAGTCCGATTATTGTCACAAATAACTGCAATTACATTACCTTTCAAATGATTGACTAAATCAACAACATTTCTAACATTTTGAAACAAAAATTCCGAATTTAGTTTGGCAACTGGGATCATCTTAATCAAAAACGTTGGTACACCATGTAAACATTTGATCATAATACCCAATACAGTTTTTGCCTCTTCAGAATATGTTTCCCTCTTGATATTGAAAACTCACTTTAATATAAACTTCATCAACTACGATGATACACTTTTTCTGTTTATCTGACAGTTTGCTAAACACATCACCAACAGTATATTGATAAAACATTTCGCCCGTGTACCCGATGTGGCGGCAGTACTGTTGATTTTCCCAAATTATATTTTCTTCAATAAATGTTTTATCAATATACTGTTGATTTTCACAAATGTTAATTTCTGCGATAATTTAATATTTTAAACTATAAAAAAAATCAAAATCTGTTAATCCAAACAATAGGACTGTTCGTTTTGCTGGTTTTACTAAAAAAAGAGTTATCTGCCCCTTACACCATTGGAACTCTTCTAAAATAAATTTCGCCCGTGTACCCGATCTATACAAGAGCCAATAAAAAAATAAAAGTGATATTTCGTGAATTAACAGAGCTGTTTACATGTAAATAAAGTAAACTTCCTAAGAATATATAAATAATTTGTAATTCAGAATGTACGATTTATTCTAAAAGATTCTAAAAGACAATACTTTTTTAAAACTTAAAAAAAGTAAAAGTGATATTTCGTCAATGAACAGAGCTGTTTACATGTAAATAAAACGTCAAAACATTTATAGTATACTTCCTAAGAATATATAAAAGATTTGAAATTCAGAATGTACGATTTATTAACAGATTCTAAAAGACAATACTTTTTTAAAACTTAAAAAAAAGTAAAAGTGATATTTCGTCAATGAACAGAGCTGTTTACATGTAAATAAAACGTCAAAACATTTATAGTATACTTCCTAAGAATATATAAAAGATTTGAAATTCAGAATGTACGATTTATTAACAGATTCTAAAAGACAATACTTTTTTAAAACTTAAAAAAAAAAGTAAAAGTGATATTTCGTCAATGAACAGAGCCGTTTACATGTAAATAAAAAAAAATCAATTCTGCCTTTTAACTCACGAACTTATAATCCAAATGTAAATAATGATAAAATAACAGAACCTCAGCTGAAATAAATTTGATGAGTTAAAATTTAGTTTCCGAATTAAATTTGCTTGGACCAGTGACAACGAAGTGCTACCAGCTAAAAGTTTATCTGGTGACTGACTGGCCCCCAGTTCAAGCAGTCAGGCGTGTGTCTAGCCGGCCTGTTATTGGTATGGCCATGGTAGGAGTCAAATGTTATGAAAACAAAAATTTCTTTAGTTATTATTACCCTTAAAGATTTTTTTAATACCTTTATTTGAAGAAGAAGAAGAAGAGCAGTAAGATTTAGTATAAAAATAAATTGTCTGTAAATTAAAAGAAAAATTGGCTTATTTATTCAATCAGCAATAAAACATCTTTTTCATAAATACAAAAAAGTTCAAATCTATAAGAAAACAACTTCAAAGAATCTATAGACTTGCTGGCTCATTTGAAGACATTCGTCGCCAAAGTGTCTCCTGCCTACTGCCCTATCAAAAATGTAACATGTCCACGCGAAAATTTACAAAGAACTTAAAATGTTCTCTTTTCATGTGTAACTCTCTCCCTGCCTCTCTCTCTCCCTCCCTCTCTCCCCCCCCCTCTCTCTCTCTCTCTCTCATATACATTTAAAATATACATAAAAAATAACTCAAAGATGTACGCTGAAACTATTTTTTCTTTTCCTTTTTATGCTGAATAAAAAAACTAATGTTTTAAAAAAATCAAATAATTTTGGATCGAGGAGCGCAGAGCGCTAAAACCACCGCTGTTTAGTCCCAAAGGAGTTGCTCCCGCTCCACTCCCGTTGAATATAAAATGAGCCCTCCTCTCCTCCGTTCCAGCAAAAAGGAGCGTGCTCCTGGAGCGCGCTCCTTTTTGGAGGGCTCCGTAAAGCCCTACCTTTACATACGATTGCCTCTACGAATCTTTCCAAAATACAACGTGAAATTTGATCAAATTATTGACTCTACACCCGATGGAAGATCAAATATACGACGTTGAAGTTTCATGGTTGCCTGCTATGCGGCAGCACTCATGACAGGATGGAAAGTTCAGTTTACAGTTCTGCTTCACTTCCGGAAAAAATTAAATTCGTATGTAGAGATTTGACTGTATTTGGATTTCGATTAATAGACTAAACAGGGGGCGAACAAATCTCAGAAATGAAAAGTGTATTTGGAACTGATCATGTTTTAAACAAGTCTATGTAAGTGGCGTCAACCCACGGACATGTGGAGAGAGGATTGCTGTTGAATTGTAAAAGTAATGACCACGGTCATCTAGTCGTCAAAGTCTCTATTTACTTGCCTCCCACGAAGGCAGAGTTAGACATAAGGTCGGTTTTTAATGTGGGGAAAATCCAGGCACTCTGAATTGGGACTAAAATTAAAAATGCCTAAGTCTAGAAAGATTCCTCCTTCACTGACCGAGGACAGAAAAGATGAAGTGTAGTATCAGAAGAGTCAGCTCAACCACTAAATTTAAATACCCAACTGAAGATGGGTGAAGTGAGTTCCAGCAAGCTATTTATATCAGCAAACAAGCGAGAACACATATTTCAGAACTTTTCATACCACATTTTTACAGACTTTGAGCCTGTACTTGTCCTCATCATCAGGTCATGATAATGAGACAAAAGTAATATCATTAAAATCGTGAAATTGATAATCCTTTGTGTTATTCGACTTATTTAAAACCATACGAATAACTTGACTGAATAATATCAAGATCAAAAGTCAAATGCAAAAAAAGTATTTCATAGCAAAAGACAAAAGCTTCAAGAGCTGAATAAATATATAAACAGAACTCCTTAAAAGTAATCTTTGTCCAGTTTGTTGTAGATTATTTCGAAGACCATTGACTTGACCTCTGTCTGAGATTTTAAAATTCTTTGTTTTAGTACTCACAATTTTGGGTCAATTAGATTAACATGTTTCCTCACTTTCTCTATTCAAATGACTATAACTATAGATAGGCAGTCGTCTGATTTTTGTATTTATTCACTCATAGGTAAGAAATAAACTGCTAGATAAAATTGGTGAATTTGTCATAGGCGTTAGTTTTAAAGTTGTTCTTTTTAAAGATTTGAATAGATGTGTAAGACATGGGAAAACATGTAAGACATGTCACAAGGAGATGATATTGCATAGAGATGACATCATCCAGTAAAAAAGAGTCAACGGTCATCTATTTGGTCAGTGACTATATATATATATATATATATATATATATATATATATATATACTAAACAAACCGTCCAGACTCATCTTTTGAACTTGCATGTTTCCTTGTTTGTCTCCGTGCACACTGGAGCACAGTATTTATCTACCTCCCACAGCAGTAAAATGTGACACAAGGTCGGAAAGTGGGATTTGATAAGTCAGCACCCTAGAGGAAGAGCACTTATGACCGTCAAAAAAATGCCTGGGCAGCCCCATCGGCATTCCCCGGTAGGGGTGCCTCAGGCGATTAGCAATAAACTAACCCCTTCTCAAAGGGTGAGAAGGCAAAGCCTGGGAGGGTGGACCTCCTAGAACTGCACAGGACAAACCCATAGACCAACGTCATCAAGCCCCGAAGGCCAAGACGATACCAGTCTGTAGGGTGTAGTATCCATCGGAACAGATACTACACTGTGATCTTAGCCAAAAGGACTGGAGCACAATGGGATGGAAAACAATGGCAAATCCTTTATAATGTCACAAAAGTAATACATCATAAAGGGATGATGTCATCCACTATAGCAGATTGAAGACACCGGGAAGAGATCCTTTATAACATCATAAATGATGAAGTAATAAATCGATGACATAATCCATTAAAACAGAAAACAAAGGTCATGTATGTGGACAGTGATTACATATTTCTATCTTTATGAAGTTAAGTATGTTTATATGTTTATATATTTGTATGTATAGGATTCACTCCTAAACTAACGAATCGATCATTATCAATTTTAGAACACAGCTGTTAGGCATAAAGGGTCCAAATGTGAGCTATATTGAGTATAATTTAGTTTTATGCAAAGTGGGTAAAAAGGGGTAAGAAGCCCTTTGTAAAGATTCAAATACGTCCGATTTTTGTGAAATTTTAACAATAGGTATTAGACATCAATTAATAAATATTCCCAAAATTTCAGTTCCTTTGTGGTATTTTAAAAGTTTTTTAGGGGGCATAATGTGGGAATAATTTCCCATTTGAAAATTCAAATATTTCAGATTTGCATTGAATTTTATCCATATTCATTTGACACCAATTATGCAAGATTCCCTGAATTTCAATTTCTTCTTAAGAACCCTTAAGCTTAAACTTTAAATTTTAGACATTTTCTAGAATCAAATTATGTAATAGATTTTGATCAATAAGGATTCTAAATATAAGATTTAGTATCATTATGTCTTGATTTTAATCTTCGTAAGGGGACATAAAAGTGGTGCAAAACTGTTCTCTTCTGGGAATTAATTTTATCCGTCGTGACACGGGTATTCTTCTAGTATATATATATATATATATATATATATATATATATACTAGACGTGTCGTCTAGATCCAGAACCTCTAGTATACTATTAAAATTCTTTGATCTTGCTTGCTAGTTTATTTATCCCCATGTGTTCTGGATGATGTCATCCATTAAAACAGAGGGGACAAAAATACACAGTTAAAGACATCACTAAAATATTACGCCATCCATGAAAACTGAGATATGGGGGATAATCGTGCACAGTGGTTTATGTCACATAATGATGCCATCATCCATCAAACCAGAGAAAGCGGGAGAGATCCTTTATGAAGTTTTCTCTAGATGACTTGTGACCCTTTAGGTCACAGGTCGTCTACGAAACGACGCATCTATACTCCTGGGTGTCTAGTATACTACTAAAACTGTGGATTAAGCTTTTGCTTTGCTTGTCTCCGTGCACAATAGCTGACGTCACAAAGGGATGACATCATCCAATTAAACACTTTATAGAGCTAACAAAATGATGATGTCATCCGCTAAAACAGGTTGAAAGTATCAATATTATCTTTTATGACGTCATAAATGATGATGTAACGAAAGAATGACGTCATCCTTTAAAACGGAATATAGACAACCTTATGAGTCGTCTGTGTTGACAGTGACTCCTATTTATCTACGTCCCACAAAGTAGAATGTGGCACAAGGTCGGAAGGTGGGAATTTGCACTCTAGAGGAAGAGTACGGAGTTTCTTAAAAAATTGCCTGGGCAGGGCGCCTCAGACAGTAAGCAATAAACTTACTCCTCCCCAAAGAGGGGAGGCAAAGCCTGGGAGGGGGTTAACCTCCCAGAACTGCACAGGACAGTCGGAACAGATACTACACTTTGATCTTAGCCAAAAGACCAAGTATTATTTACTCCTCTCCAGGAGTTAGGCACAAGGCCAGTTTTATCCTACTCCCACAAGTAAGATGTGACCCAAGGTCGGGTCGGAAAGTGGGGGTTGAAAAGCCAGCACCCGAGAGGTGAGCACTCTGACCATCAAAAATTGCCTGGGCAGCCCCGTCGGCATTCCCCGGTAGGGGCGCCTCAAGCAGTAAGCAATTAACTTACTCCTCCCCAAAAAAGGGAGGCAAAGCCTGGGAGGGTGGACCTCCTAGAACTGCACAGGACAATCCCAGTCTATGGGGTGCAGTATCCATCGGAACAGATACTACACTTTGATCTTAGCCAAAAGGCCATCCAAGTATTTATTTACTCCTTCGCTAGGAGTTAGGCATAAGGCCAGTTTTATCTTACTCCCACAAGTAAGATGTGACCCAAGCTTGGGTCGAGCAAGTGGGGTTAAAAGCCAGCGCTCGAGAGGTGAGCACTCTGGCCATTTAAAAATTGCCTGGGCAGCCCCGTTGTGGAAATTTCTAGACGTTTTTCTAAGTAAGTCAACGGTTACTTCCCTTTGTTGAAAGGTCAGGGGGGGGGGGGCTACGTGCAGGTCGAAGGTCATATGGATATTGCGTAGGTGTTATGCTGTGAAGGCCATGTTGTGTCACGTGATTTCTATTTTTAGCAATGATGCATTTTGTCGTGTCTGGATATATCGGCGCGAAATTTAATCAGAACAGACTCGCACACCGGAATGACAAGACATGTTAAAACTGTTTCTCCGTCCACGTGGGGACGTTAAATTCAAGAACAGATTTAGTCGTTGAAGAGGACACATGTTAAAACTGTTTCTCCGTCCACGTGGGGACGTTAAATTTGCAAGAATTTCTACTTGAAGAAATTTAAGAGATATGATATCTCTTGGCTGGATTACATGTTGTTTATGAAATATTTTCCCCTCGGTCAAGAATTGTCCTTGGGAAGTTGTTTCAAGCCAGATACTTGAAATAAGGAGAAGAAGTTGAACGAGATAGCTCCGGGAACGAAATTGCCTATGTTGAAGAGATTGGCTCCCGAGAAGTGAAATACTTTGCTGTCGAGAAGATTCTAATCAGAGATTAAGAATCATAGAGATTGATCGTCTTTGCACACAGATCGATTTGAGATATTCAACTGTGCTAGTTGAATCAGAACATTTGCGCGTGATCGCCATTCTAGACGAACGATGGAAAATAGTGAGTATTATGTTTATTTGAAATGTGTACTGTTCTTGTGCCATACATATTGCGTCGGATTTGCTAAAAGAAAATATTGAAAAAAGAAGAAGAAAAAGAACTTTCTGACAGACGTTTGATAAAATAAAAAAAAGAGTTAATTTTATCGTGGAAATTATGTTGGACTTCGGCACGGTTTGTTAATTTTATTTCTTTTGATTGTAACTTTGGTGTAAAGAAAAAAAAGAGACTTTTGATTGATTTGTAAGAATACGGACTTTATAGTAAGTTCATGTTTTAAAAGGATTTATTCCTTAACTTAGATTGTGTCAATTTTTGTTGTATCTACCTTAATGTTCAGAGATACTGATGTTGTATTTTTTTGATTCTTATTTTTTTTGTATGTTATCCAGGAATAATTTATTTATTCCAGCTTTGGAAAAAAAAGCAGTCCAGGCTATCTTTTTTTGTAAATAAAACAATATTTTAACTTTTACGAACATCTTATATTACTCCTTTCCTTATCTCTTGTTATAATTTTTTTATGATAATTGTCCTAGATAACATGACCATCGTTTAGAGCGGTTTTTCGTTAACGACACGAAAATTCCGACACCGTCGGCATTCCCCGGTAGGGGCGCCTCAGACAGTAAACAATAAACTTACTCCTCCCCAAAGAGGGGAGGCGAAGCCTGGGAGGGTGGACCTCCTAGAACTGCACAGGACAGGCGTGCAGTATCCATCGGAACAGATACTACACTTTGATCTTAGCCAAAAGGCCATCCAAGTATTATTTACTCCTCTCCAGGAGTTAGGCACAAGGCCAGTTTTATCCTACTCCCACAAGTAAGATGTGACCCAAGGTCGGGTCGGAAAGTGGGGGTTGAAAAGCCAGCGCCCGAGAGGTGAGCAATCTGACCATCAAAAATTGCCTGGGCAGCCCCAAAGGGCATTCCCAAGTAGGGGCGCCTCAGGCAGTAAGCAATAAACTTACTCCTCCCCAAAGAGGAAAGGCGAAGCCTGGGAGGGTGGACCTTCTAGAACTGCACAGGACAGACCCATAGACCGGCGTAAATCAAGACTCGAAGCCCAAGACAATACCGGTCTACGGGGTGCAGTATCCATCGGAACAGATACTACACTAAAGCATCCGACAGTGACTGTATATATATATACTAGACAAACCATCTAGAACTCTGTGGTTTTCGTTTGTTATCTTTTTGCACATTGGATATCGTCACAAAGGGATGACGTCACAAGAGGATGATGTCATCTACGAAAAGACATCTAGAAGATCCTTTATGATATAAAGGAATTATTTATGATGCCATGAAGAATGATGACGTCATCCATCAAACCAGAGATAGAGTGGGAAGAGATCCTTTATGACGAATGAATTTTCTTCAAAAATATTATTAAATTATAGAATGGTATAATTTTGAATTTAATACTTTATTAATTCTAAGCTCTATTTTATATTCTACATATTGAGCTTTGTTTTGCATTTGGAAATTGATTCCAATTCGAATCAATCTGAACTATGTCAAATTTGATTTTTATATATTATTACCTATACGTTATATTTATAAAATTATATATATGTATATATATATATATAATATACAAGGTAATCTTCTAAACTAACGAACGTATCATTACGGATTGTGGAATATATATTCTAAGAAATATGTTAAGTAACATAAGCAAATTATTTTTTCAATAAATGTTAACATTTAGGGGGTGCATAAAGTTTTTATTATTTATTTATTTTTTATGAACCGATCATTATGAATTTTGGAATATATATTCTCGATAATCTGGTGAGTAACATGGATACATTATTTTTTTTGTAAACTTTACCATTTAGGGGGTGCGCTCACCAAAACTCGCGCCTAAAAAACTTTTAATCTCCTAAACTAATGAACAGATCATTATGAATTTTGGAATATACTAAAAGAATACAGTGAGTAGCATGGGCACATTATTGTTTTGTAAATGCTAACATTTAAGGGGTGCATATATATATATATTTTATTTTTATTTATCATATTTTTTTATGAACCGAGTATTATGAAATTTTTAATATATATTCTCTGCAATCTGGTGAGTGACATGGGCACACTATTTTGTTTTTTTAGCAAACTTTACCATTTAGGGGGTGCACCCACCCAAACTCGCACTTCCCCTAAAAAAAAGCTTTTAAATAAGTTAGATACAAAAAATAATAGAGAAAATAATTACTCTAGATCAAATTTTGAGTTATATTAAGCAATACATTTTTAAAAGGATCGGTGAGCACACGTGAGCATCAATAGTATGTGACAATAATATGTATGTGCTTGGTAAAATTCTAAACTATTGAATTTATCATTATGTATTATGGAATATGTATTCTAGGCAACAGGGTTTGTAATGTGAGCACATCACTTTTTAATTTTTTAAACCTTAACATCCAGGGGAGTTCCACCGAAACCATACCATAACCCCCAAAGAAAGAAAAGAACATTCAAATTTAAAACTAATTCTATATTTATTGCTTATATCCGTCCTGATATATATATATATATGAAATATTGAAAGGATAAAAAAATCAAATTTGAAAGATTACAAGTTTATTAAATTGTCAGGTGTTCAAGCAAGATTTTGTTTCTTCTGAGGAGAAGAGCAATTCGTTGAAAATCCATGGATTAAAGGTCACTTTATTATATTCCTTGCTTGAACACCTGATGATTTAATAAACTTGTAAACTTTCAAATGTTATTTTTTCATCATTTAAATATTTCCTATATTAATGCTCTATTTACAAGGTCGAGCACCTCCTAATCACGATAGGATCTAATATATTAGATATTTATTTTTATATCATCCATATATATATATATATATATATATATATATATATATATATATATATATATATATATATATATATATATATATATAAAAGACTAAAAGTATATATATGTATATATGTATAATCAAAAAAAAAAAATTTTTTTTAATATTTTGATATGTTGATATTTTTTATATTTTTAATATAAAACTAAAACTAAAAATACATTAATCACCTAAAAAGTAGTGTAATGGATTCGTCTACACACTTTAAAATGCAGCAACATTTTTGGAAGTAACGGATAAATTTTATTAGACAGACGAACAACACAGGTAAGGAGGACTTTTTTTTTTCTTTTTTTTTAACAACTAATATAAGTTAGCAAAACATTTATATGGAACAAAACTTAGGTTTAGTATACGGAACGTTTATGTTTTTGTCTTTTAAGGGAAGTGGGGTCTGATCAACTCTGCTGGGAAGCCATGAAATTAAATACTGTCTTGTTTTTAAATTCCCGAAACAGTTTTTCATGGTAAACAACTGATGATCCCTTAAATAATGTTAGAAGCAAACTAATATAATAACTGTAAAAGTTAAATTGACTTACATGAGTGATTTTCCACTGAACGACATGGGACTTAAGGTGTTTTGTTTTTGTTTTTTTTAATATAGTTTTAATGGTTGAGAAACTTCCAAGACTATATATATATATGTATATATATATATAGTCTTGGAAGTTTCTCAACCATTAAAACTATATTTTTCTATAGTTTTACGGCATATCAACCATCTATGGGTCATTTAATGCCGAATAAAGTTGTCAAATGTAATTCTATAGGTATGGAAATTATTTTATATTCCTAGAAAACATTGCTCTTAGAAAACATTCCTCTCAGAAAACATTACTCTTAGAAAGACATTTCACAGTGAAAGTTGGAACATTACTTCTAGAAAACATTACTCTTAAAAAACATTACTCCCAGAAGGAAATTTTACAGTAAGAGTGGGAATATCTCTCTTAGAAAACATTACTTTAAGAAAACATTACTCTCAGAAAATATTTCTCTCAGAAAATATTACTTTCACAAAGAAAATTTTACATGGAGGGTATATTACTCTTAGAAAACATTACTCCTAAAAACACTTCTCTTAGAAAACATTGCTCTTAGAAAGAAATCTTACAGAGAGAGTAAAGGACGTTACTCTCAGAAAACACTACTCCCAGAAAACATTACTCTTAGAAAACATTATTCTCAGAAAACATTTCTCTTAGAAGAAAACCTTACAGTGAGAGTGGGAACATTACATCTAGAGAACATTACTCTTAGAAAAAATTACTCCTAGAAGGAAATTTCACAGTGAGAGTGGGATAATCATTCTTAGAAAACATTACTCCCAAAAAACATTTCTCCCAGAAAACATTACTTCCAAATAACATGATTCTCAGAAAACATTGCTCCTAGAAGGAAGTTTCACAGTGAGAGTGGGAACATCACTCCTAGAAAACATTATTCCCAGAAGGAAATTTTACAGAGAGGGCAGGGGCATTACTCTTAGAAAACATTACTTTTTGGCAGTGGTAATCTTCTTTGTTCTCAACACGATCACCCCTCAGCTACCACCTATCTATTTGGGAGGTAAAATAAAAAGGAGAAATAAGGTTTGTATTTTTAAAAGAATCAGATATAATAATACGGTTGGGGATGAACTTATAAATACTAGGCATGACATGACCAGCCAATTGATCAGATCGGGCCTGTCTGACCTCCCGTCTAGCCGAAGTAAGGACCGAAGTGGAAGGATGGCTCAGCCACCAGGATCTCATCCTAAGGTATCACGGGTCGCCACCCACGGCCTACAGGTGGCCTCGTTTTCGAGAGGGGGGATACCCCTCTGCATGTGGTTGCAGTCAGCAAAGGCATGGCCCTTCTGACAGGGCCAGTTTAAAAGAGAAAGAATAAATGTACAAGAAGAAAAAAGAAAGGAAAAAAAGAAAGAAAACGTCTCATTATTTTGAAAAGATTGATAGTGGAGGGTTGTTTGACTTGCTATTTTCTTTCTCAATTCCACTTAATACTCGAAATGTATTCATCAAGCACTTTTTACTCGCTAACGTTTGTGTAACTGGACGGATATATATATATATATATATATATATATATATATATATATATATATATATATTTATTTTGGTACAGAAAAATTAGTACAACATTCGTACCGTCGGTTTCAATCTCGAAAAGTCTTAGCCATCCGGCTCTCTTCAGCACTAAATGATGACAACAGAAGCTGAAGAGGACCGGATGGCTAAGACTTTCCGAGTTTGAAACCGACGGTACGAATGTTGTACTAATTTTTCTGTACCAAAATAAATAAATATTATGCTTTTAATTTTTAACTTTAATTCTTAATTAATCGAGCACTCTGCTGAGATTTTTCCTACTATATTACAAAGAAGTTTTATATATATATATATATATATATATATATATGTATATATATATATATATATATATATATATATGAAAATTGAAAAAGGAACACCAAAAAATATTATTTATGCATTCATCAACGTTTCGTCTTTATTTCAAGACTTCCTCAGTTTGATTGTTTGAAAAAAAAAACATCCTGAGGAAGTCTTGAAATAAAGACGAAACGTTGATGAATACATAAATAATATCTTTTGGTTTTCCTTTTTCAATTTCCATCACGTCGGAACACTTTTTCCATTCTTTATTATCATATATATATATATATATGGCACACAGTTCTTCCTGGCAAAATCCAGTTAATCTAAAAACTTGGAACGGAGAATGGTTAAGACGAAGCGAATAGAAGTTAGTTCTAATATTTTGTTATCCAATTTCAATAACCTAGAAATATTTGAATTGTTTTAAGTAAATTATTTTTATATACCTCACAAAAAGACTTTACTTTTTTATAACTCACTAAAAGACTTCGTCTTAACCATTCTCTGTTCTACCTTTTTAGATCAACTAGCTTAGGGAACGTCCATCTTGCATTATGCCAGGAAGAACTATGTCGGTTAATTTTAAAAGTGTTGGGTTTTTTTTTTTACTATCTCCTACGTAACATTTAATTGCTTTTAACACTAATACGTGCAGCATGTCATAATCTTTTTAAAATTATACAATTTTTTATTTACTGCACACCATCTTTCCGATAAAATTACATGAGTCAGGAAACTACATGATTCAGGACTAAAAATACAATTTAATAGCAATAACCAAGTTTAACCGAAATACGTGTGTAAAAAAACAAGCGAAATGGAGATTTTACAACTGTCCCTATTTCTACAATTACGCCCAAGGATTTTAACAAGCACTATTTAGTTGGCCAAAAATAAAGGTAAAAAAGATGCACAGTTGTGTGTATGTGTGTCTTCATCTGCAGCAAGGAATAATGGATCGTAAAAAAGAAAAAAGGAGGCAAGTGCAAGTCGGTGTCAGAAAGAAGTTCTATTTGTAAGTGGGAAAGAACAGCAGCGAACTGAACAGCAGCGAACAGTGGTTTATGCTTAACGCTTGTTATTTGATACTCAAAGGAAGAAGAAAAAGAAGAAGAAAAAGAAGAGCGAACACGAAAATCTGTCTGTTTCCTATTTCGCTTCTCTTCTTTTTATTCTTCTTCTCTTGTTGCGTCATTATATTTACTACCAACGGATTAACCCTTTTTTTCTTTTTTTTTTTTTTTTTATTATTATTATTATTATTATTATTATTATTATTATTATTATTATTATTATTATTATTATTATTATTATTATTATTATTATTATTATTATTATCGCAACTGAATATCTTGAAGCAGAACTGTTCGATTAAATAAAGATCTACAACTTTGAATTTTGTGCAGTAAAACAAAAATACTGGCAGAAGGCAAAAGACGGTAAAAGTACAGAATAGTTAGCACTCGAAAACTCGTAAACAACAACAACCAAAAAAAAAACACACATAATTTATATAAAACGCATTAGAATGAAATTCTTTACCAAACCAAATTCAAAATGGAGGCTCGCCCATGACCAGTACTTGAAAATCGATAAAAATTCGAAAATTAAACAATATACTTATAGAAACTGATAGAACATTACATTTTTGCATGATTGTTGACATTTATTGTATGCGTTTCTATCAGTGTAGTGTTTAGTTTTCGATTTTTTTTATCGATTTTCAAATCCTGGCCATAGGCGAGCCTCCATTTTGCATTTCTTTTCGAGCAGTCAATACCGACTGTTTTGAACAAGAAACCCACCCTTTAAAATAAGTTAAAACATAAATAAAATTATCCAGGTAGGTAGATGAGTAACTTAACTTGCCTTTGCTGACATTTATTTGTTGCACATTTGTTTTTTCACCCTTTTTTTCGTTCTGTTGATTATAGTAAAAGATTCCCAAAATCCATTTTTACTTTATATTTAATTTTCATTAAAAAAAAATTACCAGCAAGTTGTAATTATAAAGTTTTACATGAAAAAGATTTTGACTTTTAACAAATTATGACCGGAGAAGACAGTCTATTGATTGCGACTTGCTGTTATGAATTCGGAATAGCGGCACGCTGACTCAGAGTCGAATGCTTTTCTGGAGTGCCGATAATGTTGTTTGAATCTCTATTTAGAAAACGAGTGGATGTAAATAGCTTCCCAAACTTTCAATCTTTTAATACATAAGGAAGAATTTTAAAGCCAGAAATTCGCCAGTTTAAATGCTTCCAAATTCCGTTCAAATTTCGAAGGGTCACAAAGTAATTCTTCTTCTTTTATTATTTACAATTAATAAAATACGAAGAAACCGAAATGCATGATGGTAGATTTCGCAATAAAATTATTTTTTGAAAATAGGATCTTTAAAAAAATTCGTGTTAGTACTTTACGCCATTGAATTTTTTATTTGAATAAATAATCAATTAATAGTAAATATAACAAATAATGATGTGTGAGTCACGTAGAAGCGAGAAACACACAGTCATAGACTGTGGCCGTTGTAAACGATGAGAAGTGATCACATAATTTTATTAATACAGAGAGAGAAGATATATTTTTTTTAAGTTTCAAGGAAAAAACGTTCTTTCCCTCTCCTGTAAAAATAGCTCTTCAGAGGTTTTGTTTTTTGTTTTGTTTTTAATATTTTTTTTGTTGCAAACTGAGTGAAACGAACGTCAGTTTCCTAAGTTCTGTTTTTTAAACCGACTTAGTATATTTTGGCAACCTGCCCCAAGACATAAGTAAGAAGATACGACGACTTGAGGTACATCA
Organism: Sepiola atlantica; assembly: GCA_963556195.1. NCBI lineage: Eukaryota > Metazoa > Mollusca > Cephalopoda > Sepiida > Sepiolidae > Sepiola > Sepiola atlantica. The sequence continues at coordinate 117,086,524 of OY744523.1, read as the reverse complement.
TCAAACATCATTCCCCTCTTTCTCCATCTTCCGCCCCCCTCCTCTTCCTTAGTCTCACCCTTGTTATCAACATCAGTTGGTTCTACTTTCTCAAAAGACCGACACCTGCCAAGGTTAACAAGTTTTTCTTACTTTTTTCTTTTCGGTTTGCGGGCAAAGGAAAAAAAATTTACAGTTCTCCATTTACTTTTTTTTTTTATCTACTAATGAATCACCACACGTCAAGGCCAAAAGCCACCCGAGGATGAGGGTTAATAAGATGGAATGATTGTTAGTTGAGAGATGAAAAACTCTATGAGAGGATTGATAATGATTACTGGGAGGGACCGAGGTCGAATACTTGTAAACACAGTTCATAACAGGAATCTGTTGACATTGGATTTGAAGACGACCATATTGTAATCTGCAGAGGAGACCTCTTTTATGAAGAGATAGAATGTTCAAAACCAACAGACCCTCCAAACTTGCAAGACTGGCGCCATTTACCTTATTGGTCATGTGCCACTCAAGGTCATAAGGAAACATTAGGATTAAAGAAATTCAATCTCATTTCTTTTTTCTTTCTTATTTCATGTTTGGTGGCGAGGCACCAATTTGAAATTTTTAGAGGGTGTAGAATCATGTCTTAGATCCTATTACTCCCTCGTCCACTCTTACTGTTGTCAACCTTGTGTCATACATGCAGCAACCAAGATTATGTAATCATTACAGAAACATTACAGTTTACAAACTGTTATTCATACATTGGGTGCTGGTCGTTCCTCTTGAACGCACCTCCAACTGAGACAATGCTGTCCTGTAATTAAAGCTTCTTATACCGTCAAAAAGACTAACTCGACACAAAACTGATGGAAGATAGGAGTCATTTATTCAACATGATTTTCGTTCCAAATAGAGAGAGAGAGAGAGAGAGAGAGAGAGATCAAAATAACTAATTAGTTGTATCTTATCAGCCCATGTCATTACACGTCCAAACTGACTCTCTTTTCTATCACCTTCTCTCTCTGAATCATGAGACGTAATAGCCGTTTTTAGTACATTCCCACGGGTTAAGCAATTTTCAACTCGGGATTATCAAATTGACCATGACAAACCTCTCAGTGTTTTTTTTAATTTCCTGTTATTCTCAACTAACTAAATTATATACTAGGGGATCTACCTGCTCAATATCGAACACTACTCAGAGTGGTGGTACCTGCCAGGGTCCGATCTATGGGTCAAACAGAATCTGTCATGGATATGACATTAAACTGGATCCGATAATATAACATAAATTTACATCATGAATAACTTATTAAAACAAACACCAACAAATTAGTTTACGAACATTGCTAATGATTGGTTCGCTGGCTGTGCTCATACTAACCGAGGATACGTCCTTGGCGTTATTCTGGCAAAGAGGGACTGCCTCATTCGGAAGGAGATCTTTCTTTTGTCGGAATGAGGCATGGTTCAGCTCGGTTCTAGGAGATACACCCTGCCAGGCATTACCCCCTTCTTCATGAGCAGGTTTTTTTTTTTTGTTTTTTTTTATGGAAATCGCTCCAGACGAGGCATGAAGCCACTTGATGTAAGGAGATAAAATATATATATATATATTACTTCAAGGTCAAAAACTAGCCAACGATAAGTGTTATATGGATAGATTCCGACCAGAAAACAGCAATTCTTCCCCCTTTGTCAGAAACATGGAATGTGAGGACTACTGCACAAAATAAGAGAAAACAAGAGTTACGAGGTTGCCAAAAGTAAAATCAAGGTCCACTTTCTACTCTCCTTTATTGCCAAACACCTGAGGCGCCTATACTGGGGAATGCTGATAGGTCCATTCTCGGCTATTTTTGCACCCGATCAGAGTGCCTCATCAGAGGAGCTGGTTTTTTTCTCACCTTCCGACCTTGTACCACATTTTACTGTAGTGGAAAGCAGTTAGATCATACCACGAATAAGTATTTTAAGATATTAAAAACTTGAAGCAGAAAAAAACTTTTACTAAAATGATTGTATCCGGCATTAAATTACCCAGAAAGGTTTGATATACCGTAAAACAAAACAGACTTATTTTATTACCTTTTTTGAATCGTGAACAATCAGAAAGATGTCATTAGGCAAACTCTTCTTTTTCAGGAAAACAAAAAAACGATAAAACGAAAATCTAAAATGTGTTGCTTAATGTCTGCCTAATATTGTATTCAAAGGTTGGGAATCAAAAGTATGCAGTTTTTACAAGAGTGTAGAGTTGGGGGTTAGATTCAAGTTATATTTTTCAACTGATTCAGAAATCCGTTTATTTTTGGTTTTGTTATTTTTTTGTTTTTTGCTACTTCACTCGACACCTCATCTTTGAGGTGGGAAGTAAGAGTTAAGAGTCAACGATTTTTGCAGAAGTTGGATTTTTTTAAAACAAACCCCGGAATCACAAGTCAGATTTTTTTCTGTCAACTCTTCACCTCTGAGATGGGGAGTCGGGAATCAGCAATGTTGTTGGGAGTCGGATTTGTTCAACCAATTCCCCACTTCTGATTGTATTGAATAATTTTGCTTTACTATATTCAAAATTGAATTTTAATAAAAAATTAGAAGAATACCCGTCCCAGGCCAAGTAAAATAAATTCCCCGAACAGAACAGTTTTGAACCACTTTCAAGACCCCCTTACGAAGATTAAAATCAAGATATAATGCTACTAGACCTTATGTCTAAAATCCTTATTCCAATTTTTATAAAAATCCATTACATGATTTTGATTCTAGAAAATGTTTAACATTTAAGGCTTAAGCCTAAGGGGGTTTAAGAAGAAATTAAAATTAATTGGTTTCTAATGATTATGGATCAAATTCAATGCAAATCTGATATATTTGAATTTCCAAACGAGAGGTTGTGCCCATATTATGCCCTCTAAAGAAATTGAAATTTGAGGAATATTTATTAATTAATGTCTAATACCTATTATTAAAATTTCACCAAAATTGGAGGTATCTGAATTTTCACGATTTTATGGAAAAAAAATTTTTTCACTTAATTTTAAAAAAATATTTATCTAATGTTTTTTATAGTATAATATTATTATAGAATTTTGAAAAAAAAAAACAAGAAACGTTATTTTTTATATATATTTATTAAATGAATAAAATCATTTTTTTCATAAATAGACGTATATTTATGAAAAAAAAATGATTTTATTATAAATATAAATAAAAAAAATAATGTTTCTTGTTTTTTTTTCAAAATTCTATAATACAATTCAAATTTATAAAACACATATCCAGATTTAAAAAAAATCCTTTTGACTTATGTGAGATTTGAACTCGGGTATAGCAAGTGTAGAAAACACAAAGTCAAGCATCTTAGCGAATGGAAAAAAGAAAAACATTTAATTTTCAGTATTTTGACGACTTGGCATTGTAAAAACTACTGCCTTAATAATGTGTACTCTGCCTATTCCTTTTTTGTCAACCAATCACATGTTTCTATTTGCATAGGTGCATTGTGAGTTTTCTGTTAGTTGCTTGATGTAGGTTCTGTGCGGTCTCCTCACTGAGCCACATCCCTGTTTTGGCATCCATAAAAGAACATTGCTGATGATTTCATCTTTAGCCCTTCAGCAGTTTCGAGCAAATCTGGTTCTTCTCTCTTTGATCAAGGCTTAGATCTGAGGAAGGTGTCCGTAGAGTTGCTCTCTCGTGGGGTGCTGTTTCTTAGCATTCTGGTGTACACACTGTCAATTGTCTTCTCCAATCTTTTGGTAAAAGTCCAGGTGCTACTTCAATATACAAGAATTGATGTAACAATGGCGTCAAAGAAGTCATGTTTCATCTCAGTAGAAATATTTGACTTCCAGATCGCTTTCATCTTGTCCAGTCCAGCCCAGGCCTTGCTGATCCGCACTGCTCCTCTTGACTCTCTCACGCCATCTCACTATCCTCCATCACACCTGGTAGGTCTTCTGTTAGTTGTTTGATGTAGGTTCTGTGCGGTTTACCCACTGAGCCACACCCCTGTTTTGGCATCCACAAAAGAACATTGCTGATGAGTTCATCCTTAGCCCTTCAGCAATGTCCATAAAATCTGGTTCTTTTCTCTTTGATTAAGACTGAGATGTGAAGAAGGTGTCTGTAAAGTTGCTCTCTCGTGGGGTGCTGTCTCCAGGAAACGTTAAGAGCAGCTCTTGGCATTCTGGTGTACACACCAACTTTCTTCAATCTTTTGGTGAAAGTCCAAGTGCTACTTTATTATACAAGAACTAATGTAACAATGACTCTAAAGAAGTCATGTTTTATCTTAGTAGGAAGAGGTTACTTCGAGATTGATTTCATCTTGCCCACTCCTGCCCAGACCTTGCTGATCCACACCTTTAGTTCACTCTCTGTGGAATTTTGCTTGGCAACTTTACTACAAAGATAGGTAAACTCCTCGACATTTTTGAGACAAGTCCCAATGAGGGAAGAGATGTTTCCATATTGGTTCAGAAGAATATGCTCTGTTTTGTTTGCGTTAACAAAAAGCCCAGTGCAGTTTGCTGTTTCCTCAAGACAGTGTAATAAAGCTTCTGCTTGTTTAGGTAAAAAATTTCAAGGTAAATATATATTTACTATTAACCATTATTATTATAGCTGGAATATCCGTCTTAGGATCAGTTCATAATACCGAAACACTTTGTAACCTTTGTTAAGCTAATACTATGTTCATGGTATCCCTTTTGTTTTGCGCAATCTTAACGAAAGATCACCAATCTAAAGCTCTGTAATATTTTACGGTTTTAGCAACATACATGTTAAGGTTTATCTTTCTCACACATGAGGTCCTCATTTTGGATGTTGTGTTATCATGAATAACACATAGGTATCGGGAGAAAAAAAACGACATAGGTGAAGAGATCTGTATTTATGTGCACACAAAAACTCTCACATAAAACGTAAATACAAAACATCCACGGTATTACTTAATATGATATGATAGGCAAAGGAAGAATAGACATTAGTACTGAAGAAATAATACATTGATGTTCCAATACAATAATGTAATGTTTAATCGTATATTTTGGAAATGACAACAGTTATTTCCCTTGCACTGTAATCATTGTAATCCGTAATTATCTCCCTTGTTCTTTCTTTGTATATAAACAGAAGCCTCACGCGTAATCGTTCTTATGCACCGGACGACCGATCCAGTAACATCGAGTTGTGTCCTTTTTTACCTCTATCCTCTTTGCTCGTATTACTTCTTATTTCAGTGAATGACCACGTCATAACAACATAATAACTGGCGACGAGGATGAGATCAAAAAGGACACAACTCGATGTTACTGGATCGGTCGCCCGGTGCATAAGAACGATTACGCGTGAGGCTTCTGTTTATATACAACCAAAACTTCTCCATTCGAAGCCCTCACTGGAAGGAAGATGAAAATCGGCATACCTGCTGTTCTGAAAGAATCCATGCCAAAGTCGATTCACACTCACATAGCGGAGAATGATGCACGAGGGAAGAGGAAAATGAAGGCCTATGCCGACACAAAAAGAAAGACAAAGGTCTCTCCTAGGTGACAAAGTACTTGTCAGGCAGAAACGTCTCAACAAGCTATCCCCACCGTTCGACCCGAAACAACTGACGATTATTGGTATAAAGGGTAGCATGGTGACAGCACAAAGAGAAGATTACCAAATCACCCGAAATTCCTTTCTCTTTAAGCGAATAAGTCCAGATAACCCTCCCAAAGAAAGTGTAGAATCAGACTCTGAAGATGAGTTATACTCACATCCACAACAGGAAAACTCAGACTCCAGACACGAAGGCCAGACGCGAGTGCCGCCCACACCGGCAACACCAAAACATAACCCACCAGTGGTAAGACGCAATCCAACGCGGAAACGACTCCCGTCAATACACCTCGAGGACTATATCAGATAGTTAGATAAGTGAGTAAAGTCTCTATTCTGTCTTAGAAATTCCGTCAGCTCCCCTGAAGAAGAAACAGATTCTGATTCTGAAGATTCAAAAATCGATTCCCCCCCCCATTCTGCAGACGACGTAAGTAGTTTTCAATGTATTTTTTTAAAAAAAGATGAAAAAAAAAACGATTCCTTTTGACTGAGACAATTGTTTAATCGGTGAAATATACTTTGAGGGTTTCCCTTTGAAATCAGAGGATCCCCATAGACAATATTGCATACATAAATGATGCACGCGTACATTTAATGTAGGTAGAGAGAGGTGTAATGTTTAATCGTATATTTTGGAAATGACAACAGTTATTTCCCTTGCACTGTAATCATTGTAATCTGTAATTATCTCCCTTGTTTTTTCTTTGTATATAAACAGAAGCCTAACGTGTAATCGTTCTTATGCACCGGACCACCGATCCAGTAACATCGAGTTGTGTCCTTTTTGACCTCTATCCTCTTTGCTCGTATTACTTCTTATTTCAGTGAATGACCACGTCATAACAACATAATAAATAAGACATTTGTTGCCAGGGCCAAAGATAGAGAATATGCATAAACGATGTATAAGTAAATATGACTTACATTTGTGTTGGTTATGGGAGTCTGGACACTTACTACCAGAAACTGGTGGACATGGTGTCTGGGTTTGTGAAAGCCATGTACAGATTGCCAGTTGATCAGAGCACGTCCAATAGCTTCAAATACCCAGCCAGAAAGAGGATAATATCTTGTTCTAAATTCTCCATGTGGGTGGAATGAGATTTTTGACTCCCGGATAGAAGAGCGTATTTTCTCTAAAGTTGGCAAAAATAATTCAGGGGAGATAACTCGGATATAATCCAAAAGAGAGAACACTCAGAAATTCTGCCATTACATTTTAATAAGTGCTAAGGGGGGTTAATCCCAAAATACTTCAAAGTAATCAAAACCATATTGCCAAGATGAAAACTGAAAATATGTTAAATAGTAAGGGTACTGCTGGTACTTATTTGATGATTTTATTTCGATGGGGAAATGTTAGCACATAAACAGGAAATAAAGCTCAGACGGGGGTCCGGTAGCTGGTCTTTTGGGGCCATTATCTCCTGTGAGAACATGAGCCAGAGGAAATGATGTCACACAAGATAGGATAGGCGCGAAGAGTGGGGACTCCGAGTTAGAAACTTGAAGCGATGAGAGATGATAAAAATGACTTAAGAATCGATTAAAAACGAAGGGGCCAGGCCTCAGAGATACGTAGGCCCAATATTTCTTCTGTCTCCCGTCACTAGCAGAAAAGAAGGCAACATCAACAGTTTAATAAAATGATCCTTCTCCAAATTCAGGATCTAGTTCTTTTCTTTGTGTCGTTGTGCCGACTTTGATTGCAGAGTGAGAATGTACCCCCACAAATGGATAGCCATCAGGGGACAGCAAGAGACGATTTTGGATGAAGTGCCTCAGTTTCGGAGGATCTCTAGTTTGAGCGTTGAAGATACGAGGTATGATTTAATTGTACTGTTTACGATTTGTTGATTTGTATTTGATAAAAACATATATTTTATTTGATCGTGACATACAAAACATTAGACCCCCCCTCCTCTTGGAGGTAATGTAACAAATATACCATATATGACTGAACTAATTGACTTAGAAAAGTTTATATAAGCCCCATTAAGTTCAAATTTTGTGAATCTGAAATTTGTTGAAATTTTAGCAGTTATTCGCCATTGCTTCTAAACTGTGTGGAAATACATTTTTTTTTAAATCATGATGACTTTAGAGAATTCACTTACACTGATTATTAAAATAAAGAATTAAAAAAGAAAGAAGGCAAAAATTACGTTTATAGCCAAGGCAGAGGTTATGTTTTGGACCGCGTTCGTTTGTATACAGCTTAGCGTCCACATCGCTTGGCCAATTGTCACAAAACTTAGTCAAAATATCAGTCATGGTCTAAGTTAGAAGTCATTTCATTTTGCGATATCTAGGTCAAAGGTCAAGGTCACAGATAGGAGACAGTCACATTTTGGCAATAATTTTGGTTCTGTTGATCGTAGAGACTCGATTTTTCCAAATTTTATACATGGATCTGATGCTCTTTGATATCAGTAACCACTATGCAAAATTTCATCCTGATCAGATAACTAATTTGAATTATCAACGTTTCCATTGCATAACTTCGGGAATACTTCATAGAATATGAAGAAGTAAGGCATAGATAAGACTTTGGCCCATCCTAACGTTGTCAGACAGAGGTATGCAGTTTCACGACTGGCTTATGTTCTTGTTATCATTAGGAACTCACACATTCTATGCAAAAACTGATATTAAAATCGAGCTTCTTTTAGTTGTAGTCTTTAATGTCGAGAAGAAACCGCGGTCAATTTTTCTTATCCAGCTTTCAAAATTAAACCTATACACAAATATAGTACCAAAATTATGTTTCCTGATTGGAAATAAAAAAGATTTGTAGTTTAATTAGTTTGATCTGCTATTGGATTTGATAAGTCTACTCTTTGAATTCTTCTGCACAATTAGATTACTCAAGTACTTTCTAAGAAAATTGTCTAATTTCGATTGAACAAAATTGATTCTGTTTATTGCTATAACTACTCCAATTTCAATTTCAAGTATCGATTTTTCCAAATTTGATGTATGGATCTGATCCCTTTTGATAACAGTAACCATCATGCAGAATTTCAGTCTGATCAGATAAATAGTTTTTGAGTCATTAACGTGTTCATGGTATAACTTTAAGAATACTTAATACAATATAGAGAAGTAAGGCACAGATAAGACTTTAGCCCATTCTTACATTGCCAGGCAGAAGTATGCAGTCTCAAGACTGACTTATTTACTTTATTTTTAATATGGTGTTACTGTTAAAATGCTTCCATATATTTTTTAAACATAATTTTAAGTTAGGGGACAACAATTGAATTAAAGGGACTCCCAGAATGCAGCTAAAAGGTATTCTTTCCCAGCATCCACCCCCTTCAAATCTTGGTTGTGTGGTTAAGAATAGGTAGATCGCACCGACTCTGTATATAATTGTATGTCATCAAATTTGTAGAAGAACAATTATTAGTTTGAAACGGAATTGTGGGTCCTCGAATCCAGAGTAAGACTTACCTGTTGGGGACGCCACCTGAAATGCATTTACTCATGGATTCGGCTGCCACTTGATCTTTCTGTATCTGGGTATGGACATATCACTGTAGTTGGAATCTGGAATGCTAGGAAAAAGGATGAAACTTCCACCATGGCATGTAGTGCATATATATATATATATATATATATATATATATATATATATATATAATAAATGAGTAATATTTTTCCATTTATCCGAACTATGTGTATATCAAAACACGTTATGTTTATTTAATTCAAATACATTATATATAGACAACAGAACACTGCGGTAACACATTCATCCCGATGCTTAATAAGCATAATACTTTTATAAACACCTTCTAATTAATTAATATTCTGAAAAAATCATTTCTATTTTCGTTTTATAGTTTTCTTATATATATTAAAAAGTTTTGTTAATATTAATGTTATTCTTATTAGTAGTAGTAATATTAATTCCAACGATTTTATAAAAAACCTTAAACGTTCAAAATGATTATTTTGAAATTCGAATAACTTCCGGTCATGCTTAAACTCATGCGTATGTTTACACGAAAAAAATATTTCACTCTGCATTGAACGCAATAACTAACAAAGTTTTTCTTTAGATATATACTGTATTTTCAAAACTAAATTTGTTGTTTAGCTGCATCCCTACAAGACAAGTCTATAAAGCTAGAGTCTATGGCAGAGCGCCTCAACATGTTCGACGCTCATGTGGCACTGTTCTTGCTGCAAAACTGTTTTGCAATGCCCAGACTTCCATTCACACTGAGAAGTGCTCCATGTTACAACAAAGTCAAACTTCTGTAAAATTTCGACAAAATTTTACGTCGCTCGGCCAGTGAAATTTGTAATGTAAATTTTGACGACAGCGGTTAGCGCCAGATCACTTTGCCGTTTCAGTTCGGTGGCTTTGGTTTGCGCTCTGCAACCGATACTGCGCTGCCGGCTTATGCTTCCTCAACTCACGCTTTGGCAGGTCTCGTTGACGAGATTCTCTCCTCATATCTCGAATCCCCGTCTTCAGATCTTTTGACAGCTGTTTTGTCAACATGGACGTCGACTAACCTTCAGCAACCACCCGATCTCATACATCAGTCGTCCTGGGGCGACATTCAATGTCAATCCGTGTTTGCCGAACCCGTCCGTAGCAGTAACCAGAATAGAGCTGCCTGTCTGAGAGCGTCGGCTTCACCTTACAGCGGTGCTTGGCTCAGTGCCATTCCTTCAGCGACACTTGGAACCCTCTTGGACAATGACACTATCCGGATCACCGTCTCACAACGGCTGGGACTCCGTTTATGCCACCCACACCGGTGTGGCTGTGGTCAGGTCGTTGACGAGTTTGCCCTGCATCCTCTCTCTTGTCGATTTAGTGCCGGCCGCCTGCCTCGCCACTCTGCCCTTAACGACGTAGTCAGGCGAGGTCTCAACTCGGCAGGTTTTGCATCAGTCCTTGAACCAGTCGGCCTGGACAGGGGCGACGGTCGCAGGCCTGACGGGATGACTGTGTTTGCTTTCCAATATATAGTTTTTCATTTGTTTATATATATATATATTTAGTCGGAAAGCCGCTGATCTGGGACGCCACTTGTTCCGACTTTTTTTCACCAGCAAGGATTGCGGAATCCGCGGTGGAGCCCAGCACAGCGGCTCTGCTCGCCGAAGCAAGGAAGCGCGGAAAATACAGCTCGCTCACTGACCGTTTCGTCTTCCAACCAATTTCAGTGGAAACGTCAGGTGTGCTTGGCCCCGAGACTGTTAAATTTTTTCAGGACATTAAGAAAAGTTCCCGACCCGTCTCAGCTTTTTAAATAATAAAAAAAATAGATTCATATTTTTTTTAAACTTATTTTTTTCTGTCTAAATGAGTAAATGCGAAATTTTTTTTCTCCATTTATCCAAACTATATTTATATCTAAACATCAATTAATTGGTGATGGGTATAGTAAAAATAATGTTTTTACTCATAGACTTCCATAATTTTAATAACAAACTTTGACACCCTCAGCTAAGTTTAAACAATGTGATTCTACTTTTTAGCGTCATTATAACTTATTAAGCTAGTTAACTAATATATTTTTAACACTAACCCTAAATTCGACTGGCAAGGTCATAAAACCACACGTAATCACCTAAAAGAGTAGACCTCTGCTGCCCCGCCCCTGCCACCCGGTCCCCCCAAAATAACGCACAGAATTTATCTTCAATAACAAAAAAAATGGTTAACTGCCACAGAACCCTAGAATGGCCCGGATATGGAGGATCATTTCATAAATTTATATGCGACACTGATGCCCAATTCTAAATTCTAAAATAATTTTTTTGTTGTTTTCTATTGCCGCCAGGATTTTCTGGGTATCCACACGTAATCACATAAAAAAGTAGAATCGTATGGGGGATAACTGAGGGTGTTAATCGACAATAATATCAAAACTTTTAATATTTTTTATTTATACATGAAAAATAAGTATTTAATTATTTAGATACTTTTAAAGAAGCTATTTATTTAATTTTCACGCAAAAAAATAACACAATTTCTTAAAACAAAAAAAGTGACGTACATTTAAAAAATAAAATATGGGTAAATTTGCAGATTGACACACTCCGCTACCCTCAAACAAAAAAAAATATATATATTCTGCTTTTTTAGGCGATTACGTGTGAACACCGTGGAAAATAGAAAGAAGGAAAAAAATATTTTAGAATTCAGAATCATGGATCAGTTTCATATATATTAAACGTAAATTGTGCGTTATTCTGTGTGTTATTTTTTTTTTGGGGGGGGGGGATCCGCTCTTTTAGGCGATTACGTGGCAGTGTTACAAATATATTAGTTAACTATAACCTCCCCCAATTAATTGCTGTCCGGAGGGTGGATAGGTTTTGCTAGTATATATATATATATATATATATATATATATATATATGTTGATGAGTCCCGGTTTAAGGACGAAACGTATACGTACATAGATAATAAACAATAACAAATATTTATTATTTGTCGCTCCTCGAAAAAGTAGAGCACTGTAATGGTAGTATTAACACAGCATGACGTCACTTGCTTTATAATGCATTGTTCCTTCCCTTAAAAGAAGTAGAATGCTTAGACGTTAAGCCCGCCGATAAAGTGTTAAAATTATCATCGTTTATTCGCTATTTAAAATTGGCAGAACGGTTAAAGACGTCGGATTTGAGTTGAAAAATACTTGTAGTCCGGGGTTTCGAATTGCATGACCGGTAGTGAATAGTCATATCTCTATGCTATACGTCTGTTTTTCTCCTGCAATTAAAAACGTTGGGAAAAGAAATAGTTGTTTTTTTTTACATTCTTTTTGTTTTCTTGCGGACATTGTTTGGTTTTAGCCTGCGAAATGGGTTGGTTTATGTTACTTTACCTTACCTCTTTCTCCCTATTGCTAACCTTCAGTGCAGGTAACTGATAGTGTCACAAACTGCGCCCTTTCTGTCACCCAATAGTGTACTCTGCTTAATTATGTGCTACTTCCTTTCAATTATGATGATGCACTGTGAATAACATATATAAGATATATATATATATATATATAATTTAATAATTAGATATCTTATATCCACAGACAAGCGCTTTCTTCGTCTTTTAAAGACTCATCAGTGTGGCTACACAACTGATCCGCTGACCGCATCGATTGAACCTTAGACCTCGATACTGATAGCCAACATCTATATCCATGCGCCCAACCAACCAGCTGCGTTAATGAGGAGTGTAAATACTGCATTCATCAGTACTATTCAATAATCACTAAGACGATTCAATCAACCTTTACATTACTGCTTAAAGCAAAACCATCATTCCCAAACAGAGTGACCTCCCCTTTAAGGGGGGCCAATAATTATGATTTAACTTAATAATTAAATATTTTATATCCACAGACAAGCGCCTGTTTCGTTTTTTAAAGATTCATCAGTGTGGCTATACAAGAGATCCGCTGACTGCATGCATATATATAAGAGAATTAATCATAAGCTGTCAATGTATGCGTAATGCAAAGTTTCAGCCTCTGCCATTGAACACTTTATGATTAAGCTTACTGTATATGTCCGCTGATTTGACATTATATAGAATTTAAATTCTCTTCTTTTCCATGTTAATTGATGGTGGGTTGAATACTAGACTGCAGAGTCAAAGGTGACTTTGCAACTGGGTTCGAATCCTTCAACCGGCAGTAATTATCATCTCCGACACTGAAGATTGCATAAGCATGAAACACATGTGTCTGTAGGTAAAAATAATATATATATATATATATATATATATATATATATATATATATATATATATATAATTATTAATGACAATATATGTATTAGCATATACTATCAGTGCCCTTTTACTTTGCAGTCTCCTCAAAAGATTCAGCTCGATGATTGTCAATTAGTGATAACATAAAAACGTTGTTTGGCACAAGACAAATGAAACGGACCGTAAAAAATTTATCTCACAGAAATGTTATGTTTTTTTGAAATGTGAAAAAATAAAAATGATAAAATAAAACCATGGTTATTGGAATATAATATGAACTGACTTATATATATATATACATATATATATATATATATATATATATATATATATATATATAGTACATGCTTACCATTACAGCAGTCAGAGTTTAGCAGAGATTGTCTGATTTTACTGCACTAAATCGATCTTCTATATTGTCCCATGTAGTCGAATCGACACGTTTTGTTTCAGAATATTGTGTGTGACACTATATGCCTATTCTATTGGCATTTGAGAAAAATCGACATTTGGTCTCTTGGGACTTCCCATGGCAGCGAAGAACCTCACTCCCCAACATGGAGATGCTGTATTGTCACAATACCGTAAAAGCTTGGACATTCTTCTTGCCTAATTCAACAAGAGCTACAAACCTCACCACTAGATGGCATACTATTATAAGAAGTTCCCTGGCAATTTTCTTTTGTTTATAAAAGAAAATGATCGACCGAACAGAAACCTACAAAAACAAAATGCAAACACAAGCATCATTTTATAACTGATCACAAATGCACTCTTTCAAGAAACTTTAAAGACATTAAAAATGTTAATAGCGAGCATTGAAAGGACCAAATAAAAACATTTTTCTTCATATAATGTGAGAATTTTAAATGTTTTTCTGAAAAAGATTTGTTTGTCTCTTTGTTTCAGAACTGTTTTTCTTTCATTCACCACTAGTGAATGAAACTTTGTTTGTCTATATATTTCCTTTTAGAATTAAGTACATGTGTTGTCCCCTTTTATTCAACTTTTGTTTTATATAGTTTGTTTCAATTTTGGCAAACATTTTAGAGGTTTAGAGGTTGGCTCAGAATTATATGAGTAATCGCCTTGGATTTATATCCGAGTTATCTCCCTTGGATTTATTCTTGTCAACGTTAGAGAATGCGCTCTTCTGTCCGGAAGTTCTGCCAATGCATGTGAAATTTAGAACGAGACTATATATATATATCATATATTGTATATCATATTGTGTTCCTCGTTACGTGTTCAATGACCCATTCACGTTTGTCTTCGACAGATTGTTTAGCTATGAAAAGCGGGTGTCTTCACTATTGTCTTTTCTTTTTTCTTCCAGCACGTGTATGTTATCCATGATAACAGTATATGCAAAAAGGCTACTTTGTATGCAAGAAAGATATACCCAAACACGTGGTTGCAAAAAAACGTAAAAGTTAGAATATGAAATATTTGTAGCTTGTCAGAGCTTTATAAAGGTAATGAAATACCAATTATTATCGTTGTGTATATATATATATACATGGACGGCGGCACCGGGGGGGGGGGGCAGGGGGGCTCAAGCCCCCTCACTTTTTGACTTACGGTCATCAATAATTAAGTTGATATGCATGTGTTTAATTTTATCTAATTAGCTTATCTATTAATTGATTGTTGGTCTTATATTGTCATCATTACAATATAAGACCAACAATCAATTTTATCTAAAATTTGGCGAAAACCAAGCGAAATGGGTGAGTTTTTGTTAAAGGTCCCTATTCTATAGGTATATTTACGGACTTTCATTTTCTTCTCCAAAAAATCGACACCCCGAAGCAAAACATGTGAAACTTGAATTAAACTGATTTTGGCATTTCTTTAGTTTAGCTGTGAATCACAATTTATTTGCTTTCCTTTTTTGAAGACAGCGGCAGACAATCAACCGGAATAACAGAATTAGGAGTTTTTATACAAAATCTTCTTCTTTTCTTCTTCTTTTCTTTTTTTTTATATATAAAGTAGAGAGGATTTTTCCCCTGTACATATTTGCTTAATAGGAAAATAACACCATCCATCACAGGCTACTAAACTCACCAATTCATTACGCTTATTCACTCGAGCGTGTTATAGTAAATTTTCATTATTTTTCACCCACAAACACTAAATATTACATTTGGCCCACCATCTACGACTCTCCGCCAAATCAACTCCATATAGGTGGTAGCAAAAACTTTTCTCTCTAACAATTTTGTACTGTCACTCCACTCATCGACACCGGGAACTAATAAACACAGTTTAATTTTCACAAAAGACTTTGTCCTTATTTATTATTTGCCTGGTATTAATTTACTACATAATATAAAGCAATACGCAAAGACTTAATGACCGCTCCCGTTCACTCCGATGATTTTCCACGAATATCAGATTACGTTATTTCCATTTCTACCTATGACTTCTATATTTATATTCATTCCGGAATTAATTTGATGATAGCTCAAGATTATCATAATCCATGGTTTAGCCTTCTCATCGACGAAGGCAATTCTGAGATGAAGCATTATCTCGATGCCCAAGGTTTTCAATGCTTCCACATGCACACATTTGTTTGTGACAGACTGGGTGATAGTCAGGATGATGTTGGTGTTACTCATTAACGTTTCAAAATTTTCGCGATCGATGCTGTTACGGATGAGAGAATATCCGTAAAAGCGATTTTGAGGGCTGAAAAATCTGTTGCAAAGCGGACCATTATTTGTATTTCCTCCATTCGCACATGGTGCATCCATTAACATACCGGTGATTTTTCGGATTGCATCGATACATTCTTTTTTTCGCATTGTTAAGGATCCGCATAATATCCAAAGTTATTCATTCCATCCTCCCTCCAGTCCTTCTGTCCACAGAACAACCGATACAGTATCTTTTGAGCAAAGTCTAATGAACGCAATTTGAAGGGAAGAACAGAGAAACAATGCAAGTCTGCCTTGTTAATACGCTTCCAACGAGCTATTCCAATTCCAATACATACATTTATACTTTTATAATTAATACATTTAAACTTTTGTACTTTTTACTTTTGTACTTTCATATGCACCTTGTCAGTTAATACTTTTAACTTCATGTATTCTCTATATTTGATAAACCAATTGCTTCTTGAATTTTGTCATTTTTACTAGAAGCGACTTGCTGATATGTTTCAAATGAGCCATCAAGCAGTGTCAGAAAATCATTTTATGTCTAGATTAAGTTCAAAAAGGTGTATACCTTATCTCTAGAATCCTTATTTTAATTTTGATCAAAATCCATTAGATGATTTTGATTCTAGAAAACATCTAAAATTTAAGACTTAAGTTTAACGGGTCTCAAGAAGAAATTCAAATTTAGGGAATCTTGCTTAATAGGTGTCTAATAACTATGGATAAAATTCGATGCAAATCTGAAATATTTGAATTTTCAAATAGGAGGTTGTGCCCATATTATGCTCCCTAAAAATCCTTTAAAATACTCCAAAGAAACTGAAATTTGTGGAATATTTATTAATTGATGTCTATTAGTATATTGTTAAAATTTCACAAACACCAGAGGTATCTGAATTTTCATGAAGGCCTTTCACCCCCTTTTTACCCCCTTTGCATTAAACTAAATTAAACTAAATATAGCCCACATTTGGACCTCTTATGCCCAGCAACTCTTTTCTAAAATTCATAATGATCTGTTAATTAGTTTAGGAGTGATTCCTGTACATACAAATGTATAAACATATGTATGTGCGTGTGTTGTTTATAAAATCTTTTAGTCAAATTTTAGACTCGTGTTTGTCGTTATAAATTCTTGTTAATAGCCCTCGCATTTCAGTATATTAAAATACATTTTTCTCATATAAAAGCGACATTGAAGTAAAATAAAATGCGCATCATTTTGTCAAATATATTAACGGTCGTTTTATTTATCTTCTTCCCACAAGGTAAGATGTGACACAAGGTCGGGAACGGTCGTGTCTTTACCTTTGTGGAAATTAATATTTCTCTGCTATAAATATTTTCGAATCTGTCATTTATACTCAGGTGACCTTATGTTGTTTCTTTGTAGGCGAAATGATTGACATTTTTGGATAAATAATATTATCTCTCTCTCTCTCTCATATATATATATATATATATATATATATATATATATATATATATATAGTGGGGGATCTGTCTATCTTGGCTTTACGAGGACATGTAAGCACAGAGTGTCAAGATCTACAAACATAAGCAATATGATGAATGTGTCTACACATAAAACTCGTGTTTAAACAATGACACATTTTATATAACATATATACAATGACGTGGAAGGGTTTTCAAAAGAAGACGGAACGTTGATATCTTTCTGTTTGTGTGAATGTGAAATATTATGATATTGAGATGTCTTTGAACAATCATGAAATATATTACGATTTGTATTTTATAAAGAGTTTGAATTAGATTGTTTGGACTAATTGGTCACCACTTATCAAGGCCAATAAGACACCCGAGGATAAGGATTAATGAGATGGAATGATTGCCAGTTGAGAGATGAAGAATATTATGAGAGGATTGAGGGTGATTAATGGATGAATTAATTTGGATTACTTGTGGAGATGGTTTATGACAGGAATCTGTTCACATTGGATTTAAAGACCACCATAATATGCAGGGAAACAGTCCCGTGGCAATGTGTTCCATAGACAGGAATCCCTTGCGAAGAAGCTCTGTTTTCGTGGAAATTTCGCCTGATGCTAGGTACACGGAGGCATAAAGAAATTTTTTTGTTTTTTCGTTCTGCTTGCAAAGCGAGTTCTTCATATAAATATCTTACAAAGGGGAACCAGAGATTGGAGCTCAGTCGAGCACCTTTCATGGAAATAACGACAGAGTAGAGAGAGACTAGTGACGCCTCTTCTGTGATATCAGGGCTGTAAGGAACAGAAGAGATCATCCTCCACTAGATTTCGTTGTCGGTTTTGAACTCTGTCTTGGCAACAAAGGGTGATCTGAGTTGTGCCTCCTCAGATGTTGGCAGATACTTGAAAACTGAAAGTTAGATATTCAGTGTGAGTGCTTTGTTGTTGTTGTTGTTTCTGTTTATGTCGGGCAATCGGACTGCTGACCTCATCACTGCTTGACTGGCAGTCTGTCTTTTTACTCTAGTGCATTTTGGTAAAATTATTAGCAAATGCTGCCTCAAAATCGTTGATCCAATATTTTGCTGTTGTTTAAAAAATTCATATCTAGGTCATGGTTGAGATCAAACCAGTTCGCCTGCTGATTGTCAAGCCAGTCATGTAACTTGTTTCGTTCAATGAGCATCAACATTTTTCCCATTAATTTGGAATCTGAATTTTGTATAAAATTAGATTCGTTTTGTCAGTACTGATTTCTTAGTTGTAATTCAGGTTTGTTTTGGGAGGCATGTCTTAATTATTTGTATAGTTTTTATTAGTTATGTGTTATAGGATGTTAGATCCTATAAAATAAATCCCACAGATTGATAAATATCTAAATAATAAAGTAAAATCAGTTTATTTCCGACTTTTGTACTCAATAGTTTCCGTCCTACAAAATCAATATTTCATTCTGAATAGTCATTTCTTCTTGTAGTTTGTGGCACCATGTTTTTCAGAGCAATAAAATGTAAATTGTATTATTTCCTTCTTTTATCCCGCTTGGAATATTTTCAGAAGGAAGACATCTTTGTTTTCATCAGCACTTTCGTTTATTACTAATAAATAACAGTTAAATAATATTATACTTTTATTCATATAGAAACTGATGTGAAAACAAATAGAAAATCTCTGAAAACTTTGAAATGTCACTGTTGAATCAAGTGACATAACCCGTATTTTGTAAACGATGTCTACTAAAATAACACTTCATATCTGACAACACTGCCTTTGTTTCTAATAACAAAATATGACCAGTCAGTTTCATTTCGGGTAAGACATTTTTATTATTAATCATTCTAAACTTTCGTCCCCAAACAGGGTATTGCCACTGAAGCATAAGGGGTTACTGTGATAGGGGCCAGATTTATAGGGGTAGAAATCTGAGTGGAGAAATGGGCAGCAATATGTTTGTTCACATTACATTTACATTTCTGCATGTTGGTACTGTCGGAGAAGCAGGGAGGGAATTCCAAAAGTAAGTGGTCCAAGGAACGAAGCTATTAAAGTAGAAAATATTCTGGCATCTAGGGACCTCTATAGTGAAGGGATGGGATTTTGCTGCTAGTTGAGTGTGTCAGGGGTATTTACGTTGAGGGGGGTACAAGTGCAGTAAGTTAATAGAAGTATAATCCAATGGAAGTACTTGTCAAACAAGCACAGGAATGCAACACTGCAGCAATGCTAGAAAGGCTGAAGCTTGGGGGACAGTGCGGGACCTATTAGGTTAGAAATTCTTTTTTGCACCCTGTCCAACAGAGAGAGAGGCTAGTGGTTGATGCATCAGCCCAGATGTAGAAACAATACTCCATGCATGGGCGAATGGTGGCTTTGTAGAGATATAGGATACTGGCAGGTGTGAGAAGTTTTTTTAGCCCAGTAAAGGAAGCCCATCTTCTTTGCAGCAGACTTGGCAGTATCTTCTATGTATTTATTTACTGTGAAGGTTAGACCGAGGAGTTTGAACGTTGGACTCTTGAGAAGGGTGCTATCAGTCATGGCAACATACAACGTTATCTCATGATTTACTATTTTCTTTAAACTATTTTTACGTGTGTGTTATTAATTTTTCCTAGACACCCGATCAGTTTAATTACTACATTTTCTTATTAATTTTGTGGAAAGACAAGTTTAAAATTTTTTTTAAAGTTATTCGTAAGATGGGACTGTGAGTGAGTGTTATTAGTGTAGCAGTTACATGATTGCAATCTATTTCCTTTTGTATTTACATGTAATCGTTCGTGTGGCATGGCGCATGCGCCGTTATGCCTAGACTTGTGTAGCGACGTGGGTGTTTGGAACATGGTGCTCATGTGCACATTTCAGCTGTTTCTGCCCAGCTCTATTTGCAGCACAAATATAAACAGTTCCTGTCGAGATGCCAACGTAACAAGACGTCATATTTCCTGGCTCATCTCTCGTCATGGCTTAGACAGTAGGCAAGCTCAAAGACCCGAGACCAAAGGACCTGGACTCAATTATATTTATCTAATGCATGCCATCCGAACCAACCTGTCTTACATTCTTGTGTTTCTGTGTTGATGAAACTGTTTAATAAAATAATATAAAATGTAAAGAAGTCGTTTGTCTTTTTAACTGGAACTCTGGTGACCCTTTTCTTCTTCTTCTTCTTCTTCTTCTTCTTCTTCTTCTTCTCAAGCAAGGCCAGTCAAATGAATACAGACGCTACTACAAAATGGCTACCTTCAATCGCTGACAAGCATCTCATCACACCAACAACTCTACATTAGGTTTCCCTATACGACTAATCATTTTTATTACTAATTATTTATTATTACTTATCTAAAAAAAAAAAAATTTTACAAACGTTATTCTTTGTTTCTCCCTTTTTTTTTTCTTTTCATTCATTTGCTGGGGACGGAGCATTCTTCCAAATGCCATACGATCACCCACTATTTACAGACTCCAACCGAGAGCTCTTTTCAGGATTCTGGCTGTTCCCTTGAGTGCAGTTGTTTGGATTTCTTTTGCACTTGGTTCACCATGTATACTTGCTAAATACTTTTTCAAGTTCTTCTTCATGAGTCCAGTGGCTCCTATGATAACTGGAATGATGGAGATCTCTTTGAGGTTCCAGTTTCTTTTCATATCATACATTAGACCATGATATTTTGTTATTTTCTCCCTTTCAGCTCTGTTTAGGCCCCCATCATTAGGGACACTGACCTCAACCAAAGTTGCCACTCTCTCCCTCTTGTTCCATATGACAATGTCAGGTTTGACAGCTGTGTTTTCCAGATAGGTAGCTGTGAAGATTTCATGGTCATAATGGATGGTGCATGTCCCATTCCCCACAGTTCTCTCAGGTAGATGTTCCCAGTGCCTGCTGCTACACCTGATTCATAATATGTGCGTGTGTGTGCTCTTATATGCAGTTTCTTTCTTATTAATTATTTTAAAAGACAACATTGAAAAATAAAATTATTCGTAAGAATTTATAGCCATAAAAATTAAACAATTTGTTTTGTTTTTCGATTTAGACAGGTATTATATAAGTTTCTAATCATTACAGTAGCCACGGCAATGCTAATGTCAGTAATTTGAATTCACAATTCTTTCTGTAATCCAACCATATTTGGTACAAATTAACTTAATTCTATGCCTGACTTGTCCACCAAGTTTCAGTAATGAATGCCCAACAGTCTTTATTTTATCGCCATTCAATGATATGCTCCAAATGTGCACCTCTATGTTGCACACCTGGATACGACTGATTTGGGCTGTAATGGCCTTCTTCAGTTCAGAAATAGTCCGGGGATTGTTTTTATAGACATTATCTTTGAGATAAAAACATTATCTTTAACATAAAAATCTGGGGGAGGGGGGGTAAGGTCTGGTGAGTGTGAAGCATATTCAGGATCACACATCCTACTGATGAGATGATCACCAAAGTGTCCTCGAATATCATTGAATGGTGATAAAACAAAGAACTGAGTATGACTCGAACCCAATCTTTTTCAGATCCAGCATTTCCAAGTCATAAAACTATGTAGTAGTAGGCGATGTAAGCCGAGTAAAAGTGAAGAAGATTATTGGTATGTTAAGCCACTGCCTTTCTTTCTCTTCTCGTTCTGCATCACTGTTTTCTTTCTTTTCTTTTTCTCTTCCTAAAGCAGCGCTCACAAAGTGAAAAGGGGAGATATGTATAATCATTGTTTACAAAGACATCTGCGAGAATCATAAAAAAAACACAGAGTTCACACCAAAATGTTAATCGCAATTTCCGGACCAATTCGAACGCTTCCCGTGCTATTTAATTAACCAAGATGTGATCCACTCGAGTGAAATAAAAGAAATAGCTAATTTACCAAAAAGAAGAATTTTTCAACCGACACCTCAATGTTGCCACTTCAGAATATTGGAGAATACAGCACGAGTTTTCAGTTGAAATCCCAATGTTACGACTATAGAATGATGGAGACAACATAACAAGTTTCAATAACGATAATTCAATTCCTATTCCACCAAGGTTAGTACGAATGCACACCCACACATATTTTGAAACTCACACATTAATAAATATTTTAAACATATCTAAATCTATATAGAGGAGTCAAAGAAGGTTATCACAATGCAAGAAATGGAAATTTGTCGGTGTTGAGGAGGAGAAAAACGAAGTGATTAAAAAAAAAGAGGTTTTTTATAGTAAATCTTACTTGTTTAGTCACAACTTCTACACAGTAATCTAATGTGTGTGAGTGTCCTATAATATATTTCGAGGTAAGACCTCTTTATCAAATAGTGGGGGTTTCGAATCTCCTGAAAATCGTGGTGACGTGTAATGTTGTTTTTTTTGGCAGTACTGCAGTTACATCTTCTTCTTATATCTAAATCTTTACAATAGAATATCAAACTTGTAAATGAATACATTTGTTGTTCCATTTCTTTTGAAGATGTGCTGTTGTAGATATGAGAAAGATGAATTAGAAGTATTCATGATGATCCAAAGCAAACCATCCTTATCACTAGGAGTGGGACGTAATGGGTGAAAATTTCAGATTCATGCGAGTAGTATTTTTTTGTGTTCATTTATACATAAATAACACTAAACAATCAAACATTTTGAAAATTTTGCAAAATTCAGAAGGTGCAGGCCAAAAATAGCCGTTAGGGCTCCACGGGACTCAAAATACATCATTTATCGGTGAAAAAGTGGTTTCATGCGACATTGCAGGTCCTAAAACATCCTCAAAAGCTATGAATGGATATTGATGGTTAAAACAGATTTAGTACTTTAATTTAGGACCATTTTCAGGCTCTGAAAGGGTTTTCATGAATGTAAAATAGCCAAAAACTAGTGGCCTGCACCTTCTGAATTTTGCAAAATTTTCAAAATGTTTGATTGTTTAGTGTTATTTATGTATAAATGAACACAAAAAAATACTACTCGCATGAATCTGAAATTTTCACCCATTACGTCCCACCCCTATTATCACTTATGTTCCTTTAACTACACCCCCAGTCTAAAGACAATCAAGACGACTGGCGAAGCCCAATAAAGACCGGATGTGAACTATTAACATGAAATAACAACTATAACACTATTAAGTTCATTCGTTTATTAAAGTTTATACAAACTTGTGAGAGGATGTTGTATGATGTGAAGTCAATCATTGGTCGGCTAACATCTGGTCTACACCAAGTGGTTGTTTTTAAAATAAATGGCAGTTGCCAGTTTAACACACTCTGTCAGTGTCCTATCTTTACCGTCTTCTTCGTCCAAGAGATACTACAATTATGAAATGAGAAAATGTACAAAATTAATTCGTGAAAATTATTTAAATATGTTGAATTATTTTAAATGCCTATTTCTGGGTCTATCAGTGGCGTGCAGAAGAGAGGGGGGGGGGGGCGATGACCCAGAGCATTCAAATTGTGGCTGGGAGGGGGGGGGGGAGAAGCATCCAATCATATTCAAACTATCGCTTTTTCTCATAATATTTCTCAGTACTAGGACTTATACTTGAACCTTTGGCCCATACAATCAAAGAGTTAATCCCGGCTATCCCCAGGATATCAACATACTTCTACATGCCACTGCACTAAATTTTACCTAAATAAAAAGGAATTAAATCATTTTGAAACATTTGTTTAATTTAAATTAATTGCTAAATCCTTATATGCTCAACATTCAAAAATATTCTCTTCAATTTTGGGTAATAAAAACAAATTTTGTGCTTATTTATTTTATGATGACGACTCGATTGGGATTCTTTTTTAATTATTTTTTTTAATTATTGGAACTCTTACTTATGATAGGATTAGGCTATATTCGGTGTTGAAACCCCTATTTGTGAGCTTTGAGTTGTAATTATTCCCAGAACCATTCTTACCTGGAACGATAGTATCTGCCAGGATTCCATTTATGGGTTAATTAGGATCTGTCCTGATATGATATCAAACTACATTCGGTGGCGAGGCCCCTATTTGTGAGCTTTCTGGAGTGTTGAGTCACCCCTTAGTTTTGACTACTCCAAGGGTTATTCTGATCTGGGACAATGATATCTGCCAAGGTTCCATTTATGGTATATGAGTTAAATATAATCTGTCCTGTTATAGTATTAAACTACATTCAGTAGTGAAGCTCCAATTTATGAACTTTGTGGAGTGTGCAGTCAACCATTAGTTGTCATTACTTTTATGTCCATTCTGATCCGGAGTTGTAGTGTAGCAATATTTGGGTATGGGTGTGTTAAAAACAGAGTTTTCTACATGAAAATCAAGTGAAGAGAAATGTTACCCTATGAAGGTAGATTAAGTAAGAGGAATTTTCCATTGGACATTAAAGTTAGAAAATTAAGCTAACGTGTCAGAAAATGACGTCATGATAAGAAGTCGATGTGGCAAAGAAGCCAGTAAAATATTTCGCTTGGATGCTGGATGTCGAATTGAACGAACGTATTTTCTTAGCTCTTTCATCTATCCCTATGGAGGTGAGCTGGAAAGAGATCAATATTATACAATCGTCTGGATGAACTTGCTTTGTGCTTCAAACGAATGTTATGATAACGGCTCTTAAAAGAGAAGAAAAGTAACTACTATTTCAAGTGATGACAACAACAGAAGACGAAGAGAGAGAAAACGACTTTACTGCCACTACAAAGAGACGTCACAACAGATTGGTTACTACTAACTAAAGTGTTGCCTGCATCTTAACAAAAACTATTGTGAGCTATTTATGTGGCAAGCCACCATTCAGAAACCTGTTTGTATTAAAGAATTACCCACATAGTGCTACAATAGTACCTGTCAGGGTTCCATCCAAGAGGTAAACCAAATCTGTTCTGAATATAACATGAGATTGCATCCGATGGTGAGGCCTCAATTTTTAAATTTGGGGGAGCATGAAGTTACTTCTTTGGTTGCCATTACTCCCAAGTTATCTCTGGCCCTGAGTTATAGTAGCTGTCAGGGTCCCATCTATGAACTAAATAGAATCTATCTGGTGATGCAGTTTCATATATAAATACATATATATTTAAATTATAAATAAATACCTAAAACAAACACGATGAATAAATCTTTGAAGATATTAATAATTTCAAGCATGAAATCTTTTACTAATATAACTGTATTCAACATCAAATAACCAGGAAAGCGTTGCTAGTATACCATAAAATAAAACAAAAACAACAAATAAACGACTGCAAAGCATAGAGAAATCTGACATTAAATAAAACTGATTTTTAAGAATGGGAATTTGTTTTTGAAATAAAATAAAAGATTTTCTTTTTTAACATGAAAAAATAAATCGAATTTATTTCAAATAAAACAAGCCGCGCATGCGTTATCCCCCTCTGTATGTGACTCGATGTGGCGAGTGTAAAATGCAATAAATTTGGGCGATTTGGGGCATTTTTGACCCCCATTTTATCCCCTGGGGGCGCGAACCAGAATTTTTCTGAGGTCAAGGATGCTCATTTTATATCCAGAACAATTGTCTCTACATGGCCAAGTTTCAGAAAAATTGAATTGATGGATCAAACGTTATGGGAGAAAAGGGTAATTTTTTGCAATTTTGGGGAATTTGACCCCCCGGGGGCGCGAACCAGATTTTTTCCAAGGTCAGCGATACTTATTTTCTATTAGGAACAATTGCCTCCATATTTTGGTCAAGTTTCAGAGAAATTGAATGGATGGATGAAAAGTTATGGGGCAAAAAATGTCATTTTTTGTCATTTTGGGGCCTTTTGACCCCCTGGGGGCTAACCAGATTTTTTTTCAAAAATCGGAGAATTTCACTTTCTAACCTGACAAAAGTTACAACTTCATGCAAAATTTCAGAGAAATTCAATGGATGGTTGAGGAGAAAAATCCGGACTGACGGACGAAATGCCTCAAAACATAGGTCCCCTGATTTTATAAATCGGGGGACCAATTAAGATAACTTCATTTTGAAATAAATTCCATTTATTTTTTATGTTAAAAAAGAGAATCTTTTATTTTATTTCGAAAACAAACAAGAATAAGGATATTCAAATTTTGAAGCACAGTGTACAAAAGAGCAAATAAATGTTTATTTTTTTGTTTTATTTTCTTTATCAAGACTTAGACGTTTCAGGACGATATAGCTCGAGAGATGTGCTTGAATATCCAAGCGGTCCCATAAGTCTCGTTTCTGGCTATCATCCGTCCAATGTCTCGTATGAAGTGTGCAGTATCGCGACTAAGGACATCTGACATTAATTCTATCTTTTATTGCCAAATCACATTTACTTTTTAGAAAATCATTTCCATTTAATAATCATTACAAAACCACCACAACAATTCGAACTAATCCAATGTTTGCAACTTCATATCACATGTAAATAAATTAACCAACACGCACAAGGGACAAAATGATATCTAGTTATATAAAGACTTCCATTTATTAAATAATATATATATTTTTTTTAAATTATATAACTCTGCCCTATTACTTAACATGACAATAATAAGTTAAAAAGTAAACTATAGATTATATATTTGAAATATCTAACAGGAGTTTAAAAGTCTAGACAGATATTTTCTACTAAAAATGATAAAGTCCTTTTAAAGAGACTAATCAAAATATCATTTTTAAAACCTGCGATTATAATGTCATCTTATTCAGAGTTATAATTGCTCAACACATACGTTCCATTAAAATCCCATTGGATGGTAGCCATTTTGAATTTCAGAACCAAAGAACTTTAAAACATGCCTATTAAGGGAGCCATTCTATCCTTTCCTTTCGAGAATAAGATTTCACTGGATTATTATATTCACAGCAAATTACGCCTAAAATACACTTGGACAGCAACGATTTCGATTTTCAGATTGAATGAACATTCTGTTACATTTTCATGTATATATTGCTATCTTTTGTGAATGCATGCATCAACAAAGATAAGTAATAGCTGATTTCAATTATTCAATAATATGAATTTAAACGAAATTGTATAACTCCACCCTGTAACTTAACATGACAGAATAATAGGTTAAAAAATAACTATAGATAATGAAGTACTGGTTAGTGAATGCAACAAGTTATCGTTAATGTTAGGAAAGAGAAGAGCAATGCATTCTTGGCCAATTTTGACTTTGTGTTGTCTGATATCTTTCTAGAAGCACTAATGAATATTAAACATTTTTTTTTTTTTTTGAATTCAGGTGCAACATCGATTTTCCGGCAACGGATGGCCCAGTACCTATTTTAATCCGGACAAAATAAAGAAAAGCAACTTGATAATCCTGCTGCCGCCAAATTAGTTTACCAGATTTTCAACAGATGGCTCTGTGTGTAGTGTGCCATCAATTTATTTGTTTACACTGTACCTGCTGGTGGTAGTCTCTCTTTATTTTGAGATTATATATTTACACATCATTCAATAAGTCCAGGGCCTGACATATATATATGGTGCTACTAATAAAAAACATGATTTTTTTATAAAGTACTAACCTTCAAATCACACGTGTCAGAATTTTATTCCAATCAATTTATTTGTTTACACTGTACCTGCTGGCGGTAGTCTCTCTCTATTTTGAGATTATATATTTACACATCATTCAATAAGTCCTAAGCCTGACATATATATATGGTGCTAAAAAAAACATGATTTCTTATAAAGTACTAACCTTCAAATGGCATGTGTCAAAATTTGAGCCCAATCGAATTATTAGTTTACAAATTAGTTATTAAAGTGAAACTACTGTTGCAATTTTTCAAAACAATGGACAAATTTGAATTTCCTGTGTTGATAAAGCATTGCTTTCTGATGGGAAAAAATACTGTTCAAACAAAACAATGGTTTGATAAGTGTTATTCGGAATCTGCTCCGTTGAAAACAACGGTTAAGAGATGGTATGCTGACTTTAAACGTGGTTGTACATACATAAATGATGCTGAATGCTCAAATCGCTCAAATTCGGCAGTTGTCGCGGAAAACATAAAAATGTCCACAAAATCGTTTTGGCCGATCGTAAATTGAAGTTGTGTTAGATAGAAGAGGAGTTAACGATATCAGAAGGCGAAAGTGTATTCACTATTTTGCGTAGACATTTGTCAATGAGAAAACTCTGTTCAAATTGGGTTCCGCATTTGCTCAGAGTGGATCAAAAACAACAATGCATCAATGATTCAAAATGTTATTTGCCCACCACTACTTCACTCCGGTGTCAAATCGGCAGTCAGCTGAGTGGACAGCAGCAGGTGAAAGCCGTCTAAAGCGACCAAAGACACAAACATCAGCAGGCAAGGTTTTGGCTTCCATATTTTGGAATGCACAAGGTATTTTGTTCATGGATTACCTTGAGAAAGGAAGAACCATCAATAGCGAATATTATATAGCATTATTGGTGCTTTTGAAGGAAGAAATCGCTAAAAAACGTGCTCTTTCACCAAAACAATGCCCAGTGTCATAAGTCGACGACAATAATGGCAAAGCTGTATAAATTTCACTTTACCCTATTCTCCAGATCCGACTCCGAGCAACTACTGGCTATTTGCAAACCTCAAAAGAATGCTCCAATAAAAATGTGATATCTGAAACTGAGGCGTATTTTTAGGGCGAAGATAAATCGTTCTACAAAACAGACATTGGATTGATAGAGAAACGTGGGAATCGGTGTATCACCTTAGGAGGAGACTATGCTGATGAATAAAGTCGAATTTTGTCTAAAAGTTATTTTATTAGTTTGGCGCAAGACTTATTGGGTGATGTGTTATTTTGCTTAAATTTAACCCTGGTTACGACATCACAGGTAAATTCAAGTTAATGGTGGTAAACATAAACAACAATCGATTTCCATCAAAGAAAAAAGTTGTTTGCATTTAATGCTTTTTTAAGTTTCTTGCAATCCCTAGTGGTTTACAAACATGGTAAGTGCATAATTAGTATTACAATGAAATTGGATGGTCCAGGAAAATCGTTAACCTGGCAAGTCTCTGGAACCAAGAATGACAAAAATCGGTATTGCACCTATATTTTGATTATTTAGGAAATTTAAATGATTTCTTATCAATTTTTATTTCGAATGTTCTTTATTTTGATCATTTAGGAAATTTAAATGATTTCTTATCAATTTTTATTTCGAATGTTCTTTATTTTGATTATTTAGGAAATTTAAATGATTTCTTATCAATTTTTATTTCGAATGTTCTTTATTTTGATTATTTAGGAAATTTAAATGAGTTGTATCAATTTTTATTTCGAATGTTCTTTATTTTGATTATTTAGGAAATTTAAATGATTTCTTATCAATTTTTATTTCGAATGTTCTTTATTTTGATTATTTAGGAAATTTAAATGATTTGTATCAATTTTTATTTCGAATGTTCTTTATTTTGATCATTTAGGAAATTTAAATGATTTCTTATCAATTTTTATTTCGAATGTTCTTTATTTTGATCATTTAGGAAATTTAAATGATTTCTTATCAATTTTTATTTCGAATGATCTATATTTTGATTATTTAGGAAATTTAAATGATTTCTTATCAATTTTTATTTCGAATGTTCTTTATTTTGATTATTTAGGAAATTTAAATGATTTCTTATCAATTTTTATTTCGAATGTTCTTTATTTTGATTATTTAGGAAATTTAAATGAGTTGTATCAATTTTTATTTCGAATGTTCTTTATTTTGATTATTTAGGAAATTTAAATGATTTCTTATCAATTTTTATTTCGAATGTTCTTTATTTTGATTATTTAGGAAATTTAAATGATTTCTTATCAATTTTTATTTCGAATGTTCTTTATTTTGATTATTTAGGAAATTTAAATGATTTCTTATCAATTTTTATTTCGAATGTTCTTTATTTTGATTATTTAGGAAATTTAAATGATTTGTATCAATTTTTATTTCGAATGTTCTTTATTTTGATTATTTAGGAAATTTAAATGATTTCTTATCAATTTTTATTTCGAATGATCTTTATTTTGATTATTTAGGAAATTTAAATGATTTCTTATCAATTTTTATTTCGAATGATCTTCATAAGAACCTCTGCCTGTCCATCGGTCTGTCACACTTAACTTTGAAATTTCATTGCTAAACACACAGATTGGTAGATGCGTTTTAAGAATGGGTTCTGATGTGTAGTGGCGGTATTCGTGCGATATAGGACGAATATATATAAAAAGAATTGAATAACTCCTGTATAAAACAACAATTAACATTTATTTCTCCATTTACAAGTGAAGAAAATAATTACTTCTAGTCCCAAAACGTCTTACTTGGAGAGAGGTCTGTAACACGTGTTAATCCAAGATTGGCTCTATCTGAAATGATCAAGGGATATAACTTCACTCTCCGAATCTCTTCGAGGCAAGCGAGATCACAAAGGCAGAGAGTTACTTCCCTTTTAATATGGTCTCTAGATGAAAAATCTGTTCATCTAACAGATTCGTTCTTTTTTTAAGTGAAATAAGAGGGCCGATACTTATCAATTTGATCAAAAAATTTCAATCTTTATTTCGTCATCGTTTGGCCAGTCTTTATTCACTTGCTCCCCCCTCCTCACGAGGACAAAGTTAGACACAAGGTCGATTTTTAACATGAGGAAAATCAGGTTCTTCCAAAAGAATTGGAATTAAAATTGCCTCAGTATAGAAGTATTTTTTCTTCTGAGAGAAAATATGAATATAGCATCAGAACAGATACTACACTTTGCTTCTAGCCAATTCTTTTTATTTGATTGTGACCCAAACGATGTTTTATTTATTTGTTATGTCTCTTAAACAACTCCCGTTTTAACTACCTTCTCTATTTTACCCTTAAAAAGAATTTGCATTACACTCTTAATACCATATACAGAGCAAACTATGTTAATTATTTCATCTGATAGTTCCCAAAAATGCCCTCGTAATTCCTATTTTACTATTATTTCTGATTTTATCCAATTCCATCTTAAAATTGTTTATGCTATAGGGACAACCAAGGTTATCTTTGAGGAGAAATTATTTATGGTTGAAAATAAAGACCACGATTCTTCCTCGTTTGCTTGCAGAATGACAAACAGACAGGACTTGTTTGAGGAAACATACTCTAATAGTAAAAATGCCATAGGAAAAATGTAAGTCTTGCTTCGTTCTTGCATGTGTATTATTTTTACCATTTAAAGAAATAATGTGTGCATTTTATCTGTATGGGAACAATGTGTTTACTTGTATGTTTAATCTATGTTTGCATGTCACATTTACGGCTGTTATAATTGTTTGTAGACGAACAATTAATACATGTTATGCCTTTTACTTTCTAATAAAGTAATACATAGCCTTTTTTGGCCATGTTACACATGTGCAAAGAATTAATTTAAATACTCTACTCACACGTTTCTAATCTTGATATAATAAAAAATAAATAAAATATTCTTATTTTTTAACGCTATTGCTGTTCTTAATCTGATCTGGCAACTTGTTCCCAAAATATCTTGTTCCATTAGTAAACAGATTCAATAAGATAACAGATGTAGTTTTTTAAATTTATCTTCACAATAACTTTCCAGATCGAGGAGAAATAATAAAATGTTTTGGATGTAGATATAAATTCTATTTTCTCACGTGGTGAAAGGCTTAAATTCGAGAAATTAGTGAAGCCTGGTTTGTAATTGCCTTATCGTCTAGACTCTAGAGTCATTAGTATTTAACTCGGAACTATATGCTAACAAGCTGCAATTTTTCTTTCAGAATATCTTTCTTGGCTCAGGAATTATTCAGTGATCTCCCTTGGATCATATCCAAGTTATCGCCCTTTAATGATCCTGTCAACGTTAGTAAGTAGGCGCTCTCCTATCGGAAGTCAAGCAACATTTGTTCTACATATATGTGAAATTCAGAACAATGCTTTTGTCTTTTTCCGAGTGATCGAACGTGCTCTGATCGGCTGCCATCTTGGCATGGCTTTCATAAAACTTCACACCATATTCTGCTAGGAGCCTTCTGGTCGTAGTCACACTCCCAGAATGACTCAACTCAAATGTAAGTAATATTTACTTATCCATCGATAATGCATCTTTCTCTACTCTCTGACCCGGCAATACATATTCTTTATCGATTGTCTTTAGACATTAATGTATTCTTTCACTTAGTAATTATGCCTTTGGTTTTCATCTCTTTATGTATCATGTTTCGTATGTCTATCTTACATCTTCGACAAACTGTGTATATAAATATGTATATATGTAAATCCAGCTGTTTTTTAATTATTACCCTTTTTCCTTTTTATTCCGAACCTTGCGTGTGTACCCAAAAGGGAACACAACACACAAAATGGCTCCCACATGTGTGGGAGACATTTACCTACACACATGGTTGCTAAACACGTTAAAGCTAACATATCCCATATTCGTTTACTTGAACAGCTGAATTATGTTGTGTGGAATACAATAGTAAAAATCCCCATGGTGTGTGGGCCTAAGCTATAGTTAATTTATCTTATAGGTAAGTCCAGCATCGTAGATAAGTTTTTGGTGCTTTTCAGAAAATTGAACCTCCTAGGACACTTGGTCTAAAATCCAACAAAACCGTAATAATAGAAATGGGCAAACTGGAATGCATGATTCACAGTGAATTATTGTTTTTTATCTGTATGGGAACAATATGTTTACTTGCTTAATCTCTCTTTCTCTCTCTCTCATATATATATATATATATATATATATATATATATATATATATATATATAGTGATTGTATTGATGTTTCCTAGATGTTAATCCAATCAAACTCCGGTGTTTATACAATAGTGCTCAATAACAAGTAGAGCTGTATTATATAGTGTAAATTCTTTTATTTATACAAACACTATTGGCTACATATGTGCATACATATTTCAGCTGGCATTTCTTTCGAAATAGAGCTTCTTCAGGCCACGTCAAAATTGAAAATGCAAATGCTGAAAGAGATAAGACAGCTTAGTAATTCTTTTAGGTTTGTTTATATATATATATATATATATATATATATATATATATATATATATATATATATATATATATATGGTTATTATAGTATGTTATAAACTATTAATAAATGTTAAGTCTTTGTTCACCACAAAATCCAACCAACCTTAATAAGTAGAAATGGCCAAACCGAAAAGTGTGATCTGCAGTGAATTGTTTTTTTTTTTTGTATTGTTTTTTCACTTAGATAAAATCACAAAGAACAAAGGAAAAATAGAATTTCTTGAACAGACACACCAAAATAAAAAAATTAAAATTTTAAATGTATATACTTACTTCTTTCTTCTTAGAATTGATTTTACCCTGGTTCTTAAAAAAATTGATTGGCTTCATTTGAAATCGTTCTTTCTTTGTCATTGGCGCCAAAAGATTGTATAACGTCATTTCTGGAGCTATTCCATAGTTTTCTTTGCCGCTGTGCGCCATGAAAATACTTGCAATGAACCTATTGCAAGAAAAAAGAAGTAAAATCTAGAAAAACAGAATCTTTATAAAAAAAACAAAAACATAATCTTTGTTTTTGTTGTTGTTTCTTTTGTTTTTGTTTTTTTTTTCAAATAGTTTTGTATAGTAAACAAAATTGAATTGATCGAAGAATGCTATAAGTTGCTGCCGGGTGGAAAGAATTTGACTCGATACAAATAAAACAGGGCTGGTTCGTTAATGGCGACCAACAACCCGATGAAAAAGTTGCATTTCTATAAACATTGAAAATGGCCGCCAAAAATTTTCTCTTGCAGAGAATTAACACACTGGATTTAAGAAGGTTTCTTTTAAATCTGCGATCTGTTAAACATTCTGATTTTCTTGGTTCATCCAAGTAAAAAGAATTTAAATTGTGTGTGCATGTTGTTCTTGGAAGAAACGTTGTCTCATGTTGTCACGGTCTGAGTTTCATACTTTTTAGCTGTTGTTGTTCTTGTGATGTATATTAACGTCTAAAAAAATAAATGGGCTGGGAAATACCGAGTCTTGATTGGTTGAACAGATCATGTGATAAGTTAGGCAAGAGGATGAATTTGTAGTGTGGATCCTGGCTTGGATAGGATGTAGATGATGGTTGCATCTTTGAAATGTACCGAGACCCACGCTGACAGTTAAAATCTTATAAATGTTGAAAACATGAATGTTGAATGAAAGACGAAAAAAACATAGCATCATCATCATCATCATCATCATCCGGTTTATTTGTTAAATCGGCCCACAATTAATCCTCTGATGAGGGTGGGGCCTGATTTCGACTAGACATAGTTTTACTTGAACACTTTTGGCAGTTCAAGACCTCCACCATTACCATCTATCTAGGACTGATGTGGTTTACACTTGAGAATGCACCAATGTCACATATTACCTGTGAGTTGCCGCATACATTACTGTCACCCAGGTTGTGATAGGCCATCCAAGGATAGCAATTACCACAAGCCCTGTGGCCGGGGATTAGATTGCTGAGTGTCAAGACATGTCCATATACCAGTGGGCCCTGCACACTGCACCTCTAGGGCTCCAATCTACTCCAAGATCCCTAGCCTGGGGCCGCAAGGTGCCCAGTATCCATGGTGTATCACAGGGAGGTTTGGCCAAAGTTTTGTTGGTGGAGAGGTTATATACCAGCAGGGAAGACTTACGCACTCGGCTTTCTTTTCGTCCAAGGCGGATGAGGCTGAAAGCAGTAGGTGGGAATCATATGCAACCACATCTACACACAGCAACACCAATTTACACATCACACAAACCTGTGGCATATACCACCAACATACTTATATATTTACAAATTTACAATTTACAGTTGATTGAGAGAATTGTTCATGGTTGTATATGCGTGTGACAGTGTAAAGGTATGTGGGAGTGATTTCAGTAAGAATTGTGTGTGTGCTGCCTTTCTTAGTGTGGGTATGTGTGTGCCAGACTGTGTGAGTGTATACTGTCTTTTGTTAGTGTGTAAGTTAAGAATAGTCATTTGCTCTCCCCTTGCCCAAAGTAGAGAGTAATGAAGTGTGCTGGCTTGTCCTGTCTCTGACTCTACTGCCTGAAATGTTGATATTCTGATCTTTTTTATGCTGTGCGATCGGATCAAACAGTGAATTTTCTTTTGGGTGCCAAAATTAATTTTGTGAATGAAGAATGTTTTTGGCATGTGGACGTAAAAGTAAGCACTTCACATAACGTATTTTCTCTTTTTTGTCAAATATTTCGTTGAGATGCTCTTTTTTCATGAAAATGTTATTGCTTTTTTTAGAGTGTATTTTGGGGCATAACTTGTGTGTTTTCGCACCTGTCGTTAGTCGATAAATAGGATTGAGTAACATGTCAATTCTATAAATGTTTAAATACAAAGTAAATTTTTTACATTTGCATTTTTTACTGTCAAAGGTTTACAAAACATTTTCCAAATATTTTTCTTGCAATCGCGATTTTATTTCATATCGGCTGTTACCCGTGAGAATATTTCAAGGAACCGTCTGGATATCTGCCTTATGTAGACGTTTTTAAATCTCCAGGCAAACTGAGAAGAAACGGGATTTATAAGAGAATCAAACCTATGTAAAGAATAAACGGATACTGAAATGCAACATGATGAATATCGTGCCGCGTTGAACATTAGTGAAAATATCAATGTGTTTTGTTATAGCATTGTATATCTAAACAAAAAAAAATAGTGTTGCACGGGAGTCATAAATAAATAATATGTTAGAACACTTGATAAGTGATATATGCTGAATCGAATAGTGCTCACCCTAGAAAGAGCAGATGTATGTAATTATACAGTAAGACACTAGGAACGTGGTATACAGTATTACACTTAGTAAGTTGTATATGTATTATGTTGATCTACCTTATTTCGGAAATAGATGGACTCTTCCAGACACTATATATAGAGTGTTGTGGCAGTCATTGGTGGCAGTTATAACAACAGTATCAGACGCAGACTTTCTGTAACATACCATTCTGTACATCTGAAAATATACCACCATGTTGTCTTAATTATTATCATCCCTTCAAGGTTACAACACTGGCGACGAGGATTCGAAACCTATGTCTCACAACACTGGTGATGAGGTATTCGGACCAACATAATTCAAACTTATGTCGCACAACACTGGTGACAAGGAATGCGGGCTTATTCAGACACGAAAATAACCCGGACTTATGTTGCACACAACACTGGCAACAGAAACTCGGATTTATGTCGGATACAGCATAACCATTGCTACAACTGGAATGTTGGATTTTCGAAAAAAAAAAGATTGGGTGGTATGCTCTGGATAATTGTTAATTCTACCAATACAGCAAGAAGTTGAAACCAAATTGGATTTTTAACAAGCAAAGTGTGTAAAATCTGCGGAAAAAACAAAATACTCTAACATGGGGAAATAGGATTGAAGAAAAAATTGTCGTTTCTGATTAGGACAAAACAGTTTCAAATCAAGGTTTGGAAATTGAAGTTGTTCGGCCATGAAGGAAAAAAGTGAAAAACAAAACTACAAAAAGGTCTATCGATTTTTTTTTGTTAATCAGAAACATGAAAATAAGTTTGAACAAGCTTATATATTTTTTTCTCTTGCTGAGAGTTTAAGAATT
The DNA here is from genome assembly GCA_963556195.1 of Sepiola atlantica. Taxonomy (NCBI): domain Eukaryota; kingdom Metazoa; phylum Mollusca; class Cephalopoda; order Sepiida; family Sepiolidae; genus Sepiola; species Sepiola atlantica. Next base: position 117,049,493 of record OY744523.1, on the reverse strand, counting down.
TATCTCCCAGTAAGAAAAGCTACGACCGTGTAAATATATATATATATATATATATATATATATAGATATAGATATATATATATATATACGCGGAGAAGTCAGCTTAATTGAAGTGACAAAAAATGGAGTAATTTAAAAATGCTATTCTAGAAATTTTCAGGCATCAGCAAGATCAGCAACTGCAATTGCAGAAACAACAAGTGGAATATAAAAACAATGGATGCAGAAAAAAAGTGAATTGTAGAAAGAACAAGTGGAATATCAAATGAAAATGTAAACGGAAAAGCTTCGACAAGAAGAACAATTCTAAGAACAACCGAAAGAACAAATGGAATATCAGAGGAAAATGGAAACAGAAATCTTTTTTTCATACCCAACAGGAACAGAAAAAATTATACGAATTATCGAATGGGGGTCAAAATGGTAAAGATGAAAGTGCATTGTCACAAAACACTATTGATAATTTTGATTACGATCCTGACAGCGAGATTACGTTTGCTTCGTATTTCAGATGATACAAGGGCATTTATAATATGGACTGTGCGAATTGGACCGATTTTAAAAAGGTTCGTTTACTATTAAGGAAATTGGGTATGGTTGAACATACCAAATTGATCAATTATATCTTGCTACAAAAAAAGCAGCGACCTAAGATTTGTTGAAGCGATACAATTACTGACTAAATTGTTTAGTCCTAAAACGTCTCCTTTTCACAAAAGGTAGAAATGCAAGGAAAGACGACAAAAACTACATAACTTTTGCAAGCGGTGATTTCAAGTTGTCGGAGTTGAGTGCTAACAATTTTAAATGCCTTATAATTGCACAAAGATTAGTATCAAATATGGATGCGGAAATCAGAAGAAGATTCTTAATAAACTAGAGAATGAATCTGATTTAACACTCCAACATATTGCAGAGGATTGCCAATGTTTCATTAGCGTTCGTCGACATTCAAAAGACATTGAACAAAGTGGAGTGTCACATATTTGAAAAATCCGTAACAAAAAGAAAATTACTTCACCAGCTAAATTTGATGAACAAAAGAAAAATAATCTGCCTTCTAAACTGTGTTTCGATTGCGGGCAGATGCATTGGTACAAAGATTGTCCATATAAAATTAAAAAGTATTTTAATAGCAATCGCATGGGATACAAAAGTACACACTGCAGAGTGAAAAATAAAATTTTAAAAAGCTTTATTATAATCGCTAAATGTGACGAAGTGGGAAATATTAGAAAGTTTATACAAGTAAGAATATTTAATAGGAATATTAAAATACTACTTGACTCAGGATAAAATCTTTCGATCATAAATTTTCAAACAAAGAAAATTGGAAAACTGACTTTTACGAGAGCTAAAAAAAGTAGCCAAAAGCGTCACCGAAGAACAAATAAAATTTGAGGGCGAACTAATAACTACAGTTACACTACAAGGGAAAACTTTAAAATTGAAAACGTTTGTGATGAACAATTCAATTAACCTTTTGTGAACGACTTGAGTGGGAAAGTTTCAATTATATATAATATGCCTATAAATTCTTTCTGTCAGAATATAAAAACCTTAAATGCTGCAGCAGAGAGGCTAAAGAAAGAAGTGAAAGAAAGTTTTTCATAAAATTTTTTTCTGGTGGACTGGGAAGATGTAAAAAAGTAACTGCAAAGTTTGAATTAAAACCGAATATTCAACCTGTTTTTAAAAAGAAGAGAAATGTTCTATTCGTGCTATTAGATAAAATTGACATGGAATTAGATAGATTTTTAAAAATGGGAGTGTTATCGAAGGTTGAATACAGTGAATGGACTTCGCATGCAGTCTAGATAAAAAAAAGAGAAATTCGTGTGTGTGCAGATTTTTTCACGGGTCTGAACCAGGCACTAAAAGATTATCACTATCCTCTACCTAACCCAGTTGAGATATTCGCTAAACGGAAGAATTTTTTTTTCAAAAGTTGACTTAAGTGATGTGTATCTACAAATACCGATGGACAAGGAGTGCTCAAAGCTACTGTGTATAAATACCCATAAGGGTTTGTACAAATTTGAAAGATTACTGTTTGGAGTAAAGGTTGCACCAGTCATATTTCAAGAGGTAATTGGCGTCTTACCTAGCGGACTAGAGTTTGCAACAGCCTACCTAGATGATATTCTAATAACCAGTAAAAGCATCGAGAAACACAAATCGCATGTACATGAAGCATTTAAAAGAATTCAAGACTATGGTTTCAAATTGAAAGAGGAGAAATGCTAATATTTTATGGAAGAAATAAAATATCTGGGGCAAATAATAGACAAGGATGGTAGAAGACCAGACCCAGAATGAGTAGGTGTGATAAAAAATATGCCAGCTCCCCAAAACATATCATTGTAAAGTTTTCTTGGGTTAGCGAATTACTACAACATGTTTATCCCACGCATGCAACATTTGCAAGCACTTCTTAACAAGCTTTTGAAGAAGGAAAAAGATTAGAACTGGACGACAGAATGCCAGGAGGCATTTGTGAAAATAAAAAATATTTTTGCTTTTGAATTATTTTTAACGCATTATAATCCAGATCACGAAATCGTTGTAACTACTGGTGCTAGTTCATACGGCATTGGAGCTTGCATTTTACACAAAATGGACGATGGTTCACTGAAACCTATCGCAAACGCATCTCATACATTATTGCTTGTAGAAAACAGTTACTCACTAATCGAGAAGAGGATATTATTTTTGAAGTCAGAAAATTTCATCGTTTCGTTCACGGAAGACATTATTTATTACAAACCTACCATAAACCACTGTTAACAATTTATGGGTCGAAAAAAGGTTAACCAACACATACTGCGAACAGACTACAGAGATGGGGAACCATTCTCCTAAATTAAAATTACAAAATGGAGTATCTTCCATCTTCAAAAATCAGTCATGCTGACGGATTGTCTTGATGAATACCAAAATATACTGAACCCCTTGAAGACGCACTGATTGCCTCTCTACAAACTGAAGTTGAGGTGAAAAATACATTGTGTGTCGTCATTAGAGAGCTTCCAGTAACACTCAGAGAAATAAAGGCAATGGGGATGAACGAAGATTTTCTAAAGACCATAAAACAGGGTATAAAAGAAAAACACCGACAAATTTTGGAAGTATATTCCATCTGTGATGATGTAGTGATGTACAGCGATCGAGTGGTCATTCCTGCAGTATTACAGAAACGAGTTCTAAGAGAGTTTCATGTCGATTACCCGGGCATTTAAAGAATGAAGTCTCATGCGAAGTTATTTATATTGGACGAGCATGCACAGAGATATTGAAAATGTGGTAAAATTATGCAAAGGTTGTGCTTTAGCAGCAAAGACGCCTCCTATAAAATTCAGACTCTGGCCTCAAACTGACTCACCGGGGTTTAGGATCCATATTGATTTTGCTGGGTCACTGGATGGGTTCTATTATATAATAGTAGTGGACAGTTTAACAAAATGGCCAGAAATATTGAAATGTAAGAAACAATCTACAGAAGCAACAATTGTTTTTTTTGCATGAATTGTTTGCACGTTTCAGGGTTGTTTACTGTATAGTATCAGAATTAAAATATTCTGTCAGTTGTTTTGAGTGGAACATATCACGATTGCGCCATATTATGCAAGAAGCAATGGTCAGGCAGAACGGTTTGTGGATACGTTTAAAAGAGCATTTAAGAAAGCAAGGGGTACACCTATTGAAAAAGGCCATTCAGGAATTTCTACAAATATATAGGATGACCCGAATAACAATTTTCCATCTTCCATGATGCCAGTGGAAGCAATATTTGCAAGGAAGATCAAAACGGTTTTTGATAGACTGTTGCCAACCCATAAGAAACTGGAACATAAAATAAATGTCACAAAAGGACTTTTGAAATTCGGAGAAAATTGTTTTTTAATGTTCAGGAACAACAAATTAAACTGGAAAACAGGGATAGTGGATAAAAGTATTGGGAACATGTTCTACATGGTAAGGGGGCCCAAATTTACCCATAAAAGACATTTGAATGAAGGTTCATCGACATAGTGGGCATCCTGGAGTCAGGCAAACATTATATTTTGTGCATAGAATCGACCTGTTCATGTCTAAAGCGGCAGTAAGAGCAGCTGTTCGAAATTGTGAGGAATGTCAGACGATAGAACCAGCCCCAGTGCAATGGAAAAAGGGAGGGCTAAGTGCCTGAAGTATGGAACCGGCTGGGCATGGACATCACGCACTACAACGATTGTCATTTTTTTACACTAATTAATTGCGACTCTGCATGGTTTTCAATCTGGTGACCACTACAATGGCAGGACACTGCACATGTGATCCGGCAATTAGAATCAGTATTTTTTAACATGCCCCTTCCCCAGCTGAGATTTTGTCTGATAATGATACTGCCTTCTGTAGTCAACAATTCAGACAGTTAATGAATAAATGGGGTGTCAACTTCCGACCACATTACGTATACAGGCCATCAGGAAATGGTATCATAGAAAGGTGTCATAGGACAGTAAAGCAGATTGCTGCATGAAAGAGCTGCCCTATTATCGAGGCTGTGTATTGGTACAACGTTACACCTAAGGATGATGTGTCCGCCTCGTCAGCACCCACCAATTTGTTGCACTCATACCAGATCAGAGTGAAAGGGGTCAATGTTGTGTCCCATCTGGATTACCAAAGAATCGCTACACATTATAAAGAGGGGGACACAGTTTGGGTGAAGAATCCACAACGACGTTGCATGTTGAAATTCAGACCAGGTCGTATCACCGGAGTGATAAGTCCACAGTCGGTAGTCGTCAATGGCATGCCTCAGTACGTGGGAGATGTGCGCCCACATCTCAGTTCATCACCAGTAGTGGACAATAGCGATGACACATTATCAGAAAGTGCTGAATGGAGAGAACCAGATTCCGATGCAAGTAGTAGTGGTTCCAGTCTGAGAGTGATGGAGAGGGCGGACTTACTGTGGTTGAGCTGCCTATTCCATTATCAATTCAGATCCTAGTACTTCTGACGTTTTAGTCAGATAGGACGAAATAACTATCTCACTATGGAGGAGTACTAGGGTCAAATGACCAGCCACCCACTGTCACTTGTGTGATCATACAATCAGGGGGAGTGTGACAATAAAGAGGAACACCTACTGGTTGAGAAGAGAATGTTGTGACAGTCCAGGGGCTCCAGGGTGAGAGGGGGCTTCTTTTAGCAGATGTAGCCTTTTGTAGTTACAGCTAATTAGCATACATGAGGATCAGCTGAGGTAAATGGAATGGAATTTTTTACAGCTGAGAGAGAACATTGGAGTTGAGGTTTGTATGTGTTCGTTGCGATGTTGTTGAAGCGAAGTTCCTTTAATTTCGTTACAGGAGTACAAGGACTGCATATATATATATATGTGTATATATATATATATATATATATATATATATATATATATATATATATATATATATATATATATATATATATATATGTGTGTATGTATATGTAGGGGAGTAAGACATTCGTTCTGTTTATTTATATTAGCAGTAGCAGTGCTTTTTAGTGCGGTAGTGAATTTTATTTATTTATTTGTCTAAGTTTCGAATAATAAATCGTACACTTTTGTTCTTTAGCTTGATATAAAAATCGTATTTGCTTCTACACAAATTATTCTAATGTGAATAACTTTACAGCATCTGGGAAAAGCCACGTTTCTAGTACTGTTGTGAAGTGGTTGGTGAATGGTAAGAGACAAAGTAAATTTTAACAATAGGTATTAGACATCAACTAATAAATATTCCCCAAATTTCAGTTTCTTTAGAGTATTTTAAAAGGTTTTAGGGTGCATAACATGAGCACAATCTCCCACTTAAAAATTCAAATATTTCAGATTTGCATTGAATTTAATCCATAGTCATCAGACACCAATTAAATAAAATTCCCTAAACTTCAATTTCTTCTTAAGACCCCTTAAGATTGAGGCCTAAATTTTAAACATTTTCTAGAATCAATCAAAATCATGTAATGAATTTTGATCAAAATTGGAATAAGGATTCTAGACATAAGTAGTAGTATTATATGTTGATTTTAATCTTTGTAAGGGGACATAAAAGTGGTGCAAAACTGTTCTGTTCAGGGAATTAATATTACCCGTTCTGGGGAGGTTTTTCTTCTAGTTTATATATGAAAAGAAGGAGAAAAAAAGGAAGAGCAACTTTATAATTCTCCCAAGAAACCAAAAAGACATTAAAGATGTTAAATTCGAGCATTGAAGAACATTTTTCGTCCATATAATGACTCTTTTCTCTGTAAATGTTTTCGTAAAATAATTTTTGGTTATTTTTCAGGACTATTTTCCACCCGTTTACTGAGGGTGAATGAAACATTGTCCCCTACGCATGTTTCCCTTCATAATTTTATATTCATGTGTTGTCACCAATTTTAAGTTCTTAGTTGATTTCTGTTTATAAAATATTTCTAAATATTACTGGTGAGCCTTTATTCAAAAAACAAAAAAAAAAATGGAAGAAATTCCTAAATATGGGAATAAACTTAAGAAAGAAACAAAGGATTTATGTTTCTAAAATATTACTGGTTAGTCTCCATTTCCGTTTTTTTAGGGAGAAATAAGAGAGAAATAAAACAAGATAATCCTCAAATATGGGAAGAGACTTAAGAGAACAAATTAATTTTTTATAAAGCTCTTATAGTATAACCAATGAACTCCATCTTACGAGGAGAGTTAGATTTTGCACTCATATATATATATATTCAATGTACGTACTTTGGTTTTCCATGTGTGCATGGAAGAAAGTGACGGCAACGGCGGTTATGTGTATGACATTGATGGTCAATTAATGTATATGTTTATTTTGTGTGTGAGCCGTGGGACATACGCTGGTATCAATGCTGGCATAAACTGCATATGTATATGTATGTATATATGCATGTGTGTGGGTAAAATATTTGTTCACTTGTAATAAATCATACAGTCAACATGTGTGTTTCATCTTCGTCATTTAAAGACCGTATTTGCTCCTACACAAATTATTCTAATACAAGCAAGAAGACCCGATGTTGCTCGATATTTAATGAGGAACACTATGTTCTTTTTTCACCAACACGAAATTACTTCCTTTTTTTTCTTTTTTGTTACTGCCACCTGTTTCGCTCTCTAATATAATCAGAAGAAACTAAAATTTTGGAAAACTCCCTGAATTAGTGTTCTATACATATGGTTTAAATTTCATTAAAATCGCATATACATATTTGAAGTTTTAAGGGCGGTTCTTGGGAGGGGAGCACTTAGAGATTCGAAACCACTTCCATTGTTTTCCCCAAAGAATTTTACATATACACTTTTAGTTTTTATGTAGATTCTCTAACCTTTCTTTCTATAGGGAACACACACACACACAGACATTGATATTTATATAGAGAGATTTGTATTAGTTTCCAATAATATATCGTACAGTCCACACATGTTCTTCATCTATAATGATATCAAACCTTATGTCTAGAACCCTTATTCCAATTTTGATCAAAATATATTACGTGATTTTGATTCTAAAAAAATATGTAAAATTTAAGCCTTAGGCTTAAGGGGTCTTAAGAAGAAATTGAAATTCCGGAAATCTTGCTTAACTGGTGTCTAATGAATATGTAAGGAAGGGACGTTGTCCCTATCTTATGTTTACGTCACGAAATGAAATAACAAAACCTTTTAATAACACCAACGAAAAGGGTTTATTCTTTAAAGTTACCTATACTGTTTGGTATAGGTGGAAGAAAGTTGGACAGTGAAGAAGAGGAAAATAAGAAGTTCTTAGGACTGCCGAAAGTCTGAGCAGTTACCTTCAGGCGAAGATAGTAGTTGCTGGAACGTCCAGTGGACAGGGGCAGGAGAGAGAGAAAGAAGTGTTTCCTCGTTGCTTGCAGGAGTCTCTCTGTTGATTCCCAAAGGGACTGAAGTAGTTCTTTAGGTGACAGAAGTAATCCATGTGCCTGCAGGCTGATTGGTCAGTGTGTGACCAGCTCACTCAATAGGTCTATGTTTATGACCGCTACATCACCCCCTGCTTAGGCAGAAAGCCGACAGAAAAAGGTAGTCATTTTCTAAAAGTAGCGGTTATAAAGGATAAAAATACAAAATATGTCAATTCAGTTTACAGAATTTAAAAAAAAATGTCTTTACTTTTCAGTGAAAAAGTTTTCTTTGGTCGAAACAAGAAGTGTTCACTGTTCATGCCTTTTCTGCAAAAGTTTTTTTTTTTTTTTTTAAGGAAAATGTTTATGTATTTTCTGTGAAAATTATTTTTTGTGGAAAATGTTTGTCTTTTCTGTGAAAAGCAGTAATTGTACAATAGAGTGCAAGGACTCAAAAAAGCTCATTCTATATATATAGAGTCTTACACAGTTTTTTGGGCAAATGTACTCGCCGACCACTGCGTGTAGTGGTGACGTAATTGTCTTTTGGAAGTGTATGCACTTTTACTGGTGAAAGAGTGGGTTGATGCAATATGTATGTAGGAGAAATATGTGGCTCTTGTGTTTTTGTGTCTAGAAAGACTCTTTTTACTCTGTCAATAGTTACAGTTTTTTACCACCAATGTCTAGTGTGAATAATTTGTCAGTGCATGAAAGCATGTGATAAGGACCAGCATAAGGTAGAATAAGAGGGGCTTTTACAGAGTGTTTTCTAAGAAAAACATAAGTCCATGAAGAAATGTCTTTAAGGACCGAAGATCTTATGGTCTGCTGCTTAGGGTTCATAGGTGGGAGCTTATTAAAATAAGCTCGCAGTCTGTGTACAGAGCTGGATCTATTGCCGTTAAATCTATCGGGGTCAGTATCTGACCCAGCAACGATAGAGGTACTCCATAAACAAGTTCGGCTAGTGAGTATCCAAGGTCCTCTTTGAGCACAGCGCAACAGCCAAGAAGGACTATTGGTACGTACTTGCTCCATCGCTGTTGGTCAGGATAAGCATGCAATGCGGCTTTCAATTGATGATGGAAGCGTTCTATCATCCCGTTGGAAGCTGGATGATAACTGGTCGTACTTAATCCCTAAAATTCTGGAAAGTTCCTGGAATTGGTGGGATTCAAACTGTCCACCACGGTCGGTGGTAATAGTAGTGGGAACTCTGTAACGCGATTCAGCCACAATGTCTTTTAGGGGAATGACTTCAGGCCGCCACCGTGTGAAGCGGTCTATACAGGTTAGAAGATAAGTAAATCCCTGACTGATCGGCCATGGTTCAACCAGATCAATGTGAATATGGCCGAACCGAGCGTCTGGAGTGCTGAATGTTCCAAGTGGTGCACGGATATGCTTGTGCACCTTTGACTTTTGGCAGGATACGCAGAAACGTGTCCAGAAAAATATAGCCGAAATCAGCTTCACTGTGGCTTTGCGAAGGGTATCAAAGACAACCCTATGATGAGTTAGTAGAACAAAAGGGCGAGGTGAATCTGTTGGGGAGTCACAGATGATCTGCGTGTCCAAAGTGGACATGGGCAGGTATGTGAATTTGCAAGTTGCAAACTCAGGTGACGACAGATCCAGAGTGTCCAGACATGGCTGGTCTAAGATCATCTGTTGTATGTCGATATCCAAAGGTGAGGAAAGAGAATTTATAGGATATGTCGGATATCGTTGGTAAATTGCGAAATAAAATCCAAGTGGAGAGTTTTGCAAGGAGAATATTTGTCCGGCTTAGCATGCAGTGTGTATGTAAGCGGACGGTGATCAGTGTAGATCATAAATTGACGGCCTTCGAGTGAATGCTGAAAGCGTTTCACTGCGAGGTACATCGCCAGGAGTTCACGGCCAAACATGCTGTCATGTTGTTCTGCCGGTTTCAGTTGTCTCGAACAGTATGCAAGAGGTTATAATTGACCTTGGTGTTGCTGTTTCAACACTGCACCTACAGCTGTGTCCGATGAATCAACGACCAGTGAAAACTGGGCATTGGACACAGAATGTGCAAGCAAGGATGTCATCGCTAGTTTTTCCTTCACTTCATTGAAAGTTTTCAGCTGAATATCATTCAGTGAAATCCGCTCATTTTTCTTCTTCCTGTTGCATAACAGTTCAGAAAGAGGAGACAGGAGATCCACACAATGTGGGATAAAACGTCTGTTAGATGTTTAACAGACCGACTGAGGAAGTGCCGATTCAAAAATGGCTGCACATCAGCGGAGAATGACCAGCTTTCTGATAGGCCTCAAACTGCTTGGAGTACAGCTGTTGTTGAGAGAGTGCGAAAAAAGAGAAAATAATTTATTTGATTGTTTTCAAAACTTAAAAAAAATTTTCATTGAAAAAAATAAACAAAATAGAATAATCTTTTTTTTTTCAGGAAATAATGTTTTTTTTTTCAACTAATAGTGAAAATATGTGTTTTTCCAAAAATACGTGAAATGTTTTTTGGGAAATATTTAGTGAAAATAATTTTGGGGGGGAAATAGGGTTAGGGTTAGGGTTAAATGTCCAATTACAGAAATCATTTTGCTTTATTATTGATTTTTTTGATAAAAACTTCTATTTCTATATTACTTCCGGTGGCACTGAAAACAAATACGTTCTGATTCAAACCTAAACTGAAGTGCCAAATTAATGAATAAATAAAAAATTATTATGAGGTGTAAAAACAATGCATTTTAGACGTTAAATCAAATACGGATAAAAAAAAAAATCAATGAAAATTTTTAAAATGTTTTGAAAACAATCAAATAAAAAACAAATAAATTATTTTTCAAATAGTCTGTATTATGTTAATTATTTGAATATGATGAAAGAAAAGTCTCAAATTAATATGAATAAAAAAAAATTGTTGTATCACTTTCAGGCATCCATACACGATTTTTTCACCGGAAGCCAGAAGTCCTCCCCAAAATTCCCTTCTCCCCATATTAATTTGTTTTAATGCTTTCTCAATTAGTTTGGAAGAGTTTATTTTGGTAGGGTTAAGGGAGGGTATGTTTTGTTTTGTAAAAAAAACGATAATAAAATCGGTTATCTTACTGACGGTGCTCCAACACAGAATTACGTGTATAAGCATGGTATTATTTTGTTGTTTTTGTTAAATAATATTAACCGAGAAATCATTTCGAGTTAAAATCCAAGTAGTATTACGCACAAAACGTGCGAAAAGCACGGTTGAAATCTATGAACTATTGACGAAAAATTTGGAGTCGTTACCAAAATTCGTCTGTTGTTACCATGAATCAATAAAGATATAAAATGGAGCAAATAAAGAAAAATATCCAGAAATGCAATTCAACACAGTTTATTAATAACACAAAAAATAGCTAGTTTCTGCTTTTGTTTCCCAAAGCAGGGTTAAACTAGTTAACCCAGGGTAACAATGGAAATTACAATAAATTACAATAAAAAAAATAGCCTAATAAAATCAGAATTAGCTTAAGCTGAAAAATACACAAAAAACAATGGAGTCTCTATTCAAGAGACTATTTTTAAAAAAGGAGGGCTTGCCGTTTCTGACGATAATAGGAAAAAACAAGTTATTCCAACAAATATCATAGTCTCAAACGACACCCGAAAAATACCAGAAAGGACCAAAAGATCCGTTCTAAAACAATGGTTATCACCTCAGGCAATAACAAAAAGTGGCGATAAAAACGTAGTCTCGCTTTTCCACCAAATACATACAAAAAAAGGATGTCTTACTTGGAAAGGCTGAAAAGAAGAATTCAACAAATACAATAAAAAAACTGTCGGAGGGATTCAAATGTTCTTATCTTCAGTTCTTCGACATCTTTCAAATGGTCGTTCCAGACCAAATTTCTTTTAAATAAAACCCACAAAGGGTCAAAGTCTTTGGGTTTTCTCACCCTCATATTTTTTTTATTTTTAGAAATGATTCATTTTATTTTTGGAGAATGCCGCTCCGCAAATGGCGGGACCTGACTAAAAAGTCCTTTTGGAAAATGCCGTTCCACAAACAGCGGGATCTGACTAAAAAGTCTTTTTGGAAAATATTGTTTTGCAAACGGCGGGATCCGACTAAAAAATCCTGTTTTTAGGGCAGTTCTCTGAGAAATCTTTAAATAGAATTCTGCACATAAGAGAATTCTTTTTCTAATAAGGACGCTTTGTTCTGACATAAAAGCTTCTGGCTTCTCCAAAAGTGTGTCTCTCTGAGACCGTTAACTTTAACATAAAAGAGTCGTCGCGCCTTCCCAAAAGTGGGGTCCTCTTTCAAAACGTTTAACGTCGGTCAGCGGTCGACGGAGACAAGCCAAAACACAACCTTTCAGAGAGCTGTTCTAACCGGTACTGGCTTGAAATGGTGGTAAAAGTTGGGGCTCGAATAAAAGGGAAAAGGCCTTGACCATAGGGTTTTTCAGTACATTCTCAGTGCAGGTCATTTCCCCTCCTCCTTGTGATCGAACTACTAACATCACCGCCGTCCCCAACCTCCAGGCGACTGGGCAGGCCAAGCATCACACAGATGACAATGATGGTGATGATGCCGAAAATAAGCCGAAAATAAGCCGAAAATAAGAGATAGAGAGAAACAAGCTCTGATGGCAGCAGGGGTAGGGAAACGCCTTGCTGACTTATAGCAGGAAATGTTGACCCCCCCCCCTCCTCCGATCAATCCACACTGCTTAATGGCGAATTGAAAATAAAATTTCCAAACTATCTAAGAAATTCGTAAATAATCCCAAGTTCGTCCAATATGACCGCCAAATGTCACGTTTTAGATCGACCGGAATGTGTTGAACGAAAAACGCCCCCTACACAGAAAGCAATAAGCAATAAAGTTTACAAGAAGTGTTAATCAAAAAATATTTGTTAACACTAAATTATTTTTATACCTAATTTAATTTTTTTAAATATATAATATATATTTATAATTACACACAGCTTTGCTTCGTTTCGTTTCCCCCGGTCAACAATTCTGTTTTTCTATCGCATCGTCCGAGATTTTTTTAACAGGTCTTCTTTTCTATTTTACTAATTAATAGTACATTGATTTTACTAAAAAAAACTTCCTACTATCATAATATGAAAAAATAAATCTCTCTCTCTCTCATATATATATATATATATATAAAAACTTATTTTACTAAAAAAAAATTAATTTTCTGTGTGGGAGCACCTAAAATGAGCGTTTATTAAAAATGAAATTGAAATATATTACAAATTAAACATCATAGTAATAGCGTATCCAATATAAAATATTTGCCATAAAGGCAAAAGTTAAACTAATAGCCCGAAAAAAGCATATCAAAGGATAATTTGCATGGTGGAATAATGTGCAGACATCAGAAAACAAATTAATATTTGCAAAATAAAATTAAAAAAGAAATCTGCAAAAATCAGAAAACCAATTAATATTTGCACAAATTTGTAACGGTGGACTAATTTGCCCCGTCACCTGCGAAAAACAGACAAAATTAGTCGATAATATGACATCCTCTTTGAGAGTTACTCGCTTCAATATACCCGAAAAATCCGATCCATAAAACCGAGAAACAAACTTTATAAAACGATTTAATAAAACGTAAATCAGAGTTATTTCCCTTTGAAGCAACGACCTTTGACGATTGATTTCACAAGTTGAAGTTTTAAAGTTCAATGTTTGTACCTGTGGTGTATATATGACTTCGTTGATTATCTGTTAACTACGATATGTAACTAGACGATTTATTTTTAGAACACCAAAACATAAAGCAAATTTAAGTAAGTCATGTTCGCTTTTGGTATTATTGTATCAATCAAAAGCATACTGAGATTTTACTTTAGGTATTATTGTAGATTCCACAGCTAAATCACTCGCCCCCACCCTCCTAAATAATGAGATTCTACTTTTTTAGGCGATTACGTCTGAATACCTGAAAAACTTGGCAGAAAACAATTATTTTATAATTTAGAGTGGGAGATCAGTTTCGCATATAAATTTAACGTAAATTTGCGGGACATTTTAGCGGTTTAGGGCAGTAACCAATTTTTTTTTTTTGCTATGGGGGATAAATTCTGTGCATTTAGGGAGGTAGGCTACTTTTTATATGCGATTATGTGTGGTTTTATGACCTTGACAGTCGGACTTAGGGTTAATGGTAAAAGAAAATTGGGTTAACAGCACTAAAAAGTTAAAATGGATCGGAAATAGATTATTTTACGTAACATTTATATACGAAACTGATCCCTCGCTCTAAATTTTAAAATAATTCTTTTTTGTTTTGTTGTTTCTTCTTTCCACCAAGTTTTTCAAGGTGTATGATCTCATTTTTTTGTTGGGTGGGGGGTGAGTGGTAGCTGAAGGTTTAATTTACAAATTTGCCAAATAATTTATAGTTTAGAGTGAGGGATCAGTTTAGCATATAAATTTTACGTAAAATGATCACTCACTTTCTGACCATAGACTAGATATCGTTTTGAGGACATGTGACCAATTTTTGTTTTTAGTTAAATCTTGGCCATTCATTTTCTTAATTTCTTGGAAATCAATTGTGTGTGTTGGAAGATGTTTTGTTTTTGTTTATTGCCATCCAGACTTATGTTTAGTGGTCATATTTTTATTTTTTTTACTGTCCCGGACTAAGAGACTACATGATATAATTTCTTTTTTAACGCCAAGTTTTTCAAGCTGTTTAAGAGGGCAGTACTTTTTATATCAGCCACTATCTGCCAGGATTTGTCTCACGTGACTCAAATGAACCAATCAATCGCAATCATTTAAAAATAGAGAATCGTCTTCATTATTAAAAATAAGCATCGAATTGTCATTTTATTGTCCTACCACTTCATGAATACAATATTTTTCTTTTCGGGTTATTTTTATTTTGTTACTTTTCAAAATAGAATTAACGTTGATTGATTTTCCTCACATTAATAAGCATTTTTTACTTTTTGGTGGTTTTTAATTAAGTGTATTATCTTTTATACTATACTTAATATTTTCTCAGTAATTTTGCAGTTTACGGACTGTGCTGAAATAATAACGTTATTATTTAGAAACCCATTATAAATAAAAATTAAAAAAAACAACAATATTTCATATATTTTTTACTTTAGTTGAAATTAAAGAAAGTTATATTTGACTAAAGACACAATACGAACCGAACTGTTTTATTTATTTAATTTTTACCCTAACCTAACCCTAAACTAAACGAAAAACAAAATGGCTATCAATGAGCCTACCTTTGATAATCGCTCAAAAATCGAAAAGTAAATAAAATACTTGTAGAAATACATCCAATAAATATCAGCAATCGTGGGAAAATGTAATGTTCTAACAGTATTTTGTTTGATTCTTCATTTTAGTGTAATAAATAAAAGGATCATTGATAAAAAAATAAAATAATAAAATAAACTTATACAGGTAGGTAGAAGAGTAATTTATTTTGCCTTTGGTAACATTTATTTGTTGCCATTATTTTTTTTTAAATATAACTTTCTTTAATTTCAATTATTTAAATCGAAAGCAGAGTTAGTACTGTGGGAAAAATCCATCAACGTTAATTCTATTTTGAAAAGTAACAAAAGAAAAATAAATCGAAAAGAAAAATATTGTATTCATGAGGGAGTAGGGCAATAAAATGACAATTTGGTACTTATTTTTAATAATGAAGACGATTCTCTATTTTAAAATAATTGCGATTGATTGATTCATTTGAGTAATGTGAGACAAATTGTGGAGGATAGTGGCGGATACAAAACGTGTTGCCGGTTTAACATGATATAATTTTCTTTTTAACACCAGGTTTTTCAAGCTGTTTAACATGTAATTCCGGTAACCATTACTATACTAACATAAATTATTTTATGTTGGGAAATTATTCAAAAATAATATATTTTGCTTTATCTATTAATTTGTGACCTATTTGCGTTTTAAAATAATAGATATTTAATAGAAGTTATAATCATTTTAAGTTCTGTAAATATTGGATATGAGCAAAGTAGCCATCTTTGTTTACTCAGTTAGTAACGTAAACAAAGATGGCTACTTTGCTCAGATTCGATATTTTCAGATGGTTGTAGTAAAAAATAATAATAAGATTTAAAAGTTATAGCGAGTTTCATCATACACGTGAATCACCGGAAATGAAAATTCGTCCGGAAAATAGGTAATCGCCATCTTTATAAACAAATCGAGAATGAGGCTATGGACAGGTAACTCAAGTTCATAATTTTCTAGTTAAAGGACGGGGAACCATTATTTATGTTTTAAGTGTAAAAGATTCTTTTACCATTTTTGGTTGAAAACTTCTTAATAAAAAAAAAACAACAATGGTAATTCTTTTTTTACTTTGCTTTTGTATTCAATTTACTCTTTGTTTGGGGGGTGCGTAAATTGTTTGGCATTTTTTTGAAGAATATTAAATTTAATTATCATTATTTGACTTTTGGAAAATCATAAAACAAAACCTTTGGAAAACTGTTCGTCAATCTACATAGGGGTTTCTTCTACTAAGTATACTCGCAGACATACTAGGGGTTACTGTGGTGGTTCCATGCCCTCTTCTGTCAGGGTGAGGTACGGTCCGGCTCAGTCCTAGGATACGCATCATCCCAGACATTACCTTCTCTCTTCGGGGGGGGGGGGTATTACCGATCGCCTGGGGCGACAGGTCTGTTCATGACTATTTTTGTAGAGTCAGTGTGCACCTTTGAGCGCGCAGGTCCAAACCAACACCCCCACACCTTCCGGTTTTATGCCACATGTTCATGTAGGATGTGGAAAGGAAATAAATCAAAATCATAAATATATAAAATAAATATGCATTGCGCAGAAGAAAAAAATGATTGAATGATGTTAAATGGTGGATGAGGAGGTAAATAAATTTCTTACCAGTGTTCTAGCCTCTTGTAAGCTTTGGACGTCCCTGCTGTAGACAAATGATACACGATCACTGAGTCCCTCGATGTGTATATATATCCATATGTATGTACATGGTTTCATATAAATAATGCTAAAACGTGTGTAACTTGATCTTAAGATCAAAGTTCAGTTATTCGATATCAATATGACTCTTTTATTCAAAATATAATGATAACAGATGTCAGGAATCTATTTTGCGACAATAAACTTTGTAATTTCACCATTTTAAGGTTAAAAAAATATATCAAGTTCAAAATTATCATAGATTTTTAAAAACATTTCCTAGGTAAAATGGGGAAATAACTCTGGTGGTTCTCGACTAATGATTGAAGGTAAACCTAATGAAAGGGAGATAATTCTCAATTACTTATTTTTTGGTGGTTAAATTATTTTTGTTATTTGGTTGAAGATTTTATTTTTATTTTGAAAAATTATTTAGTTATTCTTTTGTAAATCTTTTCGGAAGGATTCTTTAAAACTTAAATTATCAAATATTTTTTATTAGAAAACAATGACCCCCCCCCCACCGCGTTGCTATTAATCTACCTCTATATTTGATATAATTTTAGAATTGTATAGTTATCTCAATTTTAATGTAATTTCGGGATACATACAATATGGACAAGGAAGGTCCAGATAAGACTTTGGCCCATTCTTACGTTGTCATGCGGATGTACAGTCTTACGACTCACATCCTTCCACTATGAAGTATGAAATGTAAAATAATAAAAGTTATTTATTATAATAAGCTTTTAAAAATGAATAGTAAGTGAACTGCACACTGCAATGATTACTGATGAAGCGCTTTAAGAAAAGTATTTAAGCTATGTTAAAAAAAACAGAAAGTATTAGTGATTTAAAATTATTCTAACCGTGTTCATGTTCGCATGCATGTGTAAATATTCGCGAATTTCTCATATATATATGAGAATTTTATTTGATATGCAAATTACCATATCGCACGGTAGTCTTAAGGGTAGTATATTATTATTATTATTATTATTATTATTATTATTATTTTATTATTTATTTATGTATATATAAGTAACATTTTAAGCTGAATTATTTCGACACTTGATTATTGGGGAAATGGTAGTTTTATCTGTACCATTGGAGAGCCATGCATATAACTGTCCTGTTTTTAAATCTCCGAAACAGTTTCATGGTAAACAGCTGAAGATCCCCGTGTTAATATTAGATGCTTACGTTAAGGCCTCCTGCTTTTGTTTCACTGTTAGATACTTAACCCCTCTTTTTATTTTATTTACTTACTATTATATATTATTTATTTATGAATTTTCCAACAAATGTTAAGTCTACACTATTTTGGATTTAGTTAGTTTCTCTGGGAATTTAAACTGCATTTTCCTTCTTTTTTGTGTCTTTTTGTTTAAAATAACTCAAAGCTTCTTTAGACTATATATATATATATATATATATATATATATATATATATATATATATATATATATATATATCATCGTATTTGGTTTAATGTCCGTTTTACATGCTTTCATGTGTTGGACGGCTTTTAGAAATCTACTTTCAAACTAACCTACCTCTGTCCAGGTCTTTATTTATCCCTCTTTCTCTCAAGTCCATTCTTATCACTTCCTCCCATGTTTTCTTTGACCTTCCCTTGTGAACTGAACCTGCTACCTCAACTGTTCTACATCTACTAACCCAAGAACTCTCATCCATTCTTTTAATGTGGTCATACCATCGAAGTCTCCTGTTCTGCGCACATCTCTCTATAATGTCCAGATTTAATCTTCCATCTAATATCATCAAATCTAAGCCTGTCTTTAAGACTCGCATTACACATCCATCATATCATCCTCATATCATTTCTCTCCATACAGCGCATGTCCCCAACCCTCTCTGGCCATGTTTTACTTCAATACATCATCACACTGCATACACATGCCTGTTAGACTTTTTCCCTAGTCGACAGTAGTAACGCTCTGCTGGCAGAAGTTCCACTCTTAACTCTTGCAATCACACTAACATCTGCTTCACCTTGTGCTCCGATGGTATCACCAAGGTAACAAAACTTCTGAACAACCTCAATATCTTCGTTTTCGAGGTATACTTTCCCCATATCTGAGTTATCATCCATCTTCATTGTCTTACACTTCTTGTATATGTAACACACACACACACACACACACACTTTCAATATCTCCGGTTAATCCTCATAAGATATTTACAGCAAGATCTCGTCTTATTACCACAACTGCAAATAACTTTCTTGTCTTTCTCCGTGTGCCTAACATCAAACCGAATTTCTATAAACAAAGTTTCTTTCCAAGAACTTCCCATTTATGGAACACATTACCATTGGAGTGATTCTGTCCAGTTTAAACCATTGTCTCCAATTCTAAAGGTGTTTGTCTCACAGCCTACTATTACAAACTCATTAACCCTTATCCTCGAGTGGCTTTTGGGACTTGATAAGTAGTGACTTATTAGTACAAAATAAAAATACCAGACAAATACACACGTGGAAGCAAATTAAATCTAGCAGCCTCGCTAATCCTCCACCTCGTGAAAAGAAAGGGGAGATCACTTGGCATACTTTATAAATAGCATTATAGTATCACACAGTGTAGGACTGATATAATTTACAACACCATCAATTATTGAAGGAGTATTTGTTGGCCCCTTTCCTCCCCTCAAAAAATAAATCAAACTATTGGGATTTTCCAAATTAGGTATGTAGTATGAAATATATTGTAGCGCCGGTGAGAGGAAAGAAAGGATCACAACACATTTGAAAGTTGAATAAAAGCTTGTATTCTGAACAAGGAAAGAAAGTGAAGAAAATGTCTTGCAAATAACTGGCATTTGCAGGAACTTATCTCAGGAGATTCGTCCTTATAACAGTCTTTAGTTTTCTTGTTCTCTATGTTCGTTTCGATGGATTGTAGAAACAGAGAGCCTTGCTTTTCTGTGCTACTAGTGCTTGCTGTGTTGTCAGCGGAGCTTAGCAGCAGCCATGTTAACATCTCAGGGATTCACAGCAAATGAGGAAGAAAAAGTGGCCGGTGATTGGTTGCTTTTCATCCAATCACAGGGCTTGTAGCAAACGTCTCCGTTAATAATTTTCAATAAAACATGGCTCATTTCACTCCCTTTTGTGTCTACTATATTTCAAATTCATAAAAGTGTCCAAAAGTTGTTTATTTTCCTGTAGATGTGTAGCGGTCATAAACATAGACCTATTTTCTCCCCCCGAAAAATGTCCCGATTGAGTGAGCTGGTACACACTGACCAATCAGCCTGCAGGGTGCATGGATTCCTTCTGTCGGCTGAAGAACTACTTCAGCCCTTTGGGAATCCCAGGAGGTCACTAGCGAGACCCCGGTAAGCAACAAGGAAACACTTCTTTCACTCTCTCTCTCCTGCCCCTGTCCACTGGACACTCACAGCAAATACTATCTTCGCTTGAAGATAGTATTTGCTGACAAACCTCAGGCAGCTCTAAGAACTCTTAATTTCCTTTTCCTCTCTCGGACACTGTCCAACTTTCTATCTATACCAAACGGTATAGGTAACCTTTGTGAATAAACCCTTTTCGTTGTTGTTATAAAGAGGTTTTGTTAATTAATTTCGTGTCTGAAACCTAAGAAAAGGACAACGCCCTCCTTCTTTATAGATGTATAGAAAGACCCAAAGAGACACGGACATTCATATTTATTATAGAAATACCAGGTTGGACTTACCTGGCGTTGCCAAGATTCACTAATGTCATTTTACTCTATATGTTTGTATGCTTGCATATTTGTAAGTTATACACAAAAGAATAAAATTGTATTTTTTTTTTTTTTTTTTTTAATGCAATAAATATTAGATTCATAATAAATTGTAGATATATGTGTAAGTCACGCATAGGCAA
Source organism: Sepiola atlantica (assembly GCA_963556195.1). Taxonomy (NCBI): domain Eukaryota; kingdom Metazoa; phylum Mollusca; class Cephalopoda; order Sepiida; family Sepiolidae; genus Sepiola; species Sepiola atlantica. Next base: position 117,028,761 of record OY744523.1, on the reverse strand, counting down.
GAAACACACCTACACAGAAAAAAGTGAAGTGATCACAAATTTGATCAATATAGAGAAACGATGAAAAAAATGCTAATGTAAGGGAGATAACTCCTATTATAACTTTCAAGTTTAAATAGGAGCCATCTTGCTTGTTTGCATCTGTGAACAATGATCAAAGAATGATGTGATCTTGTTTGTCGACTTTCGTACTGGATGACATCACAAAAGGTGTCATGCACATCGAAGGAAGTCATAAAAGGTGTCTTGCACACTGGATAATGATATAAAAGGGTGATGTCATTCATTAAAATAGAGAGAGTCGCAGAGATTATTTATGGTGTCACAAACGGATGACGTCATCTATTATAACAGAGAGAGGGTGAAGAGATCTATGGCCGGGGTTGAAGTGTTTTTTATGGCGGGAGATTCAAAAGAGAACAAAGGGTTTTTGGATTTTTAACCACAGTCGCGAAGGATTTCGGACAAATGGTTTTGCGATAATGAATCCCCCAACCATAGGTAGTGTGATAGATGCCTTTATAACTGCATGTTATCACACCATTAGGCTTCCACCATCGGACCACGTGGGGATTAAATAAAACAGTTTAAGACAACCAAGATGAAGGAAGAAAACATTATTTAAACTTACCTTAAAGAAAGCGAAGGAATTAGGAAGCTATACACATATACGAATAGGCCTTTTATAATGGTTAATAAAAAAGGAAAGGAATAACATTTTTATCAACAAAACAATTTATTTAATATTTGAAACATTTTAAAGAGTTCTTAGATTCGTACTTGTAAGTGTATATATATGCGAGCATGTGAATGTCTTTTGTGTGGCTAATTTGTAATTGATCATGTGTGAAGAAATGTTCGTCAAATTGAAGGATGTGAATAAATGTTCATCGAATTGAAAGATGTGAATAAGATTACCTTTTTCTCCCCCCTCCTCCACACAGCTCGTTCGAGCTGGTGGTGGTGGTGGGGGGGGGGGTTGTCGACGAGAGTTCTTTGTGTGTGTCCGCCCAGAACGCTGAAGGCAAAAAAAGGAAGAGGAAAGGAACGTCCCCTTCTTTATAGATTTAAGATCACGTACGGCCGAGCTGACCTGTCGGCCGCCCATTGGTCAGAAACCTCCGGCCACCGTGATTAGGCGAGATTTCGCGAGTTTCACCACCAGAGGCAAAGAAGGGTCAAACAAAGATAAGAAAGAAAGAAAGGGAGAGAGTAAGAGAGAGTAAGCCGAACGAACCTAGAAAGAAAAGGGGTAGCTAAACAGGCTAGCACTTTTCCTCAATGCCCGCTCGTCTCATCGATCTATTGATCTGCCACAGATCCTTTATAGTGTCATGGCATAATTAAAAGGCAATGGATAAGAGGAGTGGTGGAAGGAGAGGAGAGAAACAGAGAAAAACAATGAGAGATGAACGAGAGAGGGGAAGAGAGAGAGAGAAAGAGAGAGAGAGAGAGAGAGCATAAAAACGAATGATCATTATCAAGAAAGAAATAATTACTTCAAGATGGATGACATCATAAAACATGATTGCATCTATCTAATCATTTACCATATATTTTTAAATTATGATAAAACTCTTATGTATATTGAGCTCTATTGAAATAATGTCAGAATTTCTCCTCACCTAGATGATGGCTAAAAATCACGAATCACAGCGCTAGCATTCACACTTACCTCGATTCCGGGAAAACATCAAAATGGAAGTGGCTTTTCTTGGTTGCAGAAACGTTGCGATTTGCGTGATCCGCCTTTTAGTAGATCATCAATTAATGAATAAAAAAATGTTGACACAAGGTTATATTATTGCTCGGTCGTTAGAGTTCTTATACTCTGTTAGAGTTGGCGCGTGGTTAATTCTTCGCAAAACACAACACTAGAGAAATTGTAAAATGGTCCATGGAGTCGGCACGAGGTTCATTGTAGTCTAGCTAAATCTCAACTGCACAAGCACTTCAAAAAAGACCCCTCCTCGCAAAAATAGGCGCCCCCCCCAAAAAAAATCCTTGCCAAGGTTCACTCTCCGCTTAGAGGCGCCAATATGTCTACGGTCAAATGCCAAGGTCACTTTCCCCCTCCCGTAGGAGGGGGTCAGTGAGTGTGAACTGCCAGCACTGCGATTTCTAACAATAAATACTAAATAATTCCAACAAAATATTTAAATATATTACTTTAGATTTTGCCATATTCTAATGTTTCTGACACTAAGTTCATCGATTGAATATGACACAATGGAATAACTATAGTTATCCTAAGATTATAAATATTCAGGATCTGACACCAGTGTGAGCGCCCCCCTCCTCCCCCCTGCAATATACCTCATATGATTCATGTCTTGGGCTCGACAAGTCGGATACTAAGATTCGCCTCTAGTGACAACCGCTTTTTTTTTTAAATAAAATGGTCTAAGGGAGATAATTTGGTATTCCTTGCAAGAGAGATTGGCCATAACACAAGTGTATCGTATATAAACAAATCAATAAAGGCAAACAAATATGGAAAACAAGGAGGCGAAATTATCCAACAAATAACAAGCGTTTATTACACAAAATCGAAATTGTAAAGTTCTTCTCCGCTTATTGCAAGAGAAAGTTGGATTTGTATATTTATTATTATAATTTTTGTTTTTTAATTTCTTTCTTATTACCAATATTCTAAAATTGTCCTTGAAAACGCCATTTTGTCCGGAAGTTGATGATCATTACTGCCTGGTGGCCTGGAAGTGGGTTATCATTTTATGACAAATTAATATGCAACAGTGATTCCTCGCTCTAAATTCTAAAATATTGTTGTTGTTTTTTGTTGTTTTATTTCATTTTATCGCCAACTTTTTCAAGCTATTTACATGTAATCGTCTAAAAAAGTGGAATCTCATTTTTTTTTAGGGAAGAGGGGATAGCAAAGGATGTCTAGCTACAGTTTTACCAGAGAGACAGAGAAAGAGTGCTCAATATATGTAATAGAGTTTATGTAGATCTAAATTTGAAGATAGAGCCAACATCGGGTTTTACTCTGGTTAATGTAGTTTTAGAATATATCTGGTTGTGTGGGTCTACCTTCAAAGGACTTGTAGTGTTTGCAACACAATTCCATTCTATGAGCATCCAGCGCAAACATAAACCACCGAATATTATTGTATCACTTTTGTTCAAACTAAAACATACTTATCTAAGTACTCTGGTTAATGTAGTTCACAGTGACATAATTTTGGGGTTGTGAATAAAATTCGTCTTTAGGGTAACAAGGAATATAAAAAATAGAAAATAGAAAAAAACAACAAAGACACAAAAAGGAGTAAATAATATAAAAGACTCAGGAAAATAATTAAAAAACATTTTTATTAATATTTAAAAGGTGCTAGTGTTGCTTTTGACTCCCAAAGCATGGTTAATTTCTTAACCAAGGTAACAATAAAAAAACAACATAAAAGCTCAATAGAATAACAAAGACAATTTGATCAGTAAAAATATTTAAAAAAATAGGTCTCTACATAAGAGACAATTCTTTTAAAAAATGATTATAGTTTCAAATGATAAAAGGTCAATAAATAGTTATTCCAGTAAATAGTATAGAATGGAGAGAAAAAGAGGACTACCTTTGCTTTTCTACCAAAATAAGAAAACGGAAACATTACTTGAGAAAAAAGCTGAAAAGAGAAGTATGCAACAAAAATTCAATAAGAAAAATGTCTTTCATGAGACTAATTCTTTCAAATTCTCTTCCTTTGGCCTACTGAAGTATTTTTCTCTTAACGTGTCAATCTTTTTGGACCATATTCTTTTTTTTAAACAAAACCTTCTCAGGGTCAATAGTTCATGGGAAGTTTTTTTGCCCATAAAGAAAATAAAAAACCTATGTTTTTTTTATCTATCTTTATATTTCTTCAAAAGTGGAATTCTTTTCGAAAAAGTCTCTTAGACTGTTTTTTCTTTACTTCTTCGGGTTATAAATCTTTTAAGGTTTTTTTTTCCTAATAATTTTCTTTGTTTAGAAACCCCTGGCTTTTAAATGTTTTGTTCCTTTTTCAAAGGGATGAAATTATTTCAGAATCCCAGCAAACGTCTCTCTTTAAAGGGGTATCTGTTTGGAACCTCTTTTATTTTAGAGACTTCATTGTCCTTATTAAGAAAACTGTTTTTTTATCTTTTCTTTTAAAAAGAAATTTTAACGTCAGTATATTTTACTGACAGAACTTGGTAGAACACATCTTCATTCAAAGTTGAAATCTCCAGAACTGACTTGAAACGAGCACGAAAAAACGCCATAAGCTTGAAGCTACACCAATCAAGCAATCAGGGCTTAGCTTCCTTCCTCTTCATCGAGCTGCTATGGCCTTGCTGACATGCCAGAACAAGCTGCAAGATGTTATGCTAATGACGATGATGATGATAATAATGATAATGATAGGTGGTAAAGGAAGAGGCAAGGCTGAAACATCATGGTGACAGGTCGATCTCCCACCCTCACTCCGACACTGCTAAATGGGCAAGAAAATTTTTTTTCCAAAACAGAAAAATTGACATATATCTCCAGCAGAGGAAAAAATTAAAGTAGAAATAGAAGCATAATTTGATTAACGTTATAGTTTTGTTCATAGAAGTCAACCATTTTTATTGATGGAATAGTTTCTTACAGACAGAACATTTGGAAAGGGGGGATATTCCTACCAGCTACACCACCGTCAGTTAGACGTTACAAGCAGCAACGGAAGTGAATGTTGTTTTTACGTATCGACTCTCAGTTGGACAAAATCTCAAATCAGCAGTTTCTTTCAGCCAATCACAGTGCAAGAATATTCACCTCGAATTGTAGCACATGCTATAAAAACTAAAACACAGCTTTTTCTCCCCTTTTCCTATTTTTCTTCCACAGACAACATACGTGCATATGTCACAATCCAGTCAGCCTCTTTGGGACCAAAAGGCTCTCAGCAATAGTACACACATGACGAGAGACATACAAACTACTAAACATAGCAACAGCAGATGACACTGCCAAACAAACACATATACACAGTTCATACGTACGCTCTCTCACTAACAAAACAGGCACGCTAATATACACACACATTTTCATGCCTATCCCATTTAAACACACATAAATGCACATGAGTACTCAATTTCTCCTTACACATAAAACAACTCTTCTTTCACCTCAGACGTTTCTTGGACACTTTGAACTTTCAATCTTTACCAACCTTTATTTTAATTGTCTTAATAAGTTTTCAATAAAAAATCATTACTTTTGTATGGACAGACTTTGCCCCTCTTTCTTTTGATAATGTCTTTTCTTCTACATTGGTGCTCCCGAGTACAATCTCTCCCATAAAAAGTTGCAGAAGTCACTCTATTTATCGAGACTCATTCCTTAACCATCCTGTCAATCATCAGAAGGAACACATTTCAATGAGGCCCAACAACTCCAGAAGTCTACACTGCCACTAGGGACACAATAACTCTGTCTGCAAGAGAAGAATATTTATTTTATTTTATTCAATTTCTACTTTGGTTTAACTCACAATTCAACAAAAATGCAATGCCTTATATAGATAACATATTTCTCAAACCAATAGACAAACACTTCCCAACATCGAACAGACGACAACAAAATATGTAAGACACTAAAACTTAGCTAGAGTTGCACGAAAAATGTGCTATAAATATTTTTTTAAAGCAAAAGATGTATAACACACTACATACACTAGAAAAAAACAAAATGCAACTCTAAAACAAAATCTAAGTGCTCTTTAAACAGAAAATGCCTACAAACAAATGCACCAAACCTCTATAAGAATTGAAGAAAACACAGAAAGTGACAGAAGACACTTGGAAACAAAGAAAAATTCAGATCAAAACATGCCAACAATAACATGGAAATCAGGAAATTAGAACTAGCTCATAACATCTCACGATACTAAACTCGATGTAGAAGAGATAATCACATAACCAGTATAAAATGATTCTGCTAAAAAAAACGATAAAAATTATAACTCAATCCAAGCACGAAAATGAATTCTTACTAAATCACCTGAAAAATAACGATTCAAAACACTAGAATATACAAATAAATGGAAAACAGAAATAAAACAAAATGAAAGTAAACAAACAGCAAATAAATAATAAATAAATATTAAATAAATAAATAATATATACCGAATGAATAAAAAATAATAAACAATAAAGTTAAAATAATTAAATAAACAATAAATTCTCAAAATAAGTTAACAAATTTCAAAAGATTAAAACAATGTAGTTGAAAAAAATAACACATCAAAATAAACTATACGAACTTAAACAAACCATTTTACAAGTTTAAACCGAATATCGTATCCCTTAATAACACGTTCTAAAGTATATAATAGGATAACAAGCGGTTTTACTATTTATGCCCGTTGGCACGGCAGCTGTTGCTGATTTTCCAATGCCTGTCACACATGTCAGTCTAAAGACCAAGTAACAATCCCCATGTGTATGGGTGTATGCTCATTCATCAGTCTCTTTAACTCTTTTTTTTTCAAGCGACAAACCCAAATGTCTATTTTTATATCAGTGTGTAATTTGTCTTACATCCTCTCTGTCGTTTTTTTTTTTCTGTTCTCTTTGATTCTGACTGGCTGCATTGATTCGCTTTGTCGTTTCTTTCTTCTGTCGCCGTCACTTTGACTTTTCCTTGCTATGTTAATTTCTTCATCTCTTCCTCCTCTGCATGGCTGTTAATCATCTAATGAATTCTGAAACAAACTTTTCCTTGTGCAAAAAGAAGACTCAACGACTTTCGTTTGAAGTTTTCTACGGATTTTATTCTTGGAGAGAAATAATTTATATGAGAGAGAGACTATTTTTTTCTTAACTAACTGGCTACTTTATGCACTTGCAAAAGGTTGGGTACATAACTTATATTATTAGGGGATAAATTGATGAACACGACGAACAGACATCTTGGAAGGGTCCATATTCGCTTTACAGCTATTTTAACATTTTCAAAGTCTCACAGCATATTATTTGTACGTCTGCCTGTCTTAGCTTCCACACAGAACTCTTCCAAAAAGCCTTTCTTTCTTCTCAATGACAAAAGGTGACGTCACTCGTTCATGCCCACACATATCCCTTTTTTGTCTAACCCAACTTGACCTCATACTTTGTATTTTGACCTTCGGGTCATTCTATCTGATGATTCACTCTTTGGGAACAGATTAATTTTCCAAAGTTTGTGCCATTCTAACCTGTACTTAGCTCGACCCTTGTCAAAATTCATACTAGTTGATTTAATCATATCCGGCATAGGGCCCTCCATAATGTAACACATCTCATAAAAAGCTAAACATTTACTATTTAAAATATTGGCGCTCGAAAAAGTAAACAAACATTATTTATTTCTTCAAATTTAAGGAGACATTTCCTTTTCTTAAAGTTTGGCCTGTAATTTTTTTTTTTTTTAAATATTTTCTCTTAAGTCTGAAACAAAAACAAAAACAAACAAATATTGTTTGTTTACTTTGTACAAACATTTTTCAAAAACATTGATGTGACAGTCATAAATAATGATTTATTTTCTCTCTCGGAGAACTGTTCCTGTTAGGCGATTTGGCCACACACTGACCAATCAGCATGCAGGGCGCATTTATTTCATCTTGTCGCCTGAAGAACTACTTCAGCCCCTTTAGGAATCATGGATGATCATCAGAGTTTCCTGGAAGCAACCAAGAAGAACGCCCCCTTCCTTTCTTCTGCTTTCATCCACTAAACTCCCGAGCATCAACTATCTTCACTCAAAGATAAGCTGCTCGTTGACTTTCAGCAGCTAAAGAACTTTCTTATTTTTCCTTTCCTCACTCGGACACTTTCTTCAACTTATACCAAACAGTGTAGGTAGCTTTAATAAATACTCTTTCGTTGTTGTTCATAAAAAAGGTTTCGTTTTCCTTTGTGTGACGGCCGTTTTCGTTTGACATATAAATAATATTATGGGAGTTGGTCTTAACACTCTCTGCTAAGATTAGCTCTTATATTACTAGCAAGAATACAGCAAAAAAAAACCCCAGATCGGACTCATTTTATTTTAAGTGTGAAAGTCTGAAGGGAAAAGTTAATAATATTGAAAAATATTTAACTAGTGCTGATTCTGAAGAGACACTAGGAAAATATACAATGTCGTAATTGCAACTGATTGATGAGCTGGCATGTGTGACTGACACTGGATAATCATCATCAGCTGTCGTGCCAATGGGCATACGTTGGTCTGACAGGCATAAGTAGTAAACCCTGAAAATAAGCATATAGGAACAAATCGTATGGTTGGAAGAATGCAAGGAAAAAATGATTTTAACCTGTGCCTAAGAATAGGGGTCGCTTTAATTCAGCATTGTTACCATTCGACTATGACGAATCTTATGGTTTGCAAAAGTTGAAATAGTACCTGTTTGCGCATGTTATGTTTTTTTTTGTCTATATTTTATTATATCTTGTTATGTTGTATGCATAGCGTATAGTGTTGGGACAATTAATCGAAATCAGAATTGGGAATCGGAAAAAATCAGAACTTTTTGGAGTATCGGAATTGCAAAATTGTATGCCTATTCCGATGCCAAAAACGATACTTTTCATTGTATTTTTTTGTTTGTTTTTGTTTAAAACTTAATTCACCATTGCTGGTACTAATGATTTATTGATGTTAAACTAGCAGTAAAACTAAAATTTATAGATTTCCTTCCTACAAGTGTATTTTTACATTTGCGAAAATATATGCACATATTACATGGATTTTTACGATAATCCGAAAAAAAAAAAAATAACAACTTTATAGCTAAATATTTAGAGATTTTAAAAGAATCGGAATCGGTAATTGTATTGGAATCGAGAATTTAGAACAGAATCAGTAATTGTATCAGAATTGGGAAAAATATTGGAATTGTCCAATCACTTATAACGTATATGGTGACTTAAAGCAGGTATGTTAAATATGTGGACAGTACGCTGCATGCATCATTTTACAGGTGCATGTGTTGCCTGCATAAAGGATACTGTAATCTTGTTATTTAACGATCAAAATTGCAATTTTTATGATTTAAACTGGATAACGTGTGTCATTCACTAAAAAAACGTCATGTTTTTCGTTATTCTGAACATTTCTTACACTTAAAAACGATATATCACATACTATCGATTTTATGAAAAGAAACGGCACATGAATACGTCTCTTCTCGTTTGCATCTCGACTGGAACTGTTCATATTAGACGTGAAAAGAAGGCCAAGGCAGAAATTGGACAAAAAAGCGCACACGCACAAAGGTGTTCTAATCGCCTGATGTATTACTACGCGAGTTTGAACATGCCTGTGTTATCCAACCGAACCACGTATCAATCACTACACGGGTAATAACATGTTCATACAAAAGAAAGTAGATCTTACTCATATAACTGCTACAAGTTTAACATAAACTGATCCGTCTGGTTTTGATATTTACTAAGTTGGGTTTTTTTCACCGTCTGTTGTTTAAACGATTTTATTATTTTAGTAAAAAAATAAACGTTACAAGTTGTTTTTTTTTGGGGGGGAGAGGGAATATTTTCCAATTTTTTACAAAAACATTCTTCTTCTTCTTTCGTTTGCTTCACAGCATCTCATTGTTAGATCACCAGCTCGGTTGAGAAAAGCCATGCTAATGTTTTGTTGTCTAGCGCAGCTATGCCGACTTCGCCCTTGGGTGGTCGATGTTTAAGGCATGACTCGATGATGTGGTCTACTGTCTGTTCAGAGTGACCACAGTCGCAGACAGCCGAGTCCCTGAGTCCCCATCCTTTCATGGTCGCGGTGAAACGGCCGACACCTGTTCTGAGGCAGTTGAGCATTGTCCACTGCCGGCGAGGGAGGTCCATGCCTGGTAGGTTATCCGGGTCCTTCACAAATCTGTGCAACCTTGATTTATCTGCTGCCTGCCATTCCTCCGTCCAGCACCGTTTTAGCCAGATTCGTTTTGTGACGGAAGAGATAAAGTCAGCCTTTTCGTGGCCTCCTCCATAAGTACCTTCTCACAACAGTGAAACTAATGACTTTAGACCGCTTCCAGCGACCCCAGCGTACAAAAACATTGAAGATAAAGTTCACATTTAACTTAGGCATAAGGCCCGAATCGTTTTGGTGGTGAGGGGGGGGGGGGTCGACGGTCAAACAATTTGTTGAAAACTTATGGACTTACACTACGCTAGATACTCTCACCAAAATACCACATTCACTCTATGGGTTGATCCTACTTAAAATCCCCAAATGGTTTGAATGAAATTTTATTTACAAAATGTGAAATATACAATGTGCGGTGATGGGGAGTGGGGGCAACATGAGAAGAAAACACCCCAAAAACAAAGATAAATAATGAAAAAAATAAAATGATAATGATGATGCAGGTTAGTTAGGCCCTCCCAACCCTCGGCTAAGTGTAAGACTGCCCACTGTTTTCCAGGTGATCCGAAAACAAGCAGGACGGTTCCCAAAAGACTGACAGATTGATGAACCATAAAGAAGGTTTTCCTTGACAGAGTTTCAAAACCGACTTCACAATCTAGTAGGAGGGGGGGGGGCATGTCCTCTTCTCTTTCCTGCAGACTCTTTCTCACAGAAGAAACGTTGCTAATCTTTCTCACAGAAGAAACGTTGCTAATCTTTCTCACAGAAGAAACGTTGCTAATCTTTCTCACAGAAGAAACGTTGCTAATCTTTCTCACAGAAGAAACGTTGCTAATCTTTCTCACAGAAGAAACGTTGCTAATCTTTCTCACAGAAGAAACGTTGCTAATCTTTCTCACAGAAGAAACGTTGCTAATCTTTCTCACAGAAGAAACGTTGCTAATCTTTCTCACAGAAGAAACGTTGCTAATCTTTCTCTATCGTTACTTTTATGGTAGGTGCTCCAATCTATGGTCCCCCCTCCCTCCCCTGTAACACATTCACAGCATAAACACGTCTATCTACAACCACTGTAAATAATTTTGCTTTCTTCCTCTGTGTACCAAAAACTAGACGGAACTTCAATGAGCATAGTTTCTTTCCAAGAACTGTTTGTCTATGGGATACAATACCACGGTGCTGCTTCCCAGTTGACTACAGCATGGTCGTTTTTAAACCCAATGTTAAAAAGTTCTTGTTGAGCCGTCCCATTAAGTAATCAATTTCAGCCTCGATCCAACCATGGTCTGCAATCCTGAAGGTGTTTGTCTGACCATCCACCTGCCACAAGCCATTAACCCTTGTCCTCGAGTGACATTTGGGCCTTGATGAGCGGTGATTCATTAGTAAAAAAATAAATAAATACATTAGTGGAGTTGGTATAGTCAAAATTTCACGTTTTCTTATCCCCATAAATTAAAATCTCAGAAAACTCCAGAAATTTAAATGAAACTTAGTGTAATTTTTTGTGTAATATCAAAAAGAATGATTGAAAAAATTATTTGTATGCATATTTTACATTTCTAAATAACAAAAATATTCTGCTATAATTTTATTGAATGACTTTAATTATTCGCGTGTGACCTTCATGACAACACAACTTGACCTACATGACCCTCAGGGTTGTCTGAGTTTGACATGCCAGATTTAAATAAAATGAGTAAATAATGGATTACTCTAAAAACGTTCTCTCTAACAATATAGAGTAGTGCTCAATATAAAAAAATAGAGCTTATTCTAAAAAGAAATCTAATCATGTTTTTTTTCTTTCCTCATTCACCTCAACTAAACCTGGGGTTGACCGAGGAATGTATATTTAAAGAAAGTAACTCTAATGGCAGCATGAAAATAAGTAATTTCCACAAAGCCTTCTCTGCCGAGCCGGTGTGAAGAAGAGATCACACATGATGTTAAAAGCGAGGATGAGGTCGCTACACAGCTGTCTATGCTCCAGCGAGTACTGGTTGTGGCAGCTGCATGGTGACCTCATACTCGCCTTTAAAATTCTTTTCATTTTACTTCAGTAAGTTCTCAGAAATCAAGGGGCCTCTTCCTGGGGCTAACACTTGATTTTTATATGAGATACATAGATATCCGAGTGTTCAATCAAAATTATCCTCTATCTCTCAAATGTTGAGTTAGTAAAGCAGTGAAGAACACTAATTTTCCTTTCATCAATTGACCAGTAACTATCTTTCTTGTTGTCACTTCGTCTTACCGGATTCCAGGACAAGAATTCATCTAGTCTGGTGGAGTATCCAGCTAAGTGCTGTTACTTGAGGTAACATAACTAGGAGAATGTGCACCATTCCTCGTATGAGCCAGTGTATAGCCATGTGGAAGGGATCTTATTTGTGCTTCAAATGCTATGTTATTTTGACTATTTGGTCAGTGTTTACTTGTAAAGTGATGTATCCTCATGTCAGGTTGTCCTGACAAACCCTGGTACAAAGAGACTGAAGACACTCGAGGATAGTGTCTAGTAGGTAATTCAAACTCTCTTGTAGATAATTCAAATGTGTGGCAACTATAATGTGCCGTGTGATTTCTTCTTCACACCGGCACCACAAATGGGGCTTTGTGGAAACTCACAGAAGCTGTACATGAGACTGTTTCGGCTGAATTGTTGGAAGGCTTTTTTCGGTTTGGGGCGCTGGGCCATGGAACAAGCAGCCAGAAGCCGCAGATGTCCAAAAAGTTGAAGGTGAAGCTGGGCGCATCGTGGCTGTTGATTTTTGGATGATTATCCCTGTACATAACTTCCTCCCTTCTTTCATAAATCGTTTTTACATGCTCTAGTCCTGTGCTAATATTTTGCAAATATGTTGACTTGAATCGAATAATTACAACTGGGTTGAGTAAGCATTACATTGACAAAGAGAATCTTACTCCTTTATGTTAACTTTGTGGGAATAAAACACGAAACAAAAGAATCTAATTCATTATGAGAATGTAAGAATTTTGCCAAGGTAATAAAAGTATCGACAGGAAAAAATTGTCCAGGTCATACATTATTAATAGTGGTCTGAGCAGAGGCAACAAAAAGTAAAGGAAAATGAAAATCCAAACGTAAAGATACACACTGATAAGATATTGAAAACCTCACAACAGACAGTGGTATTCTAAAAACTTGCCCTCCACTCACTCTACTATATGCATCACTCTTTGTTAAATATTGGGTACTTATGCAAATTAGGACCTAACCTAAAATCGACTTGGATGTTTGCGTAGACGGCCGGAAAAAGCCGAATGAAAAGTCGGTTGCCTGCGTCCAAAAAAATCCAAAACAAGACTGGATGTTTTTGGTTTTCTTTTACATGTTATTTTTTTTTTTTTTTAAGAAAACTATCACTGAACGAAGTTAGGGTTAGGGGCTTCTTATCCAGATTAAGACCCAAGCTAAAATCGACTTGGCGTCGGTTAGGGTTAGCTTGGGTCCTAATCTGGATAAGTACCGGGTTAGGGTTATAAAATGTTTTTTTCTGCATGAAAAAGTTTTTTTGTTGCTTATCCAGATTAAGGAAGACATTCGAAAAAAATAAAATAAAACAAACTGAGGAATATCTGTTTGATGTACATACCTGTCACGGGTTGAATATATCCTATACCAAAAATCACGTAAATTAATCAACTAGTTTTTATTTTACAAAAAAAAAAAATTTTTTAACGATTAACGATAGGTATGTGCAAAAATGGCCGCCGCTTGTACTGACTCTCGTTCTTAAAAGTGTCTTTTCTTAATTTTTTAAAGCAGTTTTCGTTTAACTTTTTATTGTGTTTGAAAGATGAAAGCATTAAGTTAAGGGTATTTTTAACAATAGCCCTACAACGAAAACGCTGAAAAAAACAAATATACAACAAATAAAAGTTACCGTAGCATGTAAAAGTTGATTTCAAAGTTACCTGTGACATTTATTAATGATTATAATCTGTTAAAAGTGCTGTTTTTTTTATAAATCGATATTTTTATCACACGCAGACTAGAAAATAAAATGGCGTCGGCTTCTTCACATTTTCGAAGCCTCGTGTTTTTTTTTTACTGGGACTCATATTCAAAGCGCAATTTCATTTTTCAGCCAAGCAAAAGAATAAAACAAAACTACATTTTAAACAAAATAAATAAAATCATTTTCTTTTGATTTACATGTCATTGTGCTTTGATTTACATATTATTTTCATTCGTCACACCGTAATGTTTTTTTTTCCTGTTGTTTCTATAAAAAATTCCTTACCATAACCTTAACTCCAAATGTTTTTTTTCCCTGTTTCTGTAAAAAATTCCTTACCGTAACCCTAACCCCGGCCCTAACTCCAGCCCTAACCCTAACCCAAACTCCAGCCCTAACCCTAACCCAAACTCCAGCCCTAACCCTAACCCAAACTCCAGCCCTAACCCTAACTCCAGCTCTAACCCTAACCCTAACTTCCACATGGGCAGCTTAGACTTGGCAAAGAACGACCCTACCGGGCTATAATGCCCACACTTCTGGCAAATTTTATTGTCATGCCAGCGTTTTGTTTACATTTTAAATAATGTGCCCGTCTTACGTCCATACTGTGTAACCAGAGGGAGGTAACCGATTTAATGGAGCAACGCTGGCTGTTCAATCAGTTTCGCCGTAGATAGATTAACTACGTAACTCATTTCATATGTATATATATAAATAATGAAAGAAATAATTATAATTTATAAGTAAGATTATTAGCGAGCAAAATAGCGTAAATACATGTGGAAATCTGAAGAAAACAATCATTAGTGTATATTTGCGAATACCAATTTATTAGAAGTTTAAAAGCAATTAATTATGTAAATTGAGAAAGGCGCATAATGTTTACGGCGGTTTTTGTAGTAGCATTTATAGATATAGAAGTTGACAGACTAAGTAAATAGTAATATTACTCTGATGGAGTTTCGGCTTCAGACAGACAGACAGACAGATACATAATCTCCTTATTAATAGATATAAAAATATAACTTTAGTAAAGGTGTATTTTGTTTTCAAAAAATAATACATTTTCATTAAGATAATAATGGTTTCATTATATTCCGTGATTGTTGATTAATAAATATTGAAAAATTTCATTAAAATTGGTTGATTTCCTGAATTTTAGTGAATTTTTAAGTGAAGGGAGGGTCAAAATGTTTTTACATTTTGGGAATCGGCCATTGATTTTGCACGTAGCTAATTAACGAATAACGTGGAAATACGACCGCCATTAAGAGTTATTCAAGGGCGATAACCGAAATTCAAAATAAGCCTTAATGGCGGGCGCATTTATACGTTATTCGTTAAAATTTAATTCTTTTATAATTTTTTAAAAAATGAAATAAATACTTTATATTAACATCCTTATTAATTAAATACATGCTAAAAATTACTCGAACCCTTAAATGTTTTTGTTTCAAATATGACATATTTCAACAAAATAATATTCCACGAAAATGTGTCAAACTACAACTTGTTTCACATTTGCAACGAGCCTGTTGGCAAGTGTGAGTAAGGTATGTGCAAAATGAATGGCCGATTCCCAAAATGAAAAAACATTTCGACCCCCCCCCCCCCACTTAAAAATACACTAAAATTAAGGAAATGAACCAATTTTAATGAAATTTTCAATATTTATTAATCAACAATCACGGAATATAATGAAAACATTTTTTTTTTTTAAATCTTAGTGAAAATGTATTATTTTTTTAAAAGAAAATACACATTTACTAAAGTAATATTTTTATATATTAATAAAAAAAATGCATGATTTTTTAAATGTTGTTTATGTAAATAAAGCATCGTAGATGTTAACAATTAATTTTTTTTTTCAAAATATTTCGTATATATTACGAAAAAGGCCCCTAAATACCGTGTTAATAAAATCACTATAACTCGAAGAAAAATTAATTTTTTGAATTAGCGATATTATTATTGAATAAAGCATTGTTTAATCAATATTTTCACCAAAAAAATAATATAATTGCAAAAAATATTTCATGTGATTTTAATGATTAGAGTTTTTGGAAAAATAAAAAATGCGACATAATTATATTTCCCTTTCATACATGAATTGAAGAATACTTCCATCATCAGCGCAAGAAATTTTTTTTATAATCTTGAAAATAAACCAAAAATTGACAAATTTGAGATCCAGGAACTTAACGAAAAAAAGAATTTCAAAAATTGAATAATTTCTACTAACGATGAACCTTCATTGGTATGGTAGCCCCGTTCTGTAATAACCAGGTGGGATTAGCCTTCCAACAATCACTCACTTTTACACCGCACTCAATTTTTTTTTTTAGAGATTCAACAATTTCGTTAATTTCACAATTCATCGTCAATTATTTGGAAAGATTTGTATTTGTTTTGTCTTTTTTTCATTAATAAATATTTAAGTTAAAAACAATTATTTATTAATAAATAAAGAGAATTCAAACATGACATTTTCTTTCAAAATTGAATTCTGTTTATCAATAAATAACTGTTTAAACTTTTTTTTTCAATGAATAAATTGTCAGTGTAGTCATTGACTTTAATTTACTTTTTCACACTTAAAATTAAAAAAAAACACTTCATTTTTAAAAAGAATCAATGTAATTTATCGTTACGATACGTTAAGAACAAATCGAGTAACTAAAGTTTTAAATCATGTAAAAAAAAAATTGATAAAATAGACGCAGTTCGTAACGTAAAAATATTTTAACATTTAAAAAATAGTTTTATTTCAAATTCTAAAGAAAAACATTGGTAAACAGACGTCATCAATAATTTTAGAGTATTACTAAATTAAAAACTGAACCTTTTCAGTTATCAAAAATAAAGTAAGATCTTAATTGCGTACACTCACAAATAATTAAACAAGCATTTCCTTTTTTATTATAACAAAATAAGGGTACTTAAATTTGTTTATAACCTTAAAAAGAATAAAGAAATGAATGGATAATAATTGTTCAACTTCTATAAACTATTATTACATTTTTATATATAAAGTTAAAAATGATAAATTATGACATATTTGTCTTCCATATATTTTGCATAGCGATAGTCAATTGATAAACAAAGTCGTTTTCCGATGAAGTTATGGCGGATTTTACTCATTTATCACATTTGAAGGGATAATTTTGCTAATTTTTAGTCAAACGTGGGATTTTTTTTTTTTTAATTCAGTGTCTTATGACTTTAATTTAATAATTATCTTTGAAATAGTTTCCAAAAACTTATATTTATCTTTCAAGGGATTTTTACAAGTAATTTTTTCAAAGTTCAAAATTCACTGAATTTTTTTTTTTTTTTGGGGGGGGGTGACCGTCGTAATTACATATTTCATTATAATTTAATTTTCACACGTAAATATGCAGTTTTTTTTCGTTTAGAGATTAAGTTTAGGCTTTTATCTTTCAAACACAATCAAAGTTTACACGGAAAATAATTAAATAATTAATGATAAGCGCTTTTTAATAAGCATAGTCCGTACAAGAGGCCACCATTTTTGCACATACCTATGAGTAGGTATTAGTATGATGTTGCATCAGCACAGCCGCTAAATAGGTGATCAGTATCTTCGATGATCTTTTTTTTTTTTTCAAACCAATCTAATTGAATTTATTCGTCTTATATTATCGCCTGCAAGCCTTCCATTAACGCTTGGCGTTTTCGTCTCGGGCGCTTTCGCGACCTGCCCGATCATTGTCGACGCGAAGTCACAGAAATTAGACCTTGACCTAATAGACCAGTATCGTCCGAGCCTTTGGGTCTGGGTTTACGCCGGTCTATTGGGGGTTGCTGGTCCTGTGCAGTTCTAGGAGGTGCACCCTCCCAGGCTTTGCCTCCCCTCTTTGGGGAGGAGTAAGTTTATTGCTTACTGTCTGAGGCGCACCTACCGGGGAATGCTGACGGGGTTGCACAGGCAATTTTTAAATGGCCAGAGTGCTCACCTCTCGAGCGCTGGCTTATCTAATCCCACTTTCCCGACCTTGGGTCACATCTTGTGGGAGGTAGATAAATAAATCTGGAACACTAACAGTATCGTTTTTTTTTCAATTAGAGGTATTAATTTTTTGGTTAAAATAAGCCAAATAACATCACTTTCGTTGCCCGTTTCTAATTTTGATGATTTAAAAATAAAAATACGTATTCTATTTTCAAAACGACGCCCAAGATCACTGATGAATAAATGCGAAAATTTGTGCCCAAAGCCTACACTGTTATTACAACATAATCGCCATGTGTTAAATAGACTGAAAGCAGAAAGAAACTAGTCAGATGTGACAGAGCCTTACGTTTAGTTTCGTATAAAAATAAGCGTCTTCTTTAGTTTCGTATAAAAAATGGCGAAAACCGTTGTTTGTATTCCAGGTATGTTACTTATTTTCAAAATAAACATCTTGTCTGTAAACTTTCAATGAAAGTCGGTGTCATTTATGAACTTTGTACTTAAAACTGACGCCGACCGGTAAAAGTTATTTTAAAATAATAGTTGCTTATTTCGCGTTTAGGTTAAATTCCATTGTACTTGTGAACAAACACGTGTTCGTTAATTTGAAAATTTCAGTTTAAACAAAAAATGACACCCAAAATAAAATATTTGTAACTGTATTTTTTATCAGTTTTCCTCAGAATCATTTTATAACTTGTTTATTCATTTTTTTGAAAGTGAGAATGTCAATTTTGTAAGTTTGGGAATAATGGCGAAATCCGTTTTACTGTAAATAATTAGCGACATAGACTAGTAAATTACCGTTTATTTTGCCACTAAAATGTATTGTTGAAATGTGGTTACTATTTGACACCATAATCATCGCTCAATATGTAAATATGATTCTAATATTGTGTTGACAATTATTCCAAGTTTGAGTAAAAAAGTATGTTTGTTTTTTTTTAAAGTTGTTTTAACCTTTTGAAAACAAAGTTCGAACGCTTCCCCTTTTTATTTTGACACTCATACGCAATAAAAAAAAAAATAGGGACCCCCAGGGCACAATGGGTCAATTTTAAGACATTTTTTTAATGAATTTTGGAATAAATTTCCCAATAGTGACTTTCTACAAAATAAAATGAGTGAGAAATAACATTTGGGTTGTCACCTCATCGACAGAATTAAGCCCAGGTAATCAACCAACAGCATCCAAAGTAAATTTTATCAACTTGATTCCGGGGCACAATGGGTAAGCTTCGTTTGGATCTTATTTAAATCCCCAATACGTTGCTAAAACGAATTCTGTAATTGATGTATTTATATATTTAATCGGCATGACACTTCTAGCACATGAAATAGTGAACAATTCAGAGATTTTAAAAGAGGGACTACAGATTTCCGCTCACCAGTGTTAATTTGATACAAAAAACAAAAACAAAAAACGGTGCTTGTACAAAGAAGCGTCCGTATTAATTTATCAATACCACAAAATAAAAAACAGTATTATATACTTACGCAGCAGATTTTTAAAAAGTATCCTCACCAAAAACAAGGGAAAATTATCGAGTAGAACTTTAATTATAAGCAAAATCCATTTTTTTCGGGAACAGTCAATCGACACATTCAAAGGTGGCCATCTTAAACTAACGGGAGACATGATCAGGGGAGGTAAGCGCGTTTGTCATAATTGACAAGATGGATACCTTTGACCATGTCAATTAACTGTTCCCGAAAAATGGATTTTGCTTTTAATTAAAGTTCTACTCCATAATTTTTCCTACTTTTTGGTGAGGATACTTATTTAAATCTGCTGCGTAAGTATATGATACTGTTTTTTTTTTATTGTGGTATTAATAATTTAATAGGACACTTCTCTGTACAAGCACCAAAAAAATTGCCGCAAATTGCAAACAGGTTTCATTTTACAAAGTTTGATTAGTAGCCTACCGAACGGGGTGACTTTGGACATCAGGGTGATTTCGGACACCCATAAGTGTTTAGTGAAATGGAGCAACACTTGTCATGTAAATAATGTGGCTCTATCTAGGTCTATATATTTACAAACCCATTGTGCCCCGGTTGTAATGCAAGTTGTGAAAATGATTTTGGGGGGGGGGGGGACATTAGTTTAGCTGATCATATAAAACATCTTTGATTGTGAAAGTAAGTGTATAAAGTTTCATTGAAATAATGGGAACAGCACTCACTACATTTTGGTTTGTGTTTGGGGCACCCAAACGAGAAGTACAAAATGACAAAGAAAATACTGATGTTGAACAGTTCTGATTATGACCATCATCACTCACAGCACCAACAAAAATGAGAATGGTGTTCAGTAAGACAATTAGGGTAGAGGTGGGCAGTGGCTGCCATAAAAAGTGCCACCCCAAAATCACATTGGTCGTATCAAAAGTTAGTGTCCATGGAGCACAATGTTATAGTGATACAATTGCTGCTGCCCTTTTTAATTACATCATAATTAAAAAGGGCAGCAGCAATCGTATTGCTATAATATGTTGGTAGAAAATATAGTAAGTCATTAAAACCCCATTGTGCCCATGGACCCTTACTTTTGATATGACCAATGTGATTTTGGGGTGGCACTTTTTATGGCAGCCACTGCCTGCCTCTACTCGCCACAATCAAGGATTCGTCCCACGTGACTCAAATTAATTAATCAATCGCAATCATTTAAAATTAAAGAAATTCGTCTGCCTTGAATATTTTTTTTTTTAAATCTGGTGCCTATTTTTACGTCCCCTCTTAATATTGACTGACTTTACAATATTTGGTGCTTTTTAGGAATAGGTATCCAGAAATTTGCAGTCGTGATGTAAGCAGTTCCAACTACGTACGGAGAAAGCCAAATCAAGTTCCGAGGCTTCTACACAATATAAAACAAACTAAATCGACTTTGTAAACTAAAAAATTTTAAAATACGATGCGGTTTGTATTGTGTAGATTGTTCGGTGAAGTTCATTAACGTTTGCCAGTCTCTGAAGTGTTCGGTGAAACTCAGAATTGATGACTTAAGTACTGAAATTTTCTTGGATACCTATTCCTAAAAAGTACCCAATATTTTTTTTTTCCTTTTCGGTTTATTTTTATTTTCAAAATACAATTAACGTATAGTATCTGTTCTGATACTATAGTTACTCTTTTCTCTCTTTGGTCAGTGAAGGAGAAATCCTTCTAGACTGCGGCAATTTTTATTTTTGTCCCAATTCGGAGTGCCACTTTTTTGGGGAAATGGATTTATCCAAGGTGTGAGACATCTGTCAAGGCAAAAGCATTAACGTTAACCAATCTCAATAAAAGAATGAAAGAGAAATAAATGACTAAATATACCTTAGATGCAACCCTTACAGATAGACAAATGGCTACTTTTTGTATCCCCACTTTTTGTATTCTATTCTCTTCAGTGGCAAGATTAAAAAAACACCTATCTACACTAATCTCCCTTTGAATACTTTATTTTCTTCACTGTAAATCTGACTCCTTATTTGTCATATGCATTTTTTTTTTTTTTTTTCAAAGTCATTTGATGAATACACTGAAAAATATAAAATATTTAAAAATCTCAATCTGTAATTTATGCAGGGAAAGATTGATAAAATATGCAACTATAACCAGTAATTAAAACAAATAACAGCAACTCTCTCTTTCTCTTTCTCTCTCTTTCTCTTTCTCTCTCTTTCTCTTTTTCTCTTTCTCTCTCTCTCTCTTTCTCTCTCTCTCTTTCTCTCTCTCTCTCTTTCTCTCTCTCTCTCTTTCTCTCTCTCTCTCTCTCTTTCTCTCTCTCTCTCTCTCTTTCTCTCTCTCTCTCT
The DNA here is from genome assembly GCA_963556195.1 of Sepiola atlantica. NCBI lineage: Eukaryota > Metazoa > Mollusca > Cephalopoda > Sepiida > Sepiolidae > Sepiola > Sepiola atlantica. The sequence goes on along the minus strand of OY744523.1, from coordinate 117,007,089 downwards.
CTTTCTCTCTCTCTCTCTCTCTTTCTCTCTCTTTCTCTTTCTCTTTCTCTCTTTCTCTCTCTTTCTCTTTCTCTTTCTCTCTTTCTCTTTCTCTTTCTCTCTCTCTCTCTCACGTATATGCAAAAACTAAATTCAAATTCTCTCCTAAAATAATTCATTCTCTAGTTGAGCGTTTAAAGAAATAAAAGGGAAGAAATCCTGCTCTTCTTTGTCCCGAGATTTCTTTAGTTTTTATTGTGACATTAGATGTTTCTGAATTGCTAATTGTTTCTTTGCTTTTTATCTATTTTTTTTCCCTCGCAGGTCAGAAATTGTGTCGATTAAGTGAAGAAAACTGCAATGGAAATGGTACTTATGTGCGTAATGGTTATGTCTATGCCAGTTTAACAGGTTATTTGTGTACAGAAACTGTTAGCAACAAAGTAAGTCTTACGATTGAGAAATCATCAACGCCAATCGTTTTTTTTTTTTATTTCTGTTGAAAACAAATATTTATTTTAAAATCTTTTATTTTCTTTTTAAACGTTATTTCTTAAGATTCCATTTTCAGTTTATAAGAGAAATGTCAACTATTTTTGATACGGGTTTTATCATTCATTGTCATAAAAAATGCTGACGTCTTTTTTTTTTTATGCTGTCGTGTCATCTTGTGGAACTCAGATCAATCTGTCGGTTCCTTCCAATGAATTAACCTTGTCCCGAATGAAGGCTGACCAAGCACGGTAGTTCATTGCCAACGTTGCAATGAGCAACAGCCAGTTTTGATTCCATCGATGAACACTGTAGATACGTCGACCGATAATCAGTTTTGCATTTTACTTCACTATTCTGAGCCACATTTTGAGTTGGTCACCACACCACTTCTTCCAACACCAAAATGGAATCGGTTGATTACTTTGGATCAAGAGAACAATAGGGACCCCAGATCATTAACACAAGACACGGGACATATTTTGAAATCACCGGTTGACCTCGCAATACATGTGGTCTCTATTTACAAAACACTTGTAAATAGATCTTTTATTTATGTTAATAAATGCAGTATATTTCGGAATTTTTTTTTTCTTTTAACATGTTAATATTTATTTTAAGGCAGAGAGTTCATAAATAAAACAAATAAATATTAACATGTTTTCTTTTAAAACATGTTTTTGTGTCACTATTTACAAAACAACTCGGGTTTTTTTTCTTTTAACATGTATACGCTTTTTTAAAAATCGGCTGACTTGTAATCTGTCGTTTTGCAATAAACAAAACAATTTATCATTTTTTTTTTTACTTTTATTTACTAAATAAAAAACAAATTTTAAACGCAATTCTATATTTCGTGTTGTGTATTTTAAGAAAAAGTGGATACTTTTTTTTCTTTTCGTAGGAAGGCGAGTAACTAGCGAAGTTTTATTTATTTGTTTATAATTGTTGCTTACAGAAAAAAAAGGAAAAAACTTCATAAATTTTAAATTGCTTCCGTTTAGAAACTGATTTTTGAAGTCTAACTCCGCCCTCGTGGGGAGGCAAAACGAAAGATTACAAGTCAGCCGATTTTTTAAAAAGCGTATATATTTCGTTTATTTATTAAAATAACTTGCGTAATCATCCGTTTTGCCTCCTCAGGCTAGGAGCAATGTGTAGTATGGAAAAATCCTTCTAAACTGAGGTAAGATCCAGAGTGCCCCTTTTTGGGAAGCTTGATTTTTCCCTACAAAACGAAAGATTACTTAAGTACGGTGATAAATATTTCATACCCCCCCCCCCCCCATTTCTGCCCTCGTGAAGTTTTTTCCTTTTTTTTCTGTAAGCAACAATTATAAACAAATAAATAAAACTTCGCTAGTTACTCGCCTCCCTACGAAAAGAAAAAAAAGTATCCACTTTTTCTTAAAATACACAACACGAAATATAGAATTGCGTTTAAAATTTGTTTTTTATTTAGTAAATAAAAGTAAAAAAAAAAATGATAAATTGTTTTGTTTATTGCAAAACGACAGATTACAAGTCAGCCGATTTTTTTAAAAGCGTATACATGTTAAAAGAAAAAAAACCCGAGTTGTTTTGTAAATAGTGACACAAAAACATGTTTTAAAAGAAAACATGTTAATATTTATTTGTTTTATTTATGAACTCTCTGCCTTAAAATAAATATTAACATGTTAAAAGAAAAAAAAAATTCCGAAATATACTGCATTTATTAACATAAATAAAAGATCTATTTACAAGTGTTTTGTAAATAGAGACCACGTGTATTGCGAAGTCAACCGGTGATTTCAAAATATGTCCCGCGTCTTGTGTTAATGATCTGGGGTCCCTATTGTTCTCTTGATCCATTACTTTTCTGATGAATTTGCTTCAAAATGATTCCACACACTGTCTTTGCCTGTAAAAGTGTCTAACACCCAGTGGTACATGCATAAGGAGTCAGTTTGCATATACAACTTTTTAGTCTTCTACTAAAGTGGCAAGTTTAGGCAAACCAAACTCTCTTTCGTTGGCAAATCATTTTCACCCTCTCTGTTGCCAGATTCTAGTTCTGGTTTATCATTTCTATTACATTAAGAAAAAATATGGACCGGAAAGACATATTTCTAAAGTGTCTTTTTCTTTTTCCCAAGTAATTTTTGTTGGTATTCATCCACTAGAGTTTGATTTGTTAGCTTTAAAAACATTCATGAAATTCTCATCTCCAGCCCAACCAAAATCTCTCAAACATTCACAATTTATGAATATGTTCCTTAACCAAAAGTAAAATATTTTTGAATTTAAATTTTGTGAGTTGTTGAAGCTTGCTAAACTTGTCTTCTTTTTCGTTGTTGATTAGTATGTCTTTTCCACATCGGGTTGCATGTTGGCTATGGTCGTACAAGGTGATTTTCTCCATGAAATTCTATCATTTGGCGGTTTTGATGTGGCATTGCTTGAGGTTATTTTTGATCGAGTCACTCCAAGTTTTCTTCGGCATGCTTTTTTCTCAGTTACCTTCGACTGAGATGTATCTACTTCTATTTATCCATCCAGAGCTTAGTTCATACTGCTGCAAGCAGTTGCAACGCAGAGCTGATTCCTCCAGTCTGGGTACCTTCAGCCTCAATAACAGAGAGTTAAAACTAACTCTGTCATCAAGACACACACCACAAATTCACTGAATCATAGCCATGTCATTCCAATGCATCCTCAGAAAGACCGAATTAGTAGGAGCTAAGGAGTATTGACTCGCATGTCACATTGCACTATAGACATAGCTGTTGTAAACTTGACCCCGAGTAACAAACGACAGCTTAAATGGGAAACTCACAAACCCCCCCCCCCCACTACAGTCTGTACATGCGAGATCAGCTTAATTCATATCTTCTACCAGCACAGGTCATATCAGCAAGATAGCAAAATGAGTCCACAACTTCCAACTTTTGCAGACCATCCACAGAGAACTCAGTACAAGGTCTGTCTTCAATTGGGCGAGCAGTAACATCGCATTTTCCACAGAATCTTTGACAGGGACTAGTCTTCCTCAGAGCCCACTGCACCTCTTGTGAACTCAATGACGATAACCTGTGTAAAATACAGAGTTTCTACAAACACCACAAAGAAACTTGCCAAAATTTTTCAGAGTATACAGGTTAGGGCCACTGACCCGAAGACCTTTTAACTCCATATTAGTTTTCCACAGGTTAAACTTTGCATGTAGTTTTTCTTCCGCTTCAGCAATAATTACAAAATCATCAGTATACAGCAGTTTCCAGGGACATCCGGTACAGAATTTCCACAATGATGAATAGCAAAGGATTCGATATTGAACCCTGATGGACACTAACATCTACTTCAAACTAATCACTAAAAGAGCCATTAACACAGACCCTACTCTTAGCATTGATGTATATAGACTGCATAAGGTATAAAATCCAGTCATCAACATGGTCTTCTCCAGGTTGACAAAAGCAAAGACTAACTTCTTGTTGGTTCTGAGATATCTTTCTTGCAACTGCCTCAGAATGAAAATAGCATCCGTTGTGACACAGTCTATGTGCTATAGTATCGTATTATGCCCGTGCTTTACTCGTCCCAAAATGCGAAAGGTGTTGCAGCAAAAATGAAGAAGCAAAACAAGAAAGTTTTTTTGGGTTTTTTTTAAACTTACAATTTATTGTAGTAGAATGTCAACATTTTCTTGGTACACTTTGCTTATTTCGATCGCAAGTCTCGCTCTATTTTTTTCTGATTCTCTCGCGATTGGTGATGTAATTCTGAAAATTGTTTTACACACCTAACTCAAATCGGCATATTACAATACAAACGCTAAAATGTTTATATTTTTGTCTCAACCTTAAAATTATCAAAGCAATCACAGTCGCATTCCAAACACGTCTACCAACACCTCTTGTCTTTTTGATCAATGCGGAGTATAAAATTGTGATTAATGGTTGTTTACATGACTTAAGTATGGGTGATCACAGGACAATCTGCTTGAGGCTCCCCCCCCCCCCCCCCAATTTTCAAATTTTTGCGATATGAAATTCCCTTGATTACTTTAATAAAATATTCTCAAGATTGTGATCAGTGCATGTTTACCCGATTCAATTTTTCTTCATTCTATACTCGTTAACCTGGTTAACATCATGCTGTTAACAATATGCATCACACATAGAGGATGACTTCTATTTGCTATTGTCAGTCCGTGATCCATTTTAACGTTAGTGTTTTGCAAGGCGGTGGTGTCATCCACCCACATACAGCGCCAGGTATTACCAAATGGTCACCCATCTGGTACTGACCAGGCTCAACATTGCTTAACTTTGGTGATCTAACAATAACCAGTGTGTCTATATGAGATATAAGTCTTTGAAAAATAAAAAACAACGCCACCAATAGTGAAACAGACCGTTGTTCCATTCTGTAAGGTAGACATTTGAGAAGCATTTGATTTTTTTTTAAATTATTTTCTTAAAACTATCTTTTTCTTGAAAAAAACTTTTTGTTTTGAAAATATATTTTTTTTCTTTTTGATTTCTTTTTCATTGTGAAATTAAAATTGAGAATTTTCGAAACGTCTTAATATTGTTATCAATCAAGAATGAAGATACACCATAAGCCGATTGAAAAAATATATATTTGAAAAAAAAAATATATACATAATCCTTACGCTGTATTATTTTTTACTCAAGAAAACTATGGTTTGGCCATCCTGGGGATGAAAATGTCACCCAAATTGACAAAAATTGCAAATTTTTAAAAACCCAATTTTACATTCTTTATTATTTGGTCAAAATCCATAAATATTTAGTCTTTGTTTAGATTATTCAATAAGTAGTGACCTCAAGGGGACCACACATGTTTTATTTGTTATTTTTGTTTTGTTTGCTAAAAAAAAAAATGGTTGTTTTTGTTGAAAGGTTAAAATACAAAATGCCTAAAATTAAAATTTTATGAATTCGTTTTTATTGTCTTTGCTTATTTGTTGTTTTCAAAAAAATTGTTTTATTTACTTATTTAAGGTTTTGGTTGAAGTTCGAAGTGCCAAAGATGAAAATATTGTTCCATCTGTGGGTGCCATTGTCACAGCTAAGGTAAGCTCCCTCTCAAATGACAACATTTGAACATTGAACGCAAAAATAACAAAAGTCGATTAAACAATTTATGAAAAATGATTTCTGTTGGTTTTTGTGTTTCTGTGTCATAAGACCTAAAAATTACGCCTCGTCATTTTGTAGGAAATTTGAACAAAAAATTGATATATATATATATAAATATTGCTACCTTTCGAAACATTTTTTAATATTGGGCTGGCGGTCTTATGCCAAAATATCTGATTTAGATGCAAAGCGACTAGAACAGAATGTGATTTTTAAAATGGGGTATCGAGAATATATCGAAGAGATTTAAAAAGTCATATTATAAGTAAGAAAGAACTTATCTGATAAGAAAGTGCCTCAACTTTGAAAGGTGCATTTTTTTTCCTACGTCCAAGAGAGCTGACCTTGAAAATCAACACTCTGTTTTGCTTACCACTTATAGGCGTAATACAAAAATATATGTATATGCTTATATTTTAATACATTGTTCGAGTGATTATCTCCCCCAATGCAGAGAGCTACAAAGATTGAAAAAAATCCATGTTTTCAAATTAGTAAATGTCGTCTGGTATTTTCTGTCCACTTTTGTACAATCTTAGTCTGAGTAATTACACAGAATTCAGTCGCATTTATTAAAAATAAATTTGTTTTGACTTCTTATTCGAAATAAACCAAAATTTAAACAAAAAATGACTGATTTAATTTTTAAATATTTCTTGTGAATTTTTTAAAAAAAATTCTTTAAATACCCCTCCCTCTTCCCCCCCCCCCATCCCAAACTTTACCTAAATGGTAAATCCTTCCAATTTTGAACAAATCTCTATAAGCTATATGAACAGGAAACAATTGCAAGAATGAAATGTTGTTGTGCTGTCAGAGGAAGCTGTATGAATGCATTATTTTAACATCAAATTATGAAATTTATTTCAGATCACAAATGTAAATCCAAGATTTTCTAAATGCCTCATTCAAAATGTTGGTAATACTCCATTACGAGAACCTTTCCGAGGAATGATCAGGTAAAAGGATTTTTCATCTTTTTTCATTGTTGTTAAGAGTTATCGCCCTTGTATTTTAGACACTCAAAAAAAATCAGTCATAGTAAAAGGAAATCAATTGGGAAATATTACAGGCATTTATTTTCTCACAAAAAACTTTTCTGTTTTGAAGAAAGTTATTCAATTGATATCATATCATATTCATTCAATTATTCAGCTGAGCATGAATTCTAAACTGAAAACACAAATAACTGAATGCTTGTAAATTAACACTGAATTGGCCACCCAAAAAGGTAAAATTGAATCAAACAATGATTGATCTTAAGATTACAGTCTGCGTATTTAGTGATGGAAATATTTCAAATTTAACATAACAAATGGACAGACAAAGCCTCGTACAGAGATGTTTGAACGCGTCTAAAAATGTCCTTTCAAACTTAAGCACGACGAACCAACCAACATACGGATGCATGGACAGATACAAAAAAAGTTTCCTTCTAGATAAATGCTGTCTCCTTTTTAAGCATAATGTTTTTGTATCAAACATTTTTTTTTTCATCAAAATGTTTCATGAAAATTATCTAAAATAAAAATGCAATTTTACTCTTTAAAAAAACCAAAGCACAATTTATAATGCTTGTCATCTGTTAATTCTACTTTTAAAAAATGTCTTTGGTTTTAAGTTCCTAAAGTAGAGTTAGTGGTTGTTCAGAAGTTTTATTTTATTGGTGGTACCATTGGAGCACAAGGAGGTAATGGTGCTAGTGTGATTGCAAGAGTTAGGAATGGATGGACTAAGTTCAGGACTTTTGCCATTACTAACCAGCAGAGCGTTACCGCTGTCGATCAAGAGAAGAATCTATCGGACATGTGTACGAAATATGATAATGTAGGGAAGTTAAACCTTACCAGTGAGGGTTGAGGACACATGTGTTGCATGGAGAAAAATGATACAAGGGATGTGCAATGTGAGTCTTAAAGACAGGCTCAGATCTGATGACCTCAGAGGAAGATTAAATCTGGACAGTATTGGGAGATGTGTGCAGAACAGGAGAGTTTGTTGATTGATATGGTTACATTGAAATAATGGATGAGAATTCTTGGGTTAATAGAACAGTTGAGGTAACAAGATCAGGTTGAAGGGAAAGGCCAATATATGGGAGGAAGTGATAAGGATGGATTTAAGAGTTAAATAAAAACCGGTCCAGAGATAGGTTAGTTTGGAAGTGAATTTCTAAAAGCCGTATAACATATGCCAGCATGTAAAACGAACATTAAACTGATGAGAATGGTTGCAAATATATTCCTGTTAAATGTTCATAAATTTTGAACCATCTATATATATATCTATATAAAGTCAAGTATGTTTATGTCTTATTGATTTGTACGGTATTACTGAGTGAATATTTAATATAATCAGATCCTTCTAAGCTAAAAGAAAGATCCAGGTTGTTCTCGATAGCCGTATTTTTAAACATCACATTAAAACGGGTGTGCCTCAGGGACCGATACTTGAACTTTTATTATTCCTGAACTTCATAAACGACTTCCCTGGTTCAATTACGTCTGAGACGGGTATATTTGCTAATGACACGGCACTATTCTAAACATGCGGATAAATCAGACACACAGATATCCAAGGGAATGCCTGAATCCTTAGAAAATGACCTCTGGTCTGTAGTAGAATGGGGCCATATATATATATAATTACATTTAATCCTACCAAGACAGGCTCTTTTCCTTTAACAATTTTAAGAAACTTTTCGAACCACAAATTGTCATGGCTGATAGTACCCTTCCCAAGAGTCCAACGTTCAAACACCTTGGACTAACATTCACCGGCAACATGAATTGGAATAAATACATAAAAGATACTGCCAAGTCTACCGCAACGAAGATGGGCTCACTCTACCGAGCTAGTAAACTTCTCACACCTGCCAGTACTCTATATCTCTATAAAGCTACAATTTGCCTGTGAAGGGAGTATTGTTGCTACATCTGGGCTGGTGCACCAACCACTCGTCTCTCCCTCTTGGACAGGATACAAAATAGAGTGTCTAACCTAATGGTTTTGCACCGTCTAACAAGCTCCAGTCCCGATTCCATCTCCGCAATATTGCATCTCTGTGCTTGTTTTACAAGTACTTCTATGGAATGTGCTCTGACGAACTTGTACTCCCTTAACGTAAATACCCTCGACAAACCCGACAAGCAGCAAAATCCCACCCCTTCACTGTAGAGGTCCCCAGATGCTGGAAAACTTTCTACTCTAGTAGCTTCTTTCCTTAGAGATTGCCTTTGGAATTCCCTCCCTGTTTCCTCGACTGTACCAATATGTAAAAATTTAAATGTAATGTTAACAAACGTCTTGCTTCCCAACTCCCCATTTAGGATGCTCCCTATGAATATGGCCTCTAATCACAGTAGCCCCTTACGTTTCGGTGGCAATATGCCTTGTTTGGAGTGAATAAAAGTTTTTTTTTTTTTTAATGTTTGCCTGGGATAGCTGCAAAACTAATTAACTGATCATTATGAATTCAGTTCATAGAAATTCTGTTTGATATTAGGCATATGGAGGAAGAAAGAAAAGTTCTTAGCAGTTGTAACAGAAATAAACGAGTTCTTGCCGTGAATGTTGTAAAAGAAGGAACCAGAAATTGAAGCTCGGTCAAGCACCTTCAATTCAAAAGAACCCAGAGTTTTGTAAAAAAAAAAAGCCTGGAGATTTGATATACAGAGATGCTGCCAGATGCAATTTCTGCGTCTCCAATGCAAATTTAAAAGGATGCAGTAAAATCTTGTGTCCAATTTTTATCTTAAAATAACAAACATTACTTTTTAAGATAATTTAAATTTATTCCTTCTCTACCACATTTCCCTGAGTTGTTAACCATTTGTCAATTTTGTATTTTAATTATTTATATCTCTATTTATATAAAGTTAGGTATGTATAAGTTTATATATCTGTATGAACAGGGTTAACTCCTAAATTAATTAACTGATCATTATATGAATTTTGGAACACAGCTGCTCGGCATAAGAGTTGGTCATGTGGACTATATTTAGTTTTATGCGATAAGGGGCTAGAAACCCTTCTTGATAATTCAGATTCCTCTGATTTTGGCAAAATTTTAAATGGATATTAGACATCAATTAATAAACATTCCCCAAATTTCAGTTCTTTTTGAGTATTTTAATGAGTTGTTAGGGAGGCATAATATGGGCACAACCTCCCATTTGAAAACTTAAATATTTCAATTTGTATAAAATTTGATAAATAGTTATTTGACACCAATTGAGCAAGATTTTCTGAATTTGAATTTCTTAAGACCCCTTAAACTTAAGCCTTAAATTCTAGAAATTTTTCTAGGATAAAAATTATTAACTCTTCGAAGGTTATGTTTTCGGTAGAGTTTGTTTGTCACTATGTTTATTTGCTTGTGTACAACCTAGTGTCCACATTACTTGAGTAATAATTATCAAACTTGGTCAAAAAATCAATCATGATCTAACTTAAACTGATTTAATTTGGGGATATCAAAGTCAATTATCAAGTCCATGGAAAAGGTGAAAGTCCTACTTTTCACAATAACTTTGGTTCTTTTCATCTTAAAGATTCGCTACTTGGCCCATGAATGAAGTCCCGCATCTTATATGGCTTTGACCTTCAATCATGGTTGAAATTTTGATTTTTTTCCAAATTTGATGCATGGATCTGATGCTCTTTGATAACAGTAACAACTATGCAAAACATCTAGCCTGATCAGATAGTTTTTGAGTTATCAACATTTCCATGGTATAACTTCTGGAATACTTAATACAATATGAAGACTTTGATCCATCCTTCTTTTGTCAGACAGGTATGTAGTCTCACAACTGACTTATGTTTTCATTTAATATTTCTTGATTTTAAGCTTAAGTGATGCAAAACTGTTCTATTTGATAAATTTATTTAGTTATTAACTTATCTTGGAAGGCAAATTGTGCTTTCTTTTTTTTTTATAAATTCTAGTTTATAAATGTAGAATGCTGTTTTTCTGACACGTTCTCTTGTTTTTATGTGATTGTGATATTTGTTCCATAAAGATAAATGATGTCAATTTCAGATTGAACATTATTTGATTTCCTACCCAGGAAAAAAAAAAAGAAGAAAAATCTCATTTAATTTTTTTTTTCTTTAATGTAGGAAAGAAGATGTCCGTGCCACAGAAAAGGACAAGGTATTTTTTTTTTCTATCCCAACACTCATAAATAAATATGTGGGTCTGCTTTGATTTATGATAGATTGTTCCCATTCCCAGTTCTTAACGTATAATTTGTATGTACAGTTCAGCACTCGATATTTCCACCCGGCACAATTATTTGATAGTTTTAACAATAAAATCTAACATGTAAAGTAATCTTGTCAGATTTTGAAATTTAGACTTGAATAGCATTGCATAGGACACATTGATATTTGATTCAGCATAACCATTTTGTCGGGTTTTTTTCCTTCCAGCATTTCTTACAATTCCTAAATATCTTTTGCTTCAGTTTGCTTACAAAAAATTTTTCCGGTTGGGAAGATTGTTACTATGGTAACAATAATCGTACATAATGAATCAAATAATGTAAGGGAGATAAATGTTCACAGCTTAAAATATGACTTATTTCCCTTTGATTATTTGATTCATTATTGAGACTTTTTTCCATCTCTTTATCTTTTTTCTATATTAATAAGATTTTGTGACGATTTTAGCATGTTTCTGTGTATGTGTTTCTCGCCTATACGTTACTTACACATTATATATATATATATATTATACATGTATATATATATATATATTATACATGTGTATATATATATATATATTTTAAATTTTCCTTTTAATGTAAATTAATTTTAAAATGTGCAACCAATGATTCCCGGGCAACGGCGGCTAGATACAGCTAGTATTATATAAAATCCCAGAAAATAATTACGATGCTTAGATACATATGTAAATGTTTACACTAAGGTATTTTTAAATGGGAGAAATTTGAGTTTTTTTTATGAAATTTTAACCAATATGAAATATTTTAAGAAGTATAGATTTGTATTTAAGTAAATTCAATTGAACTTTCATCATAGAAGAATTTTTTTATCTTAAAATTCTCTGATATTTGGGTTTTTTGTACAATTGTTTTTCTATGAAATTCTATCGATTAGTAAATATTGGTTTGTTTATTTCTTTTTATTTAATTATTCTCTTAAGATTTATTCAAGTAACGATACTCAAACTCAAAAATCATGACTTGTGCAAACTGGTTTCTCTGGTACTCAGTCATTTCCTTTCGTTCAAAAATAGGCACTAGTATTATCTACTAATGATGCCTATTTTAAAAGTGCTCCACGTCGCCTTCAGACCACAGTTCAACAGGCATCAAGTTGAATTTGATTAAAAATCAAGAAATCTCAATCATATACAAAATACGGTGTTATCACTTTCTGTATGCAAGTGATTACGTGATATCCATGTTTGTTAGTGACAATTACGACAAGCATCTGATGTGATTAACAACCGAAAATAAATGCGTTCTGTTACGAACATTTAACTTGCAATCATAATGAAACGGCAAAGATGAACGTGTGCTTATTATATATCCATTAATATCCTGTCTGATGGAAGTACTGTCTTAGCCACTCAAACTGTATTACCACCCCTGGTTGGTGGCTGATGAGGATGGGGTATCATGCCTGCTATTACATGTATGTTAAAAATTGTGAACAACCTCCCCCCCCATCGCTGCCAGTACTTTTTTTCTTTTTACAATTATCTAATTATAGTGAAACTTTAAGCATTTATGAAAAAACGAATTGCATACTCTCTCTCTGGAGAGCTTCGCCACATAATTGAGAGCAGAATTGCCGCCCAAGGGCAGTTGTTCCATTATATCAACACGTGTGTTGATTAGCAGGTTAAACTGAAGTACTTCCTAAAGGCATCTTCGAGGACTTTTTTAAAAAGATTTTTTATAACAGCGAGATTTCACCATTCTTTCACATACAGTGCCTGGAATTCCCAAATGGTCACCCATTTGGAACTAGCCAGGCTCAATGTTGCTTAACTTCGCTGATCTAATGAGAACTGGTGTTTCAATGTGATTATGCCATATTTTATTCAGATAAATGATTTTTTTCATGTATGATATGTAAAGCTAACATTTATGAAATATTTTGCAAATCACTTTAAAGTCACTCTCCCTCCCTCCCCCACTTCCTCTCTTGTCAATTTTTATTTTTTATTGCTGAGTCAGCACTTATCGAGGTACACGATAATAAGGGTTAATGATTTATGAGGACAGTTTATGGCAAGTGTTTATCTAGATTAAATTTTAAGAGGACCCTTTTGTAGCCTTCAAGGAAGCAATCTTGTGGAAATGTGTTCCACGGGTGGGAAGTTCTTGGAAAGAAACTCTGTTCATGGAAATTCTATTTGATATTAGACACACAGAGGAAGAAAGGAAAGTTCTTTGCAGTGGTGGTAGCCAGACAAGTTCTTGCTGTGAAAGTTTTACAAGGAGAAACCAGAGATTTAAGATCAGACATGCACCTTCTATAGAAATAACGATAGAGTAGTGAAAAACTAGAAATCTTTCTTCTTTGAGAAAGGGGCTGTAGAGAACAAGAGATGATCCTCCACTATATTGCAAAGTCAATTTTCTACTCTGTCAAGGCAATAAATAGTGCTCTAAGTGGCACCTCCCCTGATGTGACAGCAGTACTCCATCTTAGGTGTATCTGATTCTTATATAGGTAGAGGATTGCATAAGGAGTCAGATACTTTCTAGAGCGATAGAATGATCCAACTATTTTTCCAGCAACTTTACCGTGGCCTTTTGGCTGGGAGCAGGGTCTGGTGTTTGTTCTGATGCTTCACTTCATCTTTTCTGTCCTTGGTCAGTGAAGGAGAGATTCTTCTAGACAGAGACAATTTTAATTTTTGTTCCGATCCAAAGTGTCCCTTTTTGGGGAGTTGGATTTTTTCCACATTAAAACTGACCTTGTGTCTAACTCTGTCCTCATGGGGAGGCAAGTAAATAGGAACCTTAGCAACAGATTGGATATGACTTATATTTCTGATGCAATTATTTATTTCAAATACTTATGATATATTTTATGATAAAACATATCTTCCCTGAAGGTGTTCTTGAAATGGCAATATTTTAATTGAAAATAAGATTAGAAATTTGAAAATGAAACTAACCTTTAAAAAAAGTGTATGAAAAGTTGTTGATGGTATCCTTTAATAAAATATACAATTTTATGTTATACCATGAAAAAAAAAGGTTTAATTTGTCATTAAAATCATATTGTTTGAAAATTTAAAGTGATATTCTTTTCATTCTTCTGTAATTTTATGCTAAACATATTTAACAGAATTTTTGGTTGAGATCATTTAAAAAAATTTTTTTACAAAGTTTGAATTATAACATTTTTTTTAATTAAATTAAAATGGCAACAATTTGAATGGATCACCTTTAAAATTTGAATTAACATATTTATTTTCTATATCTAATATTTTTTTATTTTTTTGCCGGAGAGGTCTAATAATTTTACAGTTTCTTTTAATGGTTAAAACTTCAGAAATGTAAAGCTAACTTAAAAAAACACATTATCAAAAAAATAAAGTTAATACCTTAAATCCAGACAAAATGTATTAGTTTTTATTGCTTTTAAAAAATTATTAATTTACTCCTTTTTAAAAAAAGTTATATTAATCATTTACTAAAGTTAAAATTACAAATGCATTGATTGAAAGGTTACATGTAAAACCAGTTTATATTCGTTTAGGCTTCAGTACATCTTACTTCAACAATTGCAATAATAAGAACGACATCTTCATTGAACAACAATCGGTAATAACTTGCATTTTAAGCTATATTCTAAACAAAAAGTAATATTTTGACAAAATCCAGTTTATAGATATTTTAATTTACTAATTTGTTTCAAAACGGATTTCTCTGAAAGATATTGGATTCTAAAGTATTTTTTAAAGAATTTAATTACTCTTTCAAAATGCTTCAAAACTTATTTTAGGTCATTATCTTTGAAATTTAATCAAAATTTAACTAAAACAAATCTATATTATTTTACAGAATTACCCAAATGCCATTCATGGAATTTTTTATAAAATTTACAATCTTTTCTGTAATCCAACCATATTTAGTACAAATAAATTTTAGTCTATGCTTGACTTGTCCAGAAAGTTTCAGCGTTTCAAACATGAATGTGCAAGTCTGTGTTTAATCACTGTTCAATGATATAGGGGACCACTTTTGTGATCAGTAGGAAGTGTGATCCTGAATGGGCTTCGCACTCACCTGACTTAACCCCCTCCCCCAATTTTTTTTTTATCTGTATGATTAGCTCAAAGATAATGTTTTTAACAATTTTGAACATCATATCTGGGTGTGCTTATCATTGAACAGTGATAAAACAAAGACTGTTGGCCATTCATGACTGAAACTTGATGGGCAAGTCAGGCATAAACTGACGTTTATTTGTACCAAATATGTTTATATTGTTTTGGGGGGCACCCTAAACTACATTTTAAAGATTAATATACTAAAGTCCATGATGATCCATATATTAAAGAAATTAATAAATTTTTCTGTAAGTAAAGACAAAAAAAAAAATCTTATCTTAAATTGAAGTGTGACAGACCGAAGAAAATTCTGTCTTCAACTTGAGCATGGAAGACCTAATATTTAATCATTTCAATGAGATGCATGGATATATCTAAAAAGATAAGTTGGTAAAAATGTCTCTCGGATAGCTGTTTGCTTGTCTTTCTAAAAATTGGAGATTGAATCCCAGAATTTTGCCAATACTTATAATGTTTATTAGGATCAAAGTTTTGAGACAGAGATGCCAATCTGAACAAATCACTTTAATATTTGGAATTAAAATTGTTCACATTATTTATCTGATATTTTTTTCTCAATGTGTCACCCTGGTCCCAGTGAAATTTGTATTTCCATTCTTCTATTGCAAATCACAAGTGACACTGAGACACTTTGTATTTAGGAGTTTGTACCATGACTGTATTGGCTTACTAAAAATTTATGGTTAAAATGAGAAAGAAAAAATATAATTTTATATTTTCACGCAATGAATTTTAATTCTATCCAAAGTATTCTGAAGTTTTTTTTTGTTTTTAGTGAATGAATATTTTTATGGTAAAGTTTTACAGCTGCTCCCCCCCCCCCAAAAAAACAAAACAAAAACAAATTGCTTAAACATTGTCTAAATAATAATTTAGACAATATCAAATGAATTATGCCAAAATATTACCTCTTTTAAAGTGAGTGGGAGGAGGTGTTTTTTTTTTTTATTTTTTATTTTTTTTTTTACAATGTTTTTTTCTTTCTTTGCCAGGTTGAAATGTACAACTGTTTTCGTCCTGGTGATATTATTGTAGCGAAAGTCGTATCCTTAACAACAAAATTCTTTTCTTTTCACTTATAAAAAAAAAAAAAGTAGCAAACAATTTTCAAAGAAATAATATTTACTTAGAAACTTTATTTTTCTATTGAATGTTGCCAACTTTTTTATCGATTTAAAAGCCTTAACACTTCTTAGTTGTCCCTGGGAGATGCTCATTCGTACGTTCTTAGCACGGCTGAAAATGAACTTGGAGTCGTCTTGGCAACAAGTGAGGCAGGTAAGTAAGACTTAAAATTAACTTTTTGTTTCTTTCTTTTTTATAAAAGATAAAATCGTTTATCAATTTGTCCTCATTTAGGATTCGTGAGATGCCAACCCTCTTGGTAGAATTTTAGTTTTATACTTCCTCGCAAGATGCTACAGTATTTGAGCGCATATTTGACAGCCATTGCTTGATTGACAACAATGTTAAAAGAAAATCTTTACAAATTTTTATAAATTCTAACGCAATACATCAAGTGAGAGGATTTGCTGAGAAAGCACTACACTTGCCTATCATGGAGGAGGTTATCCTAAGTATGAATAGATTATGCTGGTATGGTCATGTGGAATTTTGATCTTCCTGGATAAACCGTTGCAGAAGCATGAATGTCCTAAATCGCAGGAAGGTTGGCAGGCCAAGGAAAACTTGGAAGCAAGTGATTGGACAAGACCGCACAAACAAAGGTGGTTGGATACTCTACACAAAGATCTCAAGACAGCAGAACTCTATCCGATTGAAGCCTTTGACCGTGTATGGAAGAAGGGAGAAATCCAGCGCGGACTACACTGCAAGATAAATGCAGAAGAAAAATTATGATAGGCTAGAAAAAGGCACACTTTTTACTCACCAACTTTTGTGTGATGGGATGTATATATATTTATTTATATACAATACACATCGGTCTTTATTATAGGGTGGAGGATTGTAAAGATTTATTTACATACTAGCTGGTTTGCCGAGTTGCTATCACTTCGCAAAGTTCGCTATTTGAAATACTTGAAACATTAATTTTAAATAATAAACATTTCATTCATAACTTTGTTGTAAACAGAAAACAAAATCTTTCTCCTTTATTCATATAGATAAACGGATTAAAATTTTTGGTAATTTTGATACAAATTTTATTGATCTTTTAAATGTGATCGTAAGGAAAGAAAAAAATCAGTTTGCTTTTTCGCTTGCAATTTAGAAATAAATCGCAACTTGTTCAAAATCAAGTTGATCCCTCTAAATCAAGTTGATCCCTCTAAAGAAAGGAAGATTTGAACAGGAAATAAAACAATATTGCGAAACAGACCTATTTTTTATATTCAAATCAAAACAATCATTGAATTAAAAACTGTAACAAATAATCGTTATTAATTACATGTCCTTTTTCAAAACCAATATGCAAATTAGTTAACCATGTGACTGATATCACATACGCATAAGCAGTTTATAAAAAAGATGGTGCGTCTATTGTGTAAAGTTGAATTAACTTGAAATAAAGCATTTTGACTTTACTGTTAGTGCAAGAAATGGGCCCAACTTTCAGATTTATTCCTTTAGATATAAAATTGATACAACTTAGCTAAGTCTAGTTCAAATACTAAAAGGCCTATGGCATTCAATAATGCACTGTGACATTGGAAAACACCAATGTCTGTGAGTTAAAGCCAACCAGTAACAAAGTTTCTTAAATAAATCTAGTGCCCCTTCGACGTAAATACACTAGACCAACCCGACAATCAGTTAAATCCCATCCATTCACTGTGGAGGTCCCCAGATGCCGGAGAACCTACTACTCCAATAGCTTCTTTCCTCGTGCTGCCGGCCTCTGGAAATCCCTCCCTGCTCCCGGTTTCCCCGACTGTACTGACATGCAGAAGTTTAAAACTAATGTAAACAGACATCTCGCTGCACAGCTCCCAACTTAGGATGTCACCCAAAACTTCCACCCTAATTCTCAATAGCCCCTTACGTCTACAGTGGCGGCCTGCCTTGTTTGGGGTGAACTATGTTAAAAAAAAAATATTAATTTTTTTTTTTAAATTGAAGGTAATATATACATAGAAAGTGGCATAGTTTTCTTGAAGCATTGTGCATATTGTATAAAGTATTGTTAATGAAGGCGATGACAGACTATAAATACAAAATACATAAAATATCTAGAGTAGAATCCTTCAAGCAACATTATGAATTTACCCTAAAACTGCATTAATAAGATTGACTGTCAAACTAAATGTATTATATACAAAACCACAATTTCAAAGGCACACAATATCTACATTGGTAATGCAGAGTATACTTTCAAAAATGCTACGCAAACAATGCGATTTTCTTTCATTTGGATAAACAGTCATAGGAAGACTTTCTATATACATATATTTTGATGCAGGATTGATCCAGATATAAACTGAGGAATTATGAAAAGAGCTTCCAATTATAAACCAAGCTCTAAAATGTGTAAGTTGTCTATAGGGGAGAGGCTGGCTATAGTTACATACGCCTCGGCTTATAAATTATTGAATTGCCACTGTTGACCAAGGGAAGAGTCTACCAAGCATGTGTATGCAGTGTGATGGTATATAGAAGAGAAACCTGGGATGATACGATGGATGTGTAATACTAGTTTTAAAGACAGGCTTAAATCTGATGACTTCAGAGGATTAAATTTGGAATGTATAGGGAGATGCATGCAGAACAGGAGACTTTTTTGGTGTGGTCACATTGAAATAATGGATTAAAGTTTAGATGTAGAACAGTTGAGATGACAGGGTCAGTTGACAGGGGAAGATCAAGAAAAACATAGAAGAAAGTGATAAGGATGAACTTGAGAGAAAGAGGGATAAATAAAGACCTTGCCAGAGATAGGTTGGTTTGGAAGTCAATTTCTAAAAGCCGTCCAACACACACCTGTTAAATGGTGAGGGGGTACGTTTGCTAGTATTCATCTTGTGATTTAGATTCAGGGACCGGGGTCTCAGGTCAGCAAGTGCATTCAATGTCATTTCGACTCTGTCTTGTACTGGAAACGGACATGGCGTCACATGGTTAGAAAAGAAAGGGGGTAAGCAATTCATTGGGAGCTTGTTAGGGGTGGGGAACGCCACATGTAGAGAATGTCTTAACATCAAGGGTCTCAGGGCTCCAAATGATCCTTAGCCTGGAATGCGCCTCCTGCCCCATTGGTCAGTGATTTAGAACAGATGATCCCAAGCGAATAAACCTTATCCTGTCTTCAACCATAGTCTCTTCTTGGTTCTTTTTTGGGGTATAAACGAACTTGTTTGCTGGTAGCGTTTCCTTAGTCGGGCAGGATCACTGTTAGGTACGCCTGCTGGAATGAACGGCCAGCAAGGTATGTAATGAACGTTCATATATTTTAACTGATTGTGACTTGTGAGACATTAGACCTCCCCAAAGAGGGGAGGTATATGTAAATGGATGTTAAACCAAATATGAGGATTATTTATTATAAACATCTCTTTTGCACACCAATATAAAAAAAAGTAAAAATAATCCCAAATCTGCATGTTCTTCATTTCACTTGCTCAAAAATTTAAGAGTGTCTTCTTGAATGGCAATCTTTTTCTTTTGTAGGTTATACAATGGTTCCGATCAGTTGGTGCAGTATGCAGTGTCCACACACTTTAGCCAAAGAATATCGCAAAGTCGCTAAAGTTCAACAACAATTTATTGAATATTCTGATAAAGTCACTTCATAAACAATCACACCTTTTGTCGTTTTTTGTTTTCCCCACAACTTTTCATTTAATAAATTTTTTTGCCTCAAATCATTTTTTCTAAAGTAACAAAGGCAAGCGAAGTGTTATCCACTGTCACTGATGTCTTCCACATTGCAATCATCTGCCATCTTTCTCTCTGTAGTAGTAGTGGTAGCAGTTGTGCCATGCTTTACCTCGCAGTTACAAATACGTGTCGACAGCATGTTGCCGTCTAAATATTAGTACCAGAAAGAAAAAAAATCAACATGCTCGTATTATAGTTTACTGATTTATTTGTTTTCTTTTTCATTTTTCTGACCAGAGAATTTGAAACTTAGTTTGCTATTAAGTGTAACCAATTTTCCTTTCTCAGCTGACTTTCATTTTTTTTTTTTTAATTTTCTTATCTTTTTGTTTTTGCTAGGGATAAGGCATTCGGATGCCAGACATTCACCCGCTATTTCAGACACTCCAGCTGAGAGATCTTTTTAAGATTCTAACCGTGTATCTCTCTTGCACTTGGTTCACCGGGTATATTCGCCAGGTAGTTTTTGAAATTCTTTTTGATTAGTCCGGTTGCTCCTATAATTACTGGGATGATTGAGATCTTCCTAAGATTCCAGTTTCTTTCCATCTGTATCGGACATTATCTGTAAAACCAAAAAGACTGATTAATCATCTTCCTTTACGTCACTACCGGAAAGTGACTCTACTGTTTTATAATGGTGTCTCCTACATGATTATGTTAAATAACATACCAACCAGTTATAAAAATTGAGCCATAAGTAAATTATTTTTAAAACGAAACACAAATTTGCATCAGTTTCATAATATCAATACAGAATGATCACAATATATGGGTCACAAAGTCAAAGCCGCCACCTAGGTAATTCATATAGACTTCTCCCATTTTATTTCAGCCAGAGTACCATGCCCCGGCTGTATTATGATGTCTCACAATACAGTCCTTTTGACTATTTGCCCTTGTAATGCCTATGGGTCGTCACCCCTTGTCTATTTCAAGGGTCAAAATCGCAGCATTATGCAACCTGATGGGGTCCAAAAATGTATTACTCAATGAACCCCTTAAAAATTGACCTATGGCAAGCAACTGCTTCCGCAAAACATGAGATAAAAAACAGCAACAAAAATATAATTTTTCTCAAATTGCATGCATATTTCACAGAAAGGGAAACTCATTTTCATTATTTTTTTATTATTTTCCTTAGACTGATAAACAATACATTTGAAATTTCTATTTAAAAATGAAAATTTCAAATGTGTTTTGTGCATGTGGATCCTCTTTTCTTCATTGTATTTTTTTTTCTGTGTGTGCATATTTATGTATACATGTTTATGTGTGTGTGTATATATGTGTGTCACATATATATATATAGTATTTTAAGGATGCTTGGTGATGTATGAAGCATAAAAATGATGTTTATTTTTTATTTTGATATTTCTAGCAGTCCTCCGTACTTTGTCAAGAATAATACGAAACAAATAAAATTAAAACCGTTGAGAAAACTAAAATTTTCAACTTTGTGCAGCATTTATTCTTTGTCTTAACATGCAAGTTAGTTCATGCAAAATCTCTCTACTGATTGGCAAAGAAAACCGGTCTTATTTTTATATACACACACACACACACACACACACATATACATATATTAGTGTTAACAATGCTCTAGCTATGAATGTATTTTTTTTAGCTGTTCACTTAAAAATTGCTAATTGTGCGTGTATGCGTGCGTTTCTTTATCTTTTTTAAAAATTTAAGTCTGTCCCTTTTAAATGTGTTGTTCTTAAGATAATTGCCTATTTAATTAATTAGAATCATACTGATTTGCCTTAGTCTTTGCTGCCCCCAACCTTGTTTTCCTTTCTTTCGTGGTAACCCATTTTTTCTTTTTTGTTTGTACATGTTCTCCTCATGAAAGCCGTGGTGTTGTCCTCTGTTTCTGTCTTTCCACGTTGCAATCATCTGTTATCTTTCTCTCGGTGGTAGTATGAGCTGCTTCTTGTTTTAGCCAGCAGTGTGTTGCAGTCTCAAAGACATTCTAGTATTACGGTGTATTGGTTTATTCCTCTTTTCATTTCCCTGGATAGAGAATTCATGAAACCCAGTTGGCTATTTAGTGTACACAATTTTCTTTCCTCAGGCTGACTTAAGATGAGGGAGCATAAGTCTTCGAAATATACGTCTGTATTGGACGTTATTTGTGGAACCAAAGAGACCAACCACCATTCCTCCTTTTTTACATCACTACTGGAGAATGACCCAGCTGGGTTTTTTTTTTTCCTTTTTTTTTGCCACATAACTTCTGTCTCACACTTCATTATATTATACCTTACCTACATGCTTTTTAAAAAATTTATAACAAGTTAGGTCTTCTGAGAAAAAAAGTTTATAATTAAAGAAAAAAAAAAATTTTCTTATAGATTCAATCTGCATGCTATTAACACCAGCTTCAAAGAAAGGAAATAAAGTAAAAGGTGGAATCTATCAGAGAAATGGATGCACAAGTTTCAATGAAAAAGAAACATGTTTAGAAGCTTTCAAAAATTGTAGCAGGAATAATTTAATGGTATAGCAGTGTAAGAGAAACCAGTCGTGTCTTGTCATCGTTCGGAATACAGAAAATATTTGAGTGCTATGTGGGACATGTTTGAATTCAGGGGCCCGGGTATGCTGAGAATTACGTGATTCTCAGCATATCCGGGCCAGAGTACAGATAATTATTTTTGCAGTATGTTTGTAATAAAATTACTATCTGTTGTAGAACGCACTCTGTAACTCTGTTTCTCTCTCTATGTTTATGCACCTTTATTTTATTACAAAAATAATTATGAAATATAACAATTAAAAAGGGAAAGGAGATACCAGAACAACTTGTACAATCATCAATAAAAGATACTTATCTGATGGTGGATTAGTAGGTTCCTCCCAATCCTATCTAAAGTATTAACTACTTACTGTTTTACAGATTATTAAAAGAACCCAGAACAAGCAAGTTAGTTCCTAATGTGAGTGGGTATTGCCTAAGGAATAAAATAAATGTGGGTAGATTTTGCGGGGCCAGATGGTGTCCTTCAAAATAAGTACAATTTTAGGGCGAGTCAAGGACAAAAAATAATGTCTGGGGAGTGGGCATCTTGGAGGAACTCTAATACCAATAGAATAAAGTCGGGGACAGAACGCAATCATACAGCTAGCTAAGAGATTTTTATAAATGGGTAAGGTTTTAGTCAAACCCTAGGTCGGCACGTGCCTAGGCAGGGAACACATATTCAAATTTATTTCCTCTTAATACACATTAACTATCGGTGTGTGTCCACCTACTTCTAAACTGCACGGTATGTAACCTCTTTCTATCACATCTGATTTTGACTTTAAGCTGATACTTAAAATACAAAATCAAGTCGTAATCAGAAAGAGTTGAAACCCCACGCCCTATGTCTAAACATGAAGTCCACACTATTAGTTTAGCTACGGCTAGGATCGCAAGAAACACTATTCTTTCTCCCTAGGACTTCAAAGGATCCACATTGTAGATGACGAATGCTGCATCAAAGGATATCAACTGCTTGGGTACGATGTGATCCGTCACCCTATTGACATACTTCCCAAACCATAGAAGCTTTCTGCAGTTGAAGAAGGCATTCTCAGCCGTTTCTACTTCATTTACATTACAGCCTCGACAAAAAGCACCGTTCTCTAATTTAGCTTTGTGAAGCCCATCATTGATGGGTAGCACATTACAGACCAATCACCCGGTCACAGAAAACTAAGAATTATTGAGATATCCCTGGCCTGCCGTTCAACTCCACTGAGAACCGATCTTCTCCGACCATCCCAGTCTCTCCCAAAGCGGATCTGGAGCGGTACCACCACTAACTTCCAATACAGCGTCTTCTTCATGCAATGTCACTGGATCCCGACAACAATCTAAGAGCATTCGGTGAAGAACTGTGTCCCCCCCCCCCCTCTAAGTTTGCAACGGTATTCACCAATGTGTTCGGGGATGAGTTTGAGAAAAGCGTTCTCAACTGCAGGGCCACACGCAGACTTCTCTGTTAAAGTTGAACTCAGGAATGACAGTCTCTCGACATGTCTATGACTTGCCAACCCTCCCTCGTTCGGACATTGAGTATAGACCTGTCTACAAACTAACGACTTCCTGCCTTTTCAACAGATGTAAGAAGACAAGTAAAAACCGCAGGCAGAAGTAGTAGAATCGATCAGTAAAGGATGAGAGGAAAGACACATGGCGCATGCCTCCACTCTACCTTTAAGGGAAAGCCCCCTTCCAAGCAAAATCCTAACAGACGTTTCAACCTTTCATCGTGCTTTCAACCAATTCTGTTCAAGCTGGAGACCGGGTCTGAACCAAACGCCAAAAATCCGAATCAGGTCATCCACTCAGTTAAAAATGCCTGGCAGCGCAGCCGCACTGCTCCAGTCAACCAGCTTTAGTCCATTGGATTTGCCAAAATTAATTACAGCCTCTGTAACGTCTTTGTACCGTTTGAGTGCCTTAGTCAACGGGATAATTTCTTGAAAGCTTGATCCGCATACAGTGACATCATCGGCATAAGTGGAGACCTTGGTATGCGCACCAACAGGAAGAACAATTCTGTGTAGGGCTGGTCTTGCGAAGAAAGGTTTCTAAAGCTAGACCGAGAAACAGCAAACGATCTCGACCACATTCCGTTTACCTACACCACTGGCGATACAGAATGGAGATCCATCTGCGGAAGTCCGGATTAAAATAGGTAGTCTCTAGAACAGATCTCAGGAAACGATGGTTGACCCTGTCAAAAGCTTTGGACTGATCTAAATTGATCAGTGTGGCTTTGGTGTCGTCTTCTAACTCCTCTATGATTGTACGAATCATGCAAATTGTTCTGAATATATCTCCTCATTACAGCATAATTCTGATCCAGCCCAATCAACTCACCAACAACAACCTGAAAACAATTTGCAAGAACTCTTGCTAAAATCTTTAATTCTGTGTTAAGAGTTATGGGCCTAAAATCATCTCTAAACCCCCACTATGCCTGTCCTTTTACTTCAGCAATGTGATCACTCCCTTAGTGACTTGACTAGTAATAGATCCCTGATCAAACCAATGGTTGAACACATCTGTCAGAAGAGGAATGAACATGTGCCACAGCTTCAAGAACAATTCATAAGCCAAATAGCTGTCAAACTCTTAGACACGGAGTCTGGGCAGTTGGGTGAAGTCATCCGAACCCCTCACAAATCTCTGGAGTCAGTACGATGGTGTGTCCTTCAAGGTTTTGCACACTTCAAATGTAATTATCTGACCTGCGACGGACTACAGCTCTGCGCTCTTCAGCGTCAATATTAACAGCTTTCTAACTTAGCCCTGACTACTTGACCTTCATGCCGCTAGTTAGCTGAACGTTTCAGGTCCCTCATAGCTAGTGCTATGATTAAATGACCTAACCAGTGGAACGTAAGATAAGATAGGAAAATTATGTCACCTCTTCCAACTAACATCCTGTCCAAATAAATACTTGGATGGGAAGGCACACAAGAAGTCCACGTTCACGTCCATATCCCCTGTCTTGGGTGATTGAAGTGGAATCTGTCGACAAGATCACATGAGGCCATCAGGTCAGACAGACTGCTCTCGCACCTATTCGACCCTCTATCCCATCCTAACCCACCTTGTATATCTTGGGATCAAGTATGGCATTCCAATCTCCCATTAAAACTAGCCACTCCAAACCTGTGAGAAACACCTCCAACCGCCGAAAAAAGGAAACCTTCTCCAGAGTGATGTTTGGCGCATAAACCGCAACAATTCAAAACTTGCTAACAGCAACATCAGC
This sequence comes from Sepiola atlantica, assembly GCA_963556195.1. Classification (NCBI taxonomy): domain Eukaryota; kingdom Metazoa; phylum Mollusca; class Cephalopoda; order Sepiida; family Sepiolidae; genus Sepiola; species Sepiola atlantica. The sequence goes on along the minus strand of OY744523.1, from coordinate 116,981,509 downwards.
CACGACAAGCCTGCCCTCGGCATCTGTGTGTACGTTTACATTTGTGGACAGAGTGCGACTCACAAACAAAAAAACTCCTGTACCATAAACATTGCCGTATGCTGAGAAGACATCATAATCTATAGTCGGCACACAACATTTCTTGTAGCGTAGCCACATCTATGTTATGGGACAAGAGGTTCCTCAGCATGCGAGCAGCACTTTTGTAAACATGCACTGGGCAGCATGTTTAGTGGTGCATGCGAATGACAGGCTTGCTGCGGATGAGAGATGTTCAGCCACAGAAGAAATTGAAAATGTCTTCGATTTTGGGTTCGGCCATGCAGAATTGGATTTCTCTTTGAAAAAAAAAAAGTGTCTCTTTAAACAGGAGTTCATGCTGAGAGATTAAGACTCTGAAAAAATAATGCTTATAGATTGTCTGCAGATAAGCCCTTTTGAGTGGATACTGGCTAGTCGTTATCTCAACTGGATTTCTGGTTGGTCAAATAAGATGACTGAGAAAAAGACCGGAATCTAAAATTTCCGGTCAAAAGTAAATATATTCAAGTTGATAGTCAGGTGGTGGCAGTTAGTCTTGAGCCTCTGAGTGTCACAGAGGCAGTTTGGTTATTTGAGGGCTGACAGGGGTTGGGTTTGTGTGTCTCTCCAATCAAGATAGACCGTGGGACTTATGTTTTGATTTGGTCGGGCAAAAATTTCTCATTTGGCAAGTCTGTTGTTCAGAAACGAGTACCAGCGTAACCTCCAAAAAATAAACCTCTGTTATTTGTTTTAAACTGGAGTTATGGATTTATTTGGAGGGAGAATTCTTCTGTTGCAGCACTGACTGTGACCGGTGTCAGAATCAAACAACAACCTTGGACTGGCATGAACTAACAATCATGGCATGTGCAATGGATGCACCCAGACACATTCATACCTCTAGTATTAAGACTCACCAAGTTTAAAGACATGTCCATTGCTCTATTCACTGTCGATCACCGGCCTAAAGTTATCGGGGGTTAGAATGCCACAGAATTAGGCAAGACTGCCAGAAAGCAGTTTGGACTTAAACGGTCCATCTCAGGCAACGCTTCCAGTATCCAGAGGGAATGTAAGCTTGAGGGCCCTTCACATTTAACACCCAGCTGTTTAAGTGAAGAATGCTCATCCATAAGGCTCAGTCCATGCTGCTCCCCTCTCCGGGGCCACCCTGGGTGAGGCTGGAATAGGGTCAGGAGTTGCTAACATTGCCCTCAGTCATTGAGTGGCCCGGATAGTGCTATCTCAGCCGCCACCCCTCATGTGTTCCAGGGATGACCAATGTGCCACGGACGATGGCGGTCCCCTCCAGCCAGCAGCACCCACAGCATAGTGATCACATTCGTACGAACATGAAATTGCCATTCACGTATTATTATATAGATGTTCAAGTATACAAATGAATGGAAATCCTCTGGAGTATTCAAATACGTGAGTGGAAATTTATCACAGATCCTTTCACAAGGCATGTCTGAAAAATATCTTTCAGGTTAATCTTTTAATCTTGTGACATGTTAAGTAGTCAAAATAAATCCGTTAATGTCAGGGATGTGAGTTCTCCGCTTTTTAGCGGAATTTCGCCTTTTTTTTTTGTAATTAAGAAAAAGGCGGATCTCCGCTTGTATCTGCTTTTTGATTTTCAATTTTTTAAGAAAAGGCTGATTTCTGCCAAATACCTCAATATGATTTTCAAGATGCTTTTTCTATTAATTGTCTGTGCAAATAAGCAACAAATATGTATATTTTCCGGCGTGATTGAAATGGTCTCCTCTGTGCACGCTTAGTAAAGAAATTTCTTTTCTTTATGAGAAAATATGTTTTTAAGATTTAAACAGTTTGAGGTTCTCTCAGAAACTGAAATTGTATTTTAAAAAGAGCACTAAACAGCACTTGTTACATGAGGCTAGAATGATCCACTACTGCCACGTGTATTAGCAGGTCAAATCGACTAGACAACAGGAAGTGACAAGAAAAAGTAAAAAGAGTGTCTTTTCATAGAGATGAATACGTCTAATAATGGCATTTAACTTAAATATTACAGGTCATGTCACAGCATTTAGCGATGGAAATGCTATTTCAAATTTAGCTGTAATAAACCAAATTTCTTAGAGATACAAGGATGCATCTAAAAACTTGAATTAAAGTGTTGGGCTGCCGAGATTATCAATAATATAGATTAGCAATCGACCTGTGGTTCAATTCTCGGAAACTAATCAAAGCAGTTTGATAAAAATGAAATATGTGAAGTGTTGGTTATCTACTCTACGGCACGACTTGTAGTGCTGCCCCCAGACCGTAGGGTTGAAAAAAATGTTGTTTCTCTGGTGATGAAGATGTTGAATCATCTTCGTTGAACGGTTCCGAACTCCTCCCACACTGTTTAACATGATTGGAATCAACCGAGAGAAAGGAAAGCACACTTCATATGGGTACAAAATAAAGTCAACTCAACTGCTCTTTTAGTAAAAAAAGAAAATATGTGTTATCGGAGAAAGAACTTGGCTGTGCGTGAATACATCAACTTCGTATGTAGGATCCCTGTGTCTTTGGATGGGTGCTCAGAGTTAGCATGAGGTTTTTGTTAACTCAAGTCAAAACTTTGGGTGAATTGTTATAGAGGCAGAAAAGAGCTTATTCGGCAACTCGGAGATTTCTATCTAGAATCTATCTCACCGTCCAAACTGATGTGAATTCTCCGGGCAAGCAAAAAGGAGTATCTCAGCTACAAAATGCAGCTGATTTTATTGAAACAAGAATCAACCAAGGCAATCCAGCACTGCCCTCCACCTCCCGACTAGCTCTTCCTCTATTCCTCACTCTGCCTGCTGCTCCTAGGGGGTGTCGCTATGCAATCTCCCTCCCCAACGCTCATATCTTATCTTTACTTATTTGTCCTTTCATCAGTCTATTACTCACCGAGCTGACCTTATCTCTTCTGTGACAATGTTGGATGTATTGTTCAGTTTTTTTCCCCCTTTTTTTAAACTAAAAAAAACAAAAATTTGCTAGTTCTGTCTATCATCATTTTCGATTCACCTGACATTTTTTTCTCACTCAGCTACACATCCTTTAGCTTTGTCTTGTGACCTTCTGACCTCAGCTCTTTTTAAAACAAGTACAAACTGTTTTGGCTATGAGAACAGAATATGTCATATATCTTTGTTCGTTTCTTTTCTGGGAATTTTAATATTTTGTATCTTATTCTTTCAGCACCTCAACACTCCTTTTGGCCACAGCTTTGTATACCCGGTGTTGCTTGGTAGTGTTTTTAGTTTTTTTCCTAAACTATGACATTTTTTATGGAGGGGGGGGGGTAAAATATTATTCTTTGTTATTATTCATCAATTTAGATCTTTCGGCATGATTGAAATCGGCTCCTCTGCACATTCTTAGTAAAGAAATCCATTTTCTTGATAAGAAAAAGTTACATTCTCCTTTTTTTAAGAATGTATCTCTCATCATCATCATATTCGGTTTAACATCTGTTTTACATGCTAGCATGCGTTGGGCAGCGTTAAGGAATTGACTTCCAAACTAACCTCTGCCATGGTTTTATTTATTCCTCTTTCCCTCAGGTCCATTTTTATTACTTCCTCCCATGTTTTCCTTGGCCTTCCCCTGTGAACTGAACCTGCTACCTCAACTGTTCTACATCTACTAACCCAAGAACTCTCATCTATTCTTTCAACATAGCTATACCATAACAGTCTCCTGTTCTGCACACATCTCCCTATATTGTCCAAATTTAATCTTCCTCTGAGGTCATCAGAACTAAGCCTGTCTTTAAGACTTACATTACACATCCATTGTTTTATTCTCATATCATTTATATCCATGCATCGCATGCCTTCAATCCTCACTGTCCAGGTTTCACTTCCATACATCATCACACTTCAGACACATATTTGATAAACTATTCCCTTAGTAGACAGTAGTAATCCATTGTTTCATAGGCAAGTACTAAATTATTAGCATCTCTTCCGGACAATCCATATGGAACTCTCCGGACAATCCTCTAAGACACAAATGAAAAGCAATGGACTCAGTACAGAACCATGATGTACTCCTATTTTAACATTAAAGCTGTCACTAAATGGACTGTTAATTCTAACATGACTGTATATTGTTTGAACGACCTTCACCAACCACTTGTTTTCTCTTAATTTACGCAAAGCCAACCAGACAACCTCTCTTGGCACTTTGTCAAAAGCTTTCTCCAGATCCACAAAGGCAAGATACAGGTTCTTCTCTTGCATTTTCTCAGGATAAATATAGAACCAGTCGTACTTTGCTCAGGCATGAAATCAAACTGCATTTCATTTATGCTATCGAACTTCTTATTTATTGCTCAATTATTATCTCAATCACTTTCAGGCCCTGATCCATCAATTTTAAGCCTCTATAATTACCTCTATCTAGTGCTTCCCATTTCCCTTGTAACAATTCACAATTGTATTAAGTTCCCAGTCTTTCGAGATAACCTCTTCTTTTTTGATCTGATTTTTCAAGTCTGTTATCATCTCAATGCCTGTTTCACCTGCAACCGTCAACATTTCTGCAACAATGCCTGAGGGTGTGAAAACAATTCCAACCCGGTTAAAGTATTTTCTGGAAGGAATTAAATGTTTTGTTTTTTTTGTTTGTAACAACAGAATGCAACTGATAAACCAAAATCAAATATCGGAAGAAAAAGAAAACTATTGGCGACAAAACTCGAGAAAGAGACTGACTTTACTTTATATATTAGATTTAAGAAATTTTAAACAAAAGCAGATTTTTTTTTCTTTCTCTTTCAATTCAATTTTCTCATCAAACAAGCAAAATAATTTACCACAAATTCCTAAAGATAGAAATGTTAATGAAAGTGAATTCATATGTGACAAAAAGATAGGTGTTTTAATTTTTCTCCTCATGTTAACAAAATTTATTTTGACTTATTTGTGTCCAGACTTATAAGCCATCGATCAGACTCAATTTTCCATTAGTTTTGTGAACATGAAATTTATATAAAACTGTTTTACTTCTTTTCACGAGTATGAATCTAGAGTCTAAATCTCAATTTATCTCTGATTGAAAAGTATGCATATCTGTTAAATAATAGGAGCCACGTTTTTCAGCGGCTATTAAAGGTTTGAGGTCATATCCGGCAGAAGTTGAAGGTGTCACATGACTTCTAGTGGAACCTCCTCTCAGTTTCTTAGCTGGCGAGAACTGAACAAGGAAAGATATGTTTTGTGTACTGCCCCAAAATGGGGACAGCACGTGTCGGGCAGCTGATGCAATGAAATCTCTCTCTCTCTCACACGCACATACATACATGCAAAGTTTATGTTCTTTTGAATGAGCCTTTTATAAACTAAACAAGTGTCAGCATGTTTTTGTATCAACAGATGATGATGATGGCGACGAGAAGATCGACCCACATGCGTTTTATCAACAACTTGGGTTCACAACGATGATGGTGATGATAGCGTCGACACAGGGTATAAAGGATTTATACACCAATTAAGACTTAATGTAACATCTTTTTAATACGTAGTTTAAATCAATATCAATACATTTTATTGTAAAATATACGTAAGCGAGGTCAAAATATTCACAATTACTCCAGCAGTAAACATAATTATCTCCTTTCGATACATTTTGAAACAACAGCTATCAATAAAAAGCTTATTTCTTTAATTATCAATTATACAAATAAATAGAGCCGCTTTGTCTGTCAAAAAAAGTGCTATTAAAGTTTCTTGACTGCAGCAATTTTGTTTCGTATTGTCTCTTCTTACCGATGTTAAGGCAATTTTGTATCCAATATTTTTAACTCTTTTAGATCATTCATTTGTACCAGATATTTTTAACTCTTTTAGGTCATTCATTTGTACCAGATATTTTAAACTCTTTTAGATCATTCATTTGTACCAGATATTTTTAACTCTTTTAGGTCATTCATTTGTACCAGATATTTTTAACTCTTTTAGATCATTCATTTGTACCAGATATTTTTAACTCTTTTAGGCCATTCATTTGTACCAGATATTTTTAACTCTTTTAGATCATTCATTTGTACCAGATATTTTTAACTCTTTTAGGTCATTCATTTGTACCAGATATTTTTAACTCTTTTAGGCCATTCATTTGTACCAGATATTTTTAACTCTTTTAGATCATTCATTTGTACCAGATATTTTTAACTCTTTTAGGTCATTCATTTGTACCAGATATTTTTAACTCTTTTAGATCATTCATTTGTACCAGATATTTTAAACTCTTTTAGATCATTCATTTGTACCAGATATTTTTAACTCTTTTAGATCATTCATTTGTACCAGATATTTTTAACTCTTTTAGATCATTCATTTGTACCAGATATTTTTAACTCTTTTAGATCATTCATTTGTACCAGATATTTTTAACTCTTTTAGATCATTCATTTGTACCAGATATTTTAAACTCTTTTAGATCATTCATTTGTACCAGATATTTTTAACTCTTTTAGATCATTCATTTGTACCAGATATTTTTAACTCTTTTAGGCCATTCATTTGTACCAGATATTTTTAACTCTTTTAGATCATTCATTTGTACCAGATATTTTTAACTCTTTTAGGTCATTCATTTGTACCAGATATTTTTAACTCTTTTAGATCATTCATTTGTACCAGATATTTTTAACTCTTTTAGATCATTCATTTGTACCAGATATTTTTAACTCTTTTAGATCATTCATTTGTACCAGATATTTTTAACTCTTTTAGATCATTCATTTGTACCAGATATTTTTAACTCTTTTAGATCATTCATTTGTACCAGATATTTTAAACTCTTTTAGATCATTCATTTGTACCAGATATTTTTAACTCTTTTAGATCATTCATTTGTACCAGATATTTTTAACTCTTTTAGGCCATTCATTTGTACCAGATATTTTTAACTCTTTTAGATCATTCATTTGTACCAGATATTTTTAACTCTTTTAGGTCATTCATTTGTACCAGATATTTTTAACTCTTTTAGATCATTCATTTGTACCAGATATTTTAAACTCTTTTAGGTCATTCATTTGTACCAGATATTTTTAACTCTTTTAGATCATTCATTTGTACCAGATATTTTTAACTCTTTTAGGTCATTCATTTGTACCAGATATTTTTAACTCTTTTAGATCATTCATTTGTACCAGATATTTTTAACTCTTTTAGATCATTCATTTGTACCAGATATTTTTAACTCTTTTAGGTCATTCATTTGTACCAGATATTTTGAACTCTTTCATAACCGATATAATTTTGTTTTTCCGATTTATTTATTGTAATTATACTCCCTGATAAATTATCTTTTAAAACTTTCCAATAAATTATTTTTCAAAACATTCGTTTCATAATCCTAACTGTCCTAAAACGCTAGAATGGCCCGGAAATGGGAGATCATTTTACGTTAAATTTATATATGAAACTGATCACTCTATATTCTAAAATAATTTCTTTCTTTTTTTTGTTTTCTTTTTTTTTTTCAGGGTCTTTACACATAATCACCTAAAAAAACAAGAAAGTAGAATCTCTTTTTTTGTGAGGGGTGATTCAGTGGAGGGTGTTAATCTACAAATGTACCTGAACAAACATCTTTCTCGTTACGGTCTTATTTTTAAGGTAAAGAAAATAATGTAACACTGTAGTAATAGGCTATACTAAAATAAAAAATTTTCTGAAACGAAATTGCTCCAGTCAGTAAAGTTTTAAAATATTTACTTGTATGTTTGAATGTTTTTTTGTTTGGTTTTTTTTTACATTTTTCGAAACATTGGTTTAAAGAGTTGGAATTCATCAAAAATGATGTAATTGATTCAAAGAGAAGGTGTAAACCCCACTGCCGTGCAGATCACTGTGGCAATAAAAAAAATAGATCCAAGTTCCTCTAGGCCGGGATGGTGACGATGATGATGATGACGTCGCCGATCTGGTCGTCTCGTCCAGCTACAAACACACTCCCACGTTGAAACTGTTTTTAGCAGCGAGCGATCACTGGGCGAACAGTAACCGGTTAGCTCTGTGGGGGCGAAGGATCATTCAAAGCAGAACAAAAGGAATAGAACAATGTTCAACAACTCGGTCTGGGTTTTTTTTTGTATAGAAGAGTAATTATTAATAAAATAAAAGAATTGATTTTACATTGATCAATGGTAGGATTAATGTCTACCGTGCTCGTAAATGTCTTTAGCAAAGGTTGTTTTTTTCGCTACGTTATTTCGCTAGTTCTCTGTGTGTGTGTGAATTCTTTACACAAGTGGTTGTCTAAGTCACAACTTAACAACGAAGGCGGTGGCAAAAATTTCGTCTGGTTTGCTTCTTCAACACATGCCACTTCAGTCTCTCCTGGGCGTCAGTTCAACTCTGGCTCGTGCGTGAAAAAAACACATTCTTTTATTGAAGATGTCTATCGTCGTACATACCCCTTCTCCGCCATCTTACTTCCTGCGTGTCTTCCTCTCTCAAGGAGGGTGGGGACGGGCGCTTCACTCTTTTTTTCTTAAAATAAATGGGATTTTCTTCTAACCCATCGTTATCGCAAAAACAAATGCAACAACCGTGGCTTTCTCATTCTGTCACACAGCTGGAGATGCTCTGTGCCCGGCTTGTAATTAACGATGACAGGCCCAAATAAATCTCCGTCAAGTGGATTCGTTTTTCTCAGGTCGTGACGTCTTCAAAACAACCGTCACAGAATCGTAGTTCTAAAACACGCCATTCACCCCAAATAATAATATCGCTTTATTGATATTTCAGAATTAAATTTGCGATATGGAATTCTCTAATTTCTACCTTCCATCTGGCAACTGTCTCCTCGCCTCTGGTAGTAATTTATTTTGAATATCTTACACGATTCTACGAGACTAGCTGGAGTCTCATTCTGTCGTTCGAATAAGTTCATTTCTACGTCAAATATATACTAGTTTTATATCTCCACTTCGTCGCAGGGCCCTCAGTTGGCGTAGCATCACCACCAAGATACATACTAGCATGTCACCAGGGTACCTGATCCCCATGGGGCCCCGGATACTTTGTCACAAAGGTAAGGCCTTTTGTAATACATGATGACCCCCTTCCCCCCAAAAAATGCCACTCATAGAATTGTTAATAAAATTAACGATCATTTCTGCAATCTAACCATATTTGGTACAAATAAACTTCAGTCTATGCCTGACTTGTTCATCAAGTTTGTCATGAATGTCCAACAGTCTTTGTTTTATTGTCATTCTATATGTGAGGACACATTTGTGATTGTCTCATTGTCTCCCCAGATTTTTTTCTGTGGTGTTATTTCAAAGATAATGTCTATCAAAACAATCCCCAGACTATTCCTGAACTGAAGAGGACAACCACAGCTCAAAATTAAGGCAGTGCCAAGAAAGGAGTGTGTCATAGTTAATGACACTTTTGCAGATCGTAACCAGGTGTGCTTAGCATTAAACAGCAATAAAACAAAGACTGTTGGATATCCATTATTGAAACAAGACATCGGATACAGATTGTTTCTTCCTTGTCTAGCACACCATTATGAGTTAAGTGTTGACTACCACGAGTAAAGCTTTGTTTGGTATTTGTTTGGTCAGTTTCAGAGAAATGTGTTCCTCCTGTTTCAAGTGTTTTGCTCTCTCTCTCTCTTATATATATATATATATATATATATATATATATATATATATATAATTAGAGATGAAAGATGAGAATAAAAAAAATTGTAAAGATACAATATTTATTAGAACATCAAAAGTTCAGAGCAAGGAGCTTGATATCCTTAACCCATGGATTAAGAATATGAAGCTCCTTGCTCTGAACTTTTGATGTTCTAATAAATATTGTATCTTTACAATTTTTTTATTCTCATCTTTCATCTCTAAAATTAATTGCTCTAATCAATATATTCAGCTTTATATTATCACAATAGATTATTATTAAACGATAATTCAATTATCTTTAATTTAATTCAACATTTAAATATATATATATATATATATATATATATATATTTATTTGGTGAAACATCAAAATTACACGATCCTGGCTGCAGCGCATCAAATGTACAAAATTGCCGGTTTCACTGTAAAGGTTTCCATGAGAAATTACATTGCGCAGTGATCTCAACTGATATGGCCACCGTCAGTCATCTGAAACACATTTCCTTATCTAGGAGTTGCTTCTAGCCATCTTCAGGTGTTTCAGTGTAACATGATGGTTTCTTAGAAGGTAAGAAAATAATAAGGTTTATAACAGCTACAAATGATCCTCCACTCTATAATAAATACCAATGTGTATTTATTTGTATATTTTTATATAAATAAATATAATATCTCGGTCCCATCACACAAAAGTTAGCGAGTAAAAAATGTGCCCTTTTCTAGCCCCGAACTAAACCATTTAAAGTGGTGAGGGGAAGCAAAAAAGCAAATAGCAAGTCAGACAACCCCTGCTGTCTGAAATTAATTTGGAAATAAATCCATCATTGTAAATCAAAAGTCAATGGTAGGATTTATTTTTTTAGATGATCAGAAATGATAATAATTAATTAAAAAATCAAAAAAATTAAAAAATTAAATTACTGATATAATTTTATGATTTTTTATGAATATGTTAGATGGAAGCAGATTTTCACCTTAAAATAATAATTAGACATTTTATGTAGAATTTATTATATTCGGACTGCTGTTCTCATCTTGGGTGGTTTTATCATAACGTTTCGGCTGATGTAACCTCCGACCTTCTTCAGGTGTACTTTGTCGAACTCGAGAATCTTTCTGCCGAACTCGGGAATCTGGACGGAATTTCGAACGGAACCCTTTATTAAATCCATGGGGGTAGCATGCTCTCGTTCCATCTGCCATGACCGACATTTTATATTTAAAAGGGAAGTAACTTTTCCACCTTTGTTATCTCCTTTGAGATAAACAGCATTTTTGGAAAGCAGAGTAATGGACCTTATATTCGGGCAGCCGACATTGAGAAATAAAATTCAATGGACGTTTCGGTAAGCGACTATAATTAATTATGTCCTAATTACGAAGTAATTCTTTTTCAGCTGTAATTATATAATAATTATATTTGTTGATCTATACAGAAGCGTTTTCATCCAATTTATTCTTTATATTCTTCTTACCACTCACAAAGACCACCTTATTTGTAAACACTTTTGGTTGGGTGTACGCAAGTTCATAACAATATTTTTTAGCTATGTAACATCTAATAAACATGGACAAATGGCACAAATTAGTTTGCTAGTTTAGATAATTTATTGATTGCTATTTTAAAGTAAGACCACAAACAAATGGAAATGTTTATTTGCTTTGTACCAGTCCCAGCGAGATATTTGAAAATGGGATAAGTATGTATTTTATTTATCTCTTCTCCAGGAGGTTAGATACAAGATCAGGTGTGGTTTTCAAAAACCAGCGCACTCTGACCTACTAAAACATATCTGTGCAGCTCAGTCGGTACTCCCCGGTAGAGGTGCCCCAGGCAATTAACAATAAACTAACCCCTTCTCAGAGAGAAGGCAAAGCCTGGGAGGGTGGACCTAGGACTGAACAGAATACCTCAGCCTGACAGTAATAAAGTCACTGTCAGACTGATTATCAAGGACGTATTCTCGACTGGTACAAACACCTACTCAGCTATGCCAGGTAAGTATTCTTGTAAGAATACTCAGTCGCATATGGCTGATCATATGTGGGAATCCATTTACCCTTGTTGGATGAAGTAAGAACTATAGACAGAAGAACGATGGACAGTAAGACATCTCAAGTAGATCCAGTATGGAATTAAATACAATATGGGAACAAATAATTATAAATAGTAGATTAGAACACAATAAATAAATGACATAACACATCACTTAATAAGTCCAGGGCTAACTAATAAAACACCTTTTAGGCAAAGTTCGACTCATGTAGTTTTGCCATTGTTGTGATCAAATTGTGACATAGTGCATTATCTTGGTGAAAAAGTACTTTTTTCTTCATCTGTTGGCCGTTTTTTGGCCTTTTCTTCCTTCCAACACTCCAATAATGCTATAATATTCGCTATTATGTAATCAATGAATTATAAAAAAAAATTTCAGTTGTAATTATATAATAAATAATTATATTTGTTGATCAATAGAAAAGTGTTTTCATCCAATTTATTCTTTATATTCGTGTCTTACGACTCACAAAGACCACATTATTTGTAAACACTGACAAAGCACAATTTTTCCCCTATATCACTTTTGACGGGTGTATACAAGTTTATAGAATATGGAGGCCAAAACCTTACCTGCTGATGTTTGCATCTTTGATGCTGTCCACCGATTTGGCCTGGGAGCGAAGTCGTGGATCTGTTGCATTACAGCCGGAATGGGGCATGGCAGTTTTCGCTTAAACAACTGGTCGCGGTCACCAAAAGAGATTTCTGTTACATTATGTAGTTCCAGAATGACACCTCATAGCCGACGCTTCCCGCAACAAATACAAAATCATACGAAAATCCCTTGGAAGCGCCGACTAAGGCTCGTCCCACAAGATCGATTCAAAGTTCTTAATATCTTTTAAACAATGGCACCAAAATGAGATTTGTTGCATTACACTTAAACATTATCGCCACGAAACCAATAGTCTCTTAAACGCTTCTCAAAATACGAAAGCAATACGAAACGTACAGAAGCGTTTTCAACACTCATTTCTAAGGCATTTTTAAGCCTTTAAACTGAGTCCCTTTAAACATAACTTTTTAAGCATTTTACTTATTATAACACTGCTTTCTTTAAACATTTCTTTTCAAGCATTTTTCTTTACATTAAGCATTTTTCTCGTTAAAACATTGTTCGTTAAGCACATTTCCTTTTAAAACATTCCTCTCGTTAAAACATTGTCACAGTTTATCTTTTCAGTCTCTCAAATTAGATTCAAATTAAACATTGTTCACCTTAAACATGGTACACTTTTCTTTCTGTTCTAAACTCTTTCAGTTTATCAGATTAGGACCCAAAAATGTTCAATACAAAAAGTTACCTTACAGTTTCTTTCGTCATCTGGTTGTGATCGCCGTTGGTACCGTCGGTTTCCATTGTGCTTCTGGCCGTAACCGATGCTGGTGGTTTTTGTTCTGTGGACAAATTTTATAGACAGGCAGGAGACAAACGCGGAGACAATTTTTCCTCAGAGAGATTCGATTCTTTTATTCTGGACTTGATTGTGGAAGGGTTTTCCATACATTCGCTCGATTCTGTACTTCACTCATCCATACTTTTCGCTGTGGGATGCGACGATGCACGGGGATCCCTTCTGGATCTTATTCGAGATATCCAGCTCATAACTCTTAGCCCATTTTCTCATGGGTGATCTTCTCACTCTTAGCTCCCAAAGCGTTCTTTTCTTGGGAATCTTAATTCCCCTTTTTCATTTGCAGACACATAGAGAGGTCAACCGTCCGGCTCGCTTCTAAAAACCCCAACTCTTTCAAAAACCTTTCAGCTTCTCACGAAAGAGTGACGTCACAGATCCACACATGTGAAACTCATGCAAAAGCATTTCCTCCACTCATGTTTTCTGACTCGAGATTCCCTTTGTCTCCGCCGAATTTGTAACTTTGTTATGGTCTGCCAAAAAACATGATTGACTCATAACGGCCCCCTTCGGTGCATGTCAGCTTGACCCGCACTCATTGTTTCATTTGACCCCAGCCATAATTCACACTAGCTGACTTAATCGTATCTAAAGATATGCCCCCTCCCCTCTATAATATAACAGATCCATGTTTTATCCATTGTCACATATTGATGGAAAAAAAACAAACACACACCTTTTTGTTGCATTGAAACAATGCTCTGAATTGTTGATGTTTTTATTTTTGATCGCCTATGAGCAAACACAGCTTTCCCACTCATGCAAAATGGTGAATTAACTGCCTTCTAATATCTCTGAATAACACTTATCAAGTCATTGCTTTGCTTGAACAGTACATATTTATTTAATCAGAAAGCAATGCTTTAACACACAAAATTCAGATTTTTTCATTGTTTTGAAAATTTACAACAGTAGCTTCTCTTAAATAACTAATTAGTAAACTAATAATTCGATTGGGCTCAAATTTTGAACCGGAAGAAGCTCAGAAGTTACAATTGTATTTCATTTATTTGATTTTGTATTGTCTCCTCTTCCCGACGTGAAGTCAATCTTGTACCAAGTATTAACTCTTATTTATACCAGATATTTTTAATTCTTTCAGAGGAGATATTGAAAAAAAAAATTATTCCTATTTATTTATTGTAATCATGTATGCATTAAATGACCGAGTGAGAGACAAAGCAGCAGCGCTATTATATTCCGATATGAAAGTACTATTTTTCACAAAGCTCGATTATTTATTTTTTATTTTTTTAAGGTATTAAAGGTAAAGAAAATAAGGTTACTGTAGGAATAGGATATACAAAATCCTGAATTAACCAAAAGTGATTGCTCCTCGTTAAGAAAGTTCAAAAGTACCGTTCATCATGCAAAAGTAACCTTTTGTATTTGGCAATCATTTGACCTTGACCCCAAAAGCAAATTACGACTTCTCTACTTGGGTCATCTATCAATTGATGGTGAAGCATTGTAGTCATGCCTGCGATGAAGCAGATCTGATCTACAGTGTAGCTAATTTGTAAGATTGGCTAGGTCTCGGTTTTTCAGCACTTCCGTCCTGCAGGAATCTATAGGATTGAGGACAGGCTCATCATTTGATGCTGAGACAACAACGTTGGACCACGTAGAAGACAAAGTATCAAGGGTTTTAACCATGGTGCTATTATTATTATTGAACTTCTTTGTTTTTATTCCTAAGACCGATTGTATAGGTTCCATATCAAACGTGCATATAGTCCGTGGTAGACCACTAACTGGAGCAGTTATGCCTTCCCATTGTCAAATATATATGATCATCTGCAAAGCCATGCTGTTCTCAGAACCAGATCATCAGTTTGTTGATGAGTGCAACTGAAACTACTGCTACCCATGAAATGGCAGAATTTGTGTTCTAAGTTTACTCCTCTAGATCCGCCGTGTTCTGTCTATGTCCATACATATTAAGAGAGTAACCTCGAGAAGGATGTGGCTTATCACCACCCATGGATGGTGATTCACCATGGAAAGGTTATATTTTGCGTGGCCCATAGTACTGGGATGCATGGAGACGAGCGGAGGACACTCTAGAGGCCAACACAGAAAGGTATTACTCATCTGCAAACTCTTTAACACTAACAGTAGACCGAACAAATTGTTGCAATGGCATTCACCCTGGTCGGGTAGAGCCAGCTTCTTCCCTGACCTACACTACACCCAGAATCATGAATGGCCCATGCAAGGTCACACAAGATGACTAGCCAATCACAGTTCCACCGTTGAAGGCCAACCACATACTGACCTGAGAATTCAGCTAAGTCCTCTTTGATGGTTGTTGTCCACGGACATGCTTGTGTCATCAAAACAGAGAGGTAGGGAAGATTACATTGCGAATTAGCGCTCCCTGATGAGTTGCATGCCCAAACCATCAAAGACGTTGTCGATAATGCAAGATGCGGCGGCAGTAGACATTGTTAAAAACTTCCAGCTTCCGCGGATCAGCCACCATCATTGGCCATGTTTCACAGCCATAGAGAAGGATGGGCTGGATGACAGATTGGTAGATACTACGCCTCTTTGTAGATATTGAAATCTCCCTACGTCCATATAAAGAATGCTGGAGGCGTACAAAAGCGGATCTAGAAGTCCTAACTCAACAATGGACCTCCGCTGCACCCAACAAATTACTTTTGCATTTTAATAAAAACAAAGAAAAAAAAAACCTTTTGCAAATTACATTTATTTTCAAAGTGAAATATTTTCATAAAAACTTTATTCCAGTCAACAATAACAAGATTTATTTCTCTTGAAAAATAAAAGTAAAATTTAAGTTTCAAATTTAAAAAGAAATAGAAACTTCTGTAACGAAAAAAAGAATTCGGAATTTCAATTTTAAGGCACATTGCATTGATCAAGTTGTGTGTGCGTGTATGTGTAGGGGGGATTGGATCACAGAGTCACTTCTCCCTAAAATGACGAATGACGAGTTTTGCGTTTTGGTTCTTCACATTCTTCAGAGAAGCCAGGAAACTGTCTCTTTAATTTTTGGTATTTCTTGCGACACATGCGAAGATGATTTGAAAAAGGCTTTCCGTCGACGTAAGACAAATCACATATGAAACAATGTTTCTGAACGGGAACAAAACTGGAATACAAGAGAAAATATAAACTTTAAAATTTCTAATTAACTGGTTTTTCTATCTTGACTTATATTTTAGTACCTTACTCTGATTAAATTATCTCCAAGTTTCAGATTTTTTATGAGGCAAAATCATTCCATATAAAATGTAAATTTGCTGTTCTTTAAACTTATACAGAAAAAGAAATAAAAATTTTAGTTCCAAGGAGACAACCATTTTTATATTAAAAAAAAAAAAATTAAAAAAATTCTTGACAGTTTTGATTTTTTTTCGGTCATAATCGAAAAATGTTTTTATTTTTCCGAGTGGAAATACATAATTTTAAAAATAAACTATAGCAAAGTATGTTATTATAGTGCCAAGGTACAACAAAACATGAAAATTTGTTTATTCAAAATAAAAGTTTGATATTTCAGCTTAAATACTACTTAGGTCCAACTTTTTATATCTCACAAAATAATTTTACTGGGGCTGTAGTCTTTACAGAAACCAAAGAAATAACTTTCAATTGACATTTTAGTAATTTAGAGGAAAATAGCAAAATGATGATTGTTGTAGTGTTATTTGATATATTCCAATGTGGATAAAATTTACTGTGCATGAACATAGCCAAATTTTTTTTTAGGAAAAAACAACAAAAATGTTAATTGACATGGTCTTTTAAGATATTCAAAGTTGAGGAATAGTATTTTGTTTCAGCATAAAAATGAAAATGAATTCCCTATTAAAAACTGGTTATATAACGAAATGAATAAACATAAGATTAATTCGAAATGGGTACTTTATACTTTTTGCGTTATAAAAAATAGAAAAAAAGTCTTAATGAATATTAAAGAAAAATAATCTATTTCTTTTTTTGTAATTTAGAAAAATTAGGAGTTTCTTTTTTTCTTCTTTTTAATGACAAATGTTAAAGTTATCATCATCATCACTACCAACCTTTTGGCTTGGAGCAAAATGTATCTGTTCTGAATCTGCACTTAGTTTTTATGTCCTCAGTCAGTGAAGGAAAAATTCTTCTAGACCGAGGTAATTGTTTGAATCCAGAGTGCCCTTTTGGGTGAACTGGATTTTCCTCACGTTAAATATTGACATTGTGCCTAACTTTGCTCTCGTGGGAGGAAATAGGAACAACAAATTTATTAAAAAAAAAAATTAAAAAAAAAACAAAAAAACGCATGTATTTAATTATAAACAGAAACCCTTTGGTAATTGTGTCTAATGCAAACTTATTTTTAAAAAGTAATTATTCGAAAGTTACTGAGGTTGTTGTTACGTGTAAATATACATGTGTGAAAACGTAACCGAAAAAACAAAAACCATAAAATAATGAAATGGAAGTTCTGATTTTGAATTATAAACTTAATTCATTAAATCGCCTAAAATAATATTACTACTGATAATAATTAAGAAATTAATCTCAAGAAAAGTTTATGTATATATAATAAAATAGCAGAATCAAATTATAAGTGAATAGTACTGAATATGAATTTATTAGACAATGTTTAAAAAATAAATATGCAAATAATTCATAACGTTAAGAGTATTTAGTCAGGTTTTCTGTGAGTAATATATATATATATATATATATATAATAATAATGGTAATAATCCAGGTAAAAAATATCCACAAGGTGGTAATCCAGAGAATTTTAACCGGGTTTATAAAAAGTGCTCAATATCAAAATAGAGCTTTATATATGATAATTTTATTTTATGTCTGTGTAAATAAAATTATCACATATATATATATACACACACACACACGGTATGTGAAAATATTTTAGTGTATAATTAAATTAGGTAGAGCAAAGATGTTTTGATATGATTATAGTTCAGATAAATGAAAAAACTTTCGCATTTATTCATTTAGATACATACTCAGAATCTTCAACCTGGTTTTCAACGGGGTCACAAGTAGTTTCTGAAAAAAAAAAAAAAAAAAAAAAATGTGGTCAGTTTTTATTAATAAATGTTGGAGTTTCTTTGTCATTAGGCTATTTTGTTTTGTAATCTCTAATTGCTGTGAGTTTGCTTCTAAGGCGTGTATAATCCCATTATACACACCATGGTCGTCATTGATATCTCACCAATTCACAGACACATAAGGCTTCTTTTCAATAGAGGTTTTATTAGTTTAAGAGTAACACATTACTCAGGTCAGAGAGAGATATACTTTAAGAGATGTGTCACTGTGTTAGAGAGATATACCGATATGGCTTGGGCTGCAATACTAGTTCACATTGTATACCTGCCCCCACCAAGTTCATGGACAAGAGATTTTTCGTTATGTAACATAAATTCTATGCACAAGTTAGTTTTGACAGAAAAATGATTAGTTTGTGTTGCAAAGATTTAAATCGTTTACCCGAATAAAAATTGCCATGCTGCCTGACATGCTTATTCTGCCATTTCCAAGTTGGAGAAAAGGCATGTGCAAGCCGTTTACCTTATTTACCTAACAAAGACAGTCATGCAATTCTATGTATACATATCTACAAATTTGTTGATGGGCCAGTGTGACTGAGGTCAAATTAACACATGAATGGAGAGAGACTGACTAGAGAAGGAAGCCAGAAAGAAAAGCTTGTCACAGTATCTTGTCTCCCCAGAGAATAAAGATCTTTATAAACGACCTCTCTGATGCAATTGCATTCGAGATGGGTATATTTGCTGATGACACAATGCCCTATACTAGACATGCAGGCAAATTGAACAAACACATACCAGGCAATGGTTGAATCCTGAGGAAAACCTCCAGTCTGTAGTAGAATGGGGCCTAAAATGGATTGTTACATTCAATGCTACCAAGACAATTGCCTTTCCTTTAACAATTATAAGAAACCTTTCCAGGCACCGATTGCTATGACTGATAGTACCCTTCTTGAGAGTCTGTTTAAACTCCTCAGCCTAACATGAATTGGAATAAGTACATAGAAGATACTGTCAAGTCTACAGCAAAGAAGGTGGGTTCCCTCTACCGGGCTAGAAAACTTTTCACAATTGCCAGTATCCTATATCTAATTATAATGGAGATTATGTATCTGTCTGCCTGAAGCCCAAACTATATTAGTTTTGATCGCTCTCTTTTTATATCTACTTATCAGCTATATACCCATTCCAAAACATCATGCATCTTTCAAATTTACATAATTTATTAGAAGCTTTAAAACAAATTAAATATTCGCAAATATACACTCATGATTGTTTTTTTCAGATTGCCAGATGTATTTTAAATATTTTCCTCGATAATAATCTTAAAAATTATAAATAGAATTAATTAAAGACATGGGTTTTTAAAAAAAAACTATATAATTGAGTTATGTAATTAAATTAGATTGTAATGGAATATGATCAAAACAACTACTGGTAGTCTCTATAAAGTCATCATTCGCCAATGCATGAAGTACTGTTGTCACATCTGGGCTAGTGCACCAACCAGTAATTTCTCCCCCTTGGACAAGGTACAAAAAAAAAGAGTCTCTAACCTAATAGGTCCCGCACTGTCTACCAAGCTCCAGTCCCCAATATCATCACCACAATATTGCATCCTCGTGCTTGTTTTACAAGTACTTCGACAGAATGTGCTCTAACGAACTTACTGCACTTGTACTCCCTTAACGTAAATACCCTCGACCAACCCGACTAGCAGCAAAATCCCACCACTTCACTGTAGAGGTCCCCAGATGCAAGAAAACTTTCTTATTTCCTTGGACTGCTTACCTTTGGAATCCCCCCCCCCTCCCCAACTGTACCAACATACAAAAATTTAAATGTAAACAAACCTCTGGCTTCACAACTCCCCAGGTAAACGTTCTTGGTATTTTCTTGTAGCCTTCTCAAGCAAACTTTTTTTTCATTAGCTTTTTAGTAACTCAGTGGCACCTCTGGATTATTCTACTTCACAAACGTCAAATTACTTCGGTTAATAAAATTCTTGTAAAAATCGTGATTTTTCCACGATATTTTTTGCTAGTTTTTACAATGTCAACATACACAAATATCAAATATAGTTATAATATATGTGTTCTATGTGAAGTGAGATTTCAAGACATTGTAGACATTCTTTGTTGTCAGTGATAGTAAAAGATATAGAAGGATAACATTGTGTAAGAAAAAAAAAGAAAGTGATGCATACCGTTGCTGGTGCCGGCTTCAAGTGGGGTGGGGAAAAAGCCAACATGAGCACAAATAAAGAGGTGATATTTATATATGTTAAGATGGGGGTGGCAGGTTGTTACAAGCCTATAAATAGAGGTTCTACCTCTCACCGGTGATTAGTTGATGAGAGCTGAAGTGTTATTGTGTTCCAGAGCTTGGAGGAGAACAGAATTAGTACAGAATTCGACTCACTATAGACCAGACACTGGATTGTTACTCCTGCAGAGAAATCCGTTCTCTGCCCCATTACATATTGTTACCGGACCTATTGGTTGGGTCGCTTAGGGAGCAATTCCTTTTGCAACCCACCCCCAACTGCTGCCTCGGCACCTTTCATGGTATTGACTTTGAAGTGGATCTTTTCTTACATTTGGATTTATTCCCACAATTTCAATACGAGTGTACACCCTCTGACAAAAACGACGGAAATAAAAGTATCCTTTGCCAGTGTTTGTACTAATATTAATATACATGTAAAATAATGTATATATATCGGTGAAGATATATATTCAAACAAATAAATACACATTGATCTTTGTTATAGAGGGGAGGAAGGATCGTCAGTTGTTTTTGAGCAACCCTCTTAAAGAACCCCCCCCCCCTCCGCAAGCACATTGTCTGCAAAAGAAAAGAACAGAACATAGCATGTCTTTTATGTTTTTGTTTTTTTTACTATAAATTTGAGAAGTTCTTCAGCACCATTCACTACTTTGAGTTTAATTTCATCTTGGGCACTTGCGCTTTCCTTTATAGCATTTAAGTTTAGTCATACTGAATGAATGTTGATTTGTAGAAAAACTGGTGCGTTTGCTGAGGTGCAAATAAAAAATATTTGCTTCTAAGATGATTAAATTATTTAACAGGATTCAAGGTTACATGTAAATACCAAACAAGTTTAGTTTTTGAGTATAATGTTCTCTACGATTGTTGCATAGATTTGATTTTTGTGCTTTTTGGGAAAATATTAGTTACATGATTTTTTTTTTTTTTTTTTTTTTTTTTTTTTTTTACACATTATACTAAGATGTTGAGATAAACCGATCATATCCCAATAATGATACTAAATGTACTGAAATTGGACAATCCAGAGAAATGTTATTATTGGCTAGAAGGTTTCCTCCCCTCCTCAAATCCAGATTTTTTTGTTATTTAGAGAGTACACTGCTGGTGAAAGGTACCAGGACCCAGAGCTACAAGAAAACACCAATGGATTTTACACAAGGAAATGCGTGTGTGTGGGTATACAATTTCTTCCTAACCCATAGCATAAAATTATTTGAGACAAAAAAAAAAAAAAAAAGGCTGTGATATAATTTATTAGCAAAAACAAACAAGACATTTTCAAATTGCAGATTAAAAGAAAAGATTTTTTTTCCCCTTACCATTCTCAAGTGGCATCACAGATTCATTAACAGATTCCAACACAACACTGAAACAGAATAAAGACAAAGTTTTGAAAAAGACTTGACAATTTATGAAATTTCAAAAACTTTCTGCCTTTACTAATCAAAGTTCCCAGGTGAGAAAAGGAGTTTAGAGCAAGAACCTTAAAAATTACATTGCTTTTATTTCTCTCGTTTAAGCAATCTATTCACAAGGTCTGTCTGAAAGGATTGGTTCGCTAATCCTGGATAGGGGAGGATATTGATTTGGAACATTTCTAAACAATATCACCAGAAAGTCAAGACACACATGTAGAAATATCCGACTTATAGGGAAGGTTCCCTTAGTACACCCCCCACTACATTTTAGAAAACCAACAGAAATTATCACTCTTTAAAAAAGCAAAAAGGATATTCAGCTAAGATATATCGCAGCATCTCCTTTCTTTAAAAATCTTGATTAAAAATAATTATTTTGAATAGTAAAGATAAAGTAATAAACTTCAAGATATTAATTTTATTAATAAAGAAAATAATTGTTTTTTTGTACTTACGAGGAGGGTTCCGTTTGACATGTAATGGTCTTTGGATCCTGAAGAGTATCCGTCAAACCAGCATCAGAAGAGATTTTAAGCTCAGGGACCATGGCTGAAGTGGAAATGGGAGAAAATAGCGTTGATGTAGAAATTGGAAGTGGGAAAATAGAAAGATCAAAGCTTTATTTTTTTTCATTTTATTAAAAAATAAATAAATAAAAGATATGTGCGATAGAAATCGACTTAACGGTCTCTTAGACTATAAATTAACTTCTAATGACCCCCCCCCCCGTCACACCCATTACATGCATAGTTTCCATCTTTTTTGTTTTTCATATTGCCATCCAGACTAATGAAGAGAATTTGTTTTCCTGTGAATTCAAATCATAATAAAATCCCTTGACTCAACAAATGTCCTGTCTACATCAGCAAATTATCGATCATTTCCTACAATGCCTTTCTTTTCATCGTATTATCTCAGTATCCGCATTCGAAGTCAGGTATCCTACGAACAATATTTTAGAATCTCCGATGTCTTATCTGACCGCTTGTCACTCGATTGCCCACTATTCCTCTGACCGCTCCATTCTCTACGACTTTTTGCTCTGATGGTATCTTTCCGACTGTGTCGTCTGTCATCTCCCAATTTCTCTTTCGTTTTCATCCGCATTATAAGATCACCCACTCGCTTTTTCCTCCTTGTAACAGACTCTCGCTTTCCCTTCCGTCAGTTCCAGGTAGTCAATGATGAAGAGAGGGTAAAGCAAACCATCGGCTGAGTGGCATTAAAGCTCTGCCCCTTGCTACTCTTCCTTTTTGGACAAGCAAGACATTGGTAAATTCTCATCTCCATCACCAGAAAATGACAAAATAAGAGGCAATATTTCTAAGGTTCATATCAAAGATTTTTTTAAATCAGTTTTTTTTTTTCCTTTTTAAAAAAAAACAAACTGTTATAGCAAGTAATATTCAAATGAATTATTACTAAAAAATGCGTTCAATGGGCATCATCAGGCTATTTCTCTTCTACAAACTGAATAAGTTCAGTGCAGCAGGAGGCTTATCTCTTATCTCTCCTCCAGGCAAAGAGGATTTGATCATGAAACATTTAAACTTGCTGACATTTTTCATTTCATTTTATATTGCCTGGAGAAACTATAATTTTTTATTCAGACTTTCATATGATAATTTGCTAGTTTTAATTCTGGATTTTTATTATTGGCGTTTGGAAAAATAGATATATATTTTGAAGCCAGAAGTAACTAGAGTTATCCACCCTTATGTTATTGTAATTGAAGGCAGGTGTCCATGTTTAATTTCAGTGTGTTCATTATAATAAACAGTGTCAAATAATGTGTTAAGGATTGTTTTTACTCAAGAATAAATCATGATTTTAGTATAAAATAAGTTGTTTAGAAATAATGCCCAAATCCATTTCACTAAAAATAATTAGCAACTACATAAACTTTTAAAATTATCCTTTATGCATTTTAATTTTTTTAACCTTTTTTTTTTAAATAATTTTTTATTATATAGCTTTAAAAAATAAAATAAATAAAAACAGATACTACCAGTGAATTCAAGTTGAGGTGATAAAAATAGATTAGAACCTTACCATCATGTTGCACTGGTGCAGCAGTCATTATTCCACAATTGGCTGCATGAACCTCAATTGCTTTTGGTTTAAACCAGTCACAACACAAGGGACACTGAACCATGGCTTTCTGCAAGCAAACACACAAGGAAGGAAAGGAGATTAAAACACATTTCATCATTAAAAAAAAAAAAAAAAATCTAAAAACAAAAATTAATTTCTGATAACATAACTAAAATTCTTTCACACCATGAGAATAAACTTTTGATAACTTTCTTTATTTTACTTGAATTAAAAATATAGCAATTTATTTTTCTTCTGTGGACCAGAAGGATAATTAACTATATTTCAGCAGCATCTGCATTTTTCAGAGATATCACTAGTTAGTCATAAAGATTAGAGTGCTTTTAAAATATTACACCTACTGTTTGACGTATATTGGCAACACTGATGTCTCAGTTTTCAGTATGCTATGAAAATCTAGAGTGGAAGGATACAGTCAGTTTCATCTATTTAAAAAAATATTTTGTTAAGTAGTCCTTATAACCAATTCACATTTTTATATATAGAATAAATAAATGCTCTAACTATCCTATGAAGTACAGTAAATCTTTTAAAGTAATTTTGCTCAAATATAATATTGTATTTACAAAAGATTTTCAGTAATAAATTAAAGAAAACAAATTGACGCTAATGAGTTAATATAAGACACTGATAAAAAAAAATGCAGAAAAGTTATATGAAAATTAATTTTGACCCTATAAATATAGTATTTTCTACAACTATATTAAAAGTTGCTTTCGTTCGACTTTTCGATGTGTACGGAGCACTGTTTTTATCCCCCCCCCCCCAAAAAAAACAGCCAGAACACACAAAATTCATATTGGAAACGCATGCTTTCAACAGTTTTATTGTATGTGTAATATTAAGGAAATGTTTACTAGTAGCGTCACTTAAATAATTTTAAACCAGTCATCCAATTGGTCTCAAATTCTGATAAATATTATTTGAAGATTAATACTTAGTGATGTGTTAAAAACTTTGACACACCGGTTCCCGTTAGATCAGCAAAGTTAAGCAACATCGAGCCTGGTCAGTACTAGATGGGTGACCATTTGGGAATACCAGGCGTTGTATGTGGACACCTAGCTATGGGCAAATAGCATCGCCAACCTGCAGTGCCTAGCATGGCGACTATGACAAGAACCCTTGAGTTACAGTCACCAATAAGGTGTCTGAAACCACGAGGAGGTTCCTTCTCCAGGAGTGATCAAAAACCCTGATGATGATGATGATATTAAAAGTCTGTATACAACCTGAATACTGGAAAAACAAACCATTTTAAGATAATAGGCATTACAATCTAACATATAAAGTTATCTTGTCAAATTTTCAAAGTCAGGCTCGAATAGCATTTAAGCTGACCAATCAAACTTTGCTTCTGACGAAACAATTTTCATTTGTTATTGTTGTACCATGTTATTGGCAATATAATGTATTTTGGTACAACTTATTTAAAAAAAAACTATTTAATCCATCCCAGACTGCTTATATGAAATATTTTTTAAATAATCACCAAAAATAAAAATCAGCATGGGGTTAACTTATTATAAATTGAAGAATATAATAGGAGTTGTTTATCTTCAGTTTACAAATGTGCAACCAAATATAAATTAAAAACGAAAATGACTTCACTGCATCCAAGCAACGTCGGGAAGGTACAGCTGATTGTGATAAGATAAAATACCTGGATTTGAGGAAGAAGAGATTGAAAAAAGTTTTGAATTAAATAGATTTCATTATATATGAAAATGGTAAGAATGGTTGCATGGTATGTCATATTCCGTATCAGCTAATATTTGTTCAGTATTGGTTTTACTCAAGAAAATGACAGTTCGATTTTAGTAAGAAAATAAGTTGTTTTGAGTAATGTCTAATGTCAATAACGAATCCAGAATTTCCTCTCTTAAACAAGGAATAACCTGCATTATTCAGACTACTGTTCTCATTTTGGATGTTATTCTCACAAGATTTCAGCCGATGTTACCTCCGACATTTAGGTACTATCTTGTCGAACTCAAGAAATGTACAGAATTTCTAACAGAACCTTTTATTTAACTCACTGACATAGAACTGACAGAACGAGAGTAAGCTAAGTAACAGCCTTTAAAAGGTTGAAGGTTCAATCCATGGTGCGGGCGATGTTAAGAATTACTTAAGACTTCTACCCGATCATGGCTGACAGAACAAGAGCAAGCAATCCCCGGTGGATTAAATAAAGGGTTTCGTTTGAAATTCCATACAGATTCCAGAGTTCGACAAGATGCACTTGAAGAAGGTCGGAGATTACATTGGCCGAAACGTTGTGAGAATAACATCCAAGATGAGAACAGTCGTCCAAATAATCCAAATTATCAATCTTTATCTCAAAAATTTAAAAACAAGGAAATTACCTTTAATCAAACAAACTAATCAGTCATTTTATTTTTCTTAACAATTTTAAAGATCATAGAGGAAGATGATAGGGAGGGAATACGTTTTTATTGGCCGGGAGACGCGCAAACCTTAAGGATTAGAAATTTGCTTATTTTGACAAAAATTTCATTATTTTTCTTTTTTATAGAAATTTTTTAGAATTTTTAAAAACTTTTACTGACTTTTATTCATACTGTCTCGACGAAATACAAAATACGTTTTTGATGCATCCATTTATTTCGGCAAGACACCCGCTTTGTTTCCATCTGGTTAGAATGTTTTAGATTTTTTAAAGATAACTTGTAAAAACACTGACATTCAATATAACATCATGTTTTGGCCACAAAATTATGTAGGGGCGGATAACTCTAATTACTTTGTATTCTTTACCCATTTTCATATATATTTCCAATGATGTAGATTTTTTCTTGCTAATTAAATAACTGTTTCTTTTCCTGGGATTATTTTGATGGAGTTTGGGGCAATAATGCTTTTTGGAGATAAACACTAACCGAACCTGTTGGGTCTGATCTGGAAATAAACCATTTTAAAAAAGGAATAATATTTTTCACAAATATTCACTGTTTTAATTTAAATTTTGATATTTCGAATGTAACACCCTCATTGATAAGACAGATTGAGGATATCTTGCTTTTTTATTGTAAACAAGTAATGTATGATTGAATACAGTCAAAACAATTGTTTGAGAGAAATAAAATATTTAAAACAAAAAGCTGACTTAAATAAATAAATAAATATCTTTTGCCAAATGCCAATAACAGATGCAGAATTTATGACTAAACTAGTAAATTACTCTATTGAAAAGAGGGGGGGGGGGCACTCAATGGTGATTTTCATACTCATTTTGTTTAAGAAGTAAAGTTGGATGTGGAAGGGAGCACATATTTTGATCGTAATTGATGACTATAATTTGATTCTCAGGATAGAACGGATATTGATTTAGAAAGGGTCATGTTTGGTCTAATTTGTTCAAAAGTTTTGTGCAAGTGATAATCATTGATTTTTTTATAAATAATATCAACACGATGGTTTAAGTAGATTCAGCAACTGTCCCAAGGTCAGGTTTTGAAAATATTCATGAGTTTTCTCTCCTGCATGCTTTACTGCACCAGCAGAGTGACTTCTACCGTTTGCAAATTTAAAAAGTGATCTCAGTTGATTTCCATATGTTCCAGATTACTTATGGTGCCAAAACATTTGGTAGTTCAAATAGACGGCTGAGAATGTATACTTCTACACTCGTTAAAGTGTACCCAATCTTCAGTGTGAGGTTATCAAAGGTGAACATTTTGATCAGGAAACAATAAGTGTACAATTACTTTCCCTCAGTAACCAATAATACTTTGACAGAATTGTTTGGTTTCTTAATTCGGTTATAGCCATGTTGTTTTCAGTTACCGGAGAAAAATCAGATGTATATATCTTTCATGTTACTGCTATCCTCTTGCAGGAAAATGGTTACCTTATTACAATTACCCACCAACAGGCGGTAATTTTTTTATTCTACAATTACAACACCTGTTGGTATTGTACTCACTAGTTTTTTTGTTTATTATTTTGTGATTATATGCATTTATCATGTTGTTCATATTTTTGGCACAGGAATAACTAATTTTAAGTGATTTTCTGTTAAATAATTTGTGTAGTGGTTGCTTATGCCGAAATGCTTATCTACTAGTTTCAAGAAAAAAAAGGTTAAAAAGATGGATATATCTAATGACTATCAAACTTGAACTTTCCTTAAAAAATGAATAAAGCATCACCCTCATCAAGATGGAGATATATTTTTTTATTAAAAATCAATAAAATAAAAATAAAAATGCACCAACCGGTTTTTGAATCTTTTTACCAATTCTTGTCTTTCGTTTTATTTTATCATCGATGACGGAATCTTGATAATCAGACTCCAACAATCTAAGTTGGGGTTTTGAGGAGGAGGAAGGAGGCAGGTCTTCATTCGTTTCTTCTGCATTTGTGACAGAAGACTCAACGCTCACAGATGATTCTTCAACCTTTGTCATGAAATAGTCTTTGAGGCTAGAAACAATGTTTGAATTTCTAAATGGAGACTCATACGCAGAAAAGACAGGCGAACTTGATCGGATTTCACATGAAGTTGACAGGTTGCACTCTCGCAGAGGACTGGAGCTTTCATTTCCAAAATTTGAAGTTCTTGGTGGCGGAGAGGATTTGTTATTAAAGCGAGATTCTTCAAAAACCGAACTAACAGCAGCACAAGATGGTAAATCATCACAAGGAATGACAATGTCTTCCGGACACTTAACACTCGAGATGTTTGGATCAGGCAATATGGTTAACATTTCTTTAGGTGAAGTGTCGGAAAGGGACACCGTTTGTATTTGTTTAGCATCTACCTCTGGGATTTCAGGAATGGACGGAATGGCAGAAGAAGCTTCCATGCGAGATTTCCGGAATAAACTACGTCGTTGCAAGCAACGAAGTTTACCATGTTTTTTGTGATTTTCTTTATTGCTTAGTTTATTGGAGAGTTTTAATTTTTTGTTTTTCCATTTTTTGATGTTGCCGTCTTCGTTGGAATGCAAGACACTTTCTAAGTCAGATGAAGGCGGATTTAATGGTTTGTCCGTGATGACGGCGACATCTGTTTCGTTACTCACAGCTGATAATTTTTGCCTAGGATCATTTTCATCCAGATTGAGAGGGACAACTGCATTTGAATCCTCACTTGCACAAGCTGTCGTTTCAGCTGGCTGAGTTTCTCCAATTCCAGTCTCGTCATCCGTCTGTGAAGCATTAGGGTCCATGTCATACGGGTTAGGGGTACCACGATGCTTACGGTCAATGGTGAAACTTGCATGTTTGCCTGGTAAGACTGGCTGGCCCCAAGGCACTTTATTCAGGCACAGAGATTGTCTTTCCTTCAAACTCTTATGGAAGTTGTTAAATATATCCAGGACAACCATGACGTAGTCACCAGCAGATGACGGCTCCGGAGAAAAGAGGGGACGGTCGCAATGCTGAAGTTACAAAATACAATAAGAAAAATTAAGAATATTTCTTTAAATTACATTATATATAAACAAAGCTAAATGTGTGAGAGTGAGTGAGTGAGAGACATGAAGACAGAGAGAGAGATACACAGAGATGGAGATTAAATTTTATTTGTGTTGTTTCTCCTGCAGAAATTTTTCCACATACAGGCATTATTTAAAATTTTTATCATCAAGTAACAAAATTAATGAGTTTTTTTGTTACGAAAATCTACATAAATGATCAAATTTTAACGTTCAATGTCAACTTTCACCAAATTCTATATTTTTGACAAATCTAGGAGGTATGTCCATAGCTGCGTATCAGATAAAAATGTTACACATATTGAGTGGTGACTATTATCACTAATATTAAAAACATTGTAAATTTGTACTCAAGTGCTGCCTTTTCTCCATATCTTTTTTTGTGACATGTGATCATGGCCAAGTGCAATAGATTTTCCATTCCTGACTATTTTGGGATACAAAGTTTTGTAAACTCAGTGTGAATTATCTTTAAAGTCGGTATTATAATTTCTAATTCAGGTCAAGTAGCAATACACATGAAAAAATTTAAATTGCTTAAAATATCTCAATAATGGCATATATAGAAAGAGCTCGATGATCTAAGAAAGAATCTTTTTAAATTTTTTAAATCTGACTAAAAATAAGGAAGTTATGACTATTTTTGTGCCTCACACGATTGGATATTTTCCCCTCTTTAAGACCATATGCGTTTCGTCACATTTTTTTACACTAATTTTTCAGTAAAAATGTTATATCTTTGTTAAAATACAAGATTAAGCAATGAAATTTACCATATAAATGTATTTTTGTACAAGGAATCAGAATATGCCACTGAAAATCTCCAGAAATTAATGGTTTCCAAGTAATCTGCACTAAGTGCACATAAATATGCTGCAATACCTTAAAAATACCATGTATCCATTAAAAGAAAGTTAGAAAACTCAAAGTTGAATTGTAATACATTTTATGTACAAGAAACTAAAATCTAATACTAGGACTGTTTAAAAATGAATATATTGCAAGATTTCTTTGGCATTATTGTAGATTAACACGTTCTGCTAACTCACCCCCTTACCTCCCCAAAATATGAGATTCTACTTTTTTTTATTTAGGCAATTACATGTTAACACCCTGAAAAACTTGGCAGAAAGAAAGAAACAAAAACAATTATTTTAGAATTTAGAGTGGGGATCAGTTTCACATAAAATAATCCCCCATTTCAAGGCCATTCTAGCGTTTTAGGACATTTAATTATTTTTTCTATGGGAGATAAATCCTGTGCGTTTTTCTTGTTTTTTTCTTTTTTTTAGACGATTATGAGGGTCTTTGTGGGAGGAGGGGGGGGGGGGGGCTTACCACTTGAACTTCAGGTTAGTAAGGCTAGGGGCAATTAAGTGTGAACACCCTGAAAACTTAGAAAGAAAAAAAACAATTCATTTAGAATTTCGAGTGGGGGATTAGTTTCACATATATTTAATGTAGAATAATTCACCATTTCCGGACCATTCTAGCGTTTTAGGGCATTAATCAATTTTTTTCTATGGCAAATAAATCCTGTGCGTTTTTTTTAGGGGGGGGGGGGTTATACGGGGGGGGGACTCCGCTTTTTTTTTTTTTAGACGATTATGTTTGGTTTTAATGGGCTTTTTGTAGGATTAGGGCTTCCTACTCGGACTTAGGGTTAGTGATAAGGTTAAGGAAGGGGTTTTGTTTTGGATGGAGATTGCCATTCGGACTTAGTGTTAGGGTTAAGGGAGTTTTTTAGGAGTGGCTTGCCACTCATATTTAAGGTTAATGGTACGATACGTTCAAGAAGCCATTTTTAGGAGGTGGGCTTGTTAGTCGTACCTAGAGTTAATGGTAGAGTAATTATTTATTTTATAAATTTCACTAAAAGGCAAGAATGGCCGGGAAATCGGAGATCATTTTACATTAAATTTATATGCGAAACTGATCCCCCACTCTAAATTATTTTTTGTTTTGTTTTTTCTTTTTTTCGCCAAGACTTTAAGGGTGTTTACACGTAATCGCCTAAAAAAGTAGAATCTTAATTTTTTTTAAATTGGCGACTAGAAAGTCATTACTACTAGAAGTTTGAAAGTTGAGTGAAAACCAGTATTTTTTAAGTATTTTTTATAAAAGAACCAAATAGGATTAACTTTTTTAAGCACAAGTATTTTTGTCTTATTTTTACAAAGCTTTACAAGACTAGTTAGCTGCTGCTGCTGATGGATTGTTATATCAGCAATACTAGCAGCCATTGTTGACTTTCGCTCAAAAAAAGGACTATTTTTTCGGATAAGATAATTTAAAATTACTACTACGGAAAGACAAAACAACATACTATTATAATTTTAATGCATAAAAAAAGATAAAAGATTAATTTATTTACTAGTTGGGTACGAAAAATATAACATTTTTTATAGTCATATTTAAAATTTTTTTTAATTCGTTTTAGAATGAAAATAAACAAAAATCGCCTCATGTTTATAGCTGCTATTACTCCTGCTACTACAATGTTTTTCAAACTATAAATAAAAAACGCTTTTTTTTTTCCGGATAGGGTCATGAAATATCATGACTACCAAAAGAGAACACAGATATACAATTATAATTTTAATGCATAAAAAAGTAAAATGATTGATTTACTTACTAATTGGGCGACGGAAATGTATTTTTCAAAAATGTTCAACCGACGTCGAGTTGAAGTCTTATTTTTAAAATTAAAAAAAAAATGAATGAGCCGAATTACTTCGTACACCGACAAACATTAAAAGTGATACTTTCCTCTGATTAGTTTCCAAATTTCAGGACGAAATTCCACATACAGCAATGGTACGAGACTTTTAAACGAAGGGGGGGGGGGGGTAAAAAAAAGTGATGTAAATTGCTGAAAATAGCGTTAACATTTTTTTGCCTTTATTTGCTCAAAACTCTTAAAAATATATAATGTATATTATTATTCATGAATGCACTTGAAAGGATATTCATTTCCTAACAAAATGATGGTATTTTGAGCACTTAAAGTGCTTTAGTTTTTAAGATATGACTATTTTAATAGAACTACCCTCAAATCTGTAATTATCCAAACAGTTTTCTAGTCGATGTGTATTGCTAGGTCAAGGGAGCTTTACATTTAAAACCATGTTTTTCTAGGGATCAAATTGCAGATTTTTTCGTACGGTAATGAGATTCAACTTTTCTTCTGTCGATACGGTTAAGCAGGCTAAAAAAACAAAAACAAAAAAATAAATAAACAGCCTAACCCATAAAAAAAACAATTAGTCTTGTCAACTTCAATTTTTCTTACCTTTCCTGCAAAAATTTTTGTACACAGTAAAATTGGGTTATAGCACTGTCTATTTTCTTGTCTTTGTGTATACATATGCAATCTAATATATACAAGGAGAGTTTGAATTACCCACTAGACACCACCCTCGAGTGTCTTCGGTCTTTCTGTACAAGGGTTTGTCAGGACAACCTGACATGAGGATACTTCACCTTACAAGTAAACCCTGACCAAATATTCAAAATAACCGTATTCACAGCACAAATAAGATCCCCTCAGCACGGCTATCCACTTGCTCATCTCCTAGTGATGTTACCTCAAGTAACAACACTTAGCTGGATACTCCACCAGACTAGATAAATTCTTGTTCTGAAATCCGGTAAGACCAAGAGACCATAAAAAAGATATACTATAACATAGTTAACTGGTCAATTGGGGAGAGGAAAATTAATGTTTTTAGCTTCTTGACTTACTCAACGTTTGAGAAATAAAGGAGAACTTTAATAGAATATTCGAATATCTATGTATCTCATGTAGAGATTAAGTCTTAGCCCCAGGAAGGGGCCCCCTTTAATTTCTGAGAACTTTGACTGAAGTAAAATGAAAAAAAAACAACAAAAAGAACAAACAATGCTAACCTAAATCTATATCTCTCATTACACACACACACACACCATTTAAGAAGACTTCACAAAGAAATCTATATATAAAAAAAAAAATCGAAATAAAAATAAAAATTAAAGAAATAAATCTAAAAACCATCACCAATTCCCACTTTTCATGTTTTGGTATATTATCCATACAGATCAGTACATTATCTAATGCAAAGTTCCGAATACGTTCGTCAAACACTCTCGACTAGTCTTCTATCTGTGCCCGCTTCTAGGTACATATAGATCTTAATTTCCCTTAATTACGTGACAGTTTTTGTTGGCCAAGTGGATATGGCGACTGTGAATCGGGTTCGCGCCTCCCGACCGTCTGAAATTGTTACTTTCCTGCACTGATGAGAGCAATAAGCTTGAAACGCTAGCGTCTGTAGGTATTAATAATTTAATTAATATTTATATATATTATATATATATATATATTGCATGAAAAATGCCAGTATACTGAAATCATATGCCCTTAATAGAGTTAAGATGAAAATTCATATACACTAAATGTACAAAAGCAAGGAAATTCCCAAATTTTTACACTTTTATTGTCATTAAGGGTATGCGAGCACAACAGGGCTATGTCTTTTACTGTTAGGAATTTTTCTTCAGCGCACCTCACACACTTCATCCACTCATGCATAGAGATTTATACTAGTGATGTGATAATGAAATGGTTTGGTTGATATGTAGTCATACCCCTAATGACAATAAAAGTGTAAAAATTTGGGAATTTCCTTGCTTTTGTACATTTAGTGTATATGAATTTATCTTAACCCAATTAAGGGCATATGATTTCAGTATACTGACATTTTTCATGGAATGTCACTACTTTTGTAAAGGCTATGCCTCAATACAATGCCTTCTCATAAGGTTTTTTGGAATTTTCTGGAAAACTAAGGTATATGGTAAACTGAAATTAAAATGCCATCAACTAGACCCTAGAACCTCTATCTCTGCCAAAAATAAGCTGAATCCATCAAATAGTTGATGAGATACAGGGTGGCACATACGTACACACAGATTTCATGATTGAACTTTCTGGATCTCTGGGTTACCTTGACTAATGATGCTGAAATTCTACACACTTATAGAACCTATCAAATAAAAATTTTGTGCAAAGTTTTAACTAATTTGGTTTATTGGTTTTTGAGTTATGATTGATCAAAGAAATGAGATTTCCAGCATAGGCCATTCGTGAAGTCTATTAAGGGATAGAACGCTCTCGCGCCTCCCTTGATATATATATATATATATAATATATATACACACACACACAATTACATAAGCACCCATATATGTAACATGTATACATAAACAGATATATATATATATAATATATATACACACACAATCACATAAGCACCCATATATGTAACATGTATACATAAACAGATACACATATGTATATACACAAACAAACCCACCCATACATACATACATATTATCTCTTTACCTACATCTCAGTCCGGACACTAATACATGTTAATTCTTTATATATATGCAACTATCTGTGCCTTTAATCACACCACTATACTTTGTTCAATATTTGAAGCTTGCTTTTAGAATGTAGGCCCCAATAATATAATGATCGGAGTGTTCTTGAAACCTCAATTATAAAACTGAAAATTAATTCCTTAACAAAGAATTGTGTAATTAAGAGAAAACACACTAAACTTAATAAATGAGAAATGGATTGGTACTTTACCAAATCCATCGGTTGGGGTCGGTATAGCAATCCACCGATATATATATATATATATAAGTTTAGCACACATGCACATACATTCTACTCCTCACTTTACAAAACATACATAAGGTTTCATTCCTACTCTGGGTGAATTTACATCTTTGTACACCGTGATAATATACCTTGCCAATGGATTTTTTAAAACTGTTGTTACTACTTACTCTATGCAGATTTATATGTATACCATCTAAGAGCAAGATTTAAATTTAAAAAAAAATTAGATTAGAAATTACAGTGCCTACCTTCAGAGCAGCCACTGCTTAAATTACACAAACAAAATTAAATAAAAATCACAAAATAATAAATAGTAAAAACTATTGAAATATACAGGAGACACAATGACCTAAAGTAAAATAAAAGTATGAAGGGAAGGGTTGGAGCAAGTTGTTATTACTCATTTTTGGCAACCTATACTTACTATTCAAAATCGGCTTAGTGTATGTTTTTTAAAGTGCTTGCAATTAAGCATTGTCTCCCGCCTCACATTTAGTAATTTGTCCCTATCCTTAAATCTTATTATCTCAAGCTTCTCATTCAGACACAAAAAGCAAGGCGAGTTAAGAGATCCACATGCTCTGACTTTCTTAATTTTTTCCCCCATTCTATCACTGGTGTTTTTTGTCCTTATTTCCAGAAATGTAAGAATAGTGTAGTGTTTGTCTTATAGTTTTCATGATTGAATGATAATCCATGTCCGTAAAGCCTACCTTTAAATATTAATGATCTGCTTCCTATGTAGAATCTTTTCATTTCTGTTTTTTTTTTCCTGTATATATCTTTGCGCTGTATATCTCTGAGGAAGTAAGACAATTATTCTGCAAGGAACACTCATTCAGTCTTTGGCAATTAGTTAATCCTTGTTCTATCATTATTAATATCAATGTTT
Organism: Sepiola atlantica; assembly: GCA_963556195.1. NCBI lineage: Eukaryota > Metazoa > Mollusca > Cephalopoda > Sepiida > Sepiolidae > Sepiola > Sepiola atlantica. The sequence goes on along the minus strand of OY744523.1, from coordinate 116,945,435 downwards.
GTGCTATTGCTTTTCAGTATCTTATTGTTGTGCTTCTTTATAATTCTTTCCTGGTTGTCGGTGCAGCTATAACTTAATTTTAAAGTGTTTTTATTAAATATTTTATGTAGTATATTATCGGGTGGATAGTGTCTGCCAATGAGGTGTAGAAAGTTATTCCCTATCTTATTTTTTAACATTAGATTGAAGGGGTGTGTAAACCAAATAATCTTCCGACCCCGATTTCTGGACCTATTTGTATTAGTTTCTATATTTATTTACTCTATATTAGCATTTGTGTAATCACATTTTTTTTTTGAGCTGTAGTATAAATGTCTTTATAGTTATTAAACGTTGATTCGTCCGAGAAGTTGTTGCTAAGTCTACTTTCTAGAAATGTAGGTATCTGCTTCACTATGGAGGGTGGGTGGTTTGATTGTGGATGCATATATATGGGGTTGGTACTTTCTTTCATAAAAGGTTTATATCTGTTATTACTAGATTAAAGGTTACATCTAGGAAATCTACCTGTTTAATTTTGCTAGTAATCTCAACCGTAAGCACTAGTTTCTTCATCTCTTCATGTATTATTTTTATAATTTGTCGTATTTAGCATTAGTTGAGTCTAACTATAATTAAACCATAATCTCTGTATAGTCCTATATCCCCCACAGCCATGTTATTCTCTGCAACATTGCGCAATATATATACTCCTACTAAGTTTGATGCCTCTGCAGAATTCAGCGATCCCATAGAAACACTTGTAAACCCCCACACGTGTCTGCACCGTGGGTATCGTGGTCAACTGCACACACAGGTGTATGATATCCTGGTCGCGGTGCCAATGTGTGAACCCCACTCGCGCGCAGTCTTGCCAAACTGTGAACACACTTCAGCCAATCGTCGTAGTGGCAATAAAAAAAATATGTCGATCCAAATTCCTCTAAGCCGGGATGGCGACGATGATGATGATGACTTCGTCGATCTTGTCATCTCGTCCAACTCCCACGTTGAAACTGGGCGAACAACAATCGGTTGGCTCTGTGAGGGCGAAAGATTATTCAAAGCAGAACAAAAGGAAAAGAACAATGTTCAACAACTCGGTCGGGGTTTTTGCATCGAAGTGTAATTATTAATGAAAATAAAAAAAGATTTGATTTTACACTAGATTAATTTCTACCATACTTGTAAAAGTTGTTTGCTCTAAGTTATCCTGTTGGATCTGTGTGTGTGTGTAAATTCGTTTACAAGTGGTTGTTTAGTCACAAATTAACTGGCTAAGAAAACGATGGGGAGTTCGTTCGGGTTTCTTCTCTTCGTCGCGCACCATCATCGGCGCGCGGCGGACGCATCCGATCCTAACGACAATTCAACTCCGTCTCTGTGTTGTGTACTCGTGTCTCTACTTCACCTCGCATGCCGATGAAGGCGTGCGTCAGACGAACGTCCGACCTCGACTGGCTCCATCGCCGTCTCAACTGATTCTGATCTCTCTTCGTTCTGTTCTGTCGTGCGTCAAAACGCACATCCTCTTATTGAAGATGTCTATCGTCACACCCCCTTCCTCTGCCATATTTCTCTCTGCGTTTCTTCCTCTCTCAGGGCTGGGGGGGGGGGGGACACCGGCCAAGTTAGAGCAGACCTCAAGTATCGCAAACCTAACGCGTATCACTCACTCAAACAACCATATGTTTTGTTTACATTTATTAGAATTAATGCTAAGATCATGGATTTTGCTTAATCTTTAACTTCCCATCTGGACCGTCTCCTGACCTGGGAAGGCAACGAATTTTGACTGCAAAACACGACCCAACCAGATTGGCTGACGCCTTGTTCCCGTCGTCTGAAGAAGTCCGTTTCCACATCAAATATATACTAGTTTTATATCTCCACTTTGTCTCTACGCAAGGCCTAACATCATCACCAAAATGCATACTAGCGCGTAACCAGGGTACCCGATCCCCATGGGGTCCCGGACACTTTGTCACACACTGAAAGATCCGTTTTGTTTATTCTTAGTCCATTGCTCACTATTACTAATCAGAACGATAGTTCGACAGCACTTAATGATATTAATTTCCTTCTCGGAAATACTTGTGGAATTTTTAGCGAATTCAATTGCTTGCTCAAATAGCACTTTTATAATTGATGGGTAATATTCCATAATGTCAAACTGAATGAAAGCGCATCTGCTTTTTTTAATAATCCCTGCGGACCATTTAATTTTATCCATGGTATTTTAATCCTTTCTAATATTTTTTTGCTTATCCTTCCAATTTCAGGTCTGGTTGGGTTAATTAATTTAATGGACGTGCTTTTTTTGTTGTTTTTTTTTTTTTAAATTATAGTCTGGTTTTGGTCCTTAAGTAAGATGTACGCTTCATTTTCCTTAAGTTTCCCGACTCTTTCACTTATTTGTAATTCATCGATAATTATTTTGCACTCAGTGTTTATAATTTCTATAAAGTTGGTGTCATTTGCTTTTTGGTAGTTCTCTGTAAGGTTTTTGTTGATTAGGTTTTCATACTCTTGCTTACAGAGTTTATAAAAGTTTCTTTTTTATCCACTTTTACTAGAATGTTGTTAGTGTTTTTTTATTTCTCTGACAATACCACCCATCTTCTTTTTGAATGGGTTTTTTGTATCTGTGAAATGTAATGTTTTTAGCCAGGTTCTGTAGATCATTCTCGAACTGTACTAGTTGTGTAATCATTGGAGCAGGATTTAAGCTTTTGAAACTATAGTTGTCCTTTGTGTTTGTATCCTCTTTATTTTGTAATAAAAAGAATACTTTCCATATCATCAGTCTTCAATTTTCATAATTAGTCTCAGAAGGTAACCCTTTTTGTTTGTAGTAGGAATATTATTGACAGAAGTTTTCAGGTTGATCTTTTCCATGTTTATATTTAATAAAACACGTTGTAGAGTGCTCGACAGTTGTGGAGCATTATGTAGTGATTGTATAGTGTGACCTCCATTCGAAAGCTGGCGAGGGCATATCATCCAAAGGTCAATTAAATAGATGTAGACAAGGAAATGGACATCGTGATTGGAATTATTACTGTATCATAAAAATAAAGAAATTAAATGGCAATGTATGGTTGAGATAAAAAAAGAAGGGTCAGAGTGTATATGTACTAATAAGTGTGAACATATCAATGGATAACGTGGTACGGGCAGATAAATGAATGGGCAATATCAGACTCCCCCCCCTCTCTCCAAAAACAAACAGGATTTACAATATCGTTTTTTCTCTCCATCTTAGTTGGTACAAAGCCTGAGGAATCTGGATTTCTATCGAAATCGCAGCTGAAACATGTATGCACATATGTAGCCAATAATGTTTGTATAGATAAAGGAATTTACACTATATCTAAATGAATAAATGCAAAATATTTTTCCATTTATCCTAATTATGTTCATATTAAAACATGTTACACTCATTTATTTCAATCATACATTTAAGTATTTTCAAATACATTATATATAGTCAACAGAACATTGCGTAAACACAGCCATCCCGATGCTTCATTTGAATAATAATTTTATAAACACTATAATAAATCAATATTCTACACAATTCATTTTTATTCTAGTTTCCTTCATATATATATTCAAAAGTTTTATTATTAGTAGTAATATTAATTCCAACGATTTTATGAAAAACATTTAACATTCAAAATGATTATTTTGAAATTTGAATAACTTCCGGTCATGTTTAAGCATGCGTATGTTTACACGAACCAACACCTTAGATTACCTGGAATAATTTATTTTTAAATATAAACTCTGCATTGAACGCAATAACTAACAAAGTTTTTCTTTAGATATATACTTTATATTTAAAACTAAATTTGTTGTTTTGACGATGACACCTATTGAATATGATTATATTAGCTATAATAAAGACAAAGAAAAGTCCCTCACCTTCTCAGCTTTTAAAATTTTTTTTCTGTCTTCTAAATGAATTAATACAAAACCTTTTTTTCCATTTATCCAAACTATATATCAAAACACCAATTAATTTGGGGAGGGGTTGTAGTTAAAACAATGTTATTACTCGGAAACTTCCATAATTTACACGACAAACATTAGTAAATTTGTAGATTAATACCCTCAGCTAAATTACCCACCCCCCACCCCCTTTAAAAATGTTATTCTACTTTTTAGGGTCATTTTAATTTATTAGGACAGTTAATATATTTTTTAACATTAACCGTAAGTCCGACTAGCAAGGTTGTAAAATCACACGTAATCGCCTAAAGAGTAAACCTCTGCCCCCCCCCCCCATAACCCACATAATTTATATACGACACTGATGCCCAATTCTAAAATAATTTTTTTGTTTTCTATTGCTGTCAGGATTTTTAGGGTATCCACACGTAATCACCCAAATGAGTAGAATCTCATTTTTTTTTAGGGATGGGGGGGGGGGGGGGGGGGGGTCTGAGGGTGTTAATCTACAATAATACTAAAACTTAATATTTTTTATTTATACATGAAAAATAAGATTTAATTATTTAGATAATTTTAAAGCTAATTATTTAATTTTCACGGGAAAAGTAAACAACTAAACTCAATTGCTGAAAATTAAAATCAAAAAGAGACACACAGTTAAAAGATAAGATTTAAAAAAATAAAATATGGGTAAATTTGCAGATTAACACACTCCACTTACTAATTATTATATCCTGCCTTTTTTTAGGCTATTATTACGTGTGAACACCGTGGAAAATGGAAACAAGGAAAACATTTTAGAATTTAAAGTGATGCATCAGTTTCATATATATCTAACGTAAATTATGCGTTATTTTTTTTTGGGTGGGGGGGGGGGGGAGGGTCCACTCTTTTAGGCGATTACCTGTGGTTTTATGACCTTGCCAGTCGAACTTAAGGTTAGTGTTGCCCGGAGGGTAGGTAGGTTTTGCTAGTATCTCTCTCTCTATATCTATATATGAATTAATGTGAAAGTTTTCATGGCATTTTGAAAAAAAAAAAAAAAATCTTAACAAAATGTTCCAACCATGTTCAAAATCGAACATCTCATACTTAACCCGCAAATGACTTGTGACTTAGAAAAACCCTATAGACAATAAAAAATGGCACATATAAAAAAATTTTAAAAAGTCGGTTGAAATCTTTTTTGGTTCAATTTTTATGTTCTATCAGATAACTGCGAATTTTAGCGTAATTTGTGAAAGATCATAAAATTGAAACGCAACTTTTATGATTTTAATCTCCAGTTTTCTTTTTGCGCTGAAAGCTCCAAGTCCTTGAGAATAAGAAAACACCATACTTGATCACTATGAAGAAACTAAAAAAAAAATTAAAAAATAAATTCACACTCTGGGTGCAATGTGCTATGTGATTATAGCGATTTAGATTATGTAACATCGTAAAAACAAATGGCATGCAGAGCAATTAATGGAAATGTATAAAGAAAACTTAAAAACCGAAGTGATGGCTTAATTTCACTAAACTTAGGCGATTAAGTGTGGTTTTATGAGAGTTTTTGTTTGGGGGTGGGTGGCTTGCCACTCGGACTTAGCGTTAATGGCAGGGTTAGTCATTTTTTTCCAACAATCTTTTCACATTAAATTAGGCCATTATGTGGGCAGCCATTTTGGTTTTAGTGTGATGGTGATAAGACATGAACATAGAAAACAAATTCTGAAATGATAAAAAAATAAAGCTTAGTTTCCACACGTTAAAAGTATATGGATCAATAGAATTTAATTCTACTTCGTTTGCTATAAATTATTTTTTTTCAATGATTACTCGACTTAACTATTTTGCCGTTTTACCCCAAAATGCATACTTTGGACCTTGCTTACAAATCTCTTACACGGTATACTGTGGCTTATTTTAAGTCTCGATTCCTGAATGAAACATATGATCCCAAACGTGATGTTGTTGTTTGCCACAAAACTAATCCTGAAAGAAACATTGCTTATCCGTGCAATAATAAACTGAGTATCTCCGAGAAAAGTCAACATTATTTTGTTCGGTGTGCAAGTCAATTTTATCCCATGTTTTATAAACTGTTATCTTACCCAGCTCATGTGAAATTACCATAGGATTATGGGTCTGTCAAAAAAAAGAAATATTAAGATGTTACACCAATACAAGATAGTTTACAACTTATGCCAATCAGGTTTGTAAGCCAGATATACTCAACCTCAATAAAGCAAGTATCACTGTTCCTAGTGTTTAGAAGGCAGTAATATATACACACACAAGCAAAAAATTAACCGCCATCTGGTGGCTATTAATCTAGTTCTAGGTATTCTTTTTAAACGTATCTTGCATATCTTTAATAAAAATCTATCGTAATTTTAAAATAGTTTGCATTTAAATATCTCCCTTAACATCTTAAAAAAATTTTTTTTATTAAATCACTTGCATTACTACTGTTAATATCGACAAAACTATCATTTCATGTGTGTTATATATATATATATATATAAAAAGGTAGAAGAAATAAGAGTGATGAATCTGGACATTCGTACATGTTTATTTCAAACTTAGATTGTTCAATGCAAGGTATATTCTTTAATAAACTAATGTTTATTGTTCTTTCCTTAAGCCAAGGCTTTTCAAAGATCGAAATCTTATCATCAGAGGAGATATACAGATAGATAAGTTGGCATTGGAAAAGCCAAAGTTCAAACATTTGAAAAAATATCATTATTAAAAATGGAGTGAAAAAGAGTCCGTGTGAAAAAGATATGGGATTTGTCCAGATGGTAATTGTCCGTTACTAAAGTGTTCAATGAAAAGGATATTTTGAAGAAGGAGCAAACAATTTTTTTCGTAGAGGCAGTATTGAAAAGTGTTCAAAATGAAGTAACTCCAATGGTGAGAAGTCAAATTTAAATTGTTGATGGAGCGCACTTAAACGGAATTGATATGAGAAATCTGGCCATTCTAAAATCTTCCTGGGCCAACAGTAGAAAAATAAATGACTTTAGTGGTGAAATATTCAAGCGATTCTGATAAAAGATCCCTAAGTTAAAAAGCGAGACTAAATTAGGAGGTGGGCTGGAGAGAAGGAAGAGTGAAGCAGGAGGGGGGAAGAGTAGTAGGGTTAGTTGAAAGAGCTGTGGTTGCTGTTGGAAGGAAGGAGGGAGGGGAGGTAAGTTTCAAGTGATAGGGGTGTGGTGGGTATAATATGGGTAGGGATTGGCCATGGGTGAAGAAACAGGTCAATTGAGTGTAAATATTATTTGAAAAGAAAAGAAAATGGGCCATAGTTAAAAGCGGATTTTGAACGGAGGACAAACTAATTTCGAAAGTTTAATAGAATTACGGTTGCAGGGATTGGAGTTCCAATGAATGGAGATCTTTAAATGTTGAATAAGTAAGGGTCGGGCAGAAACTAGTGTTAACTAATTAAATATTCTAAAAGTTTAAAAGGGCTATCTAGATTGTTAAATGTATAATTAAAAATAAGTAATTAATTAAATTTAAAAAAAAATTAAATAAAGCCAGGATGAATAATTGGATGAGTAATTAAAAGATTAAGCAATTAAAATATTAAATAATTAAGTAAGACAAGCTCAATGCATAGTTATACCTCTAGCTTGTCCTACTCAATCACATTAAAATTTAGGGTGGGGGACAATTTTGGGGATAAGTTTAGACTGCTTGTAACAATTTATTTCTATTATAAGTATTATGGGGTGGGGTTGGAACAAGTAAACTTAAAGTGCTTTGAAGTAGTAAATGGCCTTATAGGGGGAAGTAAAAGGACCGATTGAAGGAGTAACCGAGGAGCGTAGTTAAATGCAAGATAAATGGAAACTACGAGGAAGGTATTGTCGGTAGAGAGAGGCATATACAGGGTCGATTGAAAGGGAACAAAGAGAAGATAAGGAGGCGAGATTAGAAAGCATAGGAAGCAATGGAAAAGAGTATGCGGGTAAGGTTTAGGTTATTGAGCATATATAATTTGAGAAGGGGAGGCCGTAGTTAGAGTGGATTTTGAACGGAAGACAAAATAATTTTGAAAGTATAAAAGGGTTACCGTAGCGGAGGTTAGGGATCCAAAGAATAGGAATCTATAGTTTAAATGTTGAAAATGTAATAAGTCGGGCAAAGATTAGTGTAAACTAGTTAAATAATCTGAAAAGTTTAAAAGGGGTTATAACAGATGTTTCGGCAGAGAGAACGTCGCAGCTTTGTGGAAGATCGTTTTTGACAATGAGAAGGTGCACTGCTCTAGTGCGTAGAGAATCGTAAAAGTGTACAGGTTTGGTGAGCCGTATACTTATCCAGCTCTGAAGATGTCCTTAGCAAGTACTTCAGTATAACCTGCTAAACCACACGTGATGACACAACAAAACAATTGACCCGTCCCTAGGTGGAGTTTTGTTCTTAAGCATGGATGGATCAGACGATATATTTACAGTTAATTGCAGATTAGGTTTTAACACTTACCATAACCCCTTTTAACCATTTAACATGGTTCATACATAAACCAGTTACAAAATGTTTTCAAACAAGTCCGATATACGTTTGAGAATTTTTGAGATAAGGATTGATAATTTGTATTATTCTCATCTCATCTTAGATGTTATTTTCACAATGTTCTGGCCGATGTGACCTCCGACCTTCTTTAGGTGCATCTTTAAGTCTAACTCGGGAATCCTGCGCAATGGATATAAATTGCTAAGTAATAATCAGTTCTAAGTGATAAGTCTTTTGGAGAGGTTGAAGGTTCAATCCTCAGTATGGTCGGTACTCAGAATACAATTACAAATTTCTTAAGACTTCTACACCGTCATGGCTGATGGAACAAGAGTAAGCTACACCCGTGGATTAAATAAAGGGTTCCGTTGGAAATTTTGGACAGATATCAGAGTTTGACAAGACACACCTGAAGAAGGTCAGGGGTTACATTGGCCGAAACGCTGTGAGAATAAAATCCAAGATGAGAACAGTAGTCCGAATAATCCAAGTCTGATACAAGTTAAAATTTTAGTTCTCTGTGAAATAAATATCGGCTTATTTGGTTTGTTTGGGAATTTTACGGCCTAGCAACCGGGTCATTTAAAGCAAGTTCAGAGATTTCCTTCTCTGGTTAACAGAAAATAGAGGAGGAGCTGCACAGCGAGATGCCTGTTTACATTAGTTTTAAATTTCTGCATGTCAGTAACGTCAGGAAAGCAGGGAGGGAGTTCCAGAGTTCAGCAGCACGAGGAAAGAAGCTTTTGGAGTAGAAAGCTCTTCAGCATCTGGGGACCTCCACAGTGTATGGATGGGATTTGGTTAGCTAACTACTAAGAGAGCTACCTTCACCAGAAAACTCAAAATCATTAAAAAAGGGTGCTGGGTATGTTGGCATATCATGTAAAGCGGATAAACAACTTTTCTAATAAAGTTCGGCCATTAATATTTAAAAAAAAAAAAGAAGCTTTCTCATATATATATATATATATATATATAAGATAAACTGCAATGTTTAATTAGTGAAATATCAATCTTGGTAAATAAAAAATAAATAAACAGGCAAATTTACAAATAAGTTAAACATCAGATTAATTGAGCTGACAGGTCAATTTTTTAAATGATTTTTTGAGGAACTTGGTTTTCCTAAACAACACCAAATCAGTTTTAACTAATAAAGTCAAAATTAAAAGAAAAAACACTGAGCACGCATGCAAGGGGAAAAAGACAGGAAGTCATTCTTTAATGAAACAAAAGTCATCTAACTCCCCTAACACCATCATGAATTGTTTGAAGTCTTAGCCATCATGGCAACATTAACATTTTCAGAGAAAACTGTAATAAGAAAGAAAAAGGCAGAGAGCAAGAGAAAAAACAGGAAAAGAAAAAGTTAAAGCGAAAGAGACGAAGAAAGTGAAACAAAATCCAGCCAAAGTGTGAAAAAAAAAAAAAAAAGAAGCAAGTAAGGCTCTAGACTAGAGTTGGGCGGTTTTGAAATTTTGGTTTCGGTATCGGTTTCGGTTTTTTTCCCTTAAAACCTCGGTTTACGGTTCGGTTTTTCGGTTTTGTTGAAAAAAATTTTTTTACTATGGAAGCTATTCATTCTGTTGTGTGATGATTAGTTATTATTCAACGTTTAGTTGAATTATGCCACTGTTTCGATAATTTTGTGACTGAATCATTCTCCATGATATGAATCATAAGTTTTAAGGTGTTGACTGTTGTAATCAAAGTTCTGATACCTTTTTAACAGTTAACTCGTTAAAACAGTGACCAAAGATTCATGAAAGATTTCTGAAGAATAAAACTGAGTTTGAATATACATTCTATCTAATTCTTTAACCCATCAGAAGCTAAAATATAACTCAGAAATGCAAGAAATTAAAAAACGAAAATTTATTTAAACAAACAAAATAATTTTACAAATAAAATTAAGCAAAAATGATGATGAAAATGAAATATTGTCAAAATTATTTGACAGATACAAATTTTAATTTTTTAATAGGTGAAAATGTTTGCAAGACGTTGTGTTTTGTCGCGTAAAATAAACACACCATATACTTCTCGAATTGCCGGTGTTGACTGTTGGGATGTCTGTCATTTTGTGTGCTCGAAGTTCTGTCAACTGGTGCGTGTTGGGGTTAATATTTGTTTTTAAGACAGGGTAATAAAACTTTATAGACATGCGTAAAAGACTAGTAGTACAACCGAAAACCGCGCCAAGGGAAAAGGAAGGATGGTTAAAAAAAAGTAGAGATTATTAATTCATCTAAAGTCATTTTTTAAGCTTTAAGGTAATTTTAGTCATAGAATTCATGACTTGGATTAAAGTTTAATAATTAAACTTTCGAATAAATTGTCAACTCTAAATAAATACCATATTAACAATTTAGTAAAATATAAATCGTTGCATAGTCTACTTTTTGAATAACCCATTTTTGGGAGAGAAAACGGTATAGTTGAGAGATAGTTCTCTAGAAATTACAATTTATGTATGAAGTGGCTTTTCAAAAGTAAACAATGAAATGCCTAATGTTTAAAATAATTTTAAAAATCCGAATAAAGTGACATTAGCATTGGCAACTACTTTTTTTCTTTTTAAATGTTTATACTTACTCACTACTTTTCGTTTATTTACTTTTACAAGTATTTTTTCAAAATTTCATTTTAATAACTTATTTTTTTAGATAACTCTGAAACAAACAAATAATTATTTTACAATTTTGAGTTGAATCAAATAGATTTTCGACATCATACGGAACGCGTTTGATTTTTTCTTTTTCATTTGAAAATAGTTTATGCTAAAAATACGATGTCATGTTGTCTGTCGTATTTCTCTCTTTTTCATTTGAAAATTCAAAATGTTAATAAACAAATTGTAAACAAAGATTTCTTCCTACAAGTAGCAATACACATGAAAAAATTTAAATTGCTTAAAATATCTCAATAATGGCATACATAGGAAGAGCTTGATGATCTAAGAAAGAATCTTTTTAAATTTTTTAAATCTGACTAAAAATAAGGAAGTTATAACTATTTTTGTGCCTCGCACAATTGGATATTTTCCCCTCTTTAATACCATATGCGTTTCGTCACATTTTTTACACTAATTTTTCAGTAAAAATGTTATATCTTTGTTAAAACACAAGATTAAGCAATGAAATTTACCATATAAGTGTATTTTTGTACAAGGAATCAGAATATGCCACTGAAAATCTCCAGAAATTAATGGTTTCCAAGTAATCTGCACTAAGTGCACATAAATATGCTGCAATACCTTAAAAATACCATGAATCCATTAAAAGAAAGAAGTTAGAAAACTCAAAGTTGAATTGTAATACATTTTATGTACAAGAAACTAAAATCTAATACTAGGACTGTTTAAAAATGAATATATTGCAAGATTTCTGTAGCATTATTGTAGATTTACACCTTCTGCTAACTCACCCCCTTACCTCCCCAAAATATGAGATTCTACTTTTTTTATTTAGGCAATTACATGTTAACACCCTGAAAAACTTGGCAAAAAGAAAGAAACAAAAACAATTATTTTAGAATTTAAAGTGGGGATCAGTTTCACATAAAATAATCCCCCATTTCAAGGCCATTCTAGCGTTTTAGGACAGTTAATTATTTTTTCTATGGGAGATAAATCCTGTGCGTTTTTCTTGTTTTTTGTTTTTTTTCTGTTTTTTTTAGACGATTATAAGGGTTTTTGTATGAGGAGGGGGGCTTACCACTTGAACTTCAGGTTAGTGGTAGGGCTAGGGGCAATTAAGTGTGAACACCCAGAAAGAAAAAAAAACAATTCATTTAGAATTTCGAGTGGGGGATTAGTTTCACATATATTTAATGCAGAATAATTCACCATTTCCGGGCCATTCAAGCGTTTTAGGGCATTAATCAATTTTTTTCTATGGCAAATAAATCCTGTGCGTTTTTTTTTATGGGCGTCTGCTTTTTTTTTTTTTTAGACGATTATGTGTGGTTTTAATGGGCTTTTTTGTAGGATTAGGGCTTCCTACTCGGACTTAGGGTTAGTGATAAGGTTAAGGAAGGGGTTTTGTTTTGGATGGAGGTTGCCATTCGGACTTAGTGTTAGAGTTAAGGGAGTTTTTTAGGAGTGGCTTGCCACTCATATTTAAGGTTAATGGTACGATACGTTCAAGATGGCATTTTTAGGAGGTGGGCTTGTTAGTCGTACCTAGAGTTAATGGTAGAGTAATTATTTATTTTATAAATTTCACTAAAAGGCAAGAATGCCCGGGAAATCGGAGATCATTTTACATTAAATTTATATGCGAAACTGATCCCCCACTCTAAATTCTAAACTATTTTTTGTTGTTTTGTTTTTTCTTTTTTCGCCAAGACTTTAAGACGTAATCGCCTAAAAAAGTAGAATCTTAATTTTTTTTTTTTTAAATTGGCGACTAGAAATTCATTACTACTAGAAGTTCGAAAGTTGAGTGAAAACCAGTATTTTTTAAAGTATTTTTTATAAAAGAACCAAATAGGATTAACTTTTTTTAAAAGTATTTTTATCTTTTTTTACAAGACGCTGCTGCTGATTGATTGTTATATCAGCAATACTAGTAGCCATTGTTGACTTTCGCTCAAAAAAAGGACAATATTTTTTAGGATAAGATAATTTAAAATTACTATTACCGAAAGACAAAACAACGTACAATTATAATTTTAATGCATAAAAAAAGATGAAAGATTAATTTATTTACTAGTTGGGTACGAAAAATGTAACAACATTTTCTATATTCATATTTTAAAATGTTTAAAATTCGTTCTAGAATGAAAATAAACAAAAATCGCCTCGTGTTTATAGCAGTAATTGCAGTAATATATTTGTTCATCTGTCCTCTTACTAATATAACATTTTTTGGTAATATTCAATTTTATTCAAATCGGAAAATCTTTTCAATCGTGTTTCCTTGTATATGGTGGCTTACTGTAATAAAAACACAATACCGAACGGTTACGGTTTAAAAAAAAAAAACCGATTCGGTATACGGTATGGAGACGAAACCGAAAAACCGCGGTTTTTCGGTAAAACCGCCCATCTCTACTCTAGACCAGTAGACTTTTCTAGGTTGAGTATTAAATAATAAAGAAGGCGATTGCAATTATTCAGGCAATTTTTAATTCGAATCACTATCACATTTTACCCTTGTTACTGACCAAAGATCGGTGGCCTTCATGTTTAACATCAAAAGGTGTAAAAAAATTGAAAATGCCAAAATTCAGGAATAGCAGTTAAAGCTTTAAGCATTTGACCACACCAGTGGTTCCCAACTCTTTTTAGCCGTGCCCCACCTAGTCACCTCTAAAATCATGATGATAATTCATGTGGTAATATATAATTCTTATTTAAAAAGTGAATTCCGTTTCAGCTGAAAAAGTTTAAAACGGATTGCTTTGCTTGAGAGAAAACAGAGGAAATAAATATATGGGAAACTTCGCAAAATCTCTTTGAATCGCATTTCTATATCCAAGTCAATAAATAAGGTTCACACATGACCTTGTGATAGTGCTGTGATAAAGCCCCCTCCCCCATTTACTCTCAAAATAACACCGGAAACAAACTACATGTGTTTATCTACCGGAATATCACCCAAAATAAAAAATTTTTTAAAATTTGAACCCCGACTCTCTCAGTCACGCTCAATTGCCTCCCTTAGAAAATAAAATTAAGAAAAATCACCTGGTGGGGGATACACCTAATATTGAGAACCACTGGACTACACTATAAAAAAAAACAGCAAAAAAAAACACAAGACATATTGCCACTGAAGTATATGTAGTTGGGCAGCAGGATGCGTATTAATTTAAATTTCTGCATGTTGGTACTGTCAGGGAAACAGGGAACAGGAAGGGAATTCCAAAGACCAGTGGTCTGAGGAAATCAGCTATCAAAATAGAAAATCTTTTCCTATCTAGAGGCCTCTACAGTGAAGGAGTGGGATTTAATAGCTAGTCTAGTGGGTCGGGGGTATTTTGGTTTAGGGGGTATAAATGTAGTAAGTTCATTGCAGCATATTCCATGGAAGTACTTATAAAACAAGCACAGAGATGTAATTCTTCGACGATGCAACAAGGGCTGGGGCATGGATCCTGGTAGAGAGAATGTGTGTCATGACATATTTAGGTGAGCTTACGTAAGCTTGTTATGCCATCTCTCATGAATACTTCTTTACATTCCCACGTCGCTAATCAGAGGGTATTTCACTGCCGTCCTAGCTAATGTCACCGGGTTCCATACTATTTTTGTAAGAAACAAGAAAACCAAAACCGTCTATGGACCAAATAAAACTACTTAACAGTAATCCAACATCAGATATCTGGATGGAAAAGAGCCTATATCTGTTTGTGATTTGGTACTGTTCCTATATCGAAGGAAGGCACATGTAATGGAAATGTTTGAAATCCAATACGTAAGGAGATCTGAATGGAGGGGTAAACCACCCGATCTTTATGAACGGTGACACCACAATTTTCTAAGAAGAGAAAAATATGATATCCAGTGTTGCCAATTTAGCCGTTTTTGGAGATTTTTTGGAATCTAGCTAGTAAAATTTGAATCTAGCAGCTAGCGTTTTTTTTATGTAAAATCTGGAAATTTCCTTTTCCACCTAGACAACCGCAATTTCAGATAACTTAGTTTCTGTATTTATTTCCTATCTAGTCATCATAGAAGACAAGATACAAGATATACATGCATAACAGTAGTAGTTGTACATTTGGTACTGTTCCAGATGACGCGCCTAATTTTTGTGACTTCGTGTCAACAACGATTGGGCATGTCGCGGAAGTGCCCAAGCGCTGACGGAATATCATTTTTTCTTTCTTTTATCTTATAAAAACATTGACAAAATCCCCCCCCCCCAAAAAAAAACATTTTCACAAAAAAAAAAAGATTTTAATCTGTGTTTTTTCTTTGAATTTATTTGTATTATATCAGTGTGTGCCAGTCTTCCAGTTAAAGCTTGGCTATCGCTAAAAACGGGAGCCCTAAACCCCTAACCCATTTTCTTTCTTTGTTTTATGTTAGAAAGAACAAAAAAAAACAAAAAAAAAAAAACAGCGAAACAAATGAAAAAGAAAACATTGACACCCCCCCCCCAAAAAAAATTTCTTTCTACACATTTGATTGAAAATGGTTCATTTGACCCCCCCCCCACCCTACAGTTTGTTAGATTTTTATCTATGAATTTTTTTTCATTGAATTTATTTGTCTTATGGGTAATTCCATGTCAAATCATCCAGAAATTTTGGATTTTGAAACCCATATCCTCAGATTTTGTTGTAACTTGCACTACAGATGGACATCATAAAAACTAAGAAATCCTGAAAATTTTAGCATGCAACTCCAAGCGGTTTCCGATTTAGAACAGTTTCCGTGTCGCGTAAATCGCTCAAGATGTCGCCCGGGCGACATTTTAATAATTACATTTTCTTTAATATTTTCAGTTTGGAACATGATGTGACGCTGAAAATTCACACAGGTATGTTTTTCAACCCAAGGAACCCAAAAATGGCATCAGCTTTGCTCAGAAATGAAGCCTTCTATGAGATTTTATCAAATTTTGAAATTTTTTATATGTGCACCAATATAGGGCAAAATAATGATGTAGCTGATATGGTAACGGGTTTCTTTCTTTTGGACATTCATTTAGACACTATGAAGTACCTCTGGACCAAAAATGGTAAATAATACTTTTTTTTGTTCACTCACAGTGTCTATTCAAAGTTAGGCCTTTTTCTGAGGGTTCAGAAATACCCTATTGGGGGAAGCTACTAATTTGGATATGCGAGATCAAAATTTATATAAAATTCACATTAAAATAAGTTTTAGAAAGTAAAAGTTAAAAGAGGCTCACAGTGATCAGATATTTATAATAAAAGCTGACTCAAAAACCAGCACACAACAACATTATCTACATGGGTTATTCTCATCAATTTTAACTGAGAATAAATGTTGAATGGTTTTACTTATGACTTATAAGATAGATGAAGTTAGCACTGTTTGTGTTTATTTAATAACTGCATAGCAGTTTTTACTAAGGTAAAAGTTTCGGGTTGCTAACACCATCCATTGTAAAATGACTGAGCGAAACATCGTCAAAATGTCCCATGCGCAACGGCGCTTTGGTCCAATGTCACTAGAATCCAATGATTATGCCAATTTTGGCTACTGAACCACAATAGCTGCTTAAATATTGATCATATTTCTTGTATAAGAAAATTTTTCTTTGCCTATTATACCTGCATTAGTTGGTTAATTTTTTCAGTAAAACGTGTCCCATATGCAACGGAGCTGGATTAGTTCACCATAATGTACTGCAACAATCCTAAAATAATTTTAAATGAAAAACATTATCTATACCTAATTAAAATATATAATAGTGGTTGGTGCAATTGGTTTGTTCCATTATGCAGGCAAGAAAGTTAGGCAACACTTGATTCTTATACTGTAGAAAATATAGAAGAATTTGAGGTAGGCACAAATTTATGAATATTTTAAATGTTGATTTTTCCTTTCAATTCAGTGGAAAAATGTATATAAATCTGTTCACTAACTGCTTACTCATCCCCCGCTACCAAACTTAAGTTATCTGATTATCTCTATATATTCTATTTTATTGTTTTGTCTTCAATTCAACAGTAAACAAAAGAAAACAAAATGACTGATGTCGAACTCAATTTAGAATGTCATAAATTAGATTATTACCATTCCAAAGGAATTGAGAATCTGTCAGACTTGAACAAAGACGTTGTTGAGACGTTGTTGTGGAGAGCTGGGCTCAAGGAACATAAAGGCGAGTTATCAACCATCTGCTTTCATCACAAAAAATATTTTGGAAATGTGTTTGAACATAGAGCAAAGGCCTCAAAGGCCGCGGTGGATTGTTACAACATAAAAGTAAAGTCAAAAATGTACAGCTGATATCGTTGGTGATGGCAAAAGAGCTGGAGGTGAGAGGGTACAATGTAACACCAGGACACATTCTTTGTCCTCAGTGTATGATGAAATATGTCCTCAGTGTATGATGAAATATGTGAGACTGATCGATGATACAGACAGGATAGATGCAAACTACACCTGTGAACTTTTGCAAACCCCACAAAAAAACTTGAATATTAGTCTGAAATACATGGACATTTCTCCTGTCGCTTTACATGGTGTTGCTCCTCATAGTCGTGTTCATAGTGCCAAAAGGAAATTAGAACAAGTGATTGGAACACTCAAAAGCGACCTGTCGACTGTATACAAAGTCGACGCTGAAGAATTGACTGTGTCAGAATCCGTGCATATTGAAAAAGAAATCAAAGAAAGCATTAGAATTGGATAGATTACATGATCTGATGAAGGAGAAATTTAAGAAAGCCTCGACTCCAAATCATGACAGTTGCTCCTGATTCGTGGTCTCGTGAATACTGTTCCAAATTCTTCAGGGTGTCAGAGTACGTTGTTCGAACTGCCAGGGAACTAAACAATGTGAGTGGTATTCTCTCAAAGTCTGCCCCTAAAAAAGGAAAAAAAAAACCTCTCCCCAGAGACAGCAGAAGTGGTAGTACACATGTATGAAAATGATAAATACAGCCGTCAAATGTCAGGCAAAAAGGACTATGTTAGTATTGCAAAGGGTGTTCACAAACAAAAGCATTTAATACTATGTAACCTGCATGAATTGTATGCTGCTTTTAAACAGAAGTATCCCAATGTCAAGGTGGGGTTTTCCAAATTTTCTCAGTTGCATCGAAAGTGGTGTGTATTAGCTGGATCTAAAGGTACACATTCTGTTTGTGTGTAGCATACATCAGAATGCGAAACTTCTTGTAGACGCCATTGGTTGGGACGTCACAAAGATTTGATCTCAAAACTAGTTTGTGATTCTTCCAACAAGGAATGCATGATGCACCGTTGTGAGACATGTCCTCGCAGAGAAGCATTGCAGAAGTTCTTGGATGAAAAGCTGGTTGATGTGGATCCAGATGATGAATTTCATTTTAGTCAATGGGACACAACTGACCGTGCCACATTAAGTACTCGTACAACAATGTATGAAGAATACAAAGATTTCTTGATTGACAAAATCGACAATCTCACACAACACTCATATATAACAAAATGTTAAACTAGATACTTGACTAAAAAGAAAGAATCTTTGTTCGAATGAGGTTCTTGTCCTTGTAGACTTTGCAGAAAATTATCAATTTCTCATACAAGACGAAATCCAAAGTTTTCATTGGAGCAAGGAATATTGCACCCTGCACCGCTTTACTACTGAGATTTCGATGGAACACTGAAGCATCTTTCATTGTGTTTTATTTCAACATCCATGACACTGCATTCGTGTATCAAATCGAGACAATGACAGTTCACTACATTCGTGCATTATTGCCCCATGTTAACAAAATGACTTACTTCAGTGATGGCTGTGGGGGTCAATATAAAAATTATAAAAACTTCATGAATTTATGTCTGCATAAACAGGACTTTGGGATTGATGCAGAGTGGGGTTTCTTTGCTACAAACCATGGAAAATCCCTCTTGTGATGGAATCGGTGGTTCAGTAAAACGGCATGTGGCTAAACGGTCGCTTCAACGTCCTCTGAATAATCAAATCCTGAATTATAAAGCCATGCTAGAAGTCTGCCTGGAGATGTCTGCAATCAAGTTCTTTGATATTAGTATGGAAACTATGGAGGAGGTGAGAAAGTTTCTTGAGGCAAGATTTGCCAGGGGAAACACAGTACCAGGAAGCAGAAGCAGCCACCATTTTGCCCGGTTTTCAACATCGAACATTTGTCATAAGCTGACCAGCGAGGATGAATCATATACAGACAACCATGATTTTAACTTGCCATCAATTCTCGAAATCTCTGACATTTCACCCATGCAATATATAACCTGTGTTTATAATTCTTTCTGGTGGATTGGCATTGTGAATGAAATTAATGCAGAGGAAAGTGATGTAACCGTCAAGTTCATGCACCCTCATGGACCACGCAAGACATTCAATTGGTCGCAAATTGATGATACATGGTTTGTTCCAATCAAGAAAATTCTTTGTGTTGTCCCCCCCCAACAACATATACAGGAAGAACATACAAGATAACTGATGAGGAGTATGAAAAAACGATTTCTGCATTTCAGTGGCATAAAGAAAATAACAGTATGTAGATAATGTTGTCGTATGTTGGTTTTTGTTGTGAAGTCCGCTTTTATGGTAAATATCTGATCACTGTGATACTGTATTACCTTTTACTATTTAACTTTTACTTTCTAAAACTTATTTCAATGTGAATTTTATATAAATTTAGATGAACGGTCCCTCCAACTTCATCTCACATACCCAAACTAGTTGCTTCCCCCAATAGGGTATTTCTGAACCCTCGGAAAAAGGCCTAACTTTGAATAGACACTGAGTGAACAAAAAAAGTATTATTTACCATTTTTGGTCCAGAGGTACTTCATAGTGTCTAAATGAATGTCCAAAAGAAAGAAACCCGTTACCATATCAGCTACATCATTATTTTGCCCCATATTGGTGCACATGTAAAAAATTTCTAAATTTGATAAAATCTCATAGAAGGCTTCATTTCTGAGCAAAGCTGATGCCATTTTTGGATTCCTCGGGTTGAAGAACATACCTGTGTGAATTTTCAGTGTCACATCATGTTCCAAACTGAAAATATTCAAGAAAATGTAATTATTAAAATGTCGCCCGAGCGACATCTTGTGCGAAATGCTCTAAATCGGAAACCGCTTGCAGTTCATGCTTAAATTTTCAGAATTTCTTAGTTTTTATGATGTCTATCTGTAGTGCAATTTACAACAAAATCTGAGGACATGGGTTTCAAGCCCTGGATGATGTGACATGGAATAACCCTTATATTATTGCCTGCAAACCTTAACGCTTGGCGTTTTTGTCTCGGCAACTCTCGGGCGCTTCCGCGACCTGCCCGATCGTTGCCGATGTGAAATCACGAAAATTAGGCGCATCATCTGGAACAGTACCGTACATTTCAATATTTTAAGATATTCTTGGGATCCCGACCTGATAAACCATAATTTACCACGACTTTATAAAAAGTTTTGTTAAACTCTACATTTTTCGATGAGTAAGACACACGTCTCGTTCATGAATTACTTCCTTGTTTGTTTTTTAACATTTAAATCAAATACAAGTAACATTAAAGTGACAAATAATTTAAATAACATTAAAATAAAAAAATATTTATAGATAATACAAAATAATATGTATATTTATAATACTTTTGTAATGGACAGAGTCAATCTCCCCAACGTAAGCTAGAAAGAATCTCCTGTGCCATGCATGAAAGCCTGGAAGTTAATTTGCATAACGGCTAAGTGAACTGATAAAAGCGAGGAGTGCTCATGTGGGGGAAAAACAAACCAAATGGCGAGAGAAATAATAGTATCGACAACGGTTTATGTTAGTTTATGAAAGAAATTGGACCAGCTATTGAAAGAATTGAAAAAACGGTTTTTACCGAGTATCTGCACCACGTTAGAAGATTGTCCCAGACTTTTTTCTGTGTTCCTTCGTTTCAATTTTTATATAGAGTATGAAAAGTTAAAATCCAGCATTTTTCTGCTCCAATCTAGCGGGTTTTGAAAATCTCAGTTGGCAACAGTCGTGGTATCCTACATTCGTGATGTACGAGCAATACATTTGTCCAAATGGGCTTTATAAACCGAATTTCTTTATCACTTTGTTGCATCGTTTTTTTTGTTTTTTTTTGTTTTTTTCTTTTACTTCTGTTCAGAGTTTTGCTTTACTCATTAGTCATTACATAATCATATTCGGTTTAACATCCATTTTACATGTTGGCATATGTTGAACAGCTTTTAGAAATAGACTTCCAAACTAACCTATCTCTGGACAGGTCATTATTTAAACTACATAATCTGAAATGTGACATTTTCTTAGTTGAGGCAAGATTTTTATAGGCTGAATGCCTTTCCTGACACCAACCCAGTGGGGTGATGGGGGAACCAGTGCTTTTATCAAGACACCATTTCTAGGTGATTGCCTCCCAAGGATAAAAAGCGCTTCACCTGCCCTACCATTACGACCGAGAAATATCTTTTTATTTTCTAGGATAGAGTTATGCCCCTTAGTAAAAAATCTTGTCGCAGATATGACATCTTGTGGCAACTCTTGTATCAACACAGGGTCAAGAATTAAGACTTTGCTGGGTAGACGTGCTACAGGCCACATTGGTTTCAGTCTTTCCCCCTAAGAGAAAAGATGCCACGAGAAAATGTAAGTTTCCATTTTATCTTATTACATGAATAACTTGTGCATTTTTTATTGTACGGAAACAATGTATTATATATATGTTTAGTTTTAGGTCATTTTACTGTCTTTATAGTTTGTCATAGGTAAACTATTAATAAATGAAATCTTTTTCCACCACATGCTTTTTAGCGTCTTTTACTCTCGACATGTGTGCACAATGGGTTGCTAATATTGATAGAATATCAAATATTCAAATTTTATACCCAAACAAATTTAGAAAAATTTTTTAAAGAAAAGAAAAAAAAAAATGATCAAGAAAAAATTCTGTAAATGTATGAAACAAATTTTTAAATGCTATTTCAAACTTAAAGAGTCACAGATGACCGATCTCAGAGATACGATTATGCATCAAGAAACAAAATGAAAACAAATAGTTTTTACCATGAGATTGTCCTTTCTGCAAGCTGAAAGAAAAGATAAAAAAATCCTTAAGTCATCAATTTATTTGAATAATGGAAATATTTTAGCTTGAGAAAAAGTATTTTTTAAAATAGAAATTTTTGAAGAAAAAAAAAAAAAAAAAAAAAAAAAATCTTAAATAGAATTCAAAACTGGTTTAATGTAATAATGAAATATATTTCTATAAAATAAGTTTATCTCACACATAATTCAAATCTCTTCAGTCAAAGGCTAATTTCTTGTGAGAAAAGATAAGAAACCAAGAAAAATCACCCAACTCTGATTATTTGCATAAAGTATGGCTTTTCAAAATAGAAACAGTGATAAAAATAGAAAAACGTGATAATCTTTGATATAAGGAAGCCAGTTACTTTTCATGAGCCTAACATAATCAAGTGATTTAAGCTTAAGAGTCATGGCCATAGGTCAGAGTAATATATTATCTTAACTAGCTGGGCTACCTGGCATCACCTGGGGCCTTAATTTCCATAAATTACAGAAAATGAATAAATAAAAGTAACACTAAATAATCTGTTAATTTTGGTTATTCGGACTACATTTCTTATCTTGAATGTTATCTTCATAACGTTTCGACAGCTGTAACCTCCAGCCTTCTTCAGGTGGATCTCTTCGAATCGGGAATATTTCTGTCGAACTTGGGAATCTGAACAGAATTTCGAACGGAACCCTTTATTTAATCCACGGGGGTAGCATGCTCTTGTTCCGTCAGCCATGACTGGGAGAAGTCTTCAGTAATTCGCAATTCTTCGTATCGTCCGCACCGAGGATTGAACCTTCAACCTTCAGATGACTATCACTTAGAACTGAATTTAACTTAGTACTATATCTACTGTGCCACGGGTCCTTGCTGACAGAACAAGAACATGCTACCCACGTGGATTAAATAAAGGGTTCCGTTCAAAATTCCGTCTAGATTCCTGAGTTACACAAAAAATATTCCCGAGTTCAAAGAGATATACCTGAAGAAGGCCTAAGGTTACAGCGGCTGAAACGTTGTGATGATACACTCAAGATGAGAAATATAGTCCGAATAACCAAAATTATACAAACAATCAATCCTCATCTAAAAAATTCAGAAATATAACTAAATAATCTGCCTAATATTGCAATTTGAA
Organism: Sepiola atlantica; assembly: GCA_963556195.1. Classification (NCBI taxonomy): domain Eukaryota; kingdom Metazoa; phylum Mollusca; class Cephalopoda; order Sepiida; family Sepiolidae; genus Sepiola; species Sepiola atlantica. Next base: position 116,922,130 of record OY744523.1, on the reverse strand, counting down.
ATGGCTAAATTAATTTTGGGGAAAAAATCAGAGCAAAAGTAATTATGCCCTGAGTGAGGTTCGAACTCACAAACTGTCACCAAGTATGGCAAGCTAATTGATTGACCCAGGCACAAAATTATGATGCTATTAAATACATAAACCAGATTGTTGATCGGATTATATATGAAATTCAATTGGAAATAAAATATTTGTATTTATCACAGACTAATATTTGCCTTATATAACTCACAAAACAGATTTTATATGTAGTTTGTAGTAAAAAGCTTTTGATCACAAAAGTATGGGAGAAAAATTGACTTTACTTTATATATAACTAGCAGGGCTACTTAGCGCGGCCTGGGGAAAAAGTAACATATTTCTATTAAAAGTATCTTTTTTCTTCCCCACCCCACATCTTTCTTCTCCGCCCAACCCATTCCTCTCTCTGGACACACACTCCTTTATTCCTTGAGGAAAGTGTCGGCATAAGGGAAGTAACTCCTTGATAAATAAAATAAAAACAAACAGAGTTACTTCCCATTAGTACAAAACTGACACCCCTGACGAAATCTGCACCAGTTTATGGTTAAAGAATTAATATTTTTTTCTTAATTTTTAGATATTATTCCCTCAAGACAATGCTGATCGAGAATATACCAACTTTGTGGGACTTTGCTTTGTAGTTTTTGACTTTTAGCTGGACATACACACATACAGACACCTGCCCTTTATATAATAGGTGAGTTAATTTAAAAAAAATTTTTTTTTTTAAATAACATTTTAGTTGATCTGTAATCTATATATCTTAAGAAAGAGTAGAAAAAAACCCACAGATTTTCAAAAAAAGACAACTACTTCTCACGCCTCTCAACTAACTTGAATAGAGAAGTTTGAACACCTATCTTTGTTTGACTCAAATAAAAAAAGGGGTGGCCATTTACCATAACACATAGCCTAACAACAATTTACAGTGCATTCAGAACTCACTGGCGATAAGCCTTTTAATAAAATAATTTCACTCAAAGGGAGGGTTAGAATCCTAAAAAGATCTCTCGGTTGGGGTCTATGAAATAGCAGGTGAATGTCTGGTAGTGGCATCAGGTAGGATGCCCATCCCCAGCAAAACCAAAAAGATGAGAAAATTGAAAGAAAAAAGTAAATATCTAGGCCGCCTGTCGTAGTAAAGCAATGGTTAACTTCATATATGGATTGATTAGAAAAGCCTAATGGTTCTCCACCCTTGATGCCATGTGCTAAACTTGGCATCTCATCCATACACCAAGAGGATGAAATCAATTCGTCATCCATCCCTGTTCCTCTTTTGCATTTGTTCTTTATTTTCATTTAATTGGAATTGGTTCTCACAGAAAGATTTCTTGCCAATCCTTCAGGTCTTGGAATGGTTCCAACCAAACAGACTGGAAATTCGAGGTTTCGTAATCCTTAGGTTCAACTTTCTAGATATTTAACCCTCCTCAATTTCTTTAATCTCAAGATTAAGTGCAAATTCCACACATTTTTTTTATTAACATTAAACTGTTTAATTTAATTTATTTACTCATAATTATCACGAAAAGAAAAAAATTAAATTATCTTAATTTTTACAAGGTTTAAATTCATTGGAAGATGATTCCTCACCTGTATAAAATTTTGAAGTCTTTTTTTGGCAAATTTTATCATGATTTCTTTATATTTATTTTATGCTAGAAGTTAGAAGATTACAAGTTTTTAAATCAAATAAAAGTTTTGGCAAAATTTAGTAACAGCAATCCCCCCCCCCCCCCCAAGTATTTTTGGATTGATTAATATCGATTAAAGCACCAAATTTTTAGATTATGATTTTGTTTTTAAAACAACTTGTTTAATATTTAGCAGTGTGGATAAGGGTAATTTCCGAGTTTAACACTTTCAGCTGCCCCCCCCCCCCTACATGTGAACACCTTGAAAAACTTGGTGGAAAGAAAAAAAAATTATTTTAGAATTAAGTGAGCTATCAGTCTGACAACCATATACACGGGTTCGAAGTCTATATCTGTAACATCCTTTAGATTAACCTAACAACACAGCATTAGTTACTTATATTTCCTCTACTGTTCTCGTTCAATCCAGGACTGTACCTTGCTCAACTATTTCTGATAGTGTAGATACAGCACTCTCCTAAGATCCGAGCACCCAAATTCATGTATTTGGAAATTTTTATGCCCACCAGAGATTGGCTTGGTTTTTCAAGCTATGCGGACAGAGCTGGTAACAGCACGCATAGTTTTGCTATTGCACCATCCCTTTCACAGAGTCACTTTCCCAACCCGCCTCCCAGATTGTGAGGATCAGCAAGCTTCACTTCAACCTATTCTTGACAACACTGACCGAGGCTTGTGACGAATACCCATAGCCCACCCAGGAACACTGATCATCTTGTGATAATGGTTGATATCACCCTAAACATCCAACCCCAAACCGTTGTTACTCAAAATGACGAGATACTACCAATGGGCTGATTGGGAATTCAGATTTCATCAGAGACGCTCCATGGAGTAAAGCTTTTTTCTCTCCTTGCTGAACAGTGTGCAAATAAGGTAACAGAATGGGTCAAAGCAGGAATATAAGCATATGTCTCCACGTGGAAATTCTATAGTAAGAACAACTCTTCCCAACGGTTCACTTCGACCTGTGCAACTGCCATTTTGCATAGGCAGTAAGCATTCCGCTAATTCAACTGCCAAAGTCAGCTACAAATAGACAAAAATTTATAGCACCAAGAAACCATTGTAAGAGTTTAATAGCTGCAGCTAAGTGAAGGTATACCGAGATGACAAGAAAACACATTGAGTCGCAGAAATTAGGAAGTCGCGATTTCTGGAAAATCTACAATAGTGTGGTGAACAATGGGCAATCAACAATTCCCCCACTATGATGGCAACAGATAAGGCTGAAGTGCTTGTCCAGCGGTTCGCCTTAAACTCCACCTTGGACTCCCTCCCAAAGTTTCCATTATGCACAGAAAACACTTACAAAAAACCTTGACACATCAATAGCACGTGGACTTGATCTTATCCCTGCTATAGTAATAAAGAAATGTGCTTCAGAGTTTGTCCCTGCCCTCTCCAAACTCTAACAAATGCCTTGCATAATCTTGCTTCCCTGATAGCAGGAAAATTATTCCTGTAGTACTCTGGTGAAAGAACTGATTCGCTAAATCGGTCTCCTCTCACTCTTCGCTAAAATCTTTGAATCATCAATCAATCTAGCGTTAGTCCATCTTGAAAATGCTAAACTTCTTTCTGACCAGCAGTATGGATTTGGGCAATCCCGTTCTATTGCGGATATCCTAGCAGTCATCTCTGAAAGCATATACAATACACTGGATAAGGCAGGTGAAGCTAGGGCGGTAGCGCTTGATATATCCAAAGCCTTTGACAAGGTCTGGCATGAAGGTCTTCTCATGAAAATTAATTTGTATGGTATTTCTGAATGAATATTTAATATAATCAGATCCTTCTTAGCTAAAAGAAAGATCCAGGTCATCGTCGATGACTGTATATCTCAACAACATCACATTAATGCGGGTGTGCTCCAGGGTCCGATCCTTGGACTTTTATTATTCCTCAGTTTCATAAACGACCTCCCTTATGCAATCGCGTCAGAGATGGGTATAGTTGCTGATAACACCACGCTCTATTCTCGACATGTGAGCAAATCCAACGCACACATATCCAAGGCAATGATTGAATCCTTAGAAAATGATCTCCAGTGTGTAGTGGAATGGGTCCCAAAATAGATAGTTACATTTAATGCCACTAAGACAAAGCTCCTTTCCTTTAACAATTACAAGAAATCTTTCCAACCACCAATTTCCATGACTGATAGCACCCTACCGAGAGGCCAACATTCAAACTCCTCAGCCTAACATTCGCAGCTAACATGAATTGCAACAAATACATAGAAGATACGGCCAAGTCTGCTGTAAGGAAGGTAGACTCCCTTTACCGGGCTAGAAAACTTCTCACACCTGCCAGTATCCTATATATCTACAAAGTCACCAGTCGCCCATGTATGGAGTATTGTTGCCACATTTGGGCTAATACAGTAAGTGTCTCTCTCCCTCTTACACAGGGTCAAAAAAAGAAAAAGAAAAGAAGTTTAACCTAATAGGTCCCACATTGTCTAGCAAGCTTCAGCTCCCCTCCCATCGCTGTAATGTTGCATTCCTGTGCTTGTTTTACAAGTAGTTCAACAGAATGTGCTCCAACTAACTTGCTGCACTTGTGCCCTCTCAACGTAAATACCCCCGACCAACATGTAAAATCTCACCCATTCACTGTAGAGGTTCCCAGATGCTGGAAAGCTTTTTACTCTAAGGTTCTTTCCTTGAACCGCTGGCCTTTGGAACTTTTTCCGTTTCTTGACTATACCCACATGCAGAAATGTAAAATGAACAAACATTTTGCTGCACAACCATCCACTTCGGATGCCCCTATAAATATGGCCCCTAATTCACAGTAGCCTCTTACGTCTCAGTGGCAATGTGCCTTGTTTGGAGTGAAAAAAAAGAAAAAAGTTTGCATATAAATTTAACGTAAAATCTTCCCATTTCCAGGCCTCCCAAATTTTTGTTTTTTCCATTATGCGAGATAAATTCTGTGTTTTTTGTTTTTTTTTGGTAATCGGCGGCTCTGGCGGGTATAAAAAGTGCTGCCATTTCATATGTAAACTTAATATTCTTAATGCTAAATAATTTACGTGACGAAAATGTACCAAGTCCGATTGTGTTATTGCCGTTGAGCATTGGTTAAAAAATAATGATTCTGATTATAAAAAAGAATTTTGAAAAACTTATCTGGGTACTTGTACAGAGACGGGTGCATATTAAAAACGCAGTTCCAATTAAATTAACCGGAAAACTCTTTGATGGCACGGTGGCTAACAACGCGGACTCAGGACCTGGGTGTGCCGGGTTCTAATCCAGTTCGTTCCACAGAAACACTTTCATCAAAACCCACACCTGACTTGTGTCTAACCTCCTGGCGAGGAGGTACTTATGTATTAAGCAAAAATAGGTTTGTAGACCCAAAATTAGCAAATTGTATCCGTCATTGTTTAATCGGGTTCGGCCATTGATTCAAGCAAAAAAAAAAAAAAAACAATTCAGGGGGAGATAACTCAATCTGTCATATTAATTAACAAGTAATAAATCAATTGCATTCACCAAAATACGATGAAACTGATTTTTATTTTTAATTAAAATCTTACTCGAACATTTTTCCTACTTTTTGGTGAGGATACTTATTTAAATCTGCTGCGTAAGTATATAATAATGTTTTTTTGCTGTGATATTGATAATTTAATATTCACGCGTCTATCTACAAGCACCATTATCTGTTCAATTTTTTTCATTTTGTTTATGCAAGTTAAACGTGTAAAAAAAAAAAAACTATTCACGTGGTCAAAATTTGGAAAAGGGCGTTTGTAAACAGGGTCATTTAGGCTAAATAAACGTCGAGAAATCAAGGAGGTAAATCATTTTACCATAAACGTCTGCTAAAAAAATTGAACTAATATCTTTTAAAATTTGATACGACAGGGGCGCCAGCGAAAATCTTTTCACAACATTCGGATTCGGGAGCGGGAATCGAAGACTGAGAAATTAATCATTTTTTTCCTAATTATTCTGTGTTAATTTTAATCACTATTAATTCTTTGCAGGTCGTAGAAGAAGACAAAGGTTTTTAGTTGCATAACATTTTAAAAGACACAAAGTCTTTTTTGAACTTTTGGATCAGTCGATAGAAAGTAAAAAATAATAATAAACATTAAGAAAAAAACTTCCCAAGTATGACAAATATAAAGTGTTGTTTTTTTGTAATAATTCATTTAAAATTAAAAAATAACAAAAATAGAAGAAATTATATTAAAGGAAAAAAATAAATGGATTCTTTCTGACATATTTTGTTCAAGTTTTCATTTAAAAGAAAAAATGTGGCGGGTATTTAAAAAAAAATTGAGACATAAATAAATAATAAAAAAAAATAGACAAATAACATACCTAAAATAAAATTTGAGGGGAGAAATATGCCTAATAATTTGAAACACAATAATCGTCTTCGAACAGTAGTAGTTTCATGTTTTTGTTTGGTTTCCTTAGAGTCTAACTTGAACAATTCTTAAATGGCGCTAATGCACTGCATTATGGGAGTTCAAATGAAAACATTTTTTTCGTTCTTTTTTTGTCAGAATTTATTTTTTAAATAAAATTTGAAATTTTATATATATTTTTTCCCGAAAAACACATATTTTACAGAAAAATATATAAATTCATTTTTTAATATACCGAAAAATTATTTTTTACAATATTAAATCCTTTTAGTTTTTTTTAATAAAAATTGGAGAAGTACTTTAATTTGGAGTTAATTATTATTGGAGTTAGTAAAAAAAGTTCAGATATAATTTAAATAAATGATACGATTATTGGTCGAACGAAAACGAGAAAATAATGTATGTCTAGTTGTTTACAGTCTTCATTTAGAACACCGACGTGGAGATAAGTGGGGTATATTTAGAATATGGGAGCCAAACAGTATAAATATTGAAGTATGATTTATTTGTTGAAAATATGAAAGGAGTTATGATTTTTAAATGTTTGAAAGACTAGGAAAAACAAATATATAAAATGTGAGAGTCAAGTGCTTTTAAAGATAATCTAAAGATGTATACGGTAAAAATAAATAACTATTACTTCAAAAATAAATAACCATTTCAGCCTTCCATATTTATTTAAATGATTTCTGCTAGGAGTTAAACACAGTAGGATCGCAGAAAATAAATAAATATATATTTGTGTGAAATAATCTTATTTCAAATATTTTACAAGGTGAAAAAAAATCAAGTAAATAAATAACTTTATTCCGTATTATTATCTATTCATTTTTACATTTATCAGTCAGTAAGGATTTACCTAATTAGCATATTAAAATATAGCAACGCAACTTCTCCCACTCTTGTATCTCCTCCTCCCACTCTGGTTGTTTGCTTAGTCGTGTTGTTGTCATTGTAGTCAGTGGTGTCAGCTTTCACAGTTGCAGTAGTAAAAAAAAAACAAGATGTTAGAATAGAGGCACACAAGCACGCATCCAGCTTGAGAGACTAAAATAATATAAAAGTATTTCCCCAGTTCCTAACCCTACATTTTAGGGGAGGAATTGTAAGTCTCTCTATCTTTTATTAAGAAAAAAAAAATGTAAGTCTTCTGTCATTCCGGGTCCACGAACGAAAAAGAAGCATTAGGACTTGACCCTTTTTTTTTTTACTACAACAACAAAAAACTATGGACAACATAACTACAAATTAAGAAGATGTAAAAACAACATTGCTTTTTATTGCATAGTGGGTGGGTATATATATCTATATCTATTATCTATCTCCAGTTTTTCTAATAATAGAGTTTTCTAACGCTAAACCCAAAAATGTAGATTAAGAAAATTTAAAAAAAAAATCTTTCAGAAGGTTCATGCCTGCAACTGTTTGGAGAAAACGATGCATTTATTATTAAAACCCTTCAGATTACTACTGCATATAGCGGCATTTCTTCCTCCTTTTCGTTTCTCTTTTTTCCTCTGTTCTCTTCAAGACATTTTTCTCTCATACAACATCAGAACTATTAAAAAATCTCCATTATTCACGATAATAAGTTCAATTCAAAAACCTTTAATGATAGTTTTAACACTGTTATTGATAATCCGTTTCATATTGTTCAACTTCTTCATACCTACCCTCTTGCCGTCGTCCGATTCTGTATATTTTCTTCTGTCAAACCTTGGCTCCCCCTTTTTGATCTCTTCTGTTTATTATATCATTGCCATTTCCTGTTGTATTTTGTTATTATTCGGTCTGATTGTCAAACACGACGGCCCCCCAAACTGCCCCCTTCGCCGCTGTTATCAACAATGGGAAAGTGCTTTGAACCATCATCGTCGTCGTCACCATCTTCTCAACCAACATCACCGGGCACTTCTACTTACGCCAGAAAAATAAAAATAATGAAACCTGCAATGGAAGAGGAATTCGACTTCACAGTTACGGCGGCTTCCTCGCACGATCTCCGACCATCCGGAGGTGATGACGATCTCTCCATCCCCGTCGTGAAACTATTTAACAACAATATGCACGAAGATGAAATAGCAACCCTTAAATCGCGTATCCAATCGACCACTAACAACACGATATCCGACAAGACTACAACAAACTGCTACAAGGACTTTTCTTCTTATCCCCCGAGAAAGAATCCGGATGGATTATTCGTTGGTGATCCAACCCCCGGAGAAGAAAATGGAACAGCAGGAGTACTACAGCAACAACAACAACACTCTGAACCAGCAAAAATTTTTATTAATGGGACTGATGACGTGAAAAAGCCGAGTAATAGTAGTAATATTTCTTCATGTCATGCTTCTGCTGAAACCAGTAATTCACTTGGTACTACAATTATTGGTGGTCTCCCTGGCCAAAATATCTCTACCCTACCCAACAGCTGCACGAGGTCTCTCGACGACCGATATCATACCCAGGGTAGTAGTAGTAGTAGTGGTGGTAACCAGACCGGTGGTTGCAACACTGACCCGACGACGGGGAAGAATTTGGAGAATGGCGATCAAAAGCATTGGGAAATTATTGAACCCTTTTGTGAATCGGAACCCATGTCTGAACAGACGGATCGCTTGACGTCGATTGATCTAAATTCGGATGATGGTGATGATGTCACTACACACCAATTTGCTAATAATAATATTCGGGTCGAATCTCAAGGTCTCTCAACACTGAACTGCAGACCCCACGACCATAACCCTCAGCGGTCACAAAGTCAATTGTGTTCCTCCCCGCAGACTTTATCTAGTAACACCCCAACATCGATTCGGATCGATGTCGTTCAACAAGAAAGAGGGATCGAGGAAATCTGCAGTCGGAAAGAACGTGGCGATAACAATAATAAAAGTCATTCGGTGAATAACCGGAGTTTGGAACTACCACTGACCAATGGACTTACACAGATGGTCGAAAGTAATTTTTCTGCTGGAGGTGCTGCCAACATAAGTAGTAATAGTCATAACAGTAACATTGCCACCCCGGGTACCAGTTGTGCCACGACCCCTTCGATGTCTCCAATTGATGATGTCACTGTGATGGTGGGCAAAAATGGGAAATTATCTACCGTGCTTGAGAACATTCCGTTGCTCTACATCCCGACGACGAAACAGTTAGTGTCTAAGGACTGGCCACGGGTTGGCCATACTGCTCCCCCTCAACATGACATCAAATATGTTCCTATGACTCGCAAGTATGCAACTGCTGAAGATTGTCTTGGTAGCACAAATAAGAAGGATTATGCAGAAGTCGGGTCAGATTTCACAAACTCTTTGCATCGAATTGACGCCTCTAGCTTGTCAAATTTAAGCCCTGGTAGGGATTACACCGATCTTGAACCTGGTTTGTGTAACTCGCCCCCCTTGCATCGGGTGGACGCATCTAGTTTGTCTAGCCTCAATGGGAGAGGAGGGCGAGACTACAGTGAGGTTCGAACAACGGGATCTTCTTCACATCAGGTAGATGATTCCAGTCTCTCTAGTGTCAGTACCGGTACAGATCTGGCCTGCGGGGGTTCAGTAGACTCCGAGGATTACCCTATTGCTGGAGGAGGAGGAACCTCCGGTTGTTGTTCTTCACCCCCCGGTGTTAACTTTCACACAGATGAACATCACCACCCCTCGTGTAGTGGAGTCGAAAGTGCTTTGGGTTGTGGCACCAAATCTAAGTGTTCGAACCCGAGCAAAGCCTCTTCACTCGACTCTCTGGAGTCGAGTCTGGTCGAGGTGAACCTATTTTCTCGAAATTCATTTGAACCAAGAAGTCGGTCAACGTCGTCGTCGACGTCCTCATCGACGTCTTCGTCAAAATCTCAGGAAAAAAAAGCTGAACATAATAATCTCGACTTTACAAAACGCAAAGGCCACGGAATTACCGGCTTTCTTGGCAGGTGAGTCTCTTTCTCATAATCATCACATTATTTCATGACTAAATTTGAATGCATGTCCGCCGTTTCTCAAGCACAACTCACGAGAGGAAATACTTGTTTGAACGTTGAACTTAGATTGAAAACCCTCTTTATCGAATGAGCAGAGATTAGACTGTTATTTTTATAGAATCACTAACGTTTCCAAACCAGTTTTTCCCCTTCGGTTAGGTTTACGTAGGGAAAACCCTGATTTGGAGCCCGGTTTCAAGACTGGAGTTATTCTATAAAAATACCGTCGTTCTTTGATGCAAGAACGGGACACGTTCAAAAAAATATCGTTTCATTTGATTTAGGAGCACACATGAATACTTTTGCTTTTAGTTCAAGTTTCAAATTACTTTCAAATTACTGTCAATGGAAAAAAATTTTTCTTCGTACGATTACACTTCGCATCCTGAAAATATCTAGAATTTTTTTTTGAAAATTAAAAAATGATCACCATTGTGAAAATACAAAAAATGGTTTCTCGTTCTGTTCTACGCGAAGTGATCAAGAACTGAGTAATAATTTTACGTTATATTTATATAGTAAAATGACCCCCGTCGCCCTAAATGTTATTTTACAGTTTTTTTTTTTTTACGTGTAATCTCATAAAAAATAGAATATTACCTTTATTTTTGCATTGATTAGCGCGGGAGGGGGTGGGGCAAAGTGTAAAATTTATTACCAACAATTTGACTGAGTTTCCTTATCTTTACTTAAATCATCAAATCTATCAAATACAGATGCATATATAGTCCAACACATTGTGTGTGTAAGAGTGAGTGAGACCCTGGCAGTAGCCCAACCATTTGGTACTACTACCTTAGTACCAGGTAAGTTCCAACGCCATGAAATTATCTATGTTAGAAAATAGTTCAAGAGAACTTATAATATAATAAATTCATAATGTGATGCGTATTGTAATGTTGTTCACATCCGATTTAAACAAAAAAAAAAATCTGAGTTTCAAATAAAATTGTTTTAATTTAAATTTTATGGGAGTCGATTTGGAATTTTGCAAAATGGGTACTTGTAAAGAATAGCCACCTAAAGGATTTCACTTCTCATAGTCATTACTCAGAATCCTGAGTCGGTCCCGGAAATGTCCGAAGCATTTTACGATTTGAAAGCCGCGGAAAAATGTAGATACTTTATCAGATTAGGACTTGAGCTAACCCTAACGACGTTAGCTCGGGTCCTAATCTGAATAAGCACCAGAATGTAAAAAAAGGCAGACGACACTAAGCATGTGAAGGGTCAGGTTAGGGTTAAAAAAGGAAAGAAAAGTAGTTTTCAAATCGTAAACTGCTTCAGCAATTTCCGAGACGGACACAGGATTCTCCGTCAATACTCGGAACTCCATAAGAACTGAAATCCTTAGTGCCCATTCCTTACAAGTACCGCAAATGTTACACCGGCTACGAAGTCGGTGTCCATTTAACAATGAACGTACTATAGGGACCGTATAATAACCATATCCCATATTTCACTTGGTTTTCGCTAATATTTAAAAATAAACTTGATTGTTGATCTTGAGATTGCATTTCTTAATGTCCTGAAATAAAATTCTAATTTACTTTTTAAAGTGCTGAGAATTTAATTAAATCTAATTGTTTTTTTTTTTTTTCTTACACCAAAAATGTTAACAATTTTAAAATGTCATTACACACAAAACATTTTTTTTGACACGGAAAATAAACTTTGGACATTTTTTAACAGGAACAAAAAAATAAGTTTTAACAGAATTTAACGAATTTAAACGCAAAAAATAAAGAGGTTAAAATGTACTAGTCGATTACTTAATTTATTAATAATAAATTGTCGAAATGAAAATGGTCGCGACGGGTAAACATTTAGAATCAAATGAGAATTTTATTTTAGAACAAAATATCATTTCAGACCAAGAATCAATTTTATCCAACGAAAAAGGTGAGATATTCCAACGATACCTATAGTAGAATTGAACCAACCAATTTACGACGTTAAAAAGTAACCTTCACGAAATATTCAAAACAAAGTGATTTAAGAATTTAATTTCTTTGGAGATGTATATTTCTAATCTTGGTGTCTTTAAGACAAAATAATAAAATAAACCATCCTGAATCGTATGAACTTATTGTTCATACGATTCAGGATGGTTTATTTTGGCAATTTATTATTAGAGTTCATTTAAAATTGCGCTTATTGTGAAACATCTGTTTTGTTTAAAAATCTTTAAATGTAAGAAAACAAATTTTAAAACCAAATTTTAATTAATAATCGATGTGATCATAAAAAGAGAAAAATGTTTTCTTAAGAAAAAAAATGTAGTTTTAAATATTTTGTAATGATTAGATTCTTCAAATTATTTACTTTTAATGGTGACAGATATCGACTTGTTTTTAGTGATCACTAGATTTTGAAATAAATCCATTATCGTCTTTTTTATCTTTTTTTTTGTAAATCTTTTAAATATCGAATAAATTGATTCTATGAATGTTTTTTTTTTTTTTTTTTTTTTTTTTTACAATCGAAAAAAACAAAAACTTGTTTTGTTTATAAACTATTGCTATCTTCAAACTCGTTTTTAAAATTAAAAACAACACTTTGAATGCCTTGAACAATATATTTGTGTTCTGTTGTAAAATTTAAGGGTGTTTTTTACATTAGGACCCACGCTGACTTTGACCCCGTTGTAACGATGGGGTCAAAGTCAGCATGGGTCCGGTGGGGGTTAGAGTCATTGTCAAAGTTAGCGTGGGTCCTAAGCTAACAAAGTACCAATTTAAGTAATCTATCTATTTAATACTAAAATCTGAACTTTGTTTGAAATCAGCAGCAGCGTAACCAACCGTGGCTGCTGATATAGAAGAAAGACAAGAGCTATAGGTATTATATAGATAGCGTTGAGACAACACAATGTACTACGAATTTGAAGGGGGCCTTACGTAACATTTCGAACGACGTAACTTGCTTCGTCTTTCTCCGTTCACATTCGTAGTACGCACATCACGCTTGTAAATTTTTTGGTTGCCTTTTCCGAAACAGTACCCACAATGTTAAAAGTTTTTGTTAGTAATGGGACACGTGTAAAAAATGTAAATAAAAATGGGTACTGCTATCGATCCCGGACCGGATGTCGTGACGTGCGACTCGGAATCGTTCGGCTGGCCTACGCAAACAGCCGAGTGTTGACGAGTCGAAGCACCGAGCAGCCGATAACTTTGTTACAAATTGAAAATAAGTGCTTTCGAAGACGAATTTTTTGTCAGGAAGTTTTTTTGAAGAAAATAAACCCAAAATGAATTACGAACAGCTTTGCACTGCAGTATCATCGCGAGCAAGTAAGAATAAATAATAAAATAACAAAATATGTCGTGATAAAAGTAATTTTGGTACGTTTTTTTTTTCTTCAAAAAAATTCCTTGTAAATAAAAATACAGTATTCATTTTATAACAGTAACCTCGCTATGTTTTTTTCCTCTTTCTTTAAAAAAAATTAATGTAAATGTTTAATTTTCTTTGTTTCTTTAAAAAAATTCCTAACCGTAACCCTAACAAAAAAACCCAAACAAAAAAAACAAAAACAAGCAAAACATTATCATAGGACGCAGCACCGTATCAAAAATGTCGTCTGGAACAAATCGGCTCGGCAACTCTCGGGCGTTTGCGTAGAACAGCCGAACGCTTCCGAGTCGAACGTCACGAAAGCCGGTCCGGGATCGATAGCAGCACCTAAAAATGTTTTGTAAATAGTTATTTTCCTCAAATCTAATATTTGAAAAAATTGTAGAACTATACAATAAATAAATATACTCTTTAAATATCTATGTATTTATCTTCAGACTCGTGTACGACATGTCTACACTAATGTACAATGTACCAACATAGAGAGAGTACGCGCATCGCACAGTCGATCGAACGATTATGACAGCACAGTGTATTTTGAAATCCTTTGACTGAAAATTGAACTTGTCGAAAAGTGTTTTATTTATTGATTCTGTTACAGTTGTTTAAAACATTGCACCTATCTAAACATTTTCTTTATTATTTATCTGTTTATATAATGTACCAACGTTTACACAATCACGGGTCGTTTAGTTCAATCATTTAAAAAAGAGAGTGGCATCATAGAGAGTGAGTGACCTTCTGGTTGCCATACTTGGTTTAGGTGTACTACATTATGTATGTGTCGTAATGGTATCGTTGGCGCAAGTGTTTTTCTTTTCTAACTTTACCTTACGCAACTTCTTTCTCCATTAGATTTAAGAACTACAAACCTTTTTGTTTTCTTCAACTAGAACATTAACAATAATTGCCTTAATATGGCAACGGGCTCCCTTTTCTTCCCTGTACAGCTGTCAAATGATAAAATACGTTTTTGCCTTTTCATTAAATGGATTTGTATCAGTTATTGAGTTGCAACCAACAACAATTTGTATCATTAATTTAATTTCCGTTTTACTTTTCTAGTTAAAAAATGAACTTTCAATTTGCCTAAATTGAAATGTTAAAATCATTAGCAGTTTATTTTAGGTTTCTTCTTTTGAATGGTACAAAAGTTATTAACCTATATTAAAGTTACATCGTGTTACATATAATGGGGGGGGGGGGGTAAATTCTATGGTGCGCTTTGAAGGTCCTACCCAAGTGAATAGAAGTTAAAAACGAACAGTAAATTTAGTGACTAAAATCTATTTGAATCAAAATTTATTAAATAACGTCTTTTTTTTTTTCTTTTAAAAAAATTTTTTTAGATGAGGATTGATAACTTTAATTATTTGGACTATTATTCTCATTTTGGTTTTAACGTTTCAACCGATGGAACCCCGACCTTCTTCAGGTGCATCTTTTCGAACTTGTCACCCTAATAGTCAAATTTGGGAATCTTTATGTCGAACTTTGAGACGTCTACGCAATTTATTTTTTATCTACGGGGTAGATTGTTCTCATTCCGCCAGCCATGACTGGGTAGAAGTGTTAATTTATCTTATTCTAAGTTATTACCTGTAGTAAGGATTGCCCCCCCCCCCCAACCCCAGAAGAAGGTCAGTTAGAAGTAAGAACTTATTGTTAAGGAACGCTTTTAGGTTCCCAAGTTCGAAAAGATGCACCTGTCAAAGGATAAATCAGCCTAAACGTTGTGAATATAACAAGCAAGATGAGACTAGTAGTTCGAATAATCCAAGTCTTCTTTCGCGTTATTAAGGAAGAAAGGGCATTTAGTGTATTTCCTTCTTTCCGGCGAAAATAAATAAAACTTGTTTATCCCATCTTTTCATTCATTTCATGTCAATAATTACATTTCAGTTTCTTTTTTCTTTTGTAAAAACTTTTTTTTCAAATTCCATGAATGTCAATGACAAAATATGAGTAATAAATGAATGACCTACATTCACCCCCTTTCATTCAACTCTTATAATATTAAATCCTGCCAACATTCATTCTTTTTATTTTGTTTAATTCTTTAAACTGATTTTTTAAAAAAATATTTTTTTAAAAATTAAAGAGACGTGTTTACATTCTAACTCAAAAGGTTAGTTTTTATTTTTAATCACTAAAACAGATTATATAACAATTTAATTTCAGTCTAAAATTAAAACAAAAAATATATTGCACCATTTCACAATAATGCGACGATGCGCCAATATTTCGATTGCTGGTTTTCGGAATAGAGGCTGCATCGTTTTTTTTGGCGATTTATTTTTTTAAAATGTAATTTAAAAAGAAAACACAGATCATTGATTACCATGTTTAGATCACGATTATTATGGTAAAAAAAGATCAAATATAAAAAATAAAAATTATTTTCATGCATCAGGAGGGGGAGAAGGGGGCGTTTCGCTATTTATATCACCACTGTAAAATGTACACTAAGCCGGTCTCAGTGAAATTCCTCCTTCAGAATATAGAACTTGATTTTTGTTTTTTGTGCTTATTTATATTGAAGTACATGCGACATATGGCAGTTAAAAATAAAATAACAGAACTTATGGATATACTTAATTATCAGTGAAAAATATTAGTGTACACCAAAAATTACTGAAAATAAGCGAGTAGAATTTTAATAAAAAAAAAAAAAAAAAAATTTACTATTCGTAGTCAACGACCTCCGTACGATAAGACCGCGTAGCGTCTTCATAAAAGAAGGGAGAAAATCTTCTACAGTGTGCTGGCTTGATGCGAATGTCAACATGAACGCGAAGTCACACGAGGTGGTACGCTCTGCAAAATACAAAAATTAAAATCACCAGATTCATAAAAAAAATAAGGAAACGGGAGAGCGGGACGGTGAGAGAACAACCAATAAGCACGGTAAATGAATCGCAATAGCCAACACGTGTTGTATTTCAAAAGTACAATACTTATTTACAGGAAAAAATATACAATTATGAAACAAACAAATCTCAACGAGAAAGGATAATAACCGAAGAAAAATACTGAGCAAAAACAATAGCAATCAGATTGTGAAAAAGGATTACTTATCTGCTTACAAGTTTTATTTATTCTCCCCCCCACAAGGTAAGATGTGACACAAGGTCGGGAAAGTGGGATTTGAAAAGCCAGCACCCGAGAAGGTGAGCACTCTGACCTACAAAAAAATGCCTGGGCAGCCCCGTCGGCGTTCCCCGGCAGGGGCGCCTCAGGCAGTAAGCGATAAACTTACTCCACCCCAAAGAGGGGAGGCAAAGCCTAGGAGGGTGGACCTTCTAGAACTGCACAGAACAAACCCACGGACTGGCGGAATCAAGCCCCGAAGGACAAGACGACACCGGTCTATAGGGTGCATAATCTATCGGAACAGATACTACATTTTCTTCCTAGCCAAAAGGCCCGGCTGAACTGTTCACAGATTAATAAAAGTTTGTGTATAGTTCTTTTAACAAGTATAAAGAATTTTGAATTAGTACTCTTGGTCTTTGTAGAAATGTGAAATCACCATTATTATTGTTTGACTGAATTCCTATCTATGTAACGACTCCCTCTTCCAAGAATACCTATCTAAGCATTCTAATATTAATACACTAGTGCATTCGTATCTTCCTTCTGTGTCATGCTTTCATTGGTAGCAAGAGTAGAGGACTTGAAAAAGAGAAAGTGGGAAAAGATGGAACTGAAAAACAAGTTCATATTAACAATGCAAAAAAAAAATTGCCTTTGCTAAAATCTTTATAACATGCAACGTCATCTCATTAGCAGTTTTGTAAATTATATTAAAGAAATGTTTGCGTTTTAATAATTTGTAGCTTACATTTATTTTATAGACGAACGATTAACGTTAAATGACTAAATTGCTGTAACTCCTGCAAATCTCATCTGTCAGTTGTGAATTTTATTCAACTAAAGCTTATTTAAAATTAAGTACTAAATAGATTTTAGTGAACTGATTTCAAATACCGTGTAATTTGCATGTGTTCGACTAGTTGTAATTATTTATGCGTCTTCTTTCTCTTTCTTACTTCTAGATATATAGGTGTTTCTTTTACTTAAGCCCATCATGAAAAAGTCTTTCTAAATAGTTCAATTTCCTGTTTAATTATTCTAATAGTCAACAGTAATAGTAAAACTCAACCAGGAGGTCAACCTGAGGAGTTGTTCGTACCAGACGAGGATACGTCTTCGATAATCAGTCCGGCAGTCTGGGCCATCTTTTGAGTTGATGACCTTGCTTCTGTCTGGCTGAGGTATGGTTCTGTGCAATTCTAGGAGACCCATCCTCCCAGGTTTTACCTTCTCTCTTTGATAAGAGGTTATTTTATTGCTAATCACCTGAAGCACCCTGACTGGGGACTGCCAACAGGGTTGCTCTGACAAATTTTTGTGGGCCAGAGTACACATGCCTCTTTTCAGTCTCCACCTTCTGACTTTATCACATCTTACCGCAATGAGAGGGAGGTAAATGCTTACTCTAATAGTCATAGTTTGATAACAAGCAAATAGTTTTAATTTTATTTGACTTTAACATTTTATTTACTACATAATAGCATTACAAGCATCGCCATGTTTGTTTGTACGTATTAAAACTACGGCAACATAAAATAATGTAGTTTGACGTTTAGGTGCACAAAACATCAAAATAGTTTTTTGTGCTGCTGTAGTTTAAACAACATGGCAACATACATAATCTTAGAACTAAAATTAGATTTGCTTTTAAAATTGATTTGGTTGGATTTGAAAAGTTTAACCTAAATAGCATTTAATGTGACAAATCAAACTTTGATTTTAACTAGCAAATTTTCATTCGTTATTGTTTTACCATGTTATTTGCAATAGACTAACATACTTTGCTGCAATTTATTAAAAAATTTACTTACTCCGGTCTGGTAGTTTAGTAATATGTACACCTTTTTAAATAATCATCTTAAAAGAAAAATCAGCTAACTCTGATTCTTGCAGTGAGTGATTGTTTCTTATTTGCTTTTATTTATCGTTCCAAGGTATAGAACATAGAAATATTTAGAAAACAAATTTGAATGTAATGGATCCCGGACAATGCCGGATCAATACAGCTAATTTATTATAGAAGAAATGTACTAAGAATCTGAAAGTTAATGACTATATGGAGAAGCCATGGAAAAAATTGGACTACTTAAAAATAAGAACTTTTTTATTTTCATTCAAGTAGAAGGTTTCTATTCATTCTAATATATAGTGATTAGCAAAAGAGAACTACAAACCTCACTTATAAACATAAGAGAATTTATTTGCATTAAACAAGAATGCACCCAAAATTGTACGCATGTCATTTCCTATACATGGAGAATAATGAAAGACTAATTTACCTGTACTGGTGGAATGGTAGGGAAAATATCCTCAGAGATCTTGTCACAAAAACATGTCACAGATCTAGATCTAGACTAACAAATGAGGATTGACTACCATGTTATCACATGAACTGGTTGGCCAGAAAGAGAGAAAGTGATCCTTCATGTTGCACCTTTTATATTTGGTAACCACATGGTTAAACCAACCTATGGGAGATTGCCCTGTCGTCACATGATCTATAGCTCCATGCATAGTAAAAGACAGATCTAACACAATTATTATAAAGCAGCAACAAATAATTTACTATAGTAAATCCCAACATTGTGTTTTCTGCAGATCCAAACATGAGTTTCTCATCTTGAAAAATCCTGACATTTTTAACTAAATAAAAGTTTCCTATGAAAGACTAGTTGTACCTACCCAACGTTGCTCACTTGTTGTTTTTTCTTTCACCTTTTTTTTAAAAAAACTATGACGCTATTTTTTCCCAAAATATTATTTTTTGTTCCAAACAAAGATAAGTAATTCTCTGCTGACGAATACAGAATTATGCCCCCTTATTTTTTTTTTAAAGATGGCGTCTGTATGAAAATAATTCCGACATGGTCAACGTATTTTCTGGAGGGAATTAAATTGAATTACATTTTATTGTTCTTAACATGCTGCAACGATCCAGCAAAAGAACTGAGGAACCAGAATCCAATATTGATTGTGTAGGAAGAAAGCTATCGATGACAAGAATCGAGAAAAAGACTGACTTTACTTTATTATATAGATTAAACTCTCTCTCTCTCTCCCCCCCCCCACCTCAAACACTTTATTTCAAAACTCCTTAAATCAAAGATCATAGACGATTCTTCAACATAGAAATCCATTTAAAGCATTCAGGTTTCAATCAAATTTATTGGCAAATAAATGTAACAGGACAGTTAGAAGATGTGTACATCTATATACTGTCTGAATGTTTGTCCAAGGTGACTTTAAACCTAGATATGGTAGGCATTATCACTACATCCTTTGTTAGGCTGTTCCATATAGCAGAATCACAGTCAGATAATGCTGCCTTTAACGAAACAAAAGCGCCGATGGTACATCTTTTTCTGGGTCTTGTGGAATCCACGCCTAGCACTAGGGTGGAAAACTCCTTGAAAATTAGATTTAAATTCTTGATGTTTTATGTCAAAATCGCATCCCCTGCTTATAAGTTGATTCTTGATTTATCATGTTTCTTTTCGTACATGTGAACATACTAGAGGCTGATTCTTGTCTGTCGTAAAAATATGTTCCCCGCTGTAGTTATTCCTGAAATTTCTCGCTAATGTTTACGACAATCAATTTAAGTTTGCCATTTTTTTATTTTTTTCGTCGTTACCTTCTTTTCTTGCAATCTGCTCCCATTTTTAGCGCAAAAGTATTTTAAAAAATGTTCTGAGTTTTCTTTAATTTTTCCTTTCTACCTTCTGTTTTTCCTACAAATGACTAGTTTTTGAATGCAACTAAAAATTGTTTATTCCTGAAATAATTATAACAATTTTGCCCAAAATTGAAATAGTCAATCTGGCTATGATGATAATATAAACCTTGTCATAAATCAGTGATATGTTTTAATGTAATACAACAATTTGGCTTCTTTTATGACAGGAGCACATTTGAAAATACATGTTTTTTTTAATGAAAGTGCCCACGATATCTTGACTGCGAAGCCACCATTTGTGAGAGGTTCATGGCACATGTCTTTGTTTTTTTGTGAGTATCGGTCAGGCGTAACAAGAGGTTTGAGCAAAATTTGTTAGATTTGCTAATAAGCTAACCTGAAAATTATTGCCCAATTTGACAAAATTGAAGCTGTGGTTAACTGGATGGAGAAACTAGAATTAGTATGCGACTTATCTGGGTTTTGTATGCTTGCTTGTGTCATCCATCTTCGCCTGGTTAGGGAAGCATTCACACTTTGCCAACAACTGACCATGGTTGAGAAATCGGATACAAGCTGAATTAAGAAAAAAACAAACTAATTACAACTTTAGTTGCTAATAGATTCACAACTTATGAGAAGTTTAAGAATGTGTGTTGCATATGGACGAGACCATCAATGTTTGTTTGTGGAAGTTGTTGGTCTTTTTCGGTGGAATACCAGACCGTGCGTGTTTGTGTGAAGTCTTTCTGTCTCCATGGAGAAGCTCCTCTGGTTCTCCTACAGGTGGATGATCTATCTGTCAAGAAGTTGCTGGCCTGAGCTTAAGTGCTTATTAAAGACTAGGTTGCAGTGGGGGGGGGGGGAATCAGTCGTTGCAGTAGTACAGCCTGTCTGGATTATTCAATCATCCTCCAACATGAGCTCGTCTCATCATCATATCAATCTGTCACATGCTACGGGCAATGGCCTCAATCACTTTGTGAAAGACTGTGTACAGGGGGGTATGTTGTGGCTCTGCCTGACCACCAAGAGATGTCAGCCTGGTATAGATAAGGGGAGAAAATGGTTGCATTATCCAGCCCCCCACAATCCCTGAATTCTGATTCAAACCTCAGCATGTCTGAGGATTTGGCCGGGGAGAAAGAAGTAATTGTTCCTAGTGCAACTAGTGGATGAAAACGATCTCCCCCCGATCCCCCATGTCACTATCACCTGTGTGAGCATTCGTTGAGGAGGGAGCGTAACAGTAAATAGTTACACTTACCTGATCTGAAGTACCCACAGTACCTTACCTGGCAAACCACCATTTGTGCAAAGTCCAAGGTGCATGCTCGGTGTTGAGCTTTTTGTGGATATCAGTCGTTTGCATGCAAGAGCAACCAACCGCTACAAAAAGATAGTATAAAACGATGATGAGGAGAGAGAAGAAAAACAGAAGTGGAACCGAACGGATATGGTAATAGATTTGTGTAAAGAATCTGCTATTTGGTAACAATGTTTTCTTTTGGTTTAGGAGCCGAAATCAGTTACAAATACTGTTGCTGTTTAACTTTGATTCTAGACAGAAACTACATTTTATTCGCAAATTTACAGACTTCAAAATTACTTACGATTGTCGAAGGTTACAAAGTAACCAGATACATGCCATTTTTATAATCTGTTGATAATGGCGGAATATGGCTAGCATCTGTTTACTTTGTGAGTGTTCGAAAGTAATTTCAAAGCCTTTAAAATGTTCATTAGAAAGTAGTTTGAGTGGAGGATGATCTCTTCCTTACAGCCTCTTTCATAGAGAAGAGACGTTGCTAGTCTCTCTCTGTTCTATCGTCATTTCTATGGTACTCGACTGAGCTCCAGTCTCTGGTTCCTCTTTGTAAGACATTTACAGCAAGGACTCTTATTGCTACTGTAACGGAAACAGATTTTCCTTTCTTTCTCCTTTCTAGCATCAGGCTGAATTTCCATGGACAGAGCTTCTTTGCAAGGGCTTCTCTTCTGTGGGAAACTGTGGGTACTGCTTCTTTGCAGATTACAACATGGGCATGTTCAAATCAAACATCAACAATTACTTGTCATAAACCATCCCTTAAGTAATCAAACTTACTGTAGTTCATTGATTGTTCTTTATCTTTCGACTGACAATCTTTCAATCTCGTTAACCTTTGGCCTTCGTAAGTGGTGACCCTACATAAAAAATAACAAAAATATTCAAGTTTAAAGACAAAAATCAAGTATGATAGTTTATTTGTGCTGCTAAACCGAAAAACACATTAATTTTCAAACATGCCCATGTCCTATCAAATAGCATTTATTTTTTTCGTTTTTATTAAACAATTTTTTTAAATCCTGAAGATAAAATAAATCAGAAAAAGCCTTTCATAAATGACAGTTTTTGATCGATGAATTGTTTTCCTTGCCACGTGATACATCGTTTCTTTCAGTGCGTGTCTATTGTCTTTGGACGATCGCTTTGAAGTTTGCGTGCAATCAATGACTTTCCTATAATTAAAGGTCAAGGTTTTCAATAAAGGTTTAATTTTCTTGCTTTGAGACTTGTTATCGTCCAAAGAATTCTTCAGGCTTTTAATTGCATTTAACATTGGGAAAGGGCAGATTTACATGATAATAAAATGCCAAGAACCAAATTTTTGGACCCCCAATTAAGTTAACAAAGATAAAATATTCACTGTAGATCTTTTGTATGGAAATAGAGCAGGAATGAAAAGTACCTAAATTCTATAAAAGAACTACTTTGCTTGTTACATAAGCACTTTTTATCTTGAGAATGCTAAACTTTTCCTGAAAACTGTTCTATGGTTTAATCACACCGTTTAATTAACAATGCTTTTCTTTTTGTACACAAATAAAGGCAAATATTTAATGAATTTTTCAATTGAACAAAATGTTTATTTTGGTCCAGAGCAGGGCTGTGGAGTCTGGGCAAATCCGTTGCTATGTGAAAATTTGCCGACTTCAAAAGAAAGATACCTTGAAAAATGCTAAAACAAAAACAAAAATATGTCAATCTTTGTCATTAAGTAGGAGTCATTTTAAAGAACCTTTAAATTCACATAGTCTTGAGAACCGTGCTCGTCCTCTTTAAAATCAAAACACTATAAATAATATATAGTACTATTATTAGACCACTTGTGACCCGTTGGGCTTGTATTCGTTATATATATATATATATATATATATATGGGAAATGAAAAAGTAAAAACCAAAAAGGATGTTTATTTATATATTCATCAACGTTTCGTCTTTATTTGTAAGACTTCCTCAGGATGATAATTTTAAGAAAAATGTCATGCAAGTACGTGAAAATATTAGGTTGACATGATGGGTTGATGAGAAATAGTAGTAGCCACTACTGGATGCGCAGGCCCGAGGTTCGGGCTTAGTGAAATCAGTAGCATGGAATGAAGTTAATGAGGAAAAAGTGGAGGGGTGGGGGTGAACGGAAATAATGTGGATGGCTGTTAGTGGAGGGGTGGGGGGAAACATCCTTTTTGGTTTTTCCTTTTTCATTTCCCATTACGTCGGATTACCTCCATCCTTCCTTTCTCATATATATATATATATATATATATATATATATATATATTACTAAACGTATATAATTTCTTAACTTTGACATGGAATGATAATCATGTTTATGTAAGACACATTTACTTGAAAATGTATGACGTCATAAAGGATGAATGGTAGCTTTTGGCAACTTTAGACAAAATAAAGCTCATTTTGTGATGTCATTTATTTTCAAATAAATATTATATATTTTTTTTATCTTCCTCCCACAAGGTAAGATGTGACACAAGGTCGGGAAAGTGGGATTTGAAAGTCAGCTCTCGAGAAGGTGAGCACTCTGGCCTACAAAAAATGCCTGGGCAGTCCCATCGGCATTCCCCGGTAGGGGCACTTCAGGCAGTAAGCTATAAACTTACTCCTCCCTAAAGAGGGGAGGCAAAGCCTGGGAGGGTTGACCTCCTAGAAATGCACAGGACAAACCCATAGATCGGCGTAAATCAAGCCCGAAGGCCAAGACAATACCGGTCTATAGGGTGTAGTATCCATCGGAACAGTCACTACACTTTGATCCTGGCCAAAAGGCTATATATTTTATTTTTCCATTTTCAAGTAAATATATATTTTTTAATGACAGTAAAATGAGTTCTCTATTCTAACAGGTTTACATCAATTCTCGAGCCAGTTGGCCTAGAGAAAGGTGATGGTCACCGACCTGATGGCATGACACTCTTTGCTTTTAGAGCCGGAAAGCCATTCATATGGGACGCCACTTGCTCTGACCCTTTCAAACAAAGAATTGTGGAGTCTGCTGTCAATCCCGGCACCACAGTTCAGTTTGCCGAAACTAGAAAAAAACGACAAATACAACTCAATAACTAACCATTTAATTTGTCAGCCTATCTCAGTCAAAACGTCAGGGGTCCTCGATCCCTGTACTTCACGATTCATATGAGACATTGGACGTATGATGGCCACTAGTAGGAATGAGCCCAGAGAGACTGATTGGATGTTTCATCATTCGAAGCAACGCTATGACTATTATGATATCATCCCGCAATGTTTAAGACTTCTCGTGTGTATTTATCGTTTCTACGTGACGTACAGATTATTATCTGTTGTTATTTTTATCTTTTACTATTGATCGATTATTTATTGAAATTAAAAAATGTCGCATGAAACCACTTTTTCACCGAAAAATGATGGATTTTGAGTCCCGTGGAGCCCTAACGGCTATTTTTGGCCTGCATCTTCTGAATTTTGAAAAATTTTCAAAATGTTTGATTGTTTAGTGTTATGTATATATTAAGGAACACCAAAAAATACTACTCGCATGAATCTGAAATTTTCACTCATTACGTCCCACCCCTATTGATAATAATTATTCGTCTTATATCCTCGCCTCTCTCTCTTTCTCTCTCTCTATCTAATTATTTGTCATTCACCTTTTGTGATTCTGTCCACTGTACATGGTGACTAACAAATAAACAAGATCTACAGAGTTTTAGTCGTATGTGTTATGTTATAATGCCAGGCAAAAGCTTATAGAGTGAACTTAGAGAGGAAATAATCAGATTTCGAGTTGAAGTGTTAAATATTGGGCGAGTAAATTCACTAGTATATAAAATGGTTAGTTGAGAATAACAGAAAATGAAAACTACTGAGAGTTAAGCTGGGATCAACTTTATGATCGCAAAGTTAAAATTGAAAGGATGTAAGAATATAATAGAAACTTATAGGACGTCACATGACTCTAAGAGAGGGTGTGATAGAGAATAGTCCATTTGGAAGCACACAGCGTGTGAACTTGTAAAATGATATGGGCTGATAAAATATTAATTAGTGATTTCGATCTTTCTCTCTCTCTGTGTCTCCCATCACTAGTCAGTGATTTTGAACAAAGATCAAGTTGAATAAATGCCTGCTGTCTTCCATCAGCCTTGTTTCAAGTTAGTCCTTTTTAAAGGTATGAAAGAAGCTTAATTACTGAGTGGCATTCTCTTGGTCTGGGATGATCACGCAGAAGCACGTACTAGAACATGCAGTGATGAAAGATGAGAATACAATTTCTGAACTTTGATGTTTCAGTAAAGATTATAGAAACTTGGTTGCTGCGTGTGTTGAAACCCAACAGAAGGATCGGAACAAGTCAACCTGCTTTAAGACTGATGTCCAAGGATGCTAGAAGATGCTTCTGATTCAAAATTGATGCAGACTTGATGTGCCTACCAAAGCTCGACGCAATGTTACCTTACTACTTAACGATAGCCACATGGTGTGTTTCCATCAAGACGAATTCAGATTTTACTGAATTTAAACATGGAGCAATTTCAGTTTATGCCGATAACCATTACGCTATATGTCCGTCTCTGAAGTCACCATTTATGCTGCATGAACAAGTGAGAACAAGTGACGTCACGGATCCTCTCTTTCCCATGCAAGGCCTGCGACGTCACAGAGCCTCTCACAGGTGCAGACTGACCCTTGATCCGGGGTCTCGTCAGACGGTAACTTTGTCATGTCTGTTAGCTCTGACTGTGAGAACAGGCCCTAATCTGCACTTGACTGTACCCGCGTTAATTCGCGCAAGTCAAACCAACGATTCCCAACAGATACGTCCATTCCCATAGGGCCATTATCCAACATGACAAAACTAGGTGACTTTTTTTCAGTGTCAGCAGACATTAATATCGCTGAATAAAGAACCGAAGTTTGATGAATTTTCCTTGAAAGATGAAACTGAAAAAAGTTTTAAAATTTAATAAAGCTAAATTTGATTTTTTATTTATTTATTTTTTTTAACTAATGAGTCAACCACTTATCAAGGCTAAAAGCCACTCGAGGTTAAGGGTACTGAGATGGGTGTATTGTCAGTTGAATGATGTATGAGAGGATTGGAAATGATGAATGAATGAACAATATTTGATTACTTATGAGGACAGTTTAGGACAAGTATTTGTTGACATTGGATTTGAAGACTATATTGTAGCCCGCACAGAAGCAGTCTCATAGTAATGTGTTCCACAGATAGGAAGTTATTGAAAAGAAACTCTGTTAATGGAAATTCTGTTTGGTGCTAAGCACACAGGTGGGGGAGTTCTTTGCAGTTATGGAAGAAAAACAAGTTCCTACGAATGTCTTACTAGGTGGAATTAGAGATTAAAGCTCAAATATTTAAAAAATTAAATTTGGAGGATGCTTTTAAAAGAATTTTTTTTTTTTATAAATATTAGTTCATTTTGAGATTGCAGTTCAAATGGTTATTTCAAGATCAAACAAATAAACCTTTTTTTTTTCCTTCAATTCTGTTAACGTCTCTTTCCTTCGGGCCTTGAAATGCATTATTATTGATGAAACCTTTCATTGCATCGGTTGGTGCTGGTAGAAATGGACAAATCATCTACCATTTGAGGGGATTTTTTTTCATTATTTTTAGTGCCCCCCCCCCCTTTTTTTTCATTTCTTTTTCTTCTACCCATCAATGATGTTAAGTGCTATTTCCTTCTGCCTCCCCTGAAACGCCCAACTGTTGACAAAACCTTTTGTCAGCTGCAGTTGGCAGAAAAGGACAAATAATCCTTTGCCATTGTCTGTCAAAAGATTTTGACCACAATGCTTTGCAGCGAGAGGATCACCCTTTCTATAAAAACGAAATCGCGTAGCAAATCAATAACAGTATCTGACTGCAACTGTTTTAATTAGAATCGATTTCACTCTCCCCATCCTTCTCTTTCTCCCTCTTTCTCAACAGATGCTCCCTCGCTGGGTCATGTCCTGTTGAATCATGTTTTAGAAGATAATTAAATCCTCACCACTGTCTGCCAATCACCACGTTTTCTTGCTTGATCCACCTTTCTGAGAAGAGGATGAGAAGGAAGTCTTGAGGATTCTTTCTTTTTATTTTATAACCCCCCCCCCCCCTCCCAGTATCAGATCAATCGGCGATACTTTGTGGATAATACTTGAAAGTATTTAATCTAAAGACTAGTGTGGCCTGTGGGTAAGTGTACTGTTCTCATTCATTTAGCAATCATGTGTGATGTCATCTTGTGAGTCTCTCTCCCAAAACTTTTCAATTCGCCTCTATGTCAAACCAGTGTATATTATTTTCTAAACGTCAACTGTGACAAGCCATCAAAACAGACTGATATGTTTTGGTTAAAATTGGGACAAAAATAAAACTAAATTTATCAAAATAATCAATTTATAATAACATCCACTTATAATGGGAACTTTCTCTGTGGTTGCGTCTGTCTGTCTGTCTGTCCGTCAGTCAGAAATTTTTTGAACGAATATAGAAGTGGAAAATATTGCATTAATACTAAATAATGAATTCCCAACAAATAAATCGGATGTCATGAATCGAAACTGAAACCTTGAGATCTTCAGTCTGACTGTCTACCAACTGAGCTATTTGCAATTTCTTATGAATCAATCTTAAAAAAATAATTATAGCTTTGGCATGACGTCATAGATTTATGATTTACGTTAGGCTTCAATTATTTTAATGGGCCAAAACAATTTATTTAGCTTGAGCTATATATTGTATGTAGTTTTTTCACAATTATATAATTTGAGACAAATAGGAATACTGCAGACAGTGAGAAAGAATATGCGACTGGAGGGAGCATATTTTTGCTAGGCTACCTATTATAATAATTGTTGTAAATTTATTATCTAAAGGAAAGTTGTATGTGTGTGTGTCCAACTGAAAGTTAAAAAAATTACACAAGACACACCCATGAAGCTGATATATTCGTTTTCAGAGTTGCCTCCAACAAAATATAAGCACTTTTTTTTTTTTTTTTTTTAATATTGATTCTTTTGAGGTCAACAGGAACAGAATTCAGGGGCGGTCTATATTTACAGTGATTTTTTTTTTTTGTTAATGTTATTATGTAGTAATTGGTCAACAATTGTTGCCAGAGCAAGCAAGAGAGGAGGTGACAGAAAGTGAGGAGATAGAGAGGTTTTAAAAGAAAGATATTACACACACTTTTTAACTCTTCTATTTTGTTGTCCATGCTCCCGGGCAACGTTGGGTAACCATGCTAGTTGATAATATAAAAGATTCTAAGATGTTTTTTGTTTTTTTCCAGATTCACCTCTTCAGTTATCTAATTTCGATATTGAAATCATCATTAGGGTTTTTGATCACTCCTGGAGGAGGAACTCCTCCCCGGTTTCCTTCCACCTTGTTTTATTCCTGGCAAGATGTGGCCAAATAGAACCCAGTTGGCTGTCGAGATCGTCTCTCCACCGGGTTTTTAGCCTTCCTCTTGGTCTTTTCCATTGCCTCAGGGTTCATTCTTCTGCTCTATATATGTTCACCTGTTATCTGTATATCTCAAAAAATGAACTGTCCATCTATGTTTTGCAGTTCGTATAGTGGTGATGTCATTTACTCCAGTTTGCTGTCTGATCCAGGTGTTTCTTTTTCTATCACGTTAACTGATGGCGAACATAATGTGTTCCATTTTGCAATGTGTCACTCTTAGCTTTTCTATCGCTGCATTAAGTGCCCATCTTTCGCTACCATATATCATAACAGGCATGTTGTATTCATTGAACACTTTTTGCTTAATGTTCATAGTGGACTTTCTACTCTTCATGATATTGTCTACTTTGGAAAAGGCTGTCTATCCAAGCGCAATTCGCCGTTTGATTTCGGGCATGTTATCAGCGTCGCTTCTCACCATCTTCCCTAGATAGATGTAGTGTCAACTTCCTCGATATTTTCACCTTTCACTATGACTGGAGCTTTTGTGGCATATTTGTTGAACATGACCTTGGTTTTTCCAGTGTGTATTTTAAGGCCAACTATATGGCTAGTATTGTGAATGTCGTTAAGAATCCCTTCTAATTCTTGACATGTGTGACTTATGATAATATTGTCGGCAAATTCTAGATCAGCAAGGTATTCTCCGTTTATATTGATACCTTTGCCTTCCCAGTCAATTTTATTGATCACCGAATCTTGCAGGCATGATTTAAAAAAGGTTTGTTGAATTATTGTCGCCTTGTCTGACACCTCCTTTTTATATTGATTTTTTTTCACTATCCTGTTGAAGTTTTAAAGTTGCTGTCACTCCGTCGTAAAAATGATAAAAGTTGATGTAAGCGCTGTCAACTCCTTGACTTTTAAAAGTTGTGAACATAGGGGTGAATTCGATGGAGTCAAATGCTTCTTTTTATAGTCGACAAAGTGGTATACCATGCTCATTAGCTTTCTCTTGG
This sequence comes from Sepiola atlantica, assembly GCA_963556195.1. Classification (NCBI taxonomy): domain Eukaryota; kingdom Metazoa; phylum Mollusca; class Cephalopoda; order Sepiida; family Sepiolidae; genus Sepiola; species Sepiola atlantica. Next base: position 116,892,179 of record OY744523.1, on the reverse strand, counting down.
AGTTGGCTTATAACTTGAATGTGATCCATGATGGAAAATCCTGGTTGGAAACCAGCTTGTTCTCTGAGTAGGTTTCATTGAAATATTATTACATAAATCAATAGAATTTTAGCTGACTGCAAATTCAAAGAAACTTTTGTGCTGTCAGAATATTCATGAGTTATCTTGCTTCAACCATATTCAAGTTATCTCGCTTGAATTATACTGAGCGAGATTATAATGCACTCCTCTATTATGAAGTACAAAAAAGACTCCATGCATGTACAAGATTCAAAACAAGTCCTTTTTGTCTTTCTGTTTTGGCTTTAAGTGAGTTAGACATGTCCGCCTAGCGTTCCATCTTAACATGGTTTTCACACACCTGATACCGTTTTGTCAGATCTTGCTTAACTGGTCATAGTTAGACAAGACTCCCAGACAGCTAGGCATCCTACAATAACCGTTTTCTACTAGTTACAAAATTTGTTCTCAAAGTATGCCATATTTACTTTTACATCGCCCGTGCATCTCTCTATAAATTGTTTGCCTTGGCAATTCATGTTTATTTCGACTTTTAGGAATTGTACCAGTTACATAAGTGACCTGTTTTGTAAGTTGTGATTCGATTTGGCGATTATGTAATCATCACTTCAACGCGTGCGTGTATAGCACATCTGTGTAACTAGATTCATCTGAGATCGCTATCTTAAATACCTATCTATGCAAGGTTTCTCAAATGTTCCTTAATTTTAAATTCGACTTATGAAAGTTCTTCAGTTATTAGGAGCTTCAGCATACATCATATTCAGTTTAACGCCCATTTTACATGCTGACATGTGTTGGACAGCTTTTAAAAATTGACTTCCAAACTAATCTATCTCTGCATAGGTTTTTATGTATACCTCTATCTCTCAAATCTATCCTTATTACTTCCTTCTATGTTTTCCTTGGACTATCCCTGCCAACGGACCCTGCTACCTCAACTGTTCTACATCTACTAACCCAAGAACTCGCATCCATTCTTTCAATATGCCAATACTATTGAAGTCTCCTGTTCTGCACACATTTATCTGTATTGTCCAGATTTCATCTTCCTTTGAGGTCATCGGATCTAAGCCTGTCTTTAAACTCGCATTACACATTCATTGTATCAATCGTATATCATTTCTCTTGATGCAACGCATGTCCTCAATCTTTACTGGCCAAGTTTCACTTCCATACATCATCAGATATTGTACATATGCCTGATAGACTCTTCCCTTGGTTGAGTGTGGTAACACTTTGCTGTTTATTAATGGCAGAAGTTCCATAAACTCTTAACTCTTGCGATCACACTAGCACTTGCTCCTCGCTGTGCTCCAATACTTTCTACAATCTACTTCAGTTTTTGAAAATTCCTAAGATAAATAACTTTTGTATCAGCAACATGTGTATTATTTAAGTTAATTTATTTTTATTTTTTACTTGGACTTTTTTCACGATCAAACTAAACCACAAAGTAAATTTACTAATCAAGTACTTTTTAGATGAAAAAATTAAAAAAATGAGAAATTTTAATTTTATTTCTTACATACAGTTTAAAAGAATTATCTCCCTTATTCTTGATTGTTCCTAAAATAAGGATCCAGTGTTTAGATTAAAGGTTGATCAATATCATGATGGGGAGCATGTTAGTTCCAATTTTTTTTTTTGTTATCAACAATTCTTGGGGTCAGCTCATTTATAATTGGTATGGGTTTTAGGTCTGTTGGATGGCAAATGTGTAAAAGTGCATAGACAGATATGTATCGATTATTATATAGATACTAGCAGGAATACTCAGCATGGCTCAGGAATGACTGAAAAACTCAGTGTCCTTTATACCAAGAACTGAATCACACCTTATTGTATTGTTATCAAAATTCATCCACACTCAAAGAAATCATCTCAACCCTACCTCTGTAACATTCTAGTGGATTTTTATGAAATGAAATAATTTTTTAAAATAAGATTTTTAAAGGTCACTTGAACCTAGCAGTGAGGAAACAATGGAAGGAGGTTGTAGAAAGCAAATTATTTTAACTAATATTATGATATGCAAGTAATTTCAAGGAATACTGTAATATTTAATGTAAACATGTAATTGATTATTTGATAGATTGAGCAATGGTGAGTTTTTTTAAAGCAGATTGTTATTTTTAGGTGATTATTGAAAAATATCTCCATAATTAGGAGGTCCACCTTCTCCGGCTTTACCTTCTATGAGAAAGGGTTAGTTTATTGCTAATTGCCTGAGGCTGTCCTACCGGGAATATCTGGGGTTGCTCAGACATTTTGGTGTAGGCCAGAGTGTGCTGGCCTTTCAAAACTCATTTGACCTTGTGTCTAACCTCCTGGAGAGTCTAGAATAAGTACATTTTGAAATAAAATTAAGTGTAGTATGTTTTTTTTATTGCAAAGAACATGATATAACAATACCAAATAAAAATTGACTGGTCAGCATCAAACTTTGATTTGTCTGCCCAAATGCTATTTAGGTCTAACTTCTAAAATCCGGCTGACTAAATTTTATCTATTAGATATATCATTAATTTTTTTTTTTTTTATTCACCTGTTTTTTTAGTTATGTCTTCTCTATCACTCAGAATATCAAATGTTATTCCTTATATATATGAAATAGTATACCTTGCTTTCCTCACTCCTCTGTAGTCAACTCTTGCGAATTTGTAAACATTTTGTTGGAAAATTCATGTAAGAATTTGTTTTTCCTTTTAGCTTTGTTTTTCTTTTTTTTTCTTTAACTTGATGCCAATTTCAATTTATGCTGAAAATTGATAGCATGCAATCTGCCTCTTCTTGGCATCTCTTTCTGTTTTTTGTTTCTGTTTTTTTTTTTTGTCTTTTTTTCTTATTTTCTTATTTTATTGAATTGATAAAAGTATTTGCTTCAGTTAGGGAAAAAATATTTGAAGCTATTATATTTTTTACCTTGTCCACCAAACAAGTGTCCATGAAATAAGTTTAGCATTGCAACCCAAAGAAATAAAGGTGGTATTCAAGTATCTTTTTAAGAGAGGAAGCCAGAGAGAAAGGAAATGAAATGGTCGGATGCCAAATCTATATTTCCTATCAAACTTAACGTATCGAGGTTTTCTTGGCAACCGACTTTTGGCAGACATAACTTTGTTCAAGTGAAAAAGAAAACTCTAAACTCTGACAAGGCCCTGATCTTCCCATGAAATTGGAAGCCAATACTGTGATAGAAAAACCTACAAAATCTAGTGGTATCATGACCTGTTGCTTCTTGAGCGTCGTAGGTTAGTAGTCTTGATTCCTGAGTAATCATCTGACGTAAAATTTGTTGAGGGAGCAACGACTGTTTCCTAGTTGAATCTTCCTGAGATACTTAACTCAAAGTTATTAAGTTGTTATCCTAAATGCTAGACTCCAATTCATGAAATTTTTTACTTTAACAGTGATAAGAAACCTTTTCAACCACCGATTTCCATGGCTAATAGCACCTTACTTGAGAGTCAAACATTCAAACACTGTCGGCCTAACATTCACAAGTAACATAAATTGGAACAAATATATTGAAGATACTGCCAAGGCTGCTACAAGGAAAGTTAGCTCTCCATACTGTGCTAGAAAACTTCACACCTGCCAGTATCCTATATCTCTAAAGCCACCATTCGCCCATGCATGGAGTATTGTTGTCACATCTGGGCTGGTGCACCAATCACTAGTCTGTCTCCCTCTTGGATTTTTTTTGTTAAATTTTACTGAAAAAAAGTTGTGATCTTCGTATAGGGCTTTGTTTTCAATTTTACACCCAGACAGAAACACCACAAATATAGTATCGGGAATATGGACCTACGCTTTTTAGCGCAACTCAGAATTTAAACATTTTTTTTTTAAGTAAAAGCTTATTTCTGCCGTATCGCTAGAGTTGTACGTCCTATTTTTTTTGTCATTTGACTCAATTTTATTTCTCTTGCTGTTTTTCTCTCACGCTTTCCCTTTCTCTCTTCCTCTCGGCTTGAATTGTTTTGCTTTGCCTCACACCTTACTTCAAAACGATTCACAATATCTGTAGGGGTTGGGAAATTGATACAGAATTTATCTCCCAAAGCAAAAAAACTTTTTGGTTAATGCCCTAAAAAGCAGGGATTGAAGAGAAGGAGGTTATGTAATTGGTGGTGGTGGTGGTGCCCCCTCCCCATCTCGTTGGGAAATACATCTCAAGTTCAGCTTTTTTTGTCATTGGCCAGTCACATCCCTGAGTATAGATACTGAATGGTAATCCTTTTAAGTCTATTCTTGTCATGTCTGTAAATAATTTATCTAAAACTGTACAATATGACTGCTCGCAGTTGATAGAAGTTAGCATCTTGTGGCAATAACCACATTAAGACTGAATATAAATTTGAAAGGTTATTGAATGTTGTCCTATTCTTCCTTTTGTGTTTCCTGACAGAAAATTCTAAACCGCGTGTTGTGTGTTCTATGATTTAGCATCCAGCAGAGAGAGATCTATGGAGATTTAATTTTTTTGCCTCTACGCAAGAGAAGGAAAGAAAAGTGGAGCAAGTTGTTTAATTCATATTTTTATAGGTAGTACTGTTTATTATTATTATTATTTATTATCATATACAGAGGAGGGAGAACATTTCGTTTCTATTTTTAATGAGATTTGAGGGCTGTGAGCAAGATTGAATGTGTAACACAATGGAAATACCTTTGTGCAGAATATATATATATATAATATATATATATATGAGAGAGAGATGGGGGTAAAACATGAAATAAAATTTCAGACAAAATTAAATATTTAGCATATGGAATAGTGGATAAACATGAAAACAGACTAGTAGAAGTAATAACACAGATACATCTCTAAAACCAACTGATATTTTGGTCGAGTCAAACGACCTTATTCTTTGGTGCAGAAGGACTTTATTGAAAAAAAAAGTTAAGCCCTTCTACACCAAAGAATAAGGTTGTTTGACTCAACCAAAATATCGGTTGACTTTAGAGACGTCTGTTATTACTCTACTAGTCTGTTCCACACTTATTAACTGTCGCATATACTAATTGTCGCATATACTAAACATTGCATATATATATATATATATATATATATATATTGTTTGGCTGGCTATTATAGAAATCAATATGTTAACAGTTTGAAAATTCAAAATAGTTTCAGTAAGGATGAGATTTTTCAAGCAATTCTATGACACCATTCCAATTTTTCTCTAGTTCCATATGGGGCCAATTATTGCTTACCGGGGATGTAACTGAAAACAAAGGCCTATACGAAGATCAAACAAGTTTTCTCTGGTAAAATTTTTACAGTGAATCCAATGGTTTTATCAATTTTGCAATAGGGTATTTTATAAAAATAGCAAAGACAATGTATTATTTTAAATTAGAAAAAATAAAAATGGTAATTAGGGCTGGGAGCATGACTACACAGAGTTCACATTACTTCTCAGGTAATGCCGGATAGCCATGCTAGTATTTATAAACAATAAATAATTAAAGGGGCTAATTTAAAAACTTTATTGCAGTTTCATGGTAAACCCCAATTGTCACAAGCATATTCTTATCCCATATGTCCGTATATATTTGAATGCAAATTACAACTGAGTTGAGAATCGAATTTATTACTCATTATTGATTTTATCTAAATGAACAAATGCAAAAGTGTTTTTCATTCATAACTCCTATATTACCATCAAAACGGTTGATTGAGGACTTTGGGATGGGGTAAGGTGATACCAGTCGAGGATTCGTTCTCGACAATCAGTCCGGCAGGAACTGGGCCATTTCGGTGGCCTTTTATCTGTCGGGCTGAGGTATTCGGTTCTGGGTTGTCCTAGGAAGTGCACCCTCCTAGGCCTTGTCTCCCCTCTTTGGAGAGGAGTAAGTTTATTGATTACTGCCTGAGGCGCCTTGACTGGGAAATGCTGACGGGGTTGCCCAAGCTATTTTTGCTAGGCCAGATTGCTCCTCCTTTAGGGGCGCTGGCTTCATTCTTCCCCCACCTTCCCGACCTTGTCACATATTGCTGCGGTGGGAAACAATTAAATACTTTTAAATCAATAATACAACATAGCATTTTGAAATACTGTATATATATATAGTACAGAGGAAAAGCCAAAATAGTCATTAGAATGCCTAATTTGCATAACTATTTTGTAAACTGTTTATAATAAATTAATATTTGGTGTTATTCATTTAGCATTTTATTGTCTTATTTTCCTATATATATATGCAATAGTTTTGTCGATATTAACAGTAATTAAATTCAAAAAGGAATGATAAATTACGAAAACCTTTCGTGAATTTTCAAGGGAGGTAATTTAAATAAAATGAACATCGTTGACTAGAAAAAAAGATTCTATACAGAGGGGAGAGGGTGACTGCTTTATTTCTTTTACTCACACAATTGCTCAGACGAATTTTATTTCTTCTTTTTTTCCATTGCTTTACGGATTTATTTAACAAATAAATACATTTGCATCAAAATAACGAAATTTCGTTTCTTTACGTTCTAATACATTTCAATTAGTTAATGGAGCTAACTGATAATCGTCCTTAGTGATCCCAGATGGAATCGAAGGAAAATTTCAATTGTGTGAAAAATTTAACCCTTAACTTATTAACATATCGATTTCTATAACACAAATAACAAACATAGGAGATACATATTATTTTGTAATGTTTTTCTGTAACTTTTTTCATTGATGTAAAGCGTGGAATGTTTTTATTTACCATCATGGTTTTATCCTTACCTCACTTTTGTTTCAACAACACAAACTTAGAATTTTTTCGTGTAAAAACTTGCTGGAATGTCGTGGTGACATTTAATCAGTTGCCACCTACTTCAGGTTTTGTCCTGATAAAAAAATAAAACTTAAAAATTTTTTTTTTTTTAAAGTGAGTGTATTTTTTGGTGTGCGGGAGAAATTGTTATCTATACATTTCGTAAACAAAATTAGTCCAATAAAAGTTTTATAGTCTTTTTTGGGTTTGATGTTTCTGAATAAAGAAAAGTTGCAATTTTTTTCATTGAAAGCCAAAAATCTTTTGCATACGTGAGAATTATTTTTCTCAAATTTTTTCTCTCGTTTTGCTTAATTTATGTATTAGTTTGTTCTGTCTCTTTGGGATGTCCCTTTTTAACTATTCAACCCTTTTTTCTTGTATTATTTGAATTATTCGGACTACTGTTCTCATTTTGAGTGTTATTCTCACAATGTTTCGACTGATGTAACCTTCGTCCTTCTTCAGGTGTATCTTTTCGAACTCAGGAATTTCTACGGAATTTCAAACGAAACCCTTTATTTTATCCACGGGGGTAGCATGCTCTCGTTCCATCAGCCATGATCGGGTAGAAGTGTTAAGTAATTCGCAATTGTATTCTTAGTATTGCCCGCACTGAGGATTGAACCTTCAACCTCCAGAAGAGTGTCACTTAGAACTAAATTTTACTTAGTACTTTATTGGTTATGCCACTGGTCCGCAACCTCCAGAAGAGTGTCTCTTAGAACTAAATTTTACTTAGTACTTTATCGGTTATGCCACTGGTCCGCAATAGAATATTATAAAGGCGTAAATTCATGATTCAACATTGTATGGCTTTTTTTAACCGGCTCAATTCTATTCTTGGCATAGGTTTCCACAATTGTTTCTAGAATCAGGTACTGAGAGGAGGGACCACATAAAAGTTGCCAATATCCATGGTGAAAGTGGTGCAATGGAACAGACAAGATTTGAACTTGGTATTCCAGGTCGTCAGTCCGTGTCAGTATCCACTTTACCACAGCCACCTCCTGATAGAATGTGATAAAATTTCACTTATTGATTAAACTGGAATAGATAGTCTAGAGCAGACTTGAGTGACAAGTGTAAGATACATGCATGAATTTATGTTGATCAATCAGACTACAGTTAAGGAACTTTCTGACACCATCTGATATTGAAGACTTTTTAAGAATTAAACTATTTATTCTTAAAATGAATAGAAGGCATAAAAAAGCCTTTCATCTTCATTGCTATTCGGTTTAACAGAAATTGAAACCCTATCAGCATCCTTTTTAGGTTTTAACATTTCCAAATGATACCCCCTCTCCCCTCCGTTCTGCTGAATGTGTTATTAGCTGTGATTATCTCACTTTTTTTGTCTTCCTTTACTGAAGGTTTTTCCTTTCAAGGTGTTCGAGTGATGTTAAGTGCCTTTCTAGTCCAGATGTTTGCCAAGTGATTGCCATCCCTGCAACAACAAACCTTCTCGTCGCCTATGCCCCCTCCCCCGGGTCAGTGTTTTTGAAGTGTTATTATTCCACTTGTTTGGCTGCAACTGACCTAGTTACTGGTCATATAACCAAATACTGAAAACAGTTTCTTACTTACCAATCAACTTTTTGCACAGTTGAATGTTTGGTGGAGGAGGGGGGGTGATGAACTCTGTTTGTCTCACTTGTAATGCCCTGTTCGTAAACAATTTGATAGATTTGTCTTTTTAATGATTGAATAATAAGTACTTTTTACAAGTTTTAAATGTGTAAACAAGCTATTTTAGCATGAAGTGTCATGTTTAAAAATAAATTTTCTTCTCTTCTCCTCCCTATATTTACTTGTTAAAAAGCAAGCTTATTGTTTGATTACATCACTGAACATATAAAATGCATGTAATATTCAAAGCATTTTTTTCTGAACAATTTGATTACAATTATTAAAAAAAAAATATGCAAACAAATCTTTTTTTTTTTTACTTCATTTACGTATCTATTCATGCACAGAAAAATGATTTCTAGACTTTTTTATATTAATACTACTCAGCAGTTCAGGAAGTGATTGATTTTAAGAAAGAAACAAGCTATATTTATGTTAGGAAAGAATTGCAATTGTTTAACTGCTTGCGAAAATAGATTGTAAAATGGTGAAATACGTTTTTTTTATCAATGATGTTAGCTGTTTGATTGTTTCTATTTTATTATTATATTTACCAATATTCCAGCCAGGAACAATTTTTTTTTCAAGAAATTGTAGTTAAGTACGTAATTAGATTTCTAATGACATGGTGCCACACCAAATAATAATTGGCTAGTCAGAAGCAAAGTTTGATTTGTCAGTTTAAATGCTATTGAAAATCTGACCAATTTAATTTTATAGAGTAGGTTTCAATGTGTAAGGCTTAAATTTAAAATTTAATTTCTTTATATTTATTTTTGTTTAGAATTTAAAGATACGTTCATTCAATCTGTGCATTTAGTGATCAAAAAGCTTTTTCAAACATAAATCGTGACAGACCGATGGACAGGAAAAAAACTAAGATTGGTGAGTAGCAAACCAAATGGGATTTTGTAACACTACACTGACAGACCAATGAAAATGCTATTTTAAATTTAAGCTTGGCAGACTAATCCTCTCATAGAAATGCAAGAACCTAAAAACAATTAAAAAGGCGCTCATTTGCTAATTAAGAGTTGCTAATTAAAGAATGATTGGTTGAAAGATTTTGGAGAGATGATATACAGGCTGTCCATAAAGTCTGTGTGCCCTTAAAAAAGATAACTTTATTTGTATTTGCGATAGAAATAATTTGCAAAAAGGATTAGAAAGAAGTAAATCTATATTTTTTAAGGTTTTATTGAAATTTTATTTAAGTTTCCACATGTCCTCCATCATTAACAATACAAAGGGTAATTACGATTTTACAGTTCATGGAAAAAAATCACATTAGTTATTTCAGCTTTCAAATCTTCTAATTAACTAGATTTGGTTGCATACACAATTGTTTTCACATGTCCCTATAAAAAAATGTAAAGTCAAATCTGGCGAACATGGAGGTCAATAAAATGGTCCACCCCTTCCGATCTACCTGTTAGGAAATGGAACATTTTTTTACTTATCGAAAATTTGTTGCACATTTTGTGGTGAAGAATTATTCAATAACTATACTTAAAACTAGGTACATGAAACTTTATAACATTTTTTACAGATTATTTCTATCACAAATACAAATAAAGTTATAATTTTTTTAAAGTGCACACAGACTTTATGGGCACCTTGTATATTCTGATAGATTTCTGGGAAGCAGCTTATCTTTATTTATAAAGTTGGGCCATTCATAGCACTGACAGTGAGATTAAAATACAAAGTTTATATTAAAAATAGAATAACAATAGAATTTTAATATACTGATCATGTGTATTCAATCGACTAAGGTTAACTAATTTGCATATTGTTTTGCAAAAGGACATCTCATTAATTCACTATTCATTCTTAATGTTTCTAATTAAATTATTATTTTCATTTTATTATAACACATAGTTCTATTTACACATTTTTTTATATATCGTGAATAGAAACTTAGCATTTTGAGTGAAAAGAGTATTTACAGTTTTTTCAGGTCAGTTTACTCCTGAGGGTTGTGATCCAGTTCCATATTCTAAGTTAAAAGTAAAGCAATTAAATTCCACCATAATGCATTTCGGTTCATTTGTACACAAGTCAGTCATTTTATTTTTTTAATTAAATTTTGTAAATTAAAAACAAACCGCCCTCCAAAGAAAACACACACACACACACATTGCGACAAAGTAAACAAGTCAGTGAGTATATCCCCAAAATACCTTCTTTACAAATATTTTTTATATTGTTGATAAAGGCTTAGCATTTTGGGTGAAAAGAGTCTTTCCAGTCTTATGCGGGTTATGATTCTTGGTTTCTTCTATTTTCCTAGGCAATACCGGGACACAGTTCCCACTAGTATAAAAAGAAAGAAGGCAATGTATAATATAATCTTGTAACTGTAACTGGCCGACGGATAAAGCCCTCCATAGAGATGTGAGAACGCATCTGAAATATTTTTGAAAAATTGAAAATCTTCTTACAGACAGTTTTCACATTTATATTGGCTGCTCTCCATTTTCTTTGCTGCATAACTTGACTTTTCAGTACACATATGACGGTGGTTAAGTAGATAACGATACGGACTGACAACCTGGGTGTACCAAGTTCGAATCCAGTCAGTTCCGTAGTATTACTTTTAATTAAGGATGTTAGCAATCTTCACCTGGTCCCTCCTGCAAGAATGCCAACAACAGAATCAAGCTAGTCAACAAAGTTGTACCATGCTGACTCGTACGAATTTACTTTTACTAGTACACATTTTCGTATTGGTATGATGACGATTTCTTTCTTCTTAAAGACAATTCCTGGAATTATTCATCATATTATTTCTTTTGCTTTTTTTTTTTTTTTTTTTTTTTTTAAATTCTCGTAAGCGAGACGTTATTATCTTGCTCTAAACTGTTCTCGATGGCCTTTTTTTAAACATCTACTTTCACCGTCAACACAGCATTTATTATTATCCAACCAAACATTCAGGGGTTGGTCGACACAAGACACTGACCGTCTGGGAATGTTTCTAAATATGCAACCTGCTTGATCTATCTATCTAGCTTGCTAGCTATATTATTTACTTACTAAGTGACACTGAATTCAGGTTTTTTCCCTTCTCTGCCTTCTCCCTCTGGGATTTGTCTTTAAATACAGTTAAGTGTTTAAATACACTATATATATATATATATATATATATATATATATATATATATAAACACACACACCCACATATCCCTTTCTAGATTAAGTGCCCACCTGAACTTACTGGAAGGAAAGCCAGCCTTTCTAGGTCTGACCTAAGTATTTTGGCTCAAGGGCGTTAGACTCTTAAACCTTAAGTAGTTGGTTTTATTCAGTGAAGTAAAACCTCTCCATTGATTGAATATTCTTAGTTGTCTCCCCGGTTCTATTCAGAATTATTTAACTCGAATCTGCAGGTGTGAAATACACTTTGTTCTGTAATTAGTTATTTACACAAGCTGCCTCGATTAACCACTTTATTTCTTCACTTCAAATGACATCAATTTGCATTTTGTAGCTTTCAAAATTTCTTTGCCTGCAGTTTGTGGACAAGAGACGTTTAAATAAAATCTTAATATTTTTTAAAGTCCAATTGTACAAAGGGACATTGCAGTCCTATAATAAGTCGAATATTTGATATTCAATTTATAAATAGCTGCACACGTTGGAAATGGAGGTTCGTTAAGTTAGCTAACTTACCGAACCTTCATTAGCATTTTGTAAGTAAGAACTGTGTAGGCTAATTTAGAAATTTTTTTTTAAATTTCGTATTCGTATTGGTTCTAACGCATATGTTCAGCATGTCATAATCTTTAAAAAATACAATTTTATAACTACTACATATCTTCCTTCTGATAAAATTACATGGGTTAGGATACGTGTTTACCACGTTTCTGATTTAAAAATTTCATTAAAAGTTGATAAAACTTTTTTTTTTTTTTTTTTTTTATACCCAGAAATTAAGCAAACATTGTTGGTAAATTTAAGGAATCTTTGGAATGTTTTTGCTTTTCTTTGGCAATCTAAATCTGAGTCCAAATGCAAATTCTGAGCATGTCTCACCAAATAAAAGGAAAATTGTTAAAATATTGCTTTCATAATATTTGATTTGGGATAAAAGCAACCTCTGCTTTTTGAATCGGTTGGTCTTTTCAAGATGTTCTGTATGAGATTCTCATTTGGTTCTTTGATAAGGTTTTAAATGGCCACAGACTGAAATGCCCCCCCCACCACCACCACACACATCTCTTGTAGTTTTGATGGTTTGAATGGGCCTCCATCTTCTCCTGCATCTCTTGTAGTTGATTTTTCTCATTCTCCCTCAAATGAAAGTTTTCTGTGCTTGTAAATGGTGTTTGATTAAACACTACCTCTCTAACTCGATTCTACTCCACATTTAGGGTGAGGTAGCCAGGTAGAATATTGTTCTATGCTTTCTCTACTGCAGCTACTACTGTACTTCCAGCTACTACTGTCACTGGTAATTTCTGATGTTAGAAGAGGCAAATCTGTGACAGGGTGGAAATTATGACTTATCTAGATAGATATTGGATGCCATGAAGATCTTAGTTCTCTGCCAGTGTGTATAAGAAGGCTTAAAAAAAAAAAGACCATATTTGTCTTCTTTTACTTAAGGTTTTTAGTTTTTACTAACCTGCCATTATTTTGAAGCTTAAAATGAGCAAAGTACAGGGTGACCCCTAAAAAATGTCACCCATGGAATCGTTAATAAAACTCATAATCCTTTCTGCAATCCAACTATATTTGGTACAAATAAATTTCAGTTTATGCCCGACTTTTCCACCAAATTTCAGTGATAAATATCCAACAGTCTTTCTTTTATTGCCGTTCAATGATATCCCCCCTGAATACGACATGCAAAATTGTCAATAATTCTGACACTCTCTTGTCTTGGCACTGCCCCGAATTTGGCTGTGATGGCATTCTTCAGATAAGGAATAGTCTGCATATTGTTTTGATCGGCATAATCTTTGAGGTAACCCTACAGATAAAAATCTGGGGGCTTATGGTCCGGTTAGTATGAAGCCCATTTAGGATCACACCTCCGACTGATGAGATGTTCATATCATTGAATGGCGATAAAACAGACTGTTGGATATTCATGACTGAAACTTGGTGGATAAGTCAGACATAGACTGAAGTATATTTGTACCAAATATGGTTGGACTGCAAAAAGAATTTTGAATTTTATTAACGATTACATAGGTAGCATATTGGGGAGAGTCATCCTCTACTTGACGATACTTCAGAGATTAGGTGTTGTTATTTAGATGTTTTTGACTGTTTCCTCATCTTGATTGCTACCATTTTCACAACGTTTTGGCCGTTGCACTCTCCATTTTTTTGTTGTAGTCTGTATTTTTCTGGGAATATCAAACTAAACCCTTTATTAAACCAAGATTGTTCTCATTCCGTGTTATCAGTTATTTTTCTTAGTTCAATTCCTGGTGAAGGAACTTAACAGCCTCTAGGTAGAATTGACTAGAATTGAATATATCTTTAATCAACACTTATATCCACTTAGCAATGTGTCTAGTAGAACAATCCAAGATTATTTAGAGATTTGTTTTTACCTATACTCATATTGTATGTTCTATGCTTAATGCATCACTCAATAAGTCCCAGGCTTAACTAATAAAACAACAATTTTTAGGCAAAATTTGACGTTATTCATCCACATAGTCTCCTTCTAGGGTGATACTGATTCCAATGCTTCTCTAACAATTCAATGCCTTTTTTGTAGAGCGTTGGCCTCAAAATATGTCTCCGTTTCCAATATCACTTTTTCATTGGAGACAAATCTGGAGAATAGGGTGAGTGTGGAAGCAATTCATGTAGTTTTGCTATCGTTGCACTCGACTTGTGACATGGTGCATTGGCTTGGTGAAAGAGCACTTTTTTCTTCATTTGTCGTCATTTATTGACGATTTCTTCCTTAAAATGCACCAATAATGCTATATAATATTTGCTAATGATGGTTTTTCCTTTCTCAAAGTAATCGATGAACAAAATACCTTGCACATCTTGAAATATGGAGGCCAAAATCTTGCTTACTGATGTTTGCATCTTTGATCGCTTCGGACAGCTTTCACCTGCTGCTTCCACTTAGTTGACCGCCGATTTGACCTTGGAATGAAGTGATGAATCCATGTTTCATCCATTGTCACATATTGATGCAAAAGCTCCTTTGAAAGAGTTGCAAACTGTGAGAAAACACTGCACCCACTGTGAACACAACTTTCTCATCGACAAATGTTCATGCAAAATGGCGAATACACTGCCTTCTGATATCTTCAACCCCTCTGCTATCTCAAGCAACTTCAATTTACGATTGTCCAAACGAGTTTCTGGACATTTTATGTTTTCCAGGCAACTGCTGAATTTTGGTGACCTGAGTGTTCAGCATCGTTTGTGTCTGTACGACTATGTGTAAAGTCAGCATATTACCTCTTAACCATTGTTTCCGATGGAGCAGAGCCCAACAACACTTTTTCAAGCCGTTGCTTTGTTTGAACAGTATTTTTTCAACCAGAAAGCAATGCTTTATCAACATGCGAAATTCAGATTTTTCCATTTTCTTTTGAAAATTTGTAAGTCGCTTCAATTAAATGACTGTAATTTGTAAACTAATAATCCAATTGCGCTCAAATTTTGACACGTACCATTTGAAGGTCAGTACTTTATAAAATATGGAATTTTTTATTAATGGCAGGCCCAGGACTTATTGAGTGATGTGTTATATTATAATTAATTAGTCGTAGAAATGAGAGCAATTCTAACCGAATGGATTAAATAAATGGTTCAGTTTGAAATTTTCAGTAGGTTACTGACTATGACAAGTTACCTGAAGAAGATCGGAGAGTACAGCGGCTGAAACGTTGTGAAGATGACAGTAACCAAGATGACGAAAAGTGTATAAAATCTATTTGAAGTGTGTGTGACCGGAAAAGAGAGTCCCTCTCCCCAATTAAAAGATTGTTTTTTTTTTTTGTTTTTTTTTATAGCAAGATGTTATAACACTTCATTTATTATCTATATATGATGAACAGTAGGTAATCCCTGGGAGGATGGTATCATGATCACAGAACTGAATCTACACTAACACCCCCCCCCCCCCCTCCTGGATTGAGCATTGAGAGATAGTACATTATTCTGAAATATTATAGTAAATGTAATTGAGCAATAAAAGATAGTAATAGTATAGTTCGGCTTCAGACAGACTAAATCTACATTAGTAATAGATACTACTAAAACTTTGTGGATCTCGCTTGTTTTTTATCTTGTTTTGTGCACACTGGATGACATCATCAAAATGATGACATCATTCATCAAATCAGACGAACGAGTAAGATTTTAGAAGTAATGTCTGTTGTAACTAATTTCTCACTTGATAAGTTAGCCCCCCCCCCCCCTTAATTTTAAAGTATGTATCTAAGTTTTATTACAGGTTTGCAATAAATAATTTAAAAAAAAAAAAAAAAATATTAGTGACATATGAATATACTTTAATCTTTTTACTTTCGTCTTGTCAATTTATTAAAACTATTCATAACAGTAATGGTAGCCTCAGTATGGTTGAAAAACTATGCCTTTATATAATATGTCCTGGGGAGAAGAGATGTGAGCTTATTGCATACAATCAAACTGTGTTTTAAATTTATTTTAAAGTTTGATAAACCGGATTTGCCAGTGATGGCCGACCTATAGCACAATTACATTTGGTGCACTGAATTCCAGAAATGATCAAAAAAAAGGCATGCCTTCTTATGCAAAAAATAAATAAACTGATTTCTAGCAAAAAAGTGACTAAAAGAGAATTTCCTGGTGTGGCAGCATGCACCTTGGATTGGTTGAGCCGGCTTCCGCCAAAGGAGGAAGTTTCTAGTGAATATTAAATTCACTAGTGGTCCCCAGTTACATGCGCATCTCGCTCAGGCAAGATGACTTTGACAACATTAATTTTTGCAGGTTTTTTTTTTTTAAGAGAGGTATCGACTTTCTCTCACATACGTTGCCTGGTATTCCCAAATGGTCACCCATCTGGTCACCATTGCTTAACTATGATGATCTAACGAGAACCTGTGTTAAGGATAATTTGGCTTAAGATTAATTCGAATCAAAAAAATAATTATTTTGATTAATTTTATTTTTCTGTGTGCATCTGTTACTCTGTATAGCCAACATTTTGCACGTTTTTTAACCCTCATAATTTTATAAAAATGTGTTTCAATTAATAATTTAATGACTAAACGATACCGTTATAATTAAATTTAATTTTTTAAATCATATTAAAAAAAATAATAATTTGTTAAAGCAAAAGGCATAGCTATATAAAACACAAAATGAAACAAATATAAAAGTAAAAAAGATCCCGGTTAACACCTGGTAGGTACAGCTTGTACATATATAAAGTACAAATTCTTTGTCATTCTTTTCATTCCAAATTTTAATACTGCAAATTAAAATAACTTTGTCTACAAGCTTCTCCAAATACAATTAAGAATTGGTAATTTAATTTTCTCCATAATAAATTGTCATTCAATTTTATAAATGAAAACTTCAAATAAAATAATTCTTGTGTTAATTAATAATCAAATTAATCTCCAAACAGAATTTGCCCTAAAAGCTTGAAGAATGTCAAGGACAAATGAAACAATTAATGATAAGAGGAATTTTTGAGATGAGAGATTATCATTATTGCACAGATTTATTTGAAACTAGCTGACCTACCCGGCATTGTCTGGATGTTAAATATCTTGAGCATAAATTTATATATCACTAAAAGAATATCCATCCCAGGACGGGTAAAATTAATTCCCAGAACAGTTTTGCACCACTTTTATGTCTCCTTACAAAGATTAAAATCTATATATAATAATAATAAACCTTATGTCTATAATCCTTATTCCAATTTTGATCAAAATCCATTACATGATTTTTGATTGAAAATGTTTAAACTTTAAGGCTGAAGCTTAAGAAGTCTTAAGAAGAAATTTAAACTTATGAAATCTTGCTTAATTGGTGACTAATGATTATGGACCAAATTCAATACAAATCTGATATATTTGAATATTCAAATAAGAGGTTGTGCTCATATTATGCCTCTCTAAGCACCCTTTAAAATATTCCAGGAAAACTGAAATTTGAGGAATATTTATTAATTGATATCTAATACCTATTGTTCAAATTTCACAAAAATTGAAGGTATCTGAATTTTCATGAAGGACTTCCACCTTCTTTTTACTCCCTTTGCATAAAACTAAATTGAACTAAGTATAGCCCACATTAGAACCCCTTATGCCTTGTAGCTGTGTTCCTAAATTCATAATGATTTATTAGTTTAGAAGTGAATCCTGCAGATACAAATAAATACACATCATCATCAGGGTTTTTATCACTTCTAAAGGAGGAACCCCTCCCTGGTTTCTTTTCACATTGTTTTATCCCTGGTTAGGCATGGCCAAGTAGGACCTAGTTATCTGTCGAGGTAGTCTCTCTGCTGAGTTTTTGGCTTTCGTCTAGGTCTTTTTATTGCCTCGGGGTCCATTCTGTCATTCTATATGTCCAGCTCTTGTCTGTATATTTCGAAAGATGACTTGCCCATCTCTGTTTTGCCATTCGTATGGTGGTAATGATGTCATTTACTCCAGTTTGCTGTCTGATCCAGGTGTTTTTTTCTTTCACGTAAACTGATGCAACACTTAGCTTTTCTATCACTGCATTATTAAGTGTCTGTTTTGCTACCATATGTCATAACAGACATTTTGTATTCATTGAACACTTTCTGCTTAATGTTCATAGTGGACTTTCTACTCTTCATGATGTTGTCTACTTTGGAAAAGACTGTCCATCCAAGCGCAATTCGCAGTTTGATTTCAGGTATGATATCAGCGTTTCTTCTCCCCATCTTTCCTAGGTAGATGTAGTTGTCAACTTCCTCAACATTTTCACCTTCCATTGTGACTGGGGCTTTTGTGGCATATTTGTTGAACATGATCTTGGTTTTTCCAACTATATGGTTAGCATTGTGAATGTTGTTAAGAATCCCTTCTTATTCTATATTGATACTTCTGCCTTCCCAGTCAATTTTATTGATCACTAATCTTGCAGGCAGGATGTAAAGAGGTTTGGTGAACTGTTGTCACCTTGTCTGGCACCTCTTTCTTTATTGATCTTTTCACTATCCTGTTGGAGTTTTAAAGTTGCTGTCGCTCTGTCGTAAAGATCTTGATACAAGTTGATGTAAGCGCTGTCAACTTCTTGACTTTTCAAAGCTGTAAATATTAGGGTCAATTTGATGGAGTCAAATGCTTTTTTATAGTCGACAAAGATGCAACAAAGTAGTATACCGTACTCGTTAGCTTTCTCTTGGAGTTAGTTTACAACTTTAATGTGGTCCATGGTGGAAAAACCTGGTCCAAAACCAGCTTGTTTTTTGGGTAATTTTCTTTCAAGTGTGTTTTGTATCCTTTTGAGAATTTGGGAAAATACTTTGTAAACAATAGAAAGTAAGCTTATTGGCCTGTAGTTTTTAATATCTTTAAAGTCTCCTTTCTTGTGGAGGATAATAACTGACACATTCTTCCAGTTGCTAGGCATTTTGCCTTTATTAAGGCATTTGTTGTATAAGCTGATTAGAATTTCTGCGATTGGTTCACTCCCATTTTGGAGAATGTTTGCCGTAATTCCATTATCTCCTGAAGATTTATCTTTAGTCGTTTGATTGCAGACTTTACTTCAGACGTTAGTATTGGAGGGAGTTTCTCAGCAGCTTTGACATTCTGTGTAAAGAGTTGATCTTGGGGTCTCCTGGTTTTGTAGAGCTTGGTGTAGAACTCTTCACATCTTCTGATCGACTAGTTTAAGTCAATTATGAGGGTGCCATCGTCTTCTTTCAATGTGATGCGATGATGTTGTTTTTTTCCAAGACTTTTTTTTTTTTTTAGTAGCCTTTAAACGTTTGTTCTCTCTCAAAGCTTTTAGCTGTTCCTCCTCATTGTAAGCCCTTATGTCTTCATTCAACGACGTACTGTCTTGCATACTTCAGAATATTCAATGTTCTGAATATTCGTACCTCCTCTTTTCATCTGTCTCTTTTTTCTCATAGTAGTTTGGTCTCTGCTGAAAGTTTGTCCGGTCTTGGTGGCTTGTCTCTTCCAGCGGTGTCCAGTGCTGTTTCTAAGATAGTGGAAGTGATAAAATCGCATGTTGTGTCAACATCTCTTCCTGTAAGTGTTGTTTCACATGCTTTGAACCTGTTAGCTAGATCCAGTCAGAATTGTCGTGCTTTGGCAGATAGCAAATCATGGTTTGGTCTTTTAGATTTTTTATGAGTTTTGCTCTCTCTAATTTGGTATTGATGCAGAGTGAGGCGCATTACCAGACGGTGGTCACTCCCAGTGTTGAATTTGTTGAGGACTGAGACATCTGTTAAGATGAATTAGTGTTGAATTTGTTGAGGACTGAGACATCTGTTAAGATGAATTAGTGTTGAATTTGTTGAGGACTGAGACATCTGTTAAGATGAATTAGTGTTGAATTTGTTGAGGACTGAGACATCTGTTAAGATGAATTAGTGTTGAATTTGTTGAGGACTGAGACATCTGTTAAGATGAATTAGTGTTGAATTTGTTGAGGACTGAGACATCTGTTAAGATGAATTAGTGTTGAATTTGTTGAGGACTGAGACATCTGTTAAGATGAATTAGTGTTGAATTTGTTGAGGACTGAGACATCTGTTAAGATGAATTAGTGTTGAATTTGTTGAGGACTGAGACATCTGTAAAGATGAAGAAGCTCAGTAAACGCTGGACTTGGATTTCCCCAAACTGCACTACAAAGAACGAAATCGATTACATGCTAACTAAATACACACACCTAACTTCATATAGATAGGGATATATAAAATAATGTCAATTTTCCCCCTCATACTTTTGTTATCAATAGCTTTTTTACTACAAGCTACATAAAAAATCTGTTTGATCAGTTAAAAAAGGCAAATATTGGTCTGTGTTGTTAAAAACAAAAGGAATATTACTGTCTTTTCCTGCATCAACCACTGAACCTCATATTATTGTATCGTTATCAAAATTTATCTCAATCATCACCTATTAAATAAGGCAAAGCCAAATCGCAATCCCGACATTCTCGGGGGGGCAATCTTAAACTTAGGGTTAGTGTTGAGATCAATGAGGCCATGTTTTTGACTTTATTATCGTTAATTAAATTCCAGAATAACGAAAAATCATTATTTCCATTCGCTTGTAGAATGTCTGTCTTCCCTTATTTTGGGTATTCTTTATAATGCAATCATAACTACGATAGACTAAATAGTGTTAAAGAGAGATGAGTGTCTTGTGTCAACTTATCGACACATAAAAAAAATACTCTTTCGTAAATGGGTTACCATTGTGATGAATCTAATTTTTCACGAATATATTGTGATATAAAAAATGTTTTTTCTTCAATGTTTGTTTATTTGTTCAGAAAATATAACATTTATCTCCGTCATTTTTAACTGAACGAATGCTCTAGCATTAAAAAAATTTAAATTTTGATAGAACAATCAATAAATTTTATTGGCCAAAAAATAGTAAAGTGAAGCAAGTCATGTAAAAAAAAAAAAAGGTATTGTATTTATATATCATCTAAATATCTGTCCAAGGCGACTTTAAACCTGGATATGGTAGGCATCATCACAACCTCCTCTGACAGGCTGTTCCAGGGAGCAGAAACGCGGACAGAGAATGCTGCCTTTCTTCTGTTAAGATGAAAGTGACATGGTGCATCTTCTGTGGGTGACTGCGGAGACCATGACTAGGTGTTGGGGTGAAAAATTTACATTCCCATTGATGGTGCTGTATACCAGAATCAGGTCTCCTCACATCCTTTGCTGCTCAAGTGAGGACACATTTAGTCTTTAAAGCCGTTCTTTGGAGGTAAGCATGGGGAATCAATGATGAATATAGAAAAAAATAATTATAAAAATCAGTTAGAAACGCTGCGAGAATTTTTTTTTTTTTTTTATTCAAATAAATGAAAACATTTAAATCCAAAATTGTTGGCTTAACAAGCCTTCCTCAATGTGGTATACAGACAATTTTTCATTCTTATCTTTTTTTTTTATTGTGGAGATCTTATATCGTGGACGAAGATCATTGATTTCTCCCAATGTTGTGTGAAAAACTGTTTATTTCTATATATTTACACACATGCATGAAAAAATCTTTTCAAAAAGAGAAGTGCAGATTATTGTCGATTACCATGTTTAAAGCATAATTATCCGAGGGAGAGGGGGTTCCCAAAAAGAATCTATTAGCATGCACAAAGGGGGGAGAATCACTTCTCTATTATATAGCTTCATTGTAAAATGGAAACTTATTTTATAGCTGGTGCAACTGAAATACTCAATTTCTATGTCACATAAGATTCTACAGCAGATGTCCGTTATACTGGCTATAAAGTATGTATCCATTTTACAATGAAAGTATAATTAAGAATTCGGTACATGAAAATAATTTTTTTTTCTTTAATCAAATTTTGATTTTTAAAAAAATGTGCTCTAAACGTAATAATCAACATTGATCTACAGTTTTTATGAAGAAATATTCAGTAAATAACATTTATTTTACAGTAAAAATATATCAAAGTAAAATTAATTAAACATTTTTAAAATAGGATTTTGTGAACGTTTAATTAAGTTCTCGTTTTGCCATTAGATTAATTGAAAAAATTAATGTTAATTAAAATTTAATTTAAATTTATCTTTTTAGTAAAAATAAGTTGTTTTGAAATGCTTCTCAGCAGAAATTACAAGATTTAACACTCACTGGAACTTTCATAAGTGCCTGAGAATCATATACCAATGATCAAAGATTGAGTGAAATTGGGTTTGATGAAACTGTTGGGAAGCCATCAGAAGACATGCAACATATCGGGGCCATTTAACAGTGTTGTTATAGGCTTTTTTTCTGTTGTATCGAAAGTAGTATCAAGCATCTTTTATTTATTTATTTTATTTTTTAATACGAGTATCGAAATTAAAATTGTGTATATCATGCAGCATTAGACAACATAATGGAGGAGTTTAGCTTGAAATTTCCCAACTATTAATCAAATAAAACAGACATACGATCAAGGGTTCAGAATAACAAAATTATAGGAACCAAAATCAAGGCAACAATTTGGACAAAAAACAAAAACAACACTTTCTACGGCTGTGGTAGAGTGTGCACTAACCATAGCTCAGTTAAATGTTCATGTTA
Organism: Sepiola atlantica; assembly: GCA_963556195.1. Lineage (NCBI taxonomy): Eukaryota > Metazoa > Mollusca > Cephalopoda > Sepiida > Sepiolidae > Sepiola > Sepiola atlantica. The sequence continues at coordinate 116,869,497 of OY744523.1, read as the reverse complement.
GTTTTGCCAACATACCCTTCCGTGTTGGCTTAGAGAAGATTGGAAAGGAGTGTTATTTCAGTATTTTCTTTCTTCTAGACTAATTGTCCTACTAAAGCATGAGTCTAGTCTTCTACTACTAGTGAAAATTATAGCCATTGCACTACTGCCACCTCCATTCATGACTGTATTAATACATTCAAAACCTTAAACAAAATGCCACGAAAGCTCCAGGATGTTTTTCCTTCTTTTTACACTGAATGTTTTCACTATGATGTTTCTATAGTTTAACAAACATAAAAATTGTCCTCTTGAAAGTGTGAATAATACATACATCCTCATGCATTCATGTGTCGCTCCCTCTGTCTGTAATTCCCACTAAAACAGAGAGGGAACTATGGAGATGAGGGACGATACTGCAAAATCGTCAACTGTGTAAATTTTGTCATATTTTAAAGAGTCATTGAACTAACCTTGTGAAGGATTAACAATATTTTTATTCACAATGTCATAACTATTTTTGACAGCTTAGTTGATAAACAAAATCAAATAAAACAAGAATTCAAATGAATGCAAGTGAACATTTTCCAAAGATGGCTGAAATTTAAAATCCAATGTCTCCATAAATAATCAAACTTTGTTCATTCCATTCGTCATTTCAATCCTCTTCGTAAGATTCTTCATCATTCAACTAACCATAGCGTTAACCTTTATCCTCGAGTGGCTTTGGGCTTTGATAAGTGGTGACTCATTAGTAAAAATTAAGAAATAAAACTTCAGATTAAGAAGAAACCGTTCTCTAAGCAAACAGTTGATAATTCATATGATCTTTCCTTCTGTCTTGGTGCGGCACACATCCTGGGTGGGTTCAGTGGGATTGCTCTGAAGTAGCAAACTTCTTGAGAATATCTAATTCACAAGTGGTCCCCTAGTTTTGGCAATATTTTGAAGTGGGGTGTTGCCATCTTCCCACATACAGCGCCTGACATTCCCAAATGGTCACCTATCTGGTATTGCCCACGTTCATCATCACTTAACTTCTGTGATCTAATGAGAACTGGTGTGTTAATGTCATTATGCTGTATATCATATGGGCCTTTAGTCAAATTATACCTTTTAGTGTGTGTATGTGTGTGGGGGGGGGCATTTTGCCTTTTACTGCAAGAGGCCCATTGCAAACAACATTATTGCTGGTTAGTTTATATATAAACTATATATAATGAATAGAAATTGAATTTTTATTACAAATAAAGGTTTGCTTTTAATTTTTAATGCTGTCCTCCCCATTAAAGGCAGAAAAACTTCAAGCAATTGTGGCTGCATGAGTTGCTATCTTCTTCCATTTCTAAGGTGAGGGTGGGGAATAAAAACTACAAATTAAAACGAAGTCAGAATCTGACAGTCTATATTGGGTGTCAGTTTTTATTTATTTGTGGTGTACATTCAAACTGTGGCAGTAGACACATTAAAGAATTGTTTCTTTAACAACTGTAGATTTTTACTGGACCCTGGTCTGATAACCAGATATCTTAATTTTCCAACCAAACTCGGGACCAACTTTAACAACAGACAAGTCAGTTTCTTTTCTTTTTCTAAAAGTAACTATCTTTTATATGAGACTGCCTTCAGAATCTTTCGGAATTTTTGAGATGAGGATTAATAATTTGTATTATTTGAACTACCGTTCTCATTTTGGATGTTATTCACACAATGTTTCGCTGATGTAACCTCTGATCTTATTCAAGTGTATCTCTTTGAACTCAGTAATCTATATGCAATGGATAAAAGTGCTCAGTAATAATCAGTTCTAAATGACGGTTCAATCTTCATTACGGGTATATTGAAAATACAAATACAAATTACTTGAGACTTCTACCTGGTCATGGCTGACAGAACGAAAGCAAGCTATGCCCATGGATTAAATAAATGATTCTGTTCGAAAATCCATACAGATTCCAGAGTTTGACAAGATGTATCTGATTTGGTTTTATCTCGGGGAACAAAATGTCCTTAAGGAAAAGACCATATTTGGAATTGGAAGAAACGTAAAAATAAGTGGACACCCTCTTTGTCAATTAAATCCCCCACAAAATGCTTTAAATCAACAAAAATATTCTATCGTTATTTTCATAGAAGGTACTCGACTGAGCTCTAGTCTTAAGGTTCATCCTTGTAAGACATTCACAGCAAGAACTCATCTCTCTACCACAACGAAGAAAGATTTTCCTTTCTTTCTCCTTATGCCTAGCATCAGACGGAATTTCCATGAACAGAGCTTCTTTGCAAGGGATTCTCACTTGTGGAACACATTGCTCTGGGACTGCTTCCTTGCTGATTAGAACTTGGTCATCTTCAAATCCAATATCAATAAATTCCTGTCATGGACTGCCCCAAATGTTATCACAGTTCATACCATTGAGCAATGTTAGTACTCCCATAGTGTTCCTTATCTTTCAGTTGGCATTCAGTCCCGTCTTATTAACCCTTATCCTCGATAAGCAGTAACCTTGATGATAAAAAAACAAAAAAGGCAACAAAAAAAAACACAACCTAATCTGATAGGGGTTTCGACAGTACACAAACCGACATAGAAAAAGGAAGATAACTGCAAAGAGATATACTATGAAAACTATATTAAATTTATCAATTTGTCCACGAAAATCACTTACTGAATCATCCAAAACTATATTTCTTCTGATTCAGTTAAGGAACATTTTAATGCACAAAATATTTCTAAAATATCTACAAAATTTCAATTTTAATATTTACGATATTAATAATGTAAAAAAAAAAAAGAATAATTTTTGTTTTGTTTTACCCTGAGTTGCAAAATTTTATAATAACAATGGTAAATAAACATCTTAAAACATCAAAATAAATTTTATTTATGTTTTCAAATTGGAATCTTAATTTTTTTTTGTCTGTGCTGATATTTTGTAATGCAAATAAAATATACCAACACTTATTTTCTAACAATGTTTTAACGGTTTTATTCATTATATTTTAAGTTTATTTCTAAAAAAAATATTTTTAAATCCACACATTTAGTTTAATAAAAAAAAACAAAAAGAATGTTTTATAAATATACTAGCAGGACACGTGCATGGGTGTTGCACAGAAAAATCAAATAACCCAGGTAACTCGTGCTCCCACCTAAATTCCATATAAATATTTTTACTCATTTTTTTTTTTTTTTTTTTTTTTACTTAACTATAAATATTAATTGTAGTGTTCTGTATTATATTAACATTTAAATGTTAGTATTATTTCATAACTGCGAAAGAGCATCCTCTCAAAAACATACTTACATTGGTGAGAAAATCTTTTTTTTTAGGGGAGAGATAAGTAATAAGTAACACTAGTATTCAGTAACACTTGAAGAAATGTAATATTTGATATGAATGAAAAAAAAAAATACATGCCATTCATTAACCCTATCACTAATCCTTAATGAGCCTAGATTAAGAGTTTTCTCAAATTTGGGATGTTTTTTTAAATCTTAACATAAAAAAAAAAGCATATTTTTCTTTTTTTTGTTGTTTTATAAATGTTTCTGCTTATTCAAGTGTGAAAAGCAACAAACATTTAAAAACCTGTTTCTACTATAATGACTCACTTTGAGGTGTCATGCATCTTTTGGAAAGCAAAAACAATAAATAAACCCAACCCGCATTGGTGTTATTTTTTGGTGTTATCCTGACCTAATTTGAAACTGCAAACTAAAAATAATTTGTTTTTCAATTGAAAAGCTCTCAAATATGCAAGTTTCTAAAAGTATGATTCGCTTATTTTACTTACGGATCAACAAGCAAAACTTCTTCACTCTTTCAACTTCTTCATATTTATCGATATTTTGCATTTAACAAAGTTGCTCAGTTTTAAGTTCATATTCATTGCGGCAATGTTGATATTTATCCTCATTTTCCCTCATCTTTTTTTCATTTTTTTAATAAAATTTTTGTTAAAAGTCCAGATTCATGTCAGGGACAGATTTTGATTAAAAAAACTATGTATCGATGATAAAATATATTTTTTAATTTTTAATTTTTTTTTTAGATTATGACATGATGAACCTTTTGGAGTTAAAATCTATTTAGTATTACACATGAAATATGAAGAAAAACACTTTTTAAATGAATAAATATGCTAGTATTGGATTTACAAGATTGTCGGCATGCTTGATGATGGTTTTTGTATCGCTCATGATGCAAAAAAGTGTTAAAATGTGTTTTTTTTTCCTATTACTATGTAATAGTAAATAGATTTTAACTCCAAAACGTTCATCATGACATAATCTTAAAAAAACAAAACAATTATCGTCTATACAAAATTTTGGAAAAATCTGTCTATGATGCGAATCTGGACTTTTACCAAATTTCCATGAAACTGTCATTGATCAAACGATGCTTTTTGTTTTAGTTTGACTTTAACAATTTGAAGTTGGATATTTTATAACGACTTTTGTATGTTGATCAATTTTTAAATTGTTGTGATTTCCAAAGATAACAAGAGATAACCTGTTCAGTTAGTCATTACAAGTAACTGTCGTGGGGTATGACATGAAACTGTATCCGATGATGAGGCCCCAATTTGTGAGCTTTTGGGAGGACCATTCTGCACTTGTTGTCTCCTCAAAAACATATTAAACCTGGATCAGTATACTCCCTATTTTCCATATCAAAAACTGACCTTGAGCCTAATTTTGCCCCGTGGAGAGGTTACTAAATAGGGATAATATCCAGCTACTTTCTTTTCTGAGCGTCCTTCAATTGGTAAGGAATGCTGACTGGACTATACAGATGTTATTCCCATTCAGAGTGTGCCCCTTTTAGGGGAGTTGTATTTTCTCACATATTAAAAAACAGTTTATGTAAGTAAATATTGAACAATCTCACTCTCTCCCACACATACACACACAAACTCTCTTGCAATTGCTTTAATATAGAAAAATCAAGATAAGAAAATTTTACCTAAATAAAATATTATTTTAGGCACAAATAAATATTAATGTATAACTTCATGCAAATGAGAAAAATTTGAATTTTCAGAGGAGGAGGAGTAAAATGTGAGGTTTAAGTGCCTCACAGTGTGCGTTAATATATTTTGCAAAAAAAAAATTGAAATTTTGAAAATCTTGCTTGATTTGAGTCTAATCTGTTGTTCAATTTTCCTGCAAATTAGAGATATTTGAATTTTCAAAATGTGTGTGTGTGTGTGGGGGGGGGGGTACGTCCTTTATGTACCCTCGCTGATCTTTAAAGTGATGAACTATTGATTTTGGGTGCATGCTCGGGTGAGGAGGAGGTAGGCACAAATGTTTTTTGTTGGTATTAAATGAGTAGAAGATTTGTTTGTCAAAGAGACTGAGATTGGAATGGAAGATATAAAACTGTTTGCCCCTCCTACCACAGAGACAGTGGAAATTTGAAATATGATTACTACTACTACTACTTTTACAACTAATGTACAATGTTGTTTATAAAGGCAAATATGTTTCTAATAAATTTTTCTGAAGATGACCATGACTTAATTACAAAAAGATTTTGATGGGGGGGGGGGGTAATTCCAAGGGTATTAGTGAAAGTAATGCAATGACCTCTGATAGAACTCAAATATGGTACAATTTGGCAATATGTTACGCCACAAATCCTTATCTAAATAATTCCGAAACATAAAGGATTTTTCTTTTAACAATAAGAAACCTTTCCAACCACTGATTGTCATGGCCGATAGCACACTTCCTGAAAGTCCAACGTTCAAACACCTCGACGTGACATTCTCAGGCAACATGGAATAGAATAAATACATAGACATTGTTACAGTTGCTACAAGAAAGCTAGGCTCCCCCTACTGGGTTAGAAAACTTCTTACACCTGCCAGTATCCTATATCTCTACAAATCCACTATTTTCTTTTGGACAGTGCGTAAAAACGAATTTCTAACCTAATAGGTCTCACACTGTCTGCCAAGCTCCAGCCTCTGTCACATCGCCGCAGAGTTGCATCCCTGTGCTTGTTTTATAAGTACTTTCATGGAATGTGCTCTGATGAACTTACTGGACTCGTACCCTCTAACCGACTCGACTAGCTGTTAAATCCCACACCTTAACTGTAGAGGTCTCAAGATGCCGTGAGATTTTCTACTCTGATAGCTTCTTTCCTTAAACTGCTTGCTTTTGGAATTCTTTTTCCGCTCCATGTTTCCCCCAAAACAAATATCTTGCTACCCAACTCCTCCTCCTAGGTCCCCCCCCCCAATCTGGCCTCTACAACAGTAGCTCTTTGTTTCAGTGGCAATATACCCTTTTTGGGAATGAATAAAAGTTCTTAAAAAAAAAAATTTAAAAAAAAGTGAAATTTTTAGACTAGTTACCGTATGAAGGCTTGAATGTTTAGTCTACCATACTATTTCACCGATAGCTGAGAAAGAAATGGATTCATGCCTTTCCCAAGAATATTAGTGAAAGTGATACAATAGCCCTGACAGAACACTACAACACACTAGTCTACAGTCCGTGCCACTGCCACTTTCTAAAGAACTTTTAGGTAAGGAATTTCCAAATTCATCAAATAATTATTGATATTTTCCTTCTCGGCAGCAGAAATCGATTATGAGATTGGAAATGAGTGAAGTGAATTGGTGGCTTCAAATTCAGCCTGAATTGCGTTAGCAGTTCATTTAAATGTCCTCATTCTTTTTGAGTAGCAGATTTCTCTTTCAACCAGTGGCTTTAGAGCCTTCTAGGACATCATCTGACAGTCATACTTGTGTGACGTTGGTCGGGCGTGAGTGTCCTGTTTGATGGGTGATCCCAGAGAGGCAGAATGGTTGCTTCAAAGAGTTTTGTTCGCCATTGTGTGCTGTAATGGCTTTGCAGTTTTCGCAGCTGGGATGTGATTTGCCTTTGAATAAACTCATCCAAGGACAAAAGGGACCTTTTTCCTTTTCAAACTATTGAATTAACAATAATCACAAAAAAACAAAAACATTCATTTTTTTCATAAAACTGTTATTTTACCAATAAAGTATTTTTTTCTTTTTAAACAAACAAAAAAAAATGAATGAATATTAGAGATTTTTTATCAGTGGAAGAAAATATTTGACTAATTTGTTTTAAATCTTTCCAATACTATCTCTATAAAGTTTGGCCATTTATCGCACTGCAGTGAGATTAAAACGCAAAATTCATATTCAAAATAAAATAACAATAGCTTTTTAATATATTGGTCAGGTGTATGCGATCAACGTTCTAAGGTTAACTAATTTGCATATTGCTTTGCAAAATAACATCTCAATTCACAATTCGTTCTTATTGTTTTCTAATTAAATGATTGTTTTTATTTCATTATAACACTTTTTTTATATTGCGAATAGAAACTTAGCATTTTGGGTGAAAAAAGTTCTTTCCAGTAAATTTGCTTCTGTGGGATGCGATCCAGTTCTACATTGTGAATTAGTTAGTTTAATATAAACACACAGTGAACTATTGCGAAATGGGTGATGGATGGATGAATGTGGTGATAACATTTGCTGCCCCAAAAAGTGGAAGGAATGGCTTATTGTTTATTACATTTGAGAATGAAATTAACAATCAGTTGTTCAAATTTAAGGGTTTTATTCACTTTTTTTTTCTTTTTCTGGTTTAAGAGGAAATTCTCTCTGCCTTGGTTGCCACCCAGTTTAAATGAAGAGCATATAAATAAAAGTTCATTCCTCCTCATGCGATTTTATATAAATATTTGTTTTGATAATTATTTGAAAAAATATTCATTTTTGACTCCTAGGTTGTTCTTCATAAAACATTTTTTTTTTTTTACATGATGAACTAAAGGTTAAATTTGTTCAATTTGCAAATCATCTATTTGCTTTTGTTGGTTGTCTTTTTGAATGAGATCTACACTGTAACAGCTGCTGCCCTATATGGCCCAAACCGTTTTTTTTTTTTTTAATGTTTTATTTCAATTGATTTCACAATGCATTTTTTTTCCTTCTATTTTTACCAAAAACCAATAGTTTTTTTTTATAGTGTAGACTAGAAACAAAGATACTGTCACTGAAACAATGATTTTTATCTTTGTAAACCAACTTGTGATTCAAATCTCTTAAAATCTGCCGACCTATTTCGTTTAATTTGCTTTGGAGATACAACAGTTTCAATTTCTAATTTAATTGCTGGCATTTTCAATCTCTTCATTTTAATGATGATTGTAAATATTTACACCAAGCATTCTTTCTCTCTTTCTACCCCCTTTTTCTCTTCTTACAAATTATTATCAAAGACATATATAATACTAGAAGAATACTCGTACCATAATGGGTCAAATTAATTCCCTGAATAGAACAGCTCTGCATCACTTTTATGTCTCCTTACAAAGATTAAAATCAAGATATAATTATACAAAATCTTATGTCTAGAATCCTTATTCCAATTTTGATCAAAATCCATTACATGATTTTGATTATAGAACATGTCTAAAATATAAGGCTTTAGCTTAAGAGGTATTAAGAAAAGATTGAAAGGATTCTTGCTTAATTGGTGTCTAATGAGTATGGATCAAATTTAATGCAAATCTGAAATATTAAAATTTTTAAATTGGGAGGTTGTACTCATGTTCACCCCCAAAAACTGAAATTTGGAGAACGTTTATTAATTGAGATTAAAACGCAAAATTCATATTCAAAATAGAACAATAACTTAATATACTGATCTGTTAAAATTTAACAAACATCGAAGGTATCTGAATTTTAACGAAGAGTTTTGACCCCTTCTCTGCCCTCTTTGCATAAAACTAAATTAAACTAAATATAATCCACATTACCCATCCTAGCGACTGTGTTCCAAAATTCATAATGATCGGTTAATTAGTTTAGGAGTGAATCCTATATATATATATATATATAGAAACATAAAAACGTGAACACATAGCTAACTTTATATATCCTAGATGTACCTAGCCGGCGTTGCCCGGGATACTTGGAAGTAATTTTAGTTTCTAATTTTTACATGTTTGCACTTTTTAAAACTTAAAGTAGACTGTATTTGTCATGTATATTTCCAAGCCAGAAGTAACAAGAGTTATCTGCCCCATTGGCAACAAGACAGACAAATGCATGCTGCCAGGTTATCTTTTTGTTGCATCGTTTAAAGATGTATAGTGTTGCTCATCTCTTGACTGACAATCATTTCGTCTCATTAACTCTTATCCTTGAGTGGCTATTGGCCTTGATAAGTGGTGGCCTAATAGTAAAAAACAAATACGGTTCTATAGAAAGTATAATTTTCATGGAGAAAATGGAGGTGCATCTTTGGAAAGCACAGATAAAGAGTTTTCCGCATCCTTTTAGATTTTCATATGTCAGGGATGCAGGATGCGCATCTAGCAGCAACTCTCGGAGCATATATTGATTTGATCAATTTTTATGCATAATCCTTAAATAGACATTTGTCATTTTATGACATCTCTATAATATACTATGTCTCTCAGTCTATCAGACATATTTAAAATAGGTATTTTCATTGTTAAATGTACAGCTCAAAAATGGACAAATCTCAAGAATATCTATGCTTTTTTTATATACTAATTGGTCACCACTTGTTAAGACCGCTCAAGAATAAGGGTTAATGAGATTGTCAGTTGGACGATGAACCACACCATGAGAAGATTGGAAACTATGGGTGGAATGAGCAGAATTTGATTATTAAAAATTCAGTCAACAAGTATTTAACATTGGACTTGAAAACGATCATATTGTAGTCAGCTGGGAAGCAGTCTCATGGTATTGTGTTCCACAGATAGGAAGTCCAAGGAAATAAAGTTTGTCTATGGAAGTTCTGTTTAGTTTTAGGTACACAGAGGAAGAAAGGAAGTGGTTGTAGCTAGACGAGTTTTTGCTGTGAATATTTTATTTCTGTTACTATGAAGCCTCTACTTCTGCCAGATCTTATAACCTGTCAGATTTTTATTGTAATCTTACCTTTCTCTGTTAAAATTCATTTGATGTTTTTATTATAATTACCAGAAAAAGTTGCTTTTAGGTGTATATGGGAGGGGGGGGGTGTAGATCATTCATGATTTCTTTATCTCTCAAAATTCAAAGTGAACTTCTGTTGGATTTATTTTTTTTGTCGAGTTTGTCACTGTTTGTGTAAAGCCTAGCGTCCTCATCACTTAACCAATCGTCACCAAACTTGGTCAAAATATATTTCATGGTCTAAAGAATTGATTTTATTTTGGGTTATCTAAGTCAAGTTCACATAAATGGTCACACTTTTGGCAATAACTTCGGTTCTGTTCACCGTAGAGACTCTCTACTTGGCCCATATTGTATCCAATGAAATCCCGCATCTTATATTTTGACGGAATTTAAACTTCTGATTTTACCAAGTTTGATAACAGTAATCACCATGCAAAATTTCAGCCTGATCAGATAAATAGATTTTGAGTTATGAACGTTTGTATGGTATAACTTTGGGAATACTTAATACAATATGAAGAAATAAGCTCAGCGAAGACTTTGGCCCATACTTATATTGTCAGGCGGAGGTATGCAGTCTCACAACTGACTTATGTTTTTTTGTTTTTGTTTTATTATTAAATTCTCATTATTACTATGCTGCTTGAAAAGGCATGAAGCCACTTGTCCCTGCACTCTGTTTTATTGCTTGCTTATTTCTACCTACCATCCTATTATACAGCCAACAAGACATATTTAAAATAGCATGAATCCCCCTCAATGTTTAATAGATGACTAGAACAGTAGTTGAGAATTTTAGCAAATTTCTTTGCTTTTTCAAAAAATAGTATAACAGCACAGCTCGCATGACTTTCAGAAACCTTTTTTTTTTACACGCAGAATTGCTGAAGCATAGAACAAACTGCCTGCATTAGTGGTTGACTGCTGAGACACTGCATCTTTTAAAATCCTCACGCTTCTCGAAATTCGGCAAGACTACGACACCTGATGTCTCATCATCCATACACGTACACATGTATATCACTACTATACGCTGTTCATTTCTCTGACAATTGTACACTATCTTATGTGCTACACATGATGCACTTTTAATGAGTTGTAGTGCACCCGAGCACTGTACACAATGATTTAATTATATCATTATTATCAACCTTCACAGACTAGTTATACTACATTTGTGGTGTCTTTGTTCGGGGGGATACAATTGAAAACAAAGTCCTATACCAAGATCAATCACACCTTTTCTCCAAATTTTTATGAGTAATCTTATAGTGATATTAAGTTTGTTTTTTTTACAATAATATCATGGGGATCTGCATTCATGCTTGACATCCATAAACAGCAATGACAATGTTTTCACAAGGGAAGGCCAAGAAAAACATGGAGGAAGTGCTAAAAATGGACTTGATGTATAAAGACCTGGCCAAAGATGTGTTACTTTGGAAGTCAATCTTTTAAAGCCGTCCAACGCATGTCAGCATGTAAAATGGATGTTAAGCCGAATATGATGATGTATTTATAAGTTGAAAATTGAACATTTTAGCAATTTTTTTTTTTTTTTTAAATTGGTAATATAAGATTCAGGAGTACACAGGCGTCCCCATTCATTGCCAGAGGTACGTGCTGCTAAAAAAACTGTTTTAGATGGATTGATTATAGTCGAGAGCGACCCAAAGGCTACTACACTGAGATGTAAGGGAGGGCGTCACTGCTTTTACTGAATTGCTAATTCTGAGCGCTTAACAAGGAGGCATCAAGGACGATTTTTTTAGTCTTTGGTATGACTCTATTGAAGATTGAACCTCATTCCCCCGGTCCATTAGCAAAGACTCTAACCATTTTGCCAAATGGGCGGGTTATTCTTGCTGCTGTGTTACATATTACTCAATAAGATCCATATAAAGTTATGATTTTGAGAGATTAGCATTTTTACTTGAAATAAAATTGATTGCCTAAGAACGATAAAAAAAAAAAAACAGATTTACACCGAGGAGGACCTTTTTATTATCATGTTAAATAACATCAATTCAGTTGAATTGAAAGGACGGCTTTTCCTTTTGTTCAATAAGATTGGTCCGCACATATAGTGTGTGCTGAACAACAGATTATCTCTTAACTGCCTTTTTAATAGGCTAATCTCACCACCCCCACACACCGTGCCCTTTCTTGGATTAACAAAGTCATTGTATGTGAGTAATGAATTTAAATTCGTCTGTCTTTCTTTTTCATTGTCAAACTAGTGATTGGGTAAAGATTGGTGGATTTCCATAATCAATACACGTTGTTTATAAAAATCAGTTGATTTGAAAACTGCCCGACCTTTGTTCCATTTTGAAGGTTGACAAATTGGCAGCTCCTTTTTTTTTCTTTTTTTTTTTTTTTCTTTATAGGAAGTTCTTTTCATATATTTTGGATCTTAATAAGTAAGATGATCTGCTATCATGACACTAAGGTAGGTAAAAGTCCTGCAAACTGCACGTATAATGGGGCGAGTGCAATTATAAATTTCATGCCGCTTGACTAAAAAAATTTCTCATTTTTTTCTACTTTGCTCGATCTTATGTTTACCTGTGTTGTTTAACAACATATAAATAGAGATATGAAAGGTGCCGCTATTTTTACTTAAAAAGTTGTCAATCTAGAAAATTTTAATCAGTTCTCCTAATATATTGAATGTTTAATGGATAATAAGGACATCTGGTTTGTGTAGGTTATATGTTTTTGCAGTCACATAAAAAATGAGTCGTACAAACACAATTATATAAGATTATAAACTTGATTTTAATAAATTTTGCAGTTACGATTTAAAATCAAATTGTAAAAAAAAAGTTATAAATTTTTATTTTTTTGTGAGGAATTAGTATTCAGTTTGTATGTTGTTTTTTTTAAATTTCATAATGTATTCACAGGAACCTTTTAATTGTTACTCCCTTCACACTGATTTAATGAATCTGAACAAAAAAATAATGCAAGCCGAATTGTGATAGTTTGTCGATTTAATTTTTTTATAGTATTTTCATGATCTGTGATTTATAAATAAAATAGCGAAAATAATAATTTAAAAAGAAAAAAAAAATGTTCCCATCTCATTTGTTTTCATATTTTTAGTAAGATGATGTTTTTAAACAGTTCGTTTAGCTAAACAATCAATGAAGAATTGAATATTTGTAAATTATTTCTCAGATGAAAAAAATCGTTCTTTGATGATGTGGACCTATATGGATTGTGCAGTCAATACATCTAATGAGTATTAGAAATACATTTATAAACTTAGCCTTTGGTGGGTTTTTTTTTCTATCTAAATGATATTTTATGAATATAAATATATACAGTTAACATTTAACTATTTTTGAAAACCAAAATAAAATAAGCTAATGAAATTTTAATCTTTTGTAGGGGATGGTGACAATCAGTGTGTTTCTTTAAGTTTTTTTTTTTTTTTTTATAAATTTGAGAATGTTCAAAACCACACACATCCACTGATTTGATACATCTGAGAAAAAGTTCAAGCAGGCTGAATTGATAGTTTGCATCTATTGAATATTTGTGATAGTACAGGCAGGTTAAAAAGATTATGATCTGCGATTTGTTTGTATAATTAAAATCGAGGGGGGAAAAATCAAATACTGTTTCTAAGATGAATTTTCTTTTCACATTTTTATTGGGAATAATTTTTCAAGCGTTTTTAGTGTTTGAATGCTATTTCAAACTGAAGCATGACTGAGTCATAGCTTCTTGTAAGGCCACATAATAATCAATGAAGAATCTATATAATAATTTATGCTAAGTCACTTCAGGTTCATATGTACATTATCACCTTTCACACACAATTAAATTGTTTAATATATATATATATATATATATATATATATATAAAGCAATTACACTTCTCCCTTACACGTAGCGGTGGCTGATGACACTGAAAATGCATTTTAGTTTCAAATCACAGTTGAAAGCATCTGCCCGTTTCTAGTTACATTGAAGAGCTCTGATACAACGAAACAGCTGTCTGTGAATTAACGAAATATATGTAGTTTGGAACAGGCATTCTATTGGGATAAATAATTTTTTTTTCTTATGAAGAGTTCATAGGGAGTACTAAAAAAAATCCAACTGAAAAAGTGTTTACCTTCTAATTTTGATGAAATTTAAGCAACAGATAAATAACATAAAATTATATTTACTCAAAAGCAAATTTCAATTATTTTAATACTCTTTAATGGAGGTGTTCACCCAGAATTATGGGTTATTTCCCTTGGATTTATTTTCAGCAATGTTAGAGAAAGAGCTCTCCTATGCAAAATTTTGTAATCTCATTCAACCCATGTGCAAAATTTAGGACAAGATCTTAGCCTTTTACTTGCACAACTTCCAAAGGGCATTGATGTATTTATCCACACTCTTATTAAGAGTATGCCTTCCAAACCCTAATAGGCTTTGCTTGGAGATTACGTTTCCTGATCGCAGTTGCAAAGACTCTCAGAAACAAACAACACAATGTAAGTAACATTTACTTATTCATTGCTCACACATATTCTCTATTCACAACCTTTACTACATGTGTCCTTTCTTATTGTATTGGGAGCTTAATGTATTCATTGTTTAGTATTCATATCTGTAACTCTCCTTAGGTATTATATGGTGTACTACATTACATGTTTCATAACCCCCTTTACGGTCATCTGTGATTAAATGTATATGTATGTGATTCCATATGTTTCTTTGCTATTATCCGTTTCTCTTTTCTTTCGACAATTGTGTTATCCACAATAACATGCAAAATGACGACTGTGTGTACAGGAAAGATATCTTCCTTGAGTACACACATTGCTAATATGTAAAAGTGAGAAGATAACATATTCTTAGTTTTAAAAATGTTTTCTGCCGATGACTCAGCTCTATTTACAAACAGTTTTTACTATTGACATATATTTTTGATTGATTTGAAGTATTTTGGTGTTTCATTGCCTTGCACTTATTGGAAGGTTCGAGGGTGTTTCAGTATTATGAGCCTGTCCTTGGCTGAGTATGGGTGTACTATTACTACTTCTAAAAAGATAAAAGGAAATTACTTTGCAACAATTTATTTTCTTTATTTGTTTAATAGTTATTTCCTGCTTTCTTTTGGCATTATCTTTAAGGAATCTAAAATTAATCATTAGAGAAATGAGGGGAAAAAATGAGTTTTATAAATTTTCAGAAAGATTCCACTTGACGTATTTCATTTATGTTGGGGTGAAGGGGAGGGGGGGTCAACTCTAGCGTGAGATATATATTTTAAAATTGAAACAACCTTTTTTTTTTATTATTTTATTGATTTTTTTTGGTTGTCTACAAAATGAAAAAAAATATGGCCTTGACAAGACTTTTTTATCTTCTGCACTAAATTGTTTGTGCTGTTCTCTTCCTCTATTCTTAAAGGCCTGCTGTCCTGTCAATGACCGAGATGACTGTGCAAGAAATTTTAGAAAACGAAAAAAGGTAACAACATTGTTGTTTCCTTTGCCTCACGCTCTTCCGTCAATTCCCAATATATATATCGAAGTAAAGATTCTTTTTCTAAGCCTGAAGACTCATATAAAATCAGGTTGCACTTAAGCAGAACGAATGGCCTGGCCCCAGCCCCTCACACACACACACCGTGACAGGACGCTAGTCTGTTACCGGTTTTCTACCACCTAAACTGGTACCAATTCATACACTTGGGTGGATTGTTTTGCTTACTGCATCTGGTATTTCCAAACGGTTACCCATCTAAGGACTAACCAGACTCAATGTCGCTTAACTTTTCTTATCTGGCGAGAACGAGTGACTATTTACTTGCCTCCCCTCAAGGGCAAAAGTTAGACACAATGTGAAGGAAATCCAGCTTTCCCAAAAAAGAGGCATTCTAAATTGGGACAAAAAAAGAAAAATTTCCTTAGTCTAGAAGGATTTTATATTACTGAGAAAAAGAACAGATACTACACTTTGAATTATATACTTGCAAAAAAAACACAAATTTAACAAATTAAGATAAAAAGCTCTCAAATGTCAGGAGTGTGTGTGGGGGTCGTTGGTCATCCTCTGCCTATCCTACTCTTAACTAGACGCATTTTGACCCATTTGTCCAAGCACTATTCCTTTCATTCTTTCACTATTTGTCCAGCAGTCACCACAATAACACATTTACTTTATAGATTACTCTACTTAAAATATCCTCAATTGTTTGAATTAAATTTTATTTTGATCTTAGCCCAAGGGCCGGACAAGCGACGAGAACTGATATTTGAATGTGAGTTGAACATAAACACCAATACATTTACAGGAATTCAATGAAACCATTAGAATATTAATTACATTTTAATTAAACATCATTAATTAAATGACATTGTTTATTTGTTCAGCGATTCTCTTTATCAACATGAAAATGTTTTTTTCCCAAACTAGAGTGCATACATTTTTTATAAAAGCTTTTTTTTCTTCTCTCTTTCCTTTCTGACAGATTAGATGGATTAAGCTAAACATGAATCTGCTAATAATAATAATAATGACCACTACATGTGGCTCATCATTAGAGGATGTCTGGTTGTCTTTATCTAAAAAGCAGAATCCCTGAAGGTTAACTTGCATTCTTGCATATATTTTCGTTTCCATCATCTATAGATTCAAAACACATATTGATCCAACACCGGATGATAATGTTGAAAAAAT
>OY744523.1:116772850-116850350 GCA_963556195.1 Sepiola atlantica | reverse complement strand
TATTGTTGCGTCTATTAATACAATGCACGTGAAATATACTTATTTAAATAATTCGTAAAGAAATTAAATTTAAAATAATTTACCCTGGATTAGCTCATTACTGGAGAGACATGATTTTTCTCTCTTTCTGCTAAGCTTTTATATATTACCAATTATGATGTTTTTATTTTTACTATTCATCACTATTATCGTTTTGATAATTACACATTGAATTATTTTATTATTTACTATAAATTTAATATTCATTGAAATGAAAAATGAAAAGCGTAATTTAAAAAAAAATTATTTCAAAAATAATTTCATTAGGAAATTTAATAGACTAGAATGCACTTTGATTTCTTCATAAACAAGTCCATCATTTTAATATTCTTTTGTTAGTTGAAAAAGAAAAATGAATTACTTTGCAACCCTTCGAAATTTGAAAGGAATTTGGAGGCATTTAAACTGTCGAATAGAAAGTAATTTCTGGCTTTAAAATTCTTAGCAAATTCTCATGTATTAAAAGATTAAAAGTTTTGGAAGCTATTTACATCCATTAATTTTATAAATAAAGATTAAAACATTGCCGTAGCAAAACTAGTTATAATTTGATAATAATTTGGTTCAATTAATAATTTAATAACCAAACGATACCGTAATAATAAAATTTAACAATCAAAATCCTATTTGAAAAGAAAAATAATTTTGTAATAATAAAAAAAACAAAAAAAAAACAAACCTTCCGGCAATGCCAAGTAGATACATCAAGTTTTATTTTTTATACAAGCAATGTTAGGTAGCGCCATGTTAATTATAATTGAAATATGACATTTCTCCTCATTTGCAATTAAACTAAATAACATTTTTCTTTTGAAGAAACTCTTGTTATTTTGTTTAATGTTAGATGGGGAAAACTGTTTATCAGCAGCAGCAGCAAATAACGTTTAAGTAGATTACGATTGGGTTTGAGATCAATAAATATTGATTTATTTTCAAGATTGTTATTTGTATACTTACTGAGCTTTAAAACCAGTTTGAACTCGTTGCTCTTGCTAAAGAACAAGTGACAACAAGTTTGTTATGCACTCTATAGTTCTTCTGGTTCATGTGTATATTCAACAAGGCTAATGCTGTCTTCTTTGGAGAGTTTTTAATTACTTTGAATTTTCTTAACCTACTCATTGGCTCAGTCCACGACGACGGCCGTGCTTAGTCTCCATTTCAGCGTCGGAGGCTGGAGTTTACTTTTCCGTTAGAATAAGAACAATCCCCACTTAGTTTAGAGGAGGCAACATGAATTGCATTTCCTCAGAAAAAGAATCTTTTTTAAAAGTTTTTTTCTTTTAAAGATTCATTCATTTTTAAACTTTATTTTTTGTTTCTCATTTTGATTTTTAATCAATTGATTTAATTTACTCTCACCCCTTCCTTTATTCCATGCTTCACATTTATTGAATTTTCATTTAAGAAAATTGGAATGATTCATACATTTTATTTTAATGTTCTATAATTTTTACTTTTTGGATTATAGAAAAAAAGTGTTATAATTTCTTATGTGGCTGATTCCATAAGAATTCTATGGATTTAAGACCGTCTTCCTTTTCACCTGAGCAAAGAAAGATGGTGTCATTACAAATGACAGTTTTGCCTTTTTGAACTTCTATGCTTGTCTGCTTAATGGCACTTCAAATTTTTTTGAAAGTGTTATCTTAGCTTGAAGTTGACATTCCAGCTAATTTGGCCAATATTCTACCCCATCACTCTTTATGCTCAGTATGGGAGTGAAACATTGTCTTGCTGACAATTGCAGTTAGTGGAAATGACAGTTACTTATAAAACTATGTGTGCGTCATGTACAGTTTGTTTCTCTCTTTTTTTTCTCTTTTTCTTTCTCTTTTGGACCCTTTCTCTTTTTTTCTCTTTTTCTCTTTTTCTCTTTTTTTTCTCTTTCTCTTTTTTCTCTCTTTCTCTTTTTTTTTCTCTTTCTCTTTTTTCTCTTTCTCTCTTTCTCTT
The DNA here is from genome assembly GCA_963556195.1 of Sepiola atlantica. NCBI lineage: Eukaryota > Metazoa > Mollusca > Cephalopoda > Sepiida > Sepiolidae > Sepiola > Sepiola atlantica. The sequence continues at coordinate 116,848,358 of OY744523.1, read as the reverse complement.
TTTTTCTCTTTTTTTCTCTTTTTTTTCTCTTTCTCTCTTTCTTTTTCCTCTTTCTCCTTTTTTTCGCTTTCTCCTTTTTTTTTTCGCTTTCTCCTTTTTTTTTTTTGCTTTCTCCTTTTTTTTTTCTCTTTTTTTTTTGCTTTCTCTTTTTTTTTCTCTTTTTTTTCTCGCTTTCTTTTTTTTTTTTTCGCTTTTTCTCTTTTTTTTCGCTTTCTCTCTTTTTTCTCTATTTTTTTCTATTTTCTCCTTTTTTCTTTTTACCTTTTGTCTTTGTTTAGACAATGATATTATTTGATAAGGAATCTCATATATAAAAATTTTGTAGTAACATATTCATTTCTTCTATAATGAAGCCCCTCTCTCCTAAAAAGAAAAGAAAATGCATACTGTCTTTAATGTATGATACACTGATTCCTATTTATGGGAAAATCAGTGGCTGCGAGGTGAACTACAAGATAATTTCAGGCTTTCAATATTTTTATGAGTAACATTTTGGGTATTGGTGTTAATATCGCTAGATTTGTGTCCAGTCAAACCAAAGCAAGATCTAAGACCTGTTTCTACAATACAGAATTTGATGATTTTTATTTTCAAATATTTTTTGTTTCTGCCTTACTTTGAGATTTCAAGGCTATCTAACCTCCAAAAGATGAGATTAAAAGAATAAAAAATTAAAGTTAAAAGATTTTATTTTATTTTTGGTTCAAGTAAGACACAAGAGGTGTGATAACATGTTCTTGGACTTTCAGATCAGTCAGTCGGCAAAGTAGAGAGAGACTGAGAGAGAGACTGGCAGGGGAAAACGTTTGATCATGAAGACATAAGAAATTTAGAATTTTTTTAATGAAATAAACTCTGAAACTTTTGAATTCAAACATCTTTTTAATGCTTATAGAGAACATTATATTTCCATTATAAATTTAATGAATTGTCAAATCTGATTAATAATTTTTTTTCCTATGTATAGAAAAAGTGGACCTAACTTGCACCTCGTTTGGTGTGCTGCACCTAGATTGGTTCAATTGCTATTTTTAGACACATAAATCAATACAAAACGTCTACAGTTAAGTGTTGCCTAACTTTTATGAAACTATGTTGATAACCTACTTAGTATAGTGACCCTCCCCTCCCAAATGACACTCATTGGAATCGTTAATAATATTCACAATCCTTTCTGCAATCCAACCATATTTGGTACAAATAAACTTCAGTTTATGTCTGACTTGCCCACCAAGTTTCAGTTAGGAATATCCAACAGTCTTTGTTTTATCGTCGTTCAATGATAAACACAGCTGGATACGCAGTGCAATATTGTTAATAACTCTGACACACTCCTCTCTTAGCACTGCCCTGATTTGGTCTGTGATGGCGCTCTTCAGTTCAGGAATAGTCTGGGGATGGTTTTGATAGACATTCTTTTATATAACCCCACAGATAAAAATCAGGGGATGGTAAGTTCCGGTGAGTGTGAAGCTCATTCAAGATAATAGCTCCTACCGATGAGACGATCATCAAAGTGTTCTCACATATCATTGGACGCTGATAAAACAAAGACTGTTGGCCATTTATGATTGAAACTTGGTGGGCAAATCAAAAATTGACTGAAGTCTATTTGTACCAAATATGGTCGGATTGCAGAAAGGAATTTTATTCAGAATTTTCTGGTGACATTTTTTAGGGTCAACTTGTAAATAAGTAAAGCAAACGTTTTTATTATTTATAGTTATTGGTTGTTGGATTGTTTTGCCTTAATAAACAAAAAATATCTTTGTCCTGACTGTTTTGTTGCCATTTTGAATCTTATAAACTATTCATTAGTCGGTAAGTTTGCGAAATATCTAATGATAAAAATACAATGGATATTCTTAAGATGTGTCCACTCAGCATTTCCGTCACTAAATGCAGACTATTTCAAACTTCAGCGATATCGACCAACAAACCGACTGAGCTTCTGTACTCGAGACGGTTGAATGAATATGAAAAGTGCTATTGATTTTAACAGTGCCTTTTCTTTCTTGAGAATATCAATTGTACTTTTACAATGATTTTTTTTTATTTGATGTCTCGCACAGTTTCCACAGCGCACATGGGATGTCTTATTTTCCAACTTTAAAGTCTATCAGTTTTGTATTCTTTGCATACCAGAAACTTAGAAAGTTTAAAAATGATAAAACTTTATTATCAGCAAAAACGTTGCTTTATTTTTCTATCATCTGGTTTCATTTCACATAATGAAGAGAAAAGGTGCATTTACCATTATAAGTTTGTCTATTTATATATCTTAATAAATTATCTGAGATTGAAGCTTTGAAAGAAGCAAGAATTGTAGAAATTTTTTGAACAAATACGGCAAGAGAAATGTTGTGGAAGGAGGGAGTTAGTTGAAGCATGACCACAAACTTGATTCTAATTTGAGAGAAACTTGTGAGATCAAAATACAATCTTGTAAATATTAAACAAGAAAATTCTTTAACAGATCCTATGCACTTCATTTAATTACCTGTAGATATTTCTTGTTTTGTCATCTCTACGATTCATCAGCATGGCTAAACCTAGCAAGATTCGAAATCATGACCCCCAGTGACAGACGTACGACGCTCTACCACTGAGCCATGAATGAAACCTGCTAGTAGGAGGAGATGTATTGCCAATTATTTATTTGTTTTTATTTTATTTGTGATACTGATAATTGAACATATTCAATTACTTTTACGGAAAAGCATTTACCTTAATGCTAGGTGAGAAACACTGTTCCCTAAACCAGTATGATGCCTTCATAGGAAAGTGTATATATCTATGAAATATAGCTATCGACGGACACGTGTTTAGTCATCTCTACGACTCATCAGTGTGGCTAGACCAAGCGAAATAGGAAACTGGGACACCAGTGACTAGGTCTTATGTTCTACCACTGAGCTATGAACCCCACTAGTAGTAGAAGAGATTTGTTGCATTATAAATGTTACCAATTATTTTAATTTTATTAGCGATACTGATAATTGAATGTATTCAATTATTTTTACAGAAAAGCATTTACCTAAATGCTAAGTGAGAATCTCTCCCTCTCTCTCCCCCTTCTCTCTGCCCCCCCTCTCTACCCTCTCCCCCTCTCTCTTTCTGCCCCATCTCTCTCTCTGCCCCCCTCTCTGCCCCCCCTCTCTTGCTCTTCCCCTCTCTCTCTTGCTCTGCCCCCTCTCTCTCTCTACTCCCTCCCCCTCTGTCTTTGCCCTGTCCCTCTCTCTCTCTCTGTCCCCCCCTCTCTCTCTCTCTGTCCCTCTCTCTCTGTCCCTCTCTCTCTCTCTGTCCCTCTCTCTCTCTCTGTCCCTCTCTCTCTCTCTGTCCCTCTCTCTCTCTCTCGTCTTAGCTCGAAGGCGGGCAAGGTTGAAGAGGCTGCCACTGCTTCTGGTATGGAGGTACACTCCATCCTCCAACTTGTTGAAGGTGTAGGACAACAGCAGAGAGAAGAAAATGCCAAAGAGTGTCGGGGCGAGTATGCACCTCTGTTTCACCTGGCTCTTGATTGAGAAAGGGTTCGAGGAAGAGCCACCGTACTGTATGGTGCCCTGCATGTCCACATGAAAAGATGTGATAATTTCAGGAGCCTGGGAGGACATCCAATCTTCTGCAGCAAAGTGAAAACTCTCTTTTTGCTGACTAGGTCAGTGAAGGCGATGTACAGTGGTTGTCTCTGTTCGTGGCATTTTTCCTGGAGCTGTCGACGGTTGAGCTTCCTGCTCTAAACCCACAATATGCTTCAAGGTATACACGCTCTGCAAGTAAATGCAGCCTGTTGAAGACGACCCGGGCAAAGACCTTCCCAACAACACAGAGGTAGGATATTCCACGGTAGTTGTTGCAGTCACCACGGTCACCCTTATTCTTGTACAGAGTTATGATGCTTGCGTCACACATATTCTGGGGCACTGTTTCAGTCTGCTTTTTGGTCTTTACCCTTGCTCCAAGCATCCATTCAAACAGGCAGACTGTAATGGGTTAGCACATTTCTGGCTGGGGCTGCCCAGCTTGAGGCAGGTGGTAGCTGACCAGTTGGACTGCAATGGTCCCTCTCACTGTTGGAGACCACCTGTAGCGCCTGGAGTTATGCCAATCGTTCCTAGCTTATTACTCGTAACTGCTATCTCCCATGTTGTTTCTAACGCTACAAACAGCGGCACTGAAGTGGCCTCTCCAGGACGCAAGCCTGGGTAATTTGTATGGAGATCCTGAGCTGCTGAGACATCAGAAGTCCTCTCTCAGCCTCACTTATGTGGTCCAAACGTTGTCAGTGTAAGCCAAATAACTTATAAATATATTGGCTCTACTAACAAATTTAGTGCTCAATAACACCATCGAACCGTTTATTTATTTATATATATATATATATATATATATATATATATATATATATATATATATATATATATATATAAATATTTATATGTATATAATAAGCGCATAAGTGGGAGAAAAAATATAATTAATTAATTAAACAAGTTCTTTATAAATATACTTTATATAAACATTTACAATGGTCTACACAAATCAATTCATGTTTCGATACTACAGTGTACTTCATTGGGATCAAGTTCAAAATGAAAACAAATCGTCTAAAAGGGATCAGATTTCAGGGCTTCAGACAGTTCTGATTTTATAATCAGCAGCAACCGTTTGCATAGTTACTTGGCTTAAAGTAATGTGTATGTGGTGGGGTGTCATTTAGGCTGGCAACCTTGAAAGGCGTTTCTATGGTCTAAGCAAGTCTTGCTGCTGAAACCCCAACCACTTCCAGGGAATGAAGGTCATAATGCAATGAGGGTCTGCTGAATAAAATTCCCAACAGTTTTTGGTTACTGCTTGGGAATCTTGTCCCTTTCATGTTGAAGTAACTTTTGTAATTCAGTATGAATAACATTTCCCCACAATCTAATGTCACTAAATCATGTCACCAAATCATGTCACCAATTATGGGGAGGGGCATAAGAAATGGCGGTTCTTTTCCTTGGATATAATTCTTTTATTGCTCGGCAAAGAATTTCCTAAGTTGCCACACACAAATTATTCATTTTTTTATTCTTTTTTTTTATTTATATATTTTTTTAATTTTAGATGTACAAAATTTTAAACTCGAATTTTATAAGCAGATACATCATAAAGAGTCAAATGAAGATGTTTAAATTAGAAAAATAAAAATATTCCTGAATAGCTATTAAGTTGACCTTGTGTAAACAAAATGAATTTGCATTCGTGCTTAAGCTATTCAACCAGCATTGCTGGTTTCTTCAAGTGGAAACTCTTCAATGTCACTTGAAATTTTCGATTTTCTTTTTTGGAAGGGGCGGGGTATATATTTATTTTTTTCTGACGTATTTCTGATGTACTTTTTTTTTAAGTTGTCGGATAAAAAATTAAAAACTTATTAAGGAATATATTTTATTTTTGGTGCTTCTGCTGTTTCACAATGACATTAAAATATTTAAAGAAATGTATAAACTTTATGTACTTACGTGTTAGCTGAAAATAAGATTGTACAAAAAAAATTACGCAAATTCATCCAGTATTAAATTATAAGAAAAAGATAAAAAAAACGATCTTTTCAAGGTTTTTGAAGAAGATCGGAGGTTACATCGGCCAAAACGTTGTGAGAATAACACTCAAGATAGAACAGTAGTCCGAATAATCCAAACTTTTGTAAGTTATAATAATTTCAGACTTTGCGATTGAAACTGAATAATATCACATAATCTTCAACGAAATATCCTAAAAACAACGAATTTTATTTTTTAAATTTTTATTTTATTTATTTATATATATATATATATACAATTGATTAAAATGTTCTACACTAGTCTTATTTTTAAACTTATTTTATAATTTTTCTGGAATATATTACTACTCTATACGGTTATAATCATGTTGACACACTGGTTGCTGAAAAAAGCAACAGTGAGACGAGTCAGTATTTCGATGGGTGACCATTTTGGAATACCGGGCGTTATATGTGGCTTTGCAAGCTGAGGACTGATTACTAATCTGCAATTACAATGAAAAGTCCAAGGTCGTACATTGAGTTGCACTGGGGATGACAGATTGAAAAGAATCATATAATTTAAATTCCTTTAAGTTCTGTTTTATTAGAGATAATATTCACAAAGAAAGCCTTTTGAAAACATGTGTTTATCAATTATTAGGAAAGAATGTTTGAAATTGGCAGAAATTTGTATGAATAAAAATATTCTTTAAAAAACAAACTCGGAAGATTTATTAAGTTATATATATATATATATATATCTAATTGATAGATTTAGTTTTGTAAATCTTCCCAATAAATTTCTAGTACAAGAAGAAATATTTTAAAAAGAAAAAAAAAAAAAAAAAGAAAAAAGTCTTCCATATTCAGAAATCTTATTAAATCACCTTTCATTCTTCTCTTTATTGTATTACTCTTTACAATTAATCGAATTTGAAATGCCAATTTTTCAAATTTAAGATTTCTCTCCAGCAATCAACCCACTCACCCTCCCTGCTTTGTGTGAGATCCAACATTTTCTATTTTATTTATCCAATTTTGTTGTTTTGCATCAATTTTATTTTTCCTAACTGCAACTTTCTTTTATTTTTGTGTTTTTTTTTTCTTTTTTTTTTTCTTTTGAATAGCGAATAAAAGTTCATTTTTAGTAAATTTTCTCCTAAGGAAATCTTTGTTAAACAAATATTCATCAGAGGAATAACGTTAGGATTTAAGTGAAATTAAATATAACAGAAACACTTGTATATTCGGTATGTGGAGATGGATAAGAACTCAGATGTGGACAAAGTATATCTGGATGGCAAAGCTATTGAGGTTGTCGAAGTTTTGTTACCTTTTGTAGGAGCACAAGGTGGAGCAGGTACTAGTGTGATTGCAAGAGTTAGGCATGAATGAAGTATGTTCAGGGAACTTCTGTCTTTACTACCCAGCAGAGCATAACCACTGTTGACCAAGGGAAGAGTCTATCAGGCATGTGTGCGCAGTGTGATAATGTAAGTGAAACCTGGCTAATGACGGTTGAGGATATGCGTTGCATGGAAAGAAATGATATGACAATGAAACGATAAATATGTAATGTGTGTCCTAAGGACAGGCTTAGATCTGATGACCTCGGAGAAAAATTAAATCTCGACTGTATAAGAGAAATGTGTGCAGAAGAGGAGACGTCAATGGTATGACCGTGTTGAAAGAATGGATGAGAGTTCTTGGGTTAGTAGATGTAGAACAGTTAAGGTAGCAGATCCGGTTCACAGAGGAAGGTCGAAGAAAACATAGGATGTGATAAAAATCTACTTGAGAGAAAGAGGGCTAAATAAAGACCTGACAAGAAATAGGTTAGTTTGGAAGTCAATTTCTAAAAGCTGTCAAACTTATGCTAGCATGTAAAACGGACGTTAAACCGAATATGATGATGATGATGATGATGATAAAATCCTTAATCTTTGTAAAAGATTCAGAGAATAAACAACTTCCTTCAGTTTACACAATGAAGGATGTTGTTAAGGATAGAACATTATCAAAAGAAAGAATAACAATGTCTATTCATACAAAATAATTAATTTTTAATGACAACTTTAAGACAATGCAAAATGTGTTGGAAATGAAAGTTCAAAGAGTCCAGGAACGTTCCAAGTGAAAGAGTTGTTTGTGTAAGGAGAAATTAAGTAGACATGTTCATTTCAGTTAGCGCCATGTGCGTTTACGTATGTGTAAATAAGATAGGCACGGTGATGTGTGTGTGTGTGTGTGTGTATTAGCGTGCCTCTTTTGTTAGTGAAAGTGCAAGTCTTAACTTATGTGGGAGAGTGTTCAGTTAACAGTGTGGATATACTGCCGGTATGTTTAGTAGTCTGTGAAAGTCTCTCGTTATGTGTGTTCTTGTTGAGAGCCGTTTAGCCCAAAGGCCCTGGCTGGATTGTGATGTGCACATGTGTGTGTCTCTAAAAGAAAAGGAAGAAAGCTATCTGTTTCGGTCTTTATAGTATGCGCTGGAAATCAGAGTGAATATTCCTTGTATTTTGATTGACTGAAAGAAACTGCTGATTTGAGTCGATACGTAGGAACAATATTCAACGCCGCTGCTACTTCAAGCAACGATATCAACTAAAAATGTAAATAGACTCCAAAACTTTGAAATGGAAAAATGCACGAGTATAACCCAAGATTTAGAATGTTATTCCCCTGATGAATGTAAGTTGAAAGATGTTTTTTAGGAGACAATTTACTAAAATGAATCCGTGTTTATTTTATTTTTTAAATGTTGTATCAGTCAACATTTATTTTTGTTGAAATGTTTTGAGATTTTATTTTCTCTCTGCCCAACTAAAGCTCTGAGAGGTTCTTTTTCTCAGTGCGTCCCACAATGCATCATTGGCCAGAATAGAGCCTCAACAATCGCAAGTGAAACTACCAACTCAGAAGTAAGTAAAAGAGCTGTATTTAATTAGTGCCATCACTTGCCGATTGTCCCATCCTACACCCCACTTCTAGATATGTTGCTTTCTGCCTCCCTCCTCCTCCTCCTCTTACCTGCCCCCCCCCCCACGAGGGCTGGGTATGACACAAGATTGAGCTTAATGTGGGGTGTAGCCATTATTGAACATCACAATGGCAAGGTGTTCTGTAATGGCGACTGATTGAACAAATGAGTTCTTACAAAGAAGTCATCAGGAGAGAGGGGGATGAATAGTGTAATACTACGCTTTGATCCCTCCACCTCGTCTTTCTCCTCGTTTTCCTCCTCCTCTTTTCTTCCTCTTATTATACAGTTCCTCCTCCCCTCTTTATTCCCTCCTCCTCTTCTCTCCTCCTCTCCACCTTCTCTCCTCCTTCTCCTCTCCACCTTCTCTCCTCCTTCTCCTCTCCACCTTCTTCTCTCCTTTTTCGATGCCTTCTTCTTAGCTCTATCTCCACTCATCTTTTTCGCCTCCTCCTCTTGTATCCTTCTCTTTTTTTTAATGTGAGATGTAGCCATTAAATCCTACAAGTGTATTCAGTGCCATGTGACTTTGAGTAAAAGCCACTAAGAGCATAGAGGAGCTTTTAAGCCCCCCTGCTCCTACCCTCCTCTTTCACCCTTCCTCCTACATTCTGCTCTTTCACCCTTCCTCCTACATTCTGCTCTTTCACCCTTCCTCCTACATTCTGCTCTTTCACCCTTCCTCCTACATTCTGCTCTTTCACCCTTCCTCCTACATTCTGCTCTTTCACCCTTCCTCCTACATTCTGCTCTTTCACCCTTCCTCCTACATTCTGCTCTTTCACCCTTCCTCCTACATTCTGCTCTTTTACCCTCCCCTGTCCCTCCTCTTTCATCCTCCTTCTACCTCTCCTCTTTCATCCTCCTCCTACTCCCTCTTCTTCGTCTTTCCTCTCGTCCTTCTCTGCCGCCTCCTCATCAGAATCATTTTTTATACAGTTGTGTGCAGTATTCACTTTCGCTTGCTTAGCCAATATACAAAGCTATACATGTAAAAAAAAAAAACAAAGGTTTTAAAAACAATCCGTTATTCCCCTCTCCAAACTTAATGTGTATTCCAAGCAACAGGATTGTCTCCCCCTTCTATCAAGATGGATTTTATCGTTAGCATGATTAAGTCTATAAATTGTCTAACATCAAACGATAACATTGTTATAATCTCAACATTACAATTTCCTTTTTGTAATGTTTTTTTGGCATTCCCCCCCCCCTAAAAAATATATCCTTCTAAATTCATTCTTTTACCCTTATTTCTTAAAATGGTCAACACTAGTGCCATTTTTAGCATCTTCCATGAACAGTTTCCTAGAATATTCATCTGTGGAACAAAATACCACGAGGCTGCTTCCCAACAGACTACATGGCCGTCTTAAGTCCAGTGTTAACAAATCCTTGTTGAGCTATCATTTTTTTTTTCTCCATAAATGTAAGCAATAGTCCCTTCTAGATTCATAATTCACAGCTTTCAAGTGGAGTTTTGTATTTTGATTAATAGTTGGTTCATAGCGTAACGTCACTCCCCCTCCTGCTCTCTCGCCTTTCTTCTCACCATCAGTTGCCAAAATTGAATTCACAGTCAAGTCTCACGACTCTCCAATCGCTTAGATCTATTTCAAAGTTTCACCACCCTTGATTTGCACTTCATTTTTCTGGTAGGGTAGCATGTGCACACACGTAGATATTATATAAACATAGTGTTCAGTTATTGCAGGATCTTTTTTCTCAGTCGCGTGTGGTTGAAATACTTTTTTGCAGTTATTGATTTCTTTGCAGCCATAGAGAAATCAGACGCTGCTTCCAAACTGCTTTTGGCTGGCTAAGAAGTAACTGCAATGCTAGGTGGAAAGCCTGAGTCTTGCTAGATGGTAATAGATCGAAGTATGGCTTTTAAATTCTCATCACTTCTACTTTGTGTGGCGTCTCATCTTCTAACTTCCGATCCTGTAACCAAAATTTATTTCTGCTGCAAATTTATCCATTTTATTTCAGCCTATTTTAATTTGTATTTAAATTCAACGAAAATACATGTGCATTTAAAGTCTGAATAATGTGTAAATGTTTCCTTTTTGTAAATGAAATTTGTATTTCAATCTGAAATAATCATAAACATGAATAAATCTATTTTGATTAAAATGTGTGAATTTACTTTACTGTTCAATTTGATAGCGAACAATAAATTTAACATTTTGAGGATAGGATATTATCAAATGAAAGAATGACACAGTCTATCTATACAAAAGTTATTCATTTTTATTGACAACTTGTTAAGACAATCTAAAATAAAGAGTTGGTAGAATACGAAATTTCAGAGAGTCTTACAACGTTTCAAGTAAAAGGTGTTTTGTTTATAAGGAGAATTTGAGTAGTCATGTATAAATTGGGACCTAGGCAGAATGTCGTACACATGTGTATTGTCTGTGAAAGAAAAAAATGGAAAAGAGAAAGAAAGCTATGTGTTTGGGTTTTTATAGCATGTACACATTTTCAGCTGTGAATATCCTTGCTTCTCTGGTTGTCTGAAAGAAACTGCTGATAGATTTTGTCCAATCGATAACCAATACGTAAAAACAGCATTCATTGACACTTCTATCAAACAAATATACATCATCTTTATGAAAATTTCATTTTTAATTTAACAAAAACCTTAAATTATTGATAACTGTTATTTATTTAGTGATACATAGATGCTTTTTTATTTTATTCTAATAAAATTTTTACTGATTAAAACAAATTAGTTTTAGTTGTTTTTATTACAATTTGAAATAAAAACATTTTATCTAATTGAGTTGATGTTTCGGAATTTTTGTGATGATGATTGATAGTTTGTATTATTTGGATTATTCGGACTATTGTCCTCATGTTGGATGTTATTCTTACAACATCTCGGTCTATATAACCTTCATGGGCATCTTTTCGAACTCTGTAATCTTTATGTCGAACTTGAGAATCTGTATGGAATTTCAAACTGAATCCTTTATTTGATCCATAGAAGTAGATTGTTATTCTTCTGTCAACCATGACCGGGTAGAACTGTAAAGAGAATTTTATTTTATTTTGAGTATCGTTTTATTTGTTGCATCACTGTGGACACGTGGCGCAATGTATAACAGTGTTCAGTAGCAATCAGTTGTTGTGATAGTCTTCTGGAGGTTGAAAGCGATACTAAGATTAAAATAAAATTTACTTAAGATTTCTACCCAGTCATGGCTGACAAAACGAGAAAAATCTACCCCTATGGATTAAATAAACTGTTCAGATTGAAATTCCATACAAATTCTCAAATTTTACATAAAGATTCCCAAGTTTGAAAATGCTCCTGAAGAAGGTTGGAGGTTATATCGGTCGAAACGTTGTGAAAATAACAACTAAGATGAGAATAGTAGTCCGAATAATCCAAATAATACGAGTTTATGTTAAGGGGAAAATATGAGAACCCCGGCTTAGATGGATACTTCAACTATGAAGAGCTTCAGCTTTGTTGTAATCTCCTTGAGAAATTTTCAACCCGTTTTTCACATTTTATTTGATTTGGATAAAAAAATATTGTAATGTAATCCAAATATCTTCCATGTTTTTGAAAGAAAAAGCAAGACATTTTCCCCCATATTGTTATCTAACTAGAACCCCCCCCCCCCCAAAAAAAAAATTGAACCTAGATTATTTTCTACACTGCTTTCTATCTCTCCTTTGCTTATATATCTATTATTATACTAAAGATGAGTGAATCAGCATTTGTTTCCATAAGGCTTTTTTCCTATATATTTTAATCACATAAAATACATGCTAAAATATTCCTTGGTTCTGGAATTGAATTATGTTTGAAAATTCCATTTTATTCTCCTAATTAGTCGTAATTTGTAATTAACTGAACAATTCACCCATCTCTCATTTAGCTATCTATGTATTTCTCTCTCTCTCTCTCTTTCTTACTCTGTTGATCCAGCTACTCTCTAATATCTCTAATGTCTTTATGAGCATTGAGAGAAAGAGTGACTCTTTTCAGTATTGGTTCTTGATTGCTTTATTTTGCCATTTAATTTACATAATGTGTTAGTACACACTGTAAACAAGTATGTAAATGTTCACAAGAATAATATAGATGTGAAGTGACTTATTATTTTAATTATGCAAGAAGAATGTCTTCAGAGATATCTCACAGTTTGATTTTTTAAATGAAATCGAAGTGGGATAAATAGTGGTGGTGGTTCTGACTCAATGGGTTAGGGTGATCTAGTATAGTTTGTGTGTGTGTGTTTGTATATGTATATATATATATATATATATATATATATATATATATATATATATAGTAATCTATGTTCTTGCCAGTATTATTTCTAATGTTCTGGAAGGTATGTAGACTTATATTAAACCATTGCCTTTCCAATAAAGGAAATAATTACCAAAATCACTTTAGTTTTTCATTTTTAATTTTTTTTCTATTTAACTTTAAAAAAATTGAACTAATGATTTTTGATAAAAATTAAATTACTTTTCACTTAAGTTTTATTGATTTTCATTTTCAAATCTTAAACAATTAGTTTCAATGATATTTTATTTTGCTTTCAATTTTAATTATTCTTTACATGTAAAAAATGCGTTAAATTTTAATTTTGTATATAAAAAAAAATGAAAATTATGTAATTTTCTGTTTTGCTTCACTAAAATAAAATTTAGCTTCGATTTTGATCATAAAAATCGGATTAAGAGATTATTGAAGTTTCCATCACCGTTGTTTGTATGGTCTTTTTATCTAATAATTTATAATTTCTTAAAAGCTTTCCAAATATATATTTTCATATGCTTTACTGTTTCAAATAATTTTTTTTTTTTTTTTTTTTTAAGTGTCACTTGATGGTGGAGTTTGTATAACATCAAGTGACACTGAAGGCAAGTAAGATTTATAATAAATAATAATAAATAGAAAAACTTATTTTCACTTTTTATCTATCTTGTCTTGCTTTCGGTACCGCTTCTACCTGATACATTCCTGCATTGTAACCACCTTCTAGAAATTATCTATATATTTATTACACACAATGCTTCAAGCTTTAACATCAACCTCTAAATATTTATGAAAAATATTCCGCTTTAAGACACTATTTTAATCATTTATTTAATCTCTATAGTATAGAAGAGCCTGTTTTTTCACATCTGCTGTCATCGATAGCATACAGTCTACAAACTCTATATTTAATTCTGGTCACCCATCTGATACTGGCCAGGCTCAATGTCGCTTAGTTTTGGTGATCTAACCAGAATCACTGTTGTAAGCAATTAGCTATATATAGCTCGTATGGTAGTGGATCAGACTGAATATTTAAAAATCATGTTTTTGATCTCGGCTCTCACCATCTACTATTGCTTGGAGGAGGGGGCTTTTGGGAGATGCTTTTTTCTCTTTTCCTCTTTTTTTTCTCTTTTATAATCTTTTTTTTTATCCATTACTTAATATTAATACATTGTTTAATCCCAGGCAATGCCGAGTAGGAACAGCTAGTACATAATTTAAAATTTCTTTGTTTATCCAACATTTTCTACCATTGTTCTGTTAGCCATTCCAAACAGGGTAATTTGCTATACAACAATTGTATGTTAATGTTTGTTATTCTATTAGTGCATAATATTTATTGTTAGACGAACTTGTTGAACAAGTGTTTCTCTGATAAATGTCCATAAGAGTCGTCACCGGTTGTGAAATAACATTGAAATAAATATTGTCTCTTGATTGAATTCTTTTCTTTTGTAGTTTTCTTGGTTTTTAGTTCTTATTCTATTTTACATATAAAAAAAATGCTTGTCTTAAGATGTATCCAATTTTTTTATACAAATATTATGTCTTAATTTCGACCACACTTCACACTTTAAAAAGGTAGAGTAAAGAATTGATAGTGTTTCTTTTTTATTATTACTGGCAAGAACCAACAGTGTTTTTCTTTTATTTATCTGTATAAATAATAATAATATTTCTCTTGATAATAAATGTTTCTCTCATAATAATAATTATCTTTTGCCATAAAGATAACTGTCATTGACAGCTAAATAGTGTTTAAATAAATAAAATGAATGTCACTTTTTAAAATCTTATTTAATTTAAATTGTAATTAGATATATGAAAATTAGAGAATAAAACAAATGCAAAACATAGATTTATTTAGCTGTTTATGTCAACGATTACAGCATTCTATTCATGACCCTATATTCAATTTGGGGACAATTCATTTTAAAATGGATAAAATCTTAATTTGGCAGTCAACGACACCAGATAAGTAATAATTACTTGTTTGCATTTCATTGAAATTGAGGAAATCTTGCTAAATTGGTGTCTAATGATTATGGATCAAATCAATGCAAATCTGAAATATTTGAATTTTCAAATGGGACGTGGTGTTCATATGATGCCTGCTCAAAATCCTTTAGAATACTCCAAAGAAACTGAAATTTGGGGAATATTTATTAATTGATGTCTGATACCTATTGCTAAAATTTCACGAAAGTTGTCTAAATTTTAATGAAGTGCTTCCATCTTCTCTTTGCCCCTTTTGCATTAAACTAAATATAGCCCACATTACCCACCCTTATGCCTAGTAGCTGTTTTCAAAATGGATAATGATCTATTTATTAGTTTATGAGTGAATCCTGTGCATGCAAATATATAAACCTATACATATACATAACTTTATATAAATAGATTAAACTTTCAGTAAATTTAGATTTTTGTTTGTTTTTGTTCCATTTACATACGACTCCACAACTGTTTGTTCTTTTGTGGTTGAAATGAAATCTATTTATAGTTCAAGGACGTGATGACTTTCTCATTTCGATCACTTAATCAAATCAACATTACTTATAAAACACACACAGGAAATGGGTCATGCATTTCTTGCATACGCCATACAGGAACATTGTCTTGCTCGGATTAAAATTGTTATCAAATGTGAAGAAAGAACAACGTTTTTCAAGTTGGTATGGATTTCGTTCATAGTATGATCATTAATTCCCGATTTCTCACAGAAGGAACGTTGCTAGTCTTTTTCTACTCTATCGGTATTTTCATGGTAGGTGCTCAACTGAGCTTCAATCTTTGGTTATCCCCACCCCTGTAAAACAGTCACAGCAAAAACTTGTCAAGTTACAACCATTGTACAGAATTTTCCTTTCCTCCTCTGTGTAGTTAAAACTAAGCTAAACTTCCATGAACAAAGTTTCTTTTCAAGAACGTCCCATCTGTGGAATACAATACCACGAAGCCTGGTGCTATATTCCTGACCCAAAATGCATCAAACATTGATGTTTTATTGTTTTTTTCCTCTTTGCAAAACTCAATCATGTTTTGCAAAATCCAAAACAAAAAACAACAATTTCCTTCCCCCTCTCCCCCCCCCCTTTCACTCAACCAAACACTTGAATATATAAAGAACTTGAAGCATAAACATTTTTCACTATACTACAACTAATGTTTCGGCATTAAATGACCCATAAGAGGTTGATATGCCATAAAACAAACATACTACAAAGCTGTTTTCCAGCTGACTACAACATAGTTGATTTCAAGTCCAATGTTAACAAATTCTTGTCAATCCTCTCATAGTTTTCTTCATCATTCAACTGACAATCTCATTAACCCTTATCCTCGAGTGACCTTTGGGCTTTCATAAGCAGTGACACATTAGTATAAAAAAAAATCTTAAACGTAAACCTAACATCGCCTCGCAATACACATGAACCTAGTGTGTATCTGTGTCACGCACTACTGAGGTACAAATATCCAGTCTTACAATCTTTACAAAGCGCAGAGATTGTATGAAAAAACTATATCACTATTTGTTGTTTGGTTTATGTCATGTCAACCGTAAGTCATTTTATGTCGAAACCACAGGTATGGTTCGTATACGAATGATTTGTAGATTAATTCATTTTGTAGGCGTAAGTTTTTGTAAATAAATAGTCAGCAAATGATAAATTCTATTTAGTCCATAGATGGAATACCGACAGATAGTACCATCCCAAATCAGAATGTATCCGAGAGTAATGGCATTAAAAGAGTGACCACCCCCTACTCCCCAAATTGGAGCTTCACTACCAGATTGTTATGGACCAGCTAAATCCATAAACATAAAGGATATAAAAGTATAAAAGAACGCAACGTATCTGTAATTTGATTGACCCCCACCCTTTCTTCTTCTCTTCACCCTCTCTCTCTCTCTCACAGACGTGATGTTGTTAGTCTCAGTTTTTTTCTATAAATACTATTATAGCATGTGTTCTTCAGTATTGTCTGATCTATTCCCTGCTTCCTTTGTTCCAGCTCATTTGACTCGTTGGTCTAGTGGTCTCCATCAATTTGCTGTTTTGATACCTCATTACAATAGAGCTTCCTATTTCAGTAGGTTCTTTCCAAGAACTGTAGGCTTGTGGAACTCTCCCGTTGACTAATTTCCTTCTATCTATAGCCTTGTTTTTTTTTCAAGACTAAGGCCAATAGGAATCTCCTGTCTTTGCGATAATCATCTTTCGTTCTTGTTAGCTCCTTACATCAAGTGGCTTCATGCTTTGTCTGAAGCGGTTTCCCTAAAAAAAAATTTTTTTAACTGAAATGCGAATTAACTCAAAGATTTATTTTAGAGAAATCGATATAGAAACATAAATCGAACAAACACATATATGAAAAGGAATGAATTGAAAAGGCAGAGAACATGTATATTTGTGGAACGAAGGTCCGCTAGTATAGGACATGGGTTTCTAAGAATACATCAAGTCCACAAAGTGTTCTGAGGAAATGCCAGTTTATGTGTTTATCTATACACGAAGGGTATACAAGAGTATTTGAGTGACAGAAATAGAACCGCTTGGAAAGTCATTTGTTCAGTTCTTTTATCTATTTACACAAAAGAAGTATAGTAATTGTATTTATGATAGGATCACAGGTAAAATAAGCCTGGGCCTAGTGATGCCACATAAACCAACAAAATCATGAAAAAATGATGTCAACTAAATATAAAAGCCGTGGGGCTCAGAAGGAAGATCTGATCGTCATGATAGCCAACATCGGGGACCTGATCAGCATCCTGCAAATGTTGGTACTTCGTATTTCAGGTAACAGAATACAGCAGACCAAATACAGGTAAATAAATACGGGTAAATATATGCTCAGCACAAACCAAAAACCATGCAGAAAAAAGAAATGGATGGCAAAGGTAATTAGACTAGTAATAGTGCTATTACAAAAGCAACCCTCAAGCAGAGGCTCCTATACACATATAGAACAGAATCCCGAAGTTATGCCATCGATTTTCCTAACATCCTGTACAGATGGTAACGGTTATGCGTATTAATCTAGAGATTATTATTATTATTATTATTATTATTATTATTATTATTATTATTATTATTATTGCTTTGTTTGATTCTTATGATATCTGATGGCAAAGATCTGATTAGAATCGTTTTTGTAATGATTCTTTATTCTTCCTAAACTGCCAAGACTTCTAAATCTTTCATTAAAGATTGAATTTCTTGCCTCCAAATTTTTTTTTCATCAAACATATTTTCTTTAGATTCTATTCTTCTTTGTCATCAATTGTCGCCTGTTCGTTCATCAAGTTGACTCTTTAATGGAATTTTCATGCAAATTGGTCAGTCGCTTTGCAATCAAATGTGTCACTCTGCATTTCTATGACTAATCTGCTTCCTGCAGTCTGAGAGAGAGATTAGCTTTTTACAAAGAATAATCTAATTAGTAAACGTTCCCTCCAGGCACATATGTGCTCTATGTATGTTCTTGAAACAGAAAGCAAAGACAAAAAAGCAAAATTATGGTTAAAGAAATACAGAACTATGCACAGAGAGATTCTACTTTGGATTTCATTTGATTGAATAAGTTTACAAGCATGAAAACCAAGTTTTCTCCCTTTTTATTAATTTGAGTTATTTTATTGTAAGATTTTATTTATTTTCTCAGAATTAGTTTAATATTGGCCACAAATTTGTAAAATCAGTCAAAATTCAAACCCACTTAAATACTTCTCTCTGATTATATATATGTATATCACTCGATGCAAGTCTGCCTGGAGGGGCTTTAGAAAACTCCTGCCCATCTTGACAAATAAGCATCTGGCGATCACAACTAGAGGACAGGTGTACACCAGCTGTGTGAGGAGTGTTATGCTTTATGGCTCTGAAACATGGGCTACATCTGCGAGCACTCTCAAGAGACTGCAGCTTAACGAAAGAGCCATGATTAGATGGATCTGTCGTATCAGGCCAGAAGACGACACTCTCTTTGAGACTCTTCTCTCTAGGCTTGATATAGGGGAAATAACTGATGTCCTTAAGCTGGGCAGGATGAGATGGCTTGGCCATGTCAGGTGAAGCTTCAGCTGGATCAGAAACATGTCGATTGCATCAAGTCAGCAGGCTGGAAGACCGAGGCTTTCTTGGAATTAGCTGTGTAAACGTGACTGTGCAGCCCTTGGGATTACAAACTTAGATCCTCACGACCACTAAGCCTGGAGTGGAAGACTTCGATCAAGACTGACAGGCAGGTCCCACCCTCTTATAGAGGACTAATCAAAGGCCTATTCAAAAATAAATTGGATAAAGAAGTATATATATATATATGTATATATAAATAATTATTTTAATAATAAATATTTTTAATTATTATCCAGACATATGTTTCATCTTTATAGAATCATCAGTGTGGAGATATCTGTTCCGCTGATCGCACGATTCAAACCTTGAACACGAGTCAGCTTTTAACTTAAATCCAAACCTCTTAATCGCCACAGCCGTCGTAACAGCTATGCAGAATGAAGAGAAATAAAATCTTATGTTTTTTTCAAGCCAACATAGTAAGCCGCCATATAATGTTCGACAAATCAAATGGGTGGAAATCACATTTAGCTTTAATTTGGAGGCTTATCTATCTATCTATATCTATCTATCTATCTATATCTCTCTCTCTCTCTCTCTCTCTCTCTCTCTATCTAATATATATATATATATATATATATATATATATATATATATATATATATATATATATATAATCGTCCTCATAAGTTTCCATTCATTATTTTCAATCTCCTCATAATATTCATCATAGTTCAACTATCAATCTATCCATCGCATTAACTCTTATTCTCGAGTGTTTTTTAGCTTTGATAAATGGTGATTTATTAAAAAGTATATATATATATATATATATATATATATATGGTTTCATTTTACTTCAGTCGAAGTTCTCAGAAATCAAGGGGGCCCCTTCCTGGGGCTAACACTTGATTACTATATAAGATACACGGATATTCGAATATTCCATTAAAATTCTCCTTTACTTGTCAAACGTTGAGTTAGTAAAGAAGTTAAGAACATTTATTTCCCTCTTCCTAATTGACCAGTTAACTATGTTATAGTATATCTTTCTTGTGGTCTCTTGGTCTTACCGGATTTCAAGAAAATAATTCATCTAGTCTAGTGGAGTATTCAGCTAAGTGCAGGTAACATCACTTGGAGAAGGTGCACCATTTCTTGTTTGAGCCAGTGTATAGCTGTGGGCTGCGAATACCATATTATTTTGAATATTTGGTCAGGGTTTACTTGTAGGGTGAAGTATCCAAATGTCAGGTTATCCTGACAAACCCTTGTACAGAGAGACCGAAGACACTCGAGGATGGTGTTTAGTAGGTAATTCAAACTCTCAAATATATATATATATATATATATATATATATATATATATATATATATGTGTGTGTGTGTTCTCAAAAGAGAAAATAAAGTCTTAAAAAAACAATTTTCTTTTGCCCTCTGGCTAAAACATCATCATCATAAACCGACAAATCTGTTGACTACTTCATTCAATTAAATTAATCCTGATAATTCTTTTTTATCGTTTTAGTCATAAATCCACTTCATTTAATTGTCTGTTTCATTGACGCTTTTGATATAAAATTTTGTGATTTCACTGTTTTCAAGAGTTCCAAATTCAATATTATGTCAGATTTCTTTTAAAGCTGATATTTCCATTTATGTTTATGACTTCGACTCAATTGTTGATGTGTACATGCGTGACTTGAGAAATAACTCCAATTACATTTTGACCTGGATTTTTTTCTGTTTGAAAGAAATTTATTAAAAATGCTTCTACCTTGGGATCGGCCTTTGCAATTATAGAAAAAACAGTGATGGATACTTAAAGTTGTTTACTTCTTTTTATGCGAAATGTGTTTCCCCATACGCACGAAAGAAACAAGGTTTGTTTGTTATAACTAAAGATTGTTTTTCTGCACCGTGTGTGTGTGTTTTTCTGCACCGTGTGTGTGTGTGCGTGCGTGCATACCTACCTGTTTTTCTGTATGGTTGGTACAAGTCAGCCATTTTATGAATTGATATTTTAGTTCATTTCCAATAAGACAGATTTCAGTAACTGTTACCATCCGAGGTTTTCTTTTAATGACAATGATTTTTCTTTTGCCATTTGGCAAGATTTTTTTTATATACTAACAAGTCATCACTTATTAAGGCTCAGAGGCCACTCAAGGATAGGGGTTAATGAGATTGTCAATTGAATGATGGACAACATCATGAGAGGATTGGTGGCGATGGGTGGAAAGGGCAGGATTATATTAGTTAAGAGAGCAGCTCGACAAGTGTTTGTTGACATTGGACTTGAAGACGAATACGTTGTAGTCAGTAGGGAAGCAGTCCTGTGGTATTGCATTCCACAGATAGAAAGTTCTTTGAAAGAGGCTATGCTCACAGAAGTTCTGTTTGGTTTTTACTACACAGAGAAAGAATGGAAACTTTTTTGCAGTGGTGGTAGCCAGACGGATATTTGCTGTGAAGGTTTTACATGGGGGGGGGGGGGGCGTCGAGCACCTGCCATGAATTAAAGATAAAGTAGAGAAAGACTAGTAACGTCTTTTCTGTGAGAAAGGAACTCTAAGAAAAGATATCATCCCCTACTCGACAGCGAAGTCGGTTTTGTAATCTGTCAAGGCAAGAAAGAGTGCTCTGAGTTGCACTATTCTCTAATCAAACTATAGAACAGTGTTTAACTTTGCCTTTTGGCTAGGAACAAAGTGTAGTATCTGTTCTGATGCTACACTTAGTCATTCCTGTCCTTAGTCAGTGAAGAAGTCCTTCTTGAGTGAAGCAATTTTAATTTTTGTTCTGATCCAGAGTTCCCCTTTTTGGGGAGCTGGATTTTACCTTGTGTCTAACTTTGCCCTCGTGTGGAGGCAAGTAAAAAGGAACAGTGTTTAAGAAGGTTATTAAAAATATCAGATGATCTGACACATCACTGTGGAATCACAGGTAACTCATTGGCACAGTGGGTTCATGCATTTCCCGGAGTGTGTACGTATCTGTGGTACATTAATCATGTGCATTAGTACATTCAGGAAAGTTTACTTATGATGCTGACATCTTGTTTTTCCTTGCTACTTCGATAAAGACAGATAAATCACAACAAACTGATTTTTTTGTATTGTTTGGTATTTGTTTGAGAAAATGAGATGCAAAACTTATGTAGAGATGATTCTACATCGGGAGGGAGGCAACAAAGCAGAGTTGCTATGCAGAACACAAGTTATGCGGTGTTAATAAAGTTATATCACTCCCCAATTAATACTCAACGGAATGACTGCCATCTGTAACATTTCTTCTTCTGTGTACCTAAAACCAGATGGAACTTCCATAAACAGAATTAATTAAACATGGTTCTCTCCAAGTCCAATGTCAACAAATACTTGTGTAATCAGATTCTGCCCATCTCAAACATCATTTCCAATCCTCTCATAGTATTGTTCATCATCCACCTGACAATCTCATAAACCCTTATCCTTGAGTGGTTTTTGACCTTAGTAGTAAGTGATGACTCATTAGTATAAAAAAAAATGAAGTATTCCTACAATATGAATTAAATCTCCAGCCTTCATCTCTCTTTGTAGATAGAAAAATGGGGTAAAAAAAAACAAAAAAACTGCTCAGAGTGCTTGTGATACACTATTTTCATGGTTGAGTTTTACATCATAATTTTTGATGAGGTTGTCTACATAATTGATGGCAGATATCTCATTCTGTGGTTTGGCTCAAGTAAGGAACTTCTAAGGAGATTTGTAATGCATATGTTTGTAATAGGTCAGCAAATATCACGGTGATGCTATAGGTGTATTTGATAATTTGGATATACCTCTATCCACCAAGTTAACAGAATAAATAAGTACATAAGTTCTGTTAATAGTGTAGACATATGTACATTGCAAACGACTACAGCTAAAGGTGCATTCCTTCAAAATATTTGCAACAAATCCTGCCTTATTCAGATGTTGACTTCAAATCTTCAGTTTAATGGCGTCACTGTGAAAGCTGCAGTGTCAGATAATGATGAATTAACAGCACTTGATGTCACCAAGTCTGGCAATAATCATTTAGTGGTGGGTGTTCAGAAAAATAGTGATGCGTTGCCCTGCACATGGTGGTTGCAAAAGCATCACCATCATCAACAACAAGAAAATAAACTTCAACAACAAACACATCAGCAAGAACATATCAACATCATTCATTCCTTGGCCTTTTGGCTAGGAGCAAAGTGTAGTATCTGTTCTGATACTACAATCATCATTACTGTCCTCGGTCAGTGAAGAAGAAATCCTTATAGACTGAGGTAATTTAAATTTTTGTTCCAATCTAAAGTACCATTTTATGGGGAGCTTGATATTCCCCACATAACAAAAACGACCTTATGTCTAACTCTGCCCTTGTGGGGAGGCAAGTAAATAGGAACAACAAGATCATCATCATCATCAACAAGAACATCATCATAATCAACAACAATAATAACAATAAACCTGTTTATGCTGTACCACAACAATTTTGTGACTATACATTGAATTCAAAAAGCACTAAGAAATACAAGATGGTATATCTTGTTCTATTTACCGTGACTGTGTGTAATACCAGATCAGCATTTTATGGACAACAACTGGAAATGAAATCATTAAAAGTAACTCAGAACGAGGGTGGAAATTGACTTCTTACATGAATGCATTCACACTATCTTAGTAGGGGAGAAGTTCCTACTCAAACTTTATGGTGTCGAAAAGTTTCTTATGCTCAACAGGCATGTATTGTTTTCTCTTATACTGCCACATCTGGGTAGGTGCCACTCAGAGCACCCTTCTTGCCTTGACAGAGTACGAAACCGACTTCGCAATCTAGTGGGGATGTCTACTTTTCTTCCCTACAGCCTCTTTCTCGTAGAAGAGAAATTGCTATTATTTCTCTACTCTATCGTTATTTTCATGGTAGGTGATCAACTGAGCTCCAATCTATTGCTTCCCCCTGTAAAAGATTTACAACAAAAACGCGTCTATCTACAACCACTGTAAATAATTTTCTTTTCTGTGTACCTAAAACTAAACGGAATTTCCATGAGCAAAGTTTCTTTCCAACAACTATCAGTCTGTGAAATATAATACCATGGTCCTTCTTCCCAGCTGACTATAGCATGGTCGTTTTCAAGTCCAATGTTAACAAATTCTTGTTAATCTAATTTTGACCAGACTCAACCATTATTACCAATCCTCACGTTGTTGTTTCACCGTCTTCCTGACAAACTCATTGACTCTTATCCTCGACTTGCCTATGGACCTTAATAAGTGGTGACTCGTTAGTACATAACAATAAACCCTGGGGGAGATTAGCAGCAATCTGACAGTGTATTTATAGTCAGTAGTGGTTGAGTCAATACTTCCTACTGACTGTGGGGATAGAAATTAAACATAATATGGGAATACCTTTGGTTGTAAGAAAGCAAAAATCCTTTGTGCATCCATTGCATGAGCCTGCAACAAATCGACTTTATATATAAGACTAGATCTATCTATCTGTAATTGACCGGGAGGCAGTAGTCATTTCCGTTTTTAATAAAATCTTAGTGGTAAGGGAGAAAACTATTTTATATTTTTCAATTAATAATTATGAGTTATCATCCCCTTGAGGATTTAAAATTTTCGATCATAATTGAAAAATATTTCCAGTTGTCCGAATTTAAAAAAAAAACTGTAGCAAATTGTACAGTGCCAATAACATGGTACAACAACAATAACTGAAAATTGTCTAGTCAGAATCAAAGTTTGATGTGTCAGCTTAAATGCTATTCAGGTTCAACTTTTAAAATATCACAAGATAAATTTGTTCGATGAGTATTTTTAAGGATTTGTCAGCCATCTTGGATGCTATATTGAAAATGCACACAATGGAAACTTGGGTATTTTTGATATTATGCACTACATTAGGAAACTTTTTTTAAAAGAAAGTTCAGTTTACTATGATTTTTTTTTTAGGTTAATTTCAATGTGTGTATCAAGAAGGTTCTCTCTATTTTTGTTTTTTTTCTCCAAAAAGTGTCAGACATTGCTTAAAATTATTGCTTTTTAATTTTTTTCTTTGAAGTTTGAATATATCTTCACCTCAGAATTAAAAAAAATAATAAATAAAAAATAAATAAAAATCTATCCAAAAGTGTACAAGTGTTTTCCTCTTATTCAAACAAGAAATACTTCCCCATATTTCATACCGGTTTTACATATCATAAATGTAGGTATGTAATAGTGCGTCATAAAAGTTTTTAACAAAAAAGAATGTAAAAATAGATAAAGATAACATAAATACAGTTAAATTTACCAGTTGATATAATTGAACAAGAATAAGAAATAACAAGTTGGACCCTGTAGAAATTCCATGGTGTCTTCTACATCAATCTGTATAATTTACTATTAAATAATAATAATAATAATAATAATCTATTAATAATGGAGATTATGTATCTGTCTGTCTGTCTGAAGCCGAAACTCCATCAGAGTAATATTACTATTTACTTAGTTTGCCAACTTCTATATATACTACTACAAATACCGCCGTAAACACTATGCTCATTTCTCAATTTACATAATTAATTGCTTTTAAACTTCTAATAAATTACTATTCGCAAATATACACTCATGATTGTTTTCAGATTTCCACATGTATTTACGCTATTTTGCTCGCTAATAATCTTACTTATAACTTATAATTATTTCTTTTATTATTTATATATATATATATATATATATATGAAATGAGTTACGCAGTTAATCTACCTACTGCGAAACTGATTGAACAGCCAGCGTTACTCCATTGAATCGGTTACCTCCCTCTTATTATTCAGTATGGACGCAAGATGGGTGCGTTATTTCAAATGTAAACAAAACGCTGGCATTTACAGTGTTACTTTTACTCTGATTTTTTTTTATTAAAACGTTCTGAGTTTGTTTATTTTCTTAATCTTATTAGCCATTATGTTTTAAAACATAAATTTATTGAATCAAATTGTTTAATTAAAATAATAATTGATTTAAAAATTACTATAAAAACACACACACACATTATAATGAATTTAGTTTAGGTAAACTTTTTTTTTCCGAGAGCATTTTAAAAACTATTCATGTTTACTGTATTTGATTTTTTAATACTTTTACTTTAGGTACACCTTCTTTTCCGATTTGAAAAACTTCCAATACTATCATTTTTTCACGACATAACTGTGTTTATGATTTCGATTTTTACCTTATACGCTGTAAAGCTTTTATTTACAAACTGTTTTTCTTATTCCGTGGTTTATTTATTAAAATAAAAGATGTGATTTTTTTCTTTTCTGTTAACAAAAAAATGAACACATTGTACTGGAAAACTATATAACTGATTTTAGAATCAAATTGTTTAATTAAAAAACGGTCATTTAACAAAAACACACACACCCCCACACACACATTCTAATGAATTTAATTTAGGTAAACTTTCTTTCCGATAGCATTTATATAACTAATCGTGTTCACTGTATTTGATTTTTTTGTGCTTTTTTACTGTAGGACCCGCGCTAACTTTGACCCCGTCGTTAGGGTTAAAGTGGGGGTTAGGGTAATGGTCAAAGTTAGCGCAGGTCCTACAGTAAAAGAGTAGCGATTTTTTTATTGTTTTATTTTAGGTACACCTTTTCTTCCGATTTGAAAAATACTGTTCGCTGTATTTACATTTTTAAATTGTTGATTTTAACAAATTTATTGAATCAAATTGTTTAATTAAAATAATAATTGATTTAAAAATTACTATTTAAAAAAACACACACATTCTAATGAATTTAATTTAGGTAAACTTTTCCTCAAGAGCATTTACATAACTAATCGCATTCGCTGTATTTGATTTTTTTTGCTGTTTTATTTTAGGTACACCTTTTCTTCGATTTGAAAAACTTCCAATATTATCGGTTTTTAACGACCTTAAGTGTGTTTAGGATTTTGGCTTTACCTTTTACGCCGTAAAGCTTTCATTTACAAACTGTTTTTATTATCAATGTCTAACCACCCAAGAAATATGACTGGGGCTCCATCGGTTTATGGGTGAGCGTTCATTTCTGACGTGGCAGCCTAGCAAAAATATGCGACCGGAGGGAGCATATTTTTGCTAGTAATAATAATATTCCTTTTGAAATAATGTCTGTCAGTCAATACTATTAAGAATAAAATGTCTCTTCTGTAAAAATAATTGTCATTGTCAGCTAAATATTCTTTAAATAAATAAAACGAATATGTCTCTTCTTTATTTATTTATTTATTTGAAGCTGTAGCAATGTAATTCTTTTTAAAACAATATTCTCAGTCCTATTACCATAAACATAATTGTTAGCTAAATATTCTTCGAATCAATAAAATGAATGTCACTTTTTGAAATGTATTTATTTAAAATTTTACTGTTTTAGTTGATGTGACGATATAATTTGATTTTGGAACAATTCATTTTAAAATTGGTTAAAGTCGGAAGTTTTTACCTGAGCAACATCAGATTTATCATCAATCTCCATCTTTACTGATCGCCGATCTCATTTTTTAAATGTGTGTGAAAGGTGATAACGTAGTATGAACATGAAATATCTTAGTGTATTATTATATAGATAGTTAAAATAGTTTGATAAAAAAAAATGATAAATCAATATTTATTTTTTTAACTAAAAAAATAAGAAAGATAAAATTGAAATTTGAATAGGGTTTGTTTCGAGATAATACAATTACCTTTTTTGCTGATCAATGCATTGTTCAACTTATATTATTTTTAGTGGAAGCAAAAATATTACATTTTTAGAACGAAAATTAAATGATTCTGACAAGATGTCATTTAAAACTTTCTCTGGGGATGATCTTAATGATTTAAAAATAATTCAGGTTGGAATCGAACCTGAAAGAGTGAAGCCTATGTTGTTTCTTGCTAACTTTTAAACTGCAACTGTGGCACAGGCTGAGTAGGTGTGTTCTTACCAGTCGGGGATATGTCCTCGGCATCAGTTCGACAGTGACTGTTTCTGCCAGGCTGAGGTATGGTTCTGTTCAGTCTCAGGAGGTCCACCCTCCCAAGCTTTACCTTCTCTTTGAGAATAGGTTAGTTTATTGCTAATCGCCTGAGTCATCCCTACCGGAGAATACTGACGGGGCTGCTCAGGCATTCCACACCTGACTTTGTGGCTAGCCCCCTAGAGAGGAGGTAAATAAACATACCTAAGTAACCTTATGCATTTCACAAATCATTTCTACATGACACTATCAAATATGTAACAGCTGTCCCTGTCTGCCTCAACAACAGGGATTTCATACCAGCTGAGAATTCATCCTTGGCAATCATTCTGACAGACTAGGGGCTACATTGACAGCATCAGGCCCTCTTTTGCCAGGATGAGGTATGGTCAGACTCGATTCTAGGAGGTGCATCCTCCACTTTTTGGGGAGGGGGATATTGAGAATCGCCTGAGACACCACTACCAGAGAATACTGACAGGTCCATTCAAGGCTATTTTTGTACCTGACTAGAGCATCCCCCTCAGGAAAACTGGCTTTCCTTATTTTCTGGCTTTGTGCCACATTTTCCGTCAGTGGGAAGCATACACACGGATATTCCATGGCTTATAAGAATGTTGTTCTTTTAATTTCTATCATGCCATGAAAAACTTGGTATTTTATTTGTAACTTTCTGTTATTTTTTTTTATCTATTACAAATGGAGATTTTGTATCTGTCTGAATCAGAAACTATACTACTATTTATATTTTACTATCTTTTAATGATAAATTCAGTTTACTATACTATTTCGGACTAATGTACTATGGTTTAATGCTCAGTTCGGGGGGTGGGGAGTAGTGTCTGTTCTGTTGTCATGAGATCATCCTTCCGAGCATTACCTCCTTCTGGGGGGTGGTGGTAGTATATGTTTGTTCGTCATGATACCAACATCTCAGGCTAGCAAAAGTATGCTACTGAAGGAAGCATATATTTGCTAGTAGTGTTAATTGCTAGTCTGCAACACTTAAGCAACTAATTAAGCAACTAATTAAGCTACTAATTAGGCCACCATTACAAGTAGTGTTTTTCCGTTTACGTAATGCATGTAATTTTTTACCAAAACTTTTCATTTAATTATAGAATGGAGACAGTTGCAAAAATCTCACCCATTTCCTTTTGCTTTTCGTTGTGCAGATTTTGGATAAAATTGATTGCTGGTCTTAAATTATTCTGAAATAAAATTGTAATTTACTTTTTCAAATCTTTAAATTTAAACTTCAAGTAAAATTTTTAACTGCTGACAGCCATTATAAATTGGCGAGTATTATTAAATTATTGACTAGTTGCGTCTTAACCTTTTTCATATTTGTTTTTCATCATCGCCATTGGTTTGACGTCCATTTTACATACTGGCATGTGTTGAACGGTTTTTAGAAATTCATGTTCAAACTAACCTATATCTGGCCAGCTCTTTATTCATCCCTCTTTCTCTCAAGTCCATCCTTATTACTTTCTCCCATGTTTTTCTTGGCCTTCCCCAGTGAACTAACCATGCTACCTCAACTGTTCTACATCTACTAACCAAAGAACTCTCATTCATTCTTTCAATGTGGCCATACCATCGAAGTCTCCTCTTCTGCACACATCTCTCTGATACTGTCCAGATTTAATTTTCCTCTGAGGTCATCAAACCTAAACCTGTCTTTAGGACCCACATTAGATGGTCATCGTTTCATTCTCATATCATTTCTTTTTGTGCAACGCATGTCTTTAACCTTCACTGGTCAGGTTTTTAGTTCAGTAATTCCATAAATTTAAAAGCAAACTAGATAATGTGACACGTTGGGTCACCCATTGAGCTTGGGCTAAAATGTTTAAATCAGGAAAAAATGAGTTTGGAAAGCTTTTTTCAAATTAAGAAAAAAGCCCAAATTAATCTCTTTTTGCTTGATATCCCCCTCTTCTCTCTCTTTCCCTCTCCAACTACGGGTTAAATAGCATTACAACTTGTGGGGATATTTGCTTTTGTTGGTGTAAATAATGGATCATTCCTATCTTGAGTTTTATAGTTTTATTACCTTTTACTGTTAATAAACAGAAGGAGTGATGGGAGCAAGAGTGATAGACATCGTATAAAATGAGGCAAACAACATATAGTTACAAAGGGTAAGAGTAATAGAAACTTTGTACGAGATGAATCACTTATTAATTAATTGCAAATTATGCTAATTAGTTTTTTTCAAGCATAACTCAATCTCAAAACTAGGGAATATTTTAACATGTATTTTGTGTTATTCAAATATCTAAAAAAAAACAAAAACACAGGAAACAAATGCTGATTCACTCAGTTTCAGTACAATAATAGATTACAATTGTATTTAAAAGCTAAAAATACAGTTTACGACCAATAAAAATTGTATTCAAAATATATGCGAAAATTGAAATTTTATTATTATTCTACTTTCTGTTTAAACTTAGCCTAAAGCAGGGTTTCCTATTTACAAACTGTTATCTTCGATTCTCATTGAATTTTTATTCAGTCTTGACTTATGTGCATACTTCAAAGAGCTTCACTACATGCTTGAGAACAAAAGATTCCGCCACTTATCACTGTCTTGGGCCAATCTTTCAGCTGTCAGGAGCAGCATACCAGTATCAATCCGTGTTTGATCGGCCCATCTCTTTGCTGGTCATTCTCTTGATATTTTTCCCATTAAATCTTCTTTATATGATTTCTTTATATAGCTGGAGTCTGGTAGCCGGGAAACATGTCCAAACTATGTTATTTTCTTTTTCTTTTTCTTCGAACAATGTCGTTGATGGATCTGCTAATGTTAAAACTTCTTACTAATATCTGCATTTTTTTGTTTATTTCGAAGGGTAACTTCAAGGATACTTCTTAAACATTTCAAAGACATTCAGCTTCCTCTCATGCTCTTCCAGTATAGTCCATGTTTAACTTGCATATACAAGCAATAGGAACTATCAAAGCATTGTAAAGTTCTGACTTTAGAGGTGTTATGTCTTTCCTGCTCCATATCTGTATGTAGTTGTCCAAATTCGGAAGTTACCATCCTTATTCAGATGAGAATCTTGAAACCATTGATCTAAGGAACGCAAAATCTTCGGTTTTATTTATTTATTTTTTCAACCGTTTTGTCGATCTTGTATTTATGATGAAATAACAAAGTGAAAAGAGAATTCTTTCAAACGACTTTTGTTTGTTTTGTTCTGCAATGTTTTGAGTCTTCCTTTGCGTTTAAGGCATTTTTTAAATTCTGTGACTTGATTTAATTGCTATTATTATGGCTCCATTAAATTATCAACGAATCTTAACAATAGGGCGGGGGGGGGGGGGGTAATTAGACAAAAAGAAGAGAGACAGAGATAGAAAAGATATTGTCACATCTCACATGACAAATGTCTATTGTGCAAATGTGTTGATTCTGCAAAAGAAACAAACAACCATTGTAAAATCCTCATTTTATTTTTATTTTTATTTTTTATGTGTGTTTGTATAATGTTAAACGTTTGGCTATTTCTTTACAATCATGTCATGACAAAAAAAGAGCTTTAGTTATTTTTTTATATTTCAATTTTTGGTGTGGATATTCTAATAATCCCTATTTACTTGCCTCCCCACAAGGACAGATTTAGAGACAAAGTCGGTTTTAATGTGGGTAAAATCTAGCTCCCCAAAAGGGGGCACTCTGGATTGGGATAAAAATTAAAATTGCCTCACACGAGGACTTCTCCTTCACTGATTGTGGACCAAACAGATACTACACTTCAATTTCAGTCCAAAAACCGAGAATCCCTATTTACTTACCTCCCCACAAGAGCAGAGTTAGACACATGGTCGTTTTTAATGTAGGAAATTTCAACTCTCCAAGAAAGGGGCATTGTGGATTGGGACAAAAATTTAAATTGCCTCAGTAAAGAGGAATATCTCCTACGCTGACCGCAGACGGAACAGATACTATATTTTTATCTTAGCTCCCAAAACTCTTAGAATCTCGGTGCATATCGGTGTAAGTAGTTTTTATATATATATTTTTTTATTTTAATTCCATATTCTTTGCATTATTTGTATTAGACTACAACAGCACAAAAATGTTCCATTAAAATCTAAACTGCAATAGCATAAAATAAAACGAAATTTAAAAAAATTAATTACGAAATTACATCCACCAGAATGCATTTTGTTTTCTTCATAAATAAGTCTGCAATTTTAATCTCTTGAAAAAAAAATTACTTTGTGTCCTTGTGAAGTTTGAAAGGAATTTGGTATTTAAACTATCGTATAGGAAGTCATATTTGCCGTTAAAATTCTTAGCAAATCCTCATATATTTAAAGATTGAAATTTTTAAAATCTATTTACATCCAATAGTTTATAGAGATTAAAACAACATTAGTTATCGTTTTATAACAATTTTGTTCAATTAAAAATTTAATGACAAAACGCTATACATAGATTTTAGCAGACTTCTATAAAACAAACAACTTTTGAGGGATGAAAATCTTGACTATTTCAAAGTGTTCTAAAGGGTGGTCCCCCCCCCCCCCAAAAAAAAATGGTGTGACCCTTTGAATTGACACAACAATCTCCGTTCGCCGCCCATCCGTGTTGCCTATCGTTCGTCAGCAAAATGATTGTTTATCAAATGCTTTTGATTTGTTTGGTAGTTGCCAACACAATTGTCAGTCGATTTCATTACTAAGGGCTAATTACTCTTTACTCGGTTTACTTGCATGAATTCATCTCAAAATGTGGTCATGACAACAAAACAAACAATTGATGCTCATATATAACAAAAAAGGGAAAAATAAATAAATATTTAAATAAAAAAAACAATTCTTGGTTACTTTCTGTGGGTAGACACTTGACCCACTGGAGTACTGTCGGTTTTATAAGAAGAAAAGTGTGGATGCTATCTGAAGATAGTATACAATTTAACACTATAAAAACATCTGTAAATGTAAGCCTCATTATTTTTTACCATTTGAATTTATTCAATCATTTTTTTTAATGTTATGTAATCGTTCTTTTGTGCCAAATGTTTAGCAACACTGAAAAGCTGTGACACAGTCTGTCTGTGGATGATTATTTTATTTTTTTAAGTTCACACAAGTTTTTGTTGTAGCTCAATAGTGTACAATGCAACTAGAGCTCATGATATGATAATAATCATTCAGAAGACAATTCAGATTTCATATAAAAACACTTTATTATCAGACAGTTGTCTCTGCCTATGTTTATGATATTTTATATATCATGAAAATGTATATTTTCGGGATGGGCAGAAACAATTGTTTGATAATAAAGTGTTTTTTTGATAAAATCTGGAATGTCTTCTGAATAATTATATATATATATATATGTGTGTAAAACAAAATGGAATAAACAAATTTAAACACAGCCAATCTCTTGTTTTTATTTTCTCCTATGTTTAAATTTTTTTATTTTGTCGGCACAAAATTTGACATATCGTGTATTTTATCCCCATACATATACATACATATATATATATATATATATATATATATGGTTGGTTTGGTGGCCGCATCATTCTAAGTGTTCAGACAAAAGTTAAAATATTGATTTGGATCTGAGGGTTTTGTATCGTGTGGGCGGCAGAGCAATCACCCTCCACACTGATGATTCTCGGTAAAAGGATGAAACACATGTCTGTGGATAAGAATTTAATATTTAGTGTAATATTATCTCTCTCTCTCTTATATATATATATATATATATATATATATATATATATATGTCATCCACAGACATACTGTTCCGCTGTAATACAGCTAGACAAGCAACTGCCTCAAGCCGGGACCGAAATCTGTCTGCCTAGACGACAGTCGGCTTTTCTAACTACTTAACTGTCATCCGGCTTCTGCTGAGAGTAAGCAAAATCTCAATGTAAACATTCTCAATTGCTTGAAAGCTCCATCACTTTACACAAAGAGCAATGCATTTTAAGCTGGAAGTTGGTGATTTTTTATATATATATATATATATATATATGATGTGTATAGCACTGCTTTTTGGTTGACATTGATGTTTTTGTAGATAACACCATTATTAAATAAACGATTATTTATTGTATGGGGCTGGAAACAAAATTCACAAAGCTACAAATGAGATGCTTACAGTATTCGAACCTGTGCCTATGACGAGAGACTGTTCTTTAATTGACGTCGATTTAATCAACACTGCCAACGAGACTACAGTTGAATGAAGGTCGAATTTGTTCAGATAACTCTAATCTCTTTGTGAATGCTATGTGTCAGTCTTTATTTAACTTATGATAACATAAACAGAAGGATTGGGGAGAAATCGTGTTGTTTACATTTATCAAAAATTGATTTTATGTCTTGAAATAAAACAGAAAGTGAAATTGATCAATAAAAAGATTTGCATAGCAGAATAAATACACTGGTAAGGACCCGAGTGATTAGACAAACTTTAAGTTTAAAGAAAATCAAAATTTAAACAAATCTAAACTTTAGATTTTCTCTAAAAAACAAGTTTCTCTGCTAAACATATTTTCGTCTTTTTTTCTTTGTTTTAAGGAATAACTGATAATTTAGTTTTTTTCTTATTCTTTTTATAATCTAATTTTTTACATATTGAAATGTTTACTTTAAAAAAAATGAAATAAATATCTTTCAGTAGAAGAAAATTAAGATACAAATTTCAACGAATAAGTTGCACGACTATTTTGTTGGAACAACAAAAGAAATTAATAAAATTATTGTGTTTTTTTTTAATGACTTTATTCATTTTTTGGTGTAAGTATAAGATTATTAATATTAATTAAATGAAAAAAATGTGTACAATTATTCAAAATGTATTACATTAAACTTATATAAAATAGAGGTGTAATAGAGTTGTTCCATCATTTGTTTCATTGTAATATGTATTTAATTTAACTATTTTTTAACTATAAATAATAAAATTTCTTTTCTTTTACTGATTTCCTTTAAAATTTACCGACAATTATTTTGAATATATATTAAAATAAAACCCAAGAATTAGAGATCTGTACTAGTTGTAAATAATTATTCATTGCGGTTAAAACTCAATATATGAACCATCATTTTGTTGCGTATATAAATTGAATTAAATATTAAATTAAAGTAGGTAGATAAACGGTGTAAATAATATAAGACATTTTAGATTATTTGGACCACTATTCTCATTTTGATCGTTATTTTCACAACGTTTCGGCCAATGTAACCCTCGAACTTCTTCAGGTGCATCTTTTCGAAATCAGAAAACTTTGTCAAACTCGGGAACCTATACAGAGTTTAAAACTTAATCCACGGGGATAGATTGCTCTCATAGAAGCGTAAAAGTGTTAAGTAATTTTAATTTTTATTATTAGTTATCTTCGACCACCATAAGACTCTCGATTAGAACGGATTGTTGCTCAACGCCTTTATCCGTTTCACCACGGTTCCATGTGAAAAATTTTAGTATGAATTTGGGGAGGTTTAAACCTAATCTTGTTTTAAATGTGTAGTATTAGTATCTATTATTATATAACTTCCGAAACACTATAAGACATTATTTCTTGATTATAAAATTTAAAAATCAAATCATTTGAAATAGGTAAAAATAAAACTCTCTGAAATTGTGATGTAGGCAACGATGTAGTTTTGGTTACAGATAGGAACATAATCTCCATGATAAAATATAGTTTGATAGTTTAAGCTATATTTTGTTATCTTTGTTCCATTTTCAATATTCTTTGCCTTACAAACCACCCACTCATTTGGTTTTATAATCGTAAATTCTCAATCTTTTCTTTCCTTTCATTAAAAAGATCTTTTTCAATCTTCTCTTTATGCAGAATTGAGTAAACTTTTTTTGTGCACAGCTACCACAATTCGAAAGCAGTGACATTTAAAAAATATTTTTTAATAAATTTTACTCTTTCAAATGATTATTTTTAAATTGAAATAGCTTTGTAATAAAGATGTTAAAACGTTCATAACCTTATCTGGAGAAATGGTATTTTGAAAAGCTTGAAAAAATAGTTAGTTTTTGTATTTTGAAAAAAAAAAAAAATTCAACATAAATTCTGTTTTTTGTTCAATTGCTTTTAAATGTAGGTCGGTTCAAATAGTAGACTGCATTTAATGCTTTTGAAACCAATTTAATACTTATGTGGTAGGTATTAACAAAATGTTTCTATTTCTGCCATATATGTATTTGGATTATTCGAATTATTATTCTCATCTCTGTTGATATTTTCACAACTTTTCAACAGATGTAACCTCTGACCTTCTGCAGGTGCACCTTTTTATGACTTTAGAATCTTTGTTTTACTCTGAAATTTATACAGAATTTCAAACATATATATTAAAAGTCAATTCTTCTATCTAGATAACCGTCCAAAATTCAGACAATTTCTATGTATAAATTTGTTCTAACTGCATCCTGCATTGTGGAGAACACAAGCCATTCTCTTGACCAAATAAATGATGACTGTTCAAGAGCACAATATGTACCACATTAGAAAGAACTGACGTGGACGCAGATTTTATATCTGAGTTTCCCTTTTAAATGAGTAAGTCTAGTTTATCCTACTATTTCACTTAAAAGCTGGGCGAAGAACATATATATATATATATATATATATATATAATATATATATATATATATATGGTGCAGTAAAAGGGTAAAAAAAACAAATCCAGAAAGCCCAATTTCTGAATTTCAATGCTGATGTTTAGTGTCCCCCTTTTTCTCCAATATTTTATTACTCAGAAATGAACTTTGCCTTACAAACCATCCACTCATTTGTTTTAAATTCGATGAAACCCTGGTTTTGGTTTTTACACCCTTTATTGTATTTTATATATAAGTTGGACTCTTACTACGGTAATTCAGCACTCTGGTCAATTTTTCGAGGAAGAGAAAAAAAAAAAAGAAAGACTCTGTACATTTCTCTCACTATATATATATATATATATATATATATATATATATATATATATATTAAATGAATAAATGAGAAAGTTTTTTCCATCTATCCTAAGTATATATATATTAATATCGAAAACAGGTTGTGTTTATTTAATTCTGATACAAAATAAACTTTTGAAATACCATATATATAGGAAACTAGAAATACCCTTAAATACATTTAGGTCTTAATTTGCATATTCATTTTATAAACAACTTCTAATAAATTACTATTCTGTAATATGCAGTTGTAATTTTGCTTTGTAATTTTGCATTGCAATATTTTTGTCGATAGTAAAACGTCTGTGGTCGCTGAGAACAGCTATTACACTTTGATCTTAGCCAAAAGGCCAAGTAACCAGAAAAATAATGTCTTTATGGCTAAGCATTTTTAAATAAGAAAAAAATTGATTTAATCTATTATTGTATTATC
This sequence comes from Sepiola atlantica, assembly GCA_963556195.1. NCBI lineage: Eukaryota > Metazoa > Mollusca > Cephalopoda > Sepiida > Sepiolidae > Sepiola > Sepiola atlantica. The sequence continues at coordinate 116,811,068 of OY744523.1, read as the reverse complement.
TTTTAATGGGAGTGGGTAGTGTAGTATCGGTTCTGTTGTCATACGACGGTCATCCCAGGAATTACATCCTCCTTTTTTAAGGGGTAATCCTCCAAGGTATTACATCCTCCTTTGGAGGAGGGGGTAATGTAGTTTCTGTTCTGGTGTCATGAGACCATCTTCTAAGGGTCTACCTTCTCTTTATTTTGGGGGAAGAGAGCGTTGAGGGGTAGTGTAGCATTTGTTCTGTTTCCATGATACTATACTCATAGGCATTACCTACTCCTTTTGGGGGGGGGGGGAGATCCTCACAGGTATTACCTCCTCTTTTGGGGGCCAGTATAGTATATCTTCATTCCTCATGATATCATCCTTCCATGATTATATTCTCCGTTTTTTGGGGTAGTGGGGTTGGGTAGTGTACTATCTGTTCTGTTCTCATGATATCATCCTCCCAGGCATTAACTCCTCCGTTCTTTGGTGGAGTGGGGCGTTTGTCATGATACCTTCGTCGCAGAAATTATCTCGTCCTTTGGAGGTCAGTGTAGAATATGTTCGTTCAGCATGATATCATCCTCCCAGGCTAGCAAAAATATATAATGGTTTTAAAGATTTTTATTTATACAATGTTTGTATAAATAAAAATCTTTATAACCATTAAACAGCTCTATTATTGAGCACTATTATATAAATACAGTAAGGATCCTCTGAATATTTTGTCACCGTCTAAATACCCTAGAGGAAATATTTTTTCCGTAAGTTTCATGCCCCTAACCTATCTCCACCTTACTAAAGTTGTGTAATAAATTACACGATGAAACTATTTCTTTTCCTCAAATATTTTAAAAATGTTATAGATGTAGTTCTCTAGTGGAATCAAGACTGGCTATCACTAGTCTCAGCATTGGCAATGGACCACAGTTCTTAGTCAGCCCTCATTCGGTACTCGGTGAATTCATTGGAAGGAGCTCGCTCAACTGACCCAGGATGAATGCTATCACAAGTCAATTCTATGAAGATAAATACATACTGTTTATTATGCTGTATGATTTTTCTTATCTATTGGAGTTAAACATTAAAAAAATTTACTTAAAAAATATGATAGTCAAAGAAATGTCGAAATAATTTGAAATAAAACAGAAATATTCAAGTTATGTTGAAGAGTTCCATTCCAGAAAAACCAGCACATAAGTTGAATAACTTCAACAAGAACACAAATTCCTTTTGTTTACACAAAATCGGTTTTGATTTGTTTGTATTTATTTACCAATTGCCCCATGCGGTCAAGGTCATTTGCAAAACTTCTCCTGTCTCTCCCAATTTTAATCTGTCAGAAGTGATGAGATCAATAAATACCTAGATTTTAATCAAAGTGATTTCCAATAGAAGGAAATTTTAATAACCATAAAACAACAAGACTGTTGTGTTAAAAAAAAATTCCCATTTTTCTTCAAAGAAAAGTTTTTGAAAGATTAGATTATTTAATTTGCTTTTACAGTTGACAGAGGAAAATGTTACATTCTTCAGACAAAAGAAAGAAAAAAAATATTCTTCTTGCATTCAGTCATTTTTCTTTGATTTTAAAATCCAAACATTTTTTGTAGAGGTTATTAAAAAAGTGAAGCAGTTTATAATAAAACATTTTTATATATATATATATATATATATATATATATACATATACATATACATATATATATAATGTATATTCTGTTTCTTAGCAAGTCAACAATGATCTCTCATTACCAGTCTAGTTACCTGGTCAGTGTTTTTGTGTCACATGATATTTACAAATACAATTGAGTTGCCCATATTTTTCTGCTCATCTCGTGAGACCAACATCAGTTGTGCATTGACACACCAACTCTTATTACAACAGTTCACAGAACTGAGTAATTCTTAAATTATAAAATCTCTTATTTCATTTTCCTTTTGATGCTACAAATTGCAATTGTATGAAATATGATCAACTGTGAGTAGATTCTTTTTTTTTTTTCCTTTTTTAAAATTCTTTTTTCTGTATTTAGATTATTCGAACTACTATTCTCATCTTGGTTGTTATTTTCACAATGTCTTAGCTGATCTAATCTCTGACCCTCTTCAGGTACATCTCTTCGAGCTTGGGAATCTTTCTCAAACTCAAGAACCTCTAAGGAATTTCGAACTGAACCCTTTATTTAATCCAGATTGTTCTCATTCTGTCAGCCATGACTGGGTAGAAGTGTTATTAGTTATTATTGCCTGTAGTAGAACTGATTATTATCTAACGCCATTCCCATGAATCCATCTGTAGACCGTGGGTGGCGACACGTGATGCCTTAGGGTGGGATCTTAGTAGCTAAGCCATTCTTCCACTTTGCCCCTTACTTCGACTAGACGGGAGATCGGAGAGGCCTGATCAGATCAATCGGCTGGTCACGTCATGCCCTTGTATCTATAAGTTCATCCCCAACTTTATTATTCAATCTGATTCTTCTAAAAATAAAACCTTATTTCTCTTTATTTTCTTCCCACATAGATACTAGAAGACGGTGGCTGAGGGTCATGATAATAACAAAGAAGATTACCACTGCCAAGGAATAATGTTTTCAGGGAGTAGTGTTTTCTGGGACTAATAACGAATCCCTCTCTGTAAAATATCGTTCTAGAAGAAATGTTTTCTAGGAGTAGTGTTTTCTAAGAGTAATGGTCTCACTCTCACTGTAAAATTTTTATTCTAAGAGTAATGTATTCTGAGAGCAATGCATTTTAGGAGTAATATTTTCTAGTAATGATGGTACCCTCTCCGTAAAATTTCTTTCTAGGAGTAATGCAATGTATTCTGAGGGCAATGTATTCTGGGAGTAATGTATTCTAGGAATATAAAATAATTATTCTACCTATAGAAATACATTTGGCAACTTTGTTCGGCATTAAATAACTCAAAGATGGTTGATATGCCGTAACGCCATTAACCCTGGATCCATTGTGAAAATTACAACAAAGATGAGAACAGTAATCCAAATAATCTAAATTATCAATCCTCATCTCAAAACTTCTGAAACCTTATTCCTTTTCTGTTTGTCAATTAAGGACATTATTAATCCATATTTTGCCTCTATTGTTGCACATGAACTTTAGTGTTGTATTTGATTGAAATCTGGTTTTGAATTAAAAAAAACAAACCATTTATATAAAATGTTAGATTTAATTACAAACTTTTATTATTGTTTGTTTGTTTTACAGCACATACACCATTTTGGTGTGATTTAATGCTGAATCAAGTCATTTTGGTCTTAATGCACTTATACCCCCCTAATGTAAATACCCCCATCCCACCCAACTAGCAGCAAAATCCCACTCCTTCACTGTAGAGGTCCCTAGATGCTAGATTTTCTACTCTGATAACTTTTTTCCTCGGACAGCTTGCCTTTTGAATTGCCTCCCTACTCCCCGACAGTACCAAACATGAAGAAATTTAAATGAAATGTGAACAAATATTTTATTGCTCAGCTCCCCACTCAGGTTGCCCTCTTATAAATCTGCCCCCCCCCCCGCCCCTATCACAGTAGCCCTTTACACTTCAGTGGTAATATGCCTTGTTTAGGGTGAACAAAAGTTTTTTTTTTAAATCACTATAATTGGTAACAGTTTTGATACTTCAAATATTTATTCATGATGTAAATGTATGTGTAGATCATCGGATGCAGTTTCATGTCATACTCATAATAACTTCTATTTAATTCATAGATGGTGTTGTGTGCTTGCAATCCTGGAACTAAACTCTGGTCAATGAGCTTTTCGCCTTTATGTAAACTGACCGGCTCCCAGAATTATTTTGTGGAATCACGAAGCAACAATATTAATTATCATGTTACCTGTTTATCCAGACGTACTTGTAGACCATTGTTTTCTGTAGCTCCCATTTCCACTTTTATTTAAGCATAACTATTACGAAGGGAAAATAAAATAAAGGAAAGAGTGAATGGGAAGAGAAGGAAAGGCAGTGGCTTAGCATGCCAGTAACTAAGTTCACTGGTTCAAGCCTACCACAATTGAACTCTGGCAGGTACTATCATTCTGGGTCAAAGTGGACTTGTGAATAATGACATCTAACAGGTGACGACATGCTCCCAAATCGGTGCCATACCAGCAAACAAGGAAAGCTTTTATTAATGGAATTGAATTGAAATATTTTTATATCCTACAAAGTGTTCCTACCCAGTGTTGCATGGGAGTCTTTTAAGTATCAAGTTAAAGAACTAAAATAAACATTGTAGTTTACTTTTTAAAGTCATGAAAATGTAAACATAAATATAAATAATTGCAGCTTCCAGATTTGTAAACATTTGAGTAATTATTAAACTGTTATTCAGTTTTAATTTAAATCTCTACTTACCATAATCAGCAATAATCAGTCCACGGATTAGACCAAAAGGCTGCTTATATAATTGCATGCATATTAGAGTATAGGAGAAATTATATTTAGTACCTACTACGGTTTGAACAAATCTGGTAAACATGTAATTGTTTATGTTAAAGCTGTCATATAGAAATGTAGATCTTTTTTTAAGAACATAAGCAGCTGAAGCTGGGAATGTTATTAGTGAAAAATGGTTTGTGTTAAAAAAAATTCTAAAAATCCGACAATATAATTCTATATATTAGATTGACCTTCATTCATGTTGATACTTTATTGAACTGATAATTCTGGTGCTCATATTGAGTTTAAAATCTTAAAATTAAACTTTTTTTTCACCTTTCTGGTTAAATTTTTTTCAACTGCATCTCTAGATTACTTATGTAAACTTATTTCTTTTAACTCTTTTGTGTTGAATACAAGTTATTAAAGATGCTATCAGTCTGGTCTTTTCCACCTTGTAGTAATTTTAGCCATTTATTTTTTTGTTTTTTTTCAAAACGTTTTCCGACTAAAACTTACATCTTGTTCTTTTTCTCTTTTTGTAAAGCATCTCACTGAAATTAACAGTAATTTAACAATGTTCAGATAAAAATCCACTATTTTCCAATCAGACCAACCTGGAATCCAAGCCTCCGCAGTTGTATAGGAGCAATTCTTCACAGAGAATGTTAAGGCCAACTCCTATAATATCATTAGTACAATGAAAACGGTTGTTACAAAAGAAAAACGAAACATTTTTATAACAACAAGGACGAAAAGGTATTTATTAAAGTTACCTACACCGTTTGGTGTAGGTTGAAAAAAGTTGGATAGTATCTGAGTGAAGAAATGAAATAAGAAAGTTCTTAAGCTGCTTGTACACTTTCGGCAGCTAATCTTCGAGTGAAGATAGTCGATGCTTGGGAATCCAATGGTTGCTTTCAGGAAACTCTCTGATCGTTGTCCTTGCTTCCCAAAGGGGTTGAAGTAGTCCTTCTTGGGATTGATGAAATAAATGCGCTCTGGAAACTGATTGGTCAGTGTGTGACCAGATCACTTCACAGGGACTATTCTCCTAGAGAGAAAATAAGTTATTATTTATGACTGCTACAGCTGCACATGTCTATCGTCTTAAGAAAAACAAGAAACGATGTCATTGGTCAGCTGAATATAGTTTGCAATGATAAGCAATCTCTGTATATCAACAATTGTCTTTTCTTTACACTCTTTGGCTTGTTTATAAACACAGCTGAAGTGAATACCAAAATCCTTTTTTATCTAAATGGGAAATCTGACATTATTTATTTCCAAAAAATGCTTAATACAGTGCAGATGTGCTTATCTGACTTAAGCATTTTTTTACTTCCTCCATCTCTCAAAATGCTATAAAATTTTATCTTTTTTTTTTTTTGTTTCTAACAAAACTTTAAAGATTGTTGATATTCTCAGGCCTAAAATATATTTGACATATTTCCAATCCTCAAGCATTGAAATCTGTTGGATATGATTTCACTTTTTTGTTTACCCCTCTATATGAGAAAGGAAGGATGAGAGTAATCCGACGTAATGGGAAATGAAAAAGGAAAAACCAAAAGATGTTTTTTTTTTATGTATTCATCAAGGTTTCGTCTTTATTTGTAAGACTTCCTCAGGATGATAATTTTAAGAAAAATGTCATGCAAGTACATAGAAATATTGGGTTGACATGATAGGTTGATGAGAAGAAGTAGTAGCCACTACTGGGAGCGCTGGTCCGGGCTGAGGGAAGACGGTGGCAGAGAGTGAAATGAATGCTACACCTCACTAAGACAAAAACCTCAGCACCCCCTCCTCTCTCTCCCACCCTAAGACAAATTCACTAACACTCCCACCCATCCCCTTTTTCACTCAGTCATCCACATTCATTTCACTCTCTGCCACCGACTTCCCTCAGCCTGGACCTTGGTCCTGCGCTCCCAGTAATGGCTACTACTTCTTCTCATCAACCCATCATATCAACCCAATATTTCTATGTACTTACATGACATTTTTCTTAAAATTATCATCCTGAGGAAGTCTTACAAATAAAGACGAAACGTTGATGAATACATAAAAAAAAACATCTTTTGGTTTTTCCTTTTTCATTTCCCACATATATATATATATATATATATATATATATATATATATATATATAATCCCTATCTCTCTTAGCCATCTCAAGACGAGTAAAATTAATTCCAAGAACAGTTTTATATCACATTTATGTCCCCTTACGAAGATTAAAATCAACATAAAATGCTACTAAACATTACGTCCAGAAGTCTTCAATTTTGATTTTAAGAAATGTTTAAATTTTTAAGCTTAAGAAGAAATTGAAATTCAGGAAATCTTAATTGCACTATGGATCAAATTTAATGTAAATCTGAAATATTTGAATTTTCAAATGGGGAAGGTGCCCATATTATGTCTCCTAAAAGCCCTTAAAATATTCCAAAGAAACTGAAATTTGGGGGGATATTAATTGATGTCTAATATCTATTGTTAAAATTTCAAAAAATTTGGAGGTATCTGAATTTTTACGAAGGACTTCCACCTTCTTTTTCATGAAACTAAATATAGTCCACATTACTCACCCTTACATCTAGCAGCTGTGTTCCAAAATTCATAATTTTTTTTCAGGAAAAAATAATTTCAAATATAGTCATGTTTACAATTTTTGCCTTGAAAGAAAAGTTAAAAATAACATTTGTAATATGAGAGCAAGTAATAAAAAAAAAACTATTAGCACGGTGGTGTTCTAAAAAAACCTGTTGCTTACAGACAAAGGTAAAACGGTAAATGGATTTATCGAAACAAATTAAAAAATTTCTTTTTAAAGTGAATCATTTTAAATCTTAAAAATACCAATAAAAATAATTATTCAAATGTTTAAACCTTTTTAAAATACATTCTTCACTGCGATATTCCTTGTTTAATTTTTTTTTTTTTTCATTGAATGAAGAAAATCTATTTTTAAAAGAATGAATTTCCTTTATGTTCTAATGTTATTTTATGTACCTAACTGATAATAGTGACCTCAGATGGAATCGGAAAATTTCAATGGTGTCTTTAGATTTTGTGAAAACTTTAACCTTTTATTGAAACCTATTTGAATGTTCTAACTGTTAACATATCGATTTCGAATTCTATGACACACAAACAAACATTGACTTTTTTTTATATATAAGTCAATGAGCAACAGACCACAACGGAGGCTGATGAGTTAGTAAAGGGGGGTCACGTGCTGTACCCCCCCCCCCCCCCTCGTTGGATTTGAAACAGACGGCAGCGATGTTGTTCTGAACTTCTGTGATATTCAAAAATTGAGTTGAGGATAAATGACTGAACAAATAAAAGAGGGTTGTAAATAAATGCTTGATTTTGTTTTAAAAAAACAAAAAACAACAACCGGAAGGACATTTTAGATTGAATTTTGCATACTTTATGAGTAATCATTCTGATTTTCCAATTCAAGGTTGACTATTATTTGCTAGTATTAGATTTCAGAAACTAGTGATACTTGGTTAGAACAGGACTTGATTTTTTTTTTGTGTCTCATGGTAGGATATTATTTTTCACATCCTTATTATTATAAATAATATAATTTTGTTTAAATTTAACCTTTTAACTTATTTTCACACTGACAGAGAAAGAAAAGAATTATTTCATTATCTGTTATATTTAAATAAGACTATTTAAGGTTATATTATAGGCATAAATTCAAAGATTTTTTTTCGTTTTATTTTATTTGATAAACTAGAGACGTGGCTATTCTTTCTTTACTCTATCGTTATTTCCATGCAAGATGTTCGACTGAGCTCCAACTTTGATTCCTTCTTGTAAGACATTCACAGTAAGAACTTGTCTTCTACCACAACTGAAAAGAACTTTTCTTCCTCCATATGCCTAGGATCAGGTGGAATTTCCATGAACAGAACTTCCCATCTGTGGAACACATTACTATGAGACTGCTTCTCTGCAGACTACAACGCGGTCGTTTTCTAATCCAAGAAATACTTGTCATAAACTGTCCCCATAAATAATCAAATTTTGTCGATTCCATTCATCATTTTCAATTCTCATAATATTAATCATTAAACTGACGATGCATCCATCATCTCACTAACCGTTATCCTCGAGTTGCTTTTTGTCATGATAAGTGGTGACTCATGAATAAAAAAAAAAAAATCTTTTTATAAAGGCATAAAAAACTTGTTGCGGTTGACAATATTATCTATTAAAAATAGTTACCAATTTGCGAAATTGAGTAAAATGGAAAATAAGAAATCTCTTGAAAAAATATAGAAAACTACCAGGAAGACCTGACGTTGCTCAGGATTTAATTAGAACACTGTCCTTTTTCACTATGCTCATAACAACATATTGCTTTTTTTTTCTGCACTCTCCACGTTTCGTCCCCAAATATAGTCAGAAAGAATTGAAATTTTAGAAAATATCTGAATTAGTGTCTTATACATATGGTTTAAATTTCATTAAAATCGTATATACGTATTTGAAGTTGTAAGGGGGTTCTGTCCCCCATAGCACACTTATTCAGCATATTTAGGGGCATGTAGAGATTCAGGATCACTTCCATAGTCTTCCCGGACAATTTTACATATAAATACACTTTTAGGTTTTAACAAGATTCTCTAACCTTTCTTTCTAGAGGCAACACACACAGACATTGACATATATATATATATATATATATATATATATATATATATATATATATTATGAATAATAAAATTACAAACGAAAATAATTTCATTAAAATACTCAGATCCGATAATTAAATATTTTATAGGATAATTTTCCAGACAAAAAAGTGTATGAAAAAAAAAAAGTCTTTATTTCGGGTGGACAAAATCAGTGTTATAAAATTGAATTATTTAGCAACATAGAGAAATAAGGGCTAATTGAGAATTTCTATTTGTGTTTGTTAAAACTAATTTTATTTCAGATAAATGGGATATTCTGAATTGAACAAGTGAATTTAATTTAGTGGTTAGAATTGCAGTAAATAAAAAAAAATCCCAGTGGCTAAAGAAATTCTAAAAAATAAAAATAGAAAATAAAATGAATAGTTTCTATAATGTAATCTTATGAATACGACCGCTTGTATGTAAGTTGAATATTTATTTAAAAAAAAAAAAAAAAGGAAAATAATATTAAGAAACATTTATTTTGCACAGGAAAATATATTCATGGCAGTATATTTTTAAATACATTTCTTTTCTTTTTTGTGGATGCTGGTGAAATACTGTAAATTGACATTTTCATTTTTTTAAATTTTTTTCTTTTATTTATTTTTTTCTTTTCAAGGTTTTGTGTTAAAGCTTTTGTTTGTTTGTTATCCTGTAAGATTGGCAGTTTCCATATATATTTGTATCCATAATTTTTATTCAAATATCATACTGGTGTTTTCCATTGCTTTTACTGCAGAATCATTCAATATTGTAGATAACGGAATTTGGTTTATTTTGACTACTAATTCCAAGTACTTATATATTATTTAATGAAATGTTCTGAAAGTAGATACATTGTATTTAACAACTTTTTCTTTTTTTATTAATACAATATAACTACTTTCAATGCGTTCCATTAAATAAAATGGCGAATATCTATTAATCCATGAAATAAATATCTACATATATAATCAGCTTTTAAGAGGTTTTTGTTTTGCCTTTTGTTTTGTTTTGCTTTGTTTTTTTAATGCACAAGCCATGTTTTTATTTCTATGAAAGCTGTTTTCTCATTAAGTGGAATTCCGCCTTTGTCTCGGGTCAGCTTTCACCAAACATGTTTTGTCTGATCTTGATAGAATATAGAATCATGGATATAGAAAAGTTTTTTTTCGTTTCTTCCTTTTTTTTTTTTTTTTTTTTTCCTTTTTCTCTTTTTTTTTCTCATCTTTCTTATATATAAAGTAAAGGCAGTTTCTCCCTTATTTCTTTGACGTTAATAGCTTTGGTAATACAGGGTCCCAGGGTGCATACATAAAACTGTTCAGTGAGTTAGTTTTGGCAAATATTGGTCCGTGTTCTTAAAAACAAAAATTTCATTTCTAATCGATTTCATCGAATTTTATATTTAATTCGATCAACAGTTTTTATTTTGGTTATTAATATCATAAAGGAAGTGGGGGAGACAACCCTCCCACACTCATAAATCCTCTTCTTACCACCAATGCCCCCTTGAAGAAATCTGGAAAAAATCTAATTAATAACTTTTTAGAATTTTACTGCTAATACTCTCTCCCCGATTAGAGATTTATCTAAATTGAATGTTGTTTAACCTACTTACACCATAACGTTTGCATAGCATGCTTTATAATCTGTGCAGTGATAACACTGGTGCGGTGGCCAAATTGATAAGACGTCAGCCTGTTAAGATGTGATTCAGAGTTCGATTCCCATCTGAGGATTCATAATCCTTTTTTACATTTATTCTTGTAAATTAAATTGTGGTCGACTTTTTACTTTGATGGAGTGGGAGGGGAAAAAATAAATTGTCGACTTTTTACTTTTTTAAAGAGGATACAAAATCTTTTGAAATTTATTCATAACACAAGGTTTTTTTTCCCAGGCAATGTAAATTATTAATGAAAGTAAAGACTCCTGCTGTGTCGTGGCAACTAGTTATATATTAAAAAAAAACTTTCATTTTCTTGTATCGGTTCAATAATCTGTCAAAATCTTTTTTCTTTAATCTAGAAAATCATCATATCCATAGTTTTCTGGATTTTTTAAGAACTCAGGGTAAATTTGTTCAAATAAAGTTCATCTTTCCTCTGTGAATAGCCCCAATACGAAACTATCTCTATTGTTTCCTGCAGGATATAATATTGACCATTTTTTTTAAATGTAAAATGTGAGTTTTCTTTTTGCTGAGCTCTTTCAGTATAATGATGACTGCTTCTTCCCAGTTTTTTAATGCATTTGTTCTATTAATATATATGAAAATATGTTTAAAGGTATATAAATTGTGCAGCACCTTAAAAAAGAAAATCGATGGAACACAAAATAATGGTAGTAAAATTAGAGAAAAGGAGAATTTGGTATAGGTCTACGCTTTATTTACTTCTTTCCCACGGCAGGAAGATGCGACACAAGGCCGAAACGTGCAGGGAAGAAAGCAAGTGCCCCAGCAGAAGAGCCAGGCTGGCCTCTATAAATAGCCTGGGCAGCCGTGTTGGTATTCCCTGATAGGGGCGCCTCAGGCAATTTGCAATAAACAAACTCCTTCCCAAAAAGGGAAGGCAAGGCCTTGGAGGGTGGACCTTTTAGGACTACCCAAGACATAATACCTCAGTTCTACAGATGAAGGCCACTGAAATGGTCCATCTCTGTTGAACTGATTGTCGAGAACGTATTCGCGACTGGTATTTAGGTAATACAATCATCAGCCGACGTTCGCCGACTCAATCATTTTGGAAGCCACTATAGAAGGTTGGAAACGAAGTGAGAAATAATGGGTATTTCCTAGAGTATCTAACAGAAGAAAAAAAGTGTGAAAAAAAACAACAAATATTCAACAAATAACTGTTACCACAAGCAAGAAAGGTTACTTTTTTTACCTACCTGCTTAATATTTTGTGTTTCTAAAGTATTTTAAAGCGCTTCTATTTGTTTTATCGCTCCCTTCTCAGCCTTGTAATTGAAAAATTACACCGGAAGTTTCCATATGAAAACGTGAGGTCGTAAGAACAACTCTAAAAAATCGAAAATTAATTTTTAAAAATACAGGTAATAAAAATATACAGTTCGGTTAAACATTAAATTTTCGCCCGATTGATAATTTATTAGGTGTATTTTTGTTTAATTTTCAATTTATGAGCGATTTTCGACATGCACATAGTTTCACACTCAAAGCCATCTTGAATTCTTAGGTTATACAACGCTCCAAAGTCATCGATAAAATATGTAAATAAAAGGGCTTAAAAATAATTTAAAACACAAAAAAATAAGCAGGTAGATAGAAAAGTAACTTTAATTGTCTATAGTAAGTTATTTTTTAATATTTGTTTTATTCACCCCTTTTTTCTTCTGTTGGATACTCTACGAAAAACCCGAAATAATATATATATATATATATATATATATATATATATATATATATATATATATATATATATATATACACACACACTAGCTGTATCTACCCGGCGTTGTCCGGGCGTCTTTTTACTTTCATTTTTGTTTTACTCATTGAATTCCCCTCCCTCCGTTTTTCTCTTATTTCTTCTGAGAAAATATTTACAATTTTGAAGAGATATATGTAGAGACGAGCAGTGGAAATAATGTCTTTTCTAATCAAAAAATGATTCTTTTAAAATCTACCAAAAATTAGAATTATCTGATCTTAATGAAATTTTCAGTATTAATAAATAAATTTATTAATTTATGGTTAAATGTTATTATAAAGTGTTAATTTTATTGAAACAAAAAACAACAAAAAACATTTTATTTTGTAGGTCACTCATTTCAAGGACGAAATACGTCTTATACCTATAGTCGAAACTCAGTAACCATCGTTACAAAGACACAATAGCCTGTAAGTGCGAATGATAAAATATAATTACGGTAGCCCTCTGTAGAAAATGATACTAAGAAAATCGGAAATTTAAATGTAAAAAAAAACAACAAATAAATAAATGTTCTGAGAGCTTTAAATACAAGCTGCCTTAAAAATAAATAAATATGTCATTAAAATTTATTTGACAATGAAATCGATAGAACGGCTTATAAAATTATGTAATTTTTTAAAAACAGATGTTGCATGCCGGTTACTTTTCTCCCTTTTTTCAAATCGGATTTTTGTGACGTTTAATTGAATTACAGTATGGTTTGGTCATTGAGTAAAATTGTTTACAATTATAATATACTTTAAAAAAAAGGCTAATTTAAAAAGTTAGGTTTGAATGTGAATTGCTACAGACAGACGATAATTTGTCTCACAATTTTATTATATAATGTGTGTGTGCATGCAAATTAGGTTAAATTAAATAGCACATTCTTCTTGGATAATACTACATGTCTATATAGACTGTCATTTTCATTATTGTTGCATAATTTTTCTACGTGTTGACATTTAGCTTGGATTAGTTAGCCCTCCACCACCACCTCTTCAGATATTTACTTTGATATTGTTGCTTGTGTTACTACTGCCGCCACCACCACCACCACCATTTATACTACCACTTGCTGTGAAGCATGGTGCATGTCCTCTTACATCTATTCATTTTGTTACTAACAATATCTCAAACTTTTTATTCATCTAAACCCTTATATCATTTTAGTTTTTAAATTGTATTTCTAAAGGATGGTTATAATCTAGTTTGTATATATATATATATGTGTGTGTGTGTGGGGGGGGGGGGGCGGCTTACTCGAGGTTTCGATGTGTATGGCCTCCTCAAAGCTGCTATTCTATTCAACTTTAAGCTAAACAAACTATACACATATACCAGCTCTACTAACAAGCAACTTCGTATTGAGCACTTTCTGAATGGGTATATATATACTGACTTATTACACTGCAATAAGCCTAAACTAATTCCATATGTATATAATTCTGATGAGGTTTTGTTCATAATAGTCTGAGACTCTTATGAACTCTTAAAGAATTGAGTGAATCTTTATTGTGTTTATATAATAGTGCTCAATGTATAAGTAAAAAGATTTATACCAAATAAATATACAGCTCTATTAGCTGTATATTTATTTGGTATAAATCTTTTTACTTTTAACAAACATTTTGGCTACACATTTGCAGACATATTTCAGTTCTATAGCCAAAAATGTTTATATAAATGAACATATATATATATATATATATATATATATATATATATAAATAAAATATGAAACTAAAAGTATACTTTTAGTAAATAGAACCTATACTGAAATGGTTTAAGCTCAATATACGAGATAGAGCAATTATAAAAATAGATGAAAGAAGAGGGATAAACATGTACGAATGACAAATTTATTTCAACTTCGATTGGTAAAAATAAAAATATGTTTATTATTCTTTCCTTAAGCCAAGGCTGAACTGGGACCCCATATCTTTTTGCACGCACTTTCTTACTCTCCATTACTTAATATTTTTTCAAATTTTGAATTTTGGCTTTTCCACTGCCAACTTATCTATCTATGTAATTCCTCTGATAAGATTTTAATCTTTGAAAAGCCTCGGCTTAAGGAAAGAATAATAAACATATTTTTATTTTTACCGAGTACACCTTACATTGAACAATCGAAGTTGAAATAAATTTGTCATTCGTACATGTTTATCCCTCTTCTTTCATCTATCTTATATATATATATATATATATATATATAATGATTCGAAAGTCTTGTGAAATAGACTTTACGTTCATATGATGTTTTGGTACAATTTATACTTAAAAAATAAAAAATCCAGAAAAGGATGTTTTTACTTTGGAGATAATATTACAAATAATTAAGATATTGGGATTTTTTAAAGAAAAAGGCAGAGAAAAAAGGGTAACAATTAAATGTTAGTAATCGATCAGTCATGGTATTGGCAGACAAGTTAATTTGAACTCGTATCAACGGTTTTGAATTTGTCGGTGAAAAGTGTTTGCATTTTTTTATCAAGTTTGTTAGAGATTTGAATATTTTACGCAAAATTCATCATGCGGGAATTTATTATTCTTATCCAAACTTTTGACTTAGACAAGTCATCATCAGGTCATCGAAGATGTCTTGTAGGAAAACCTACCGAAATCGTTGATCATAATAAATTAACACCCATTGAATATTGGATGTTGTGTTTATTCTTTATCCCAGAAATTAAGAAAAATTGTTAGATCTCTGAAAAATTGATGAAAAAATCTGCATATTTTCGGTTCATTATCAAGATTTCTTCAGAAATCAGAAAGAAAATTTTATTTTCAAATTTACAAAGAATTCACAAGTTTCTTTGTCTCTTTTTTTTCCTCTTTCTCTTTTTTCCTCTTTTTTTTTCTCTTTCTTTTTACTTTCTCTTCTTTGTCTCATTTTTTTTATTTCTTCTCTTTCTGTTCCTTCAAACATCTGCAATTTTTGTAAATTTAAAAATATTTTTTTCACTTATTTATGATGAAGTCTTTTGATAATAAAGACAAAATAAAAATCTGACCATATGAGTTCATTTCATTGTATTGTTTGATCTATCCACTTTTGTCCATTTATTTCTACATTTTGTCTGATTTTATCCAAACTACTATATATTTTATAGTAAGGTATCTAAATACGCTTTGTGTATAGACAAATGTGTGTAGAATCAACCTACGAGAAAATCAAAAACAATAAAATACAGAAATCTGTAACTCACTGTTGATTAGTTTCTGACTGGCCCTTGGTTTAACGGATTTGAAGTTTGTTGGTGGGGGACCCTCCCTCAACCAACAAACTTAAAATTGGTTAAACAGTTAAAACTCATGTACAAGTTTTAAACAAATGAACGCATTTGAAAATAACATGTTTCTACCAAAATCAATAATTACAAGTAAAAAATAAACTGGAACAGAATAGAGCTTACATTGGCTCTCATTTCATCCTTGACTGATAAAGGTGAAAGATTCACCGAAAATTTTTCACTCTCCAATAAAATAATATAATTATACTGGTTCTTAAATGGCAGAACAGATACTTATCAACAAAATAGTGACTTACAGATTGATGCATTTTGTTTTTGATTTTCTTTTAGGCCAATTCCACACACACACACACACATATATATATATAATTATAGATACAAGGTAAATAGATTTGACATTCATTTACGTATGTTCCAAGAATTCAACATAAATAACAATTTTGTGTACGATCGTTTCTGAGACAATATGGATTTTATTGATATCAGGTGTCATTATCAGCACTGGGAATAGACACCAAGTTTGAAGTTAAAACATAGCATCATGACTAGAGTGCAGATACTAATCAGTTATACAGCAATTTGAGAGGTTGAAGGAGGGTTAGGATATGATAATTACAATTCACTTAAAACCGGTTACAAAGCAATTCTATCAAACATACAAAGGAGCACAATAAGGGAAATAAAAACTGTTTACATTACAGGCATATAAAATACATACAATAGAAAAATAATTTTTTAACAATTACAGATTTTTTTTTCAGGAGAAAAGTTAAAACAAAATATTAGAACCAATAGTTAAAAAAGATTAATTAATAGATAAATTCACTATTAAATAAATTAAAGAGATTTTCAACTTATAGAACTATTTCAAGATACATTATCCCACAACATATCTTAATAAAAAAATTTTATATATATATATATATATATATATATATATATATATATATCAGCTCGACGGTTGCGTTTCGATCCTGGCTTGAGGCACTAACTGGGGTAGCCGCACTGATGAGCTGCGAAACAGTCTGTATGTGGATGACTATATATATATATATATATATATATATATATATATACACACACACACGCACAATATGAGTGAAATGTATTAACATTTTTGTTTGTTCGTTTTATAAAGTACTGCATATGCCTTATTTTTTTATATACAAAATGTGTCACTTATTAATGCCAAAACACCACTCGAGGATAAGGGTCAACAACATTTTCAGTTTGGCGATGAACAACACCTTGAAAGGATTGGAAACGATGTGTGAAATGAGCAGAATTTGATTATTTAAGCTTGACAAGAATTTGTTAACATTGGACTTGTTGTAGTTAACTAGGAAGCAGCCACAGATGGGACGTTCTTGGAAATAAACTTTGTTCATGGAAGTTATTGCTGCTTGTCTTGCCCAAACACTTTTTTGTGATTTCCTATTTAACTATCAGTCACTTTGATCAGCATATTTTCACATTTGCTTACAAATTGACACTTTTTACTAAAGATTACCATAAGATGACCCCCCCCCCCCCTCCCTTGTTCTGGTTAAGTCTTTGATTTTTTGGTATTCTTTGTTCTTTTCTGAAGAAATGTTATCTCGGCAAAAGAACCGATTTCTCTTTCATAACATATTGACCTTCCTCATTTCTTCCATCTGAATGCATATTTGCTATACAAGCATTTATTTATGAAAATCAAACTTCTTTTTAGTTATAGAAGACACTAATAACCTATTATCCTGTGTGTTACCACTGTCGACCAAGGGAAGAGTCTATCAGGCATGTGTACGAAGTGTGATGATGTATGGAAGTGAAAGCTGGCCAGTGAGAATTGACTACATGAGTTGCATGGCGAGAAAGAGAGAAATGATATGAGAATGATACAATGGATGTGTAATGTGAGTCTTAAAGACAGACTTAGATCTGAAGATCTCGGAAGAAGATTAAATCTAGGCAGTATAGAGAGATGTGTGCAGAACAGGAGACTTCGATAGTGTGGCCATGCTGAAAGAATGGATCAGAGTTCTTGGATTAGTACATGTAGAACAGTTGATGTAGCAGGGTCAGTTCACAGGAAAAGGCCAAGGAAGACATGGGAGAAAGTGATAAAGATGTTCTTGAGAGAAAGAGGGATAAATAAAGACCTTCCAGACATAGGTGAGTTTGGAAATCAATTTCTAAAAGCCGTCCAACACATGCCAGCATGTAAAACTGACGTTAAATCAAATATGATGAATGATGATGTTTCTCCAACTCTCCTGAACACTAGCCCAGTTTAATAATATTAAACCAACGATGACAATAGTGTATACACAGGCATAAAAGAAGTAAATAGACACTCCGCAAAAATAATTCATACATGTTTGAAAGTTTCGGCTTCCTTCGCCAACGGCCAGCACTCAGAGCCATACAAAGCAGTAGTTATAATTTAAACGTCAATTAATATAAAATATTAATACTTCAATGTGTTTCAGATATCAATATATTTATCCTATATCACCATTAAGCATGACACGGGCCAAAGAAGCATTAGATTTTTCAGTCTCAGAGGAGCCATATTATAGATTAATCTGAAGGTGGACTTAATCGCTCCAAATCTCCAAATCTTTCCACCATTAATAGTGATTGTTCAATACATCGGCAAGGGAAAATAATCCATATTATATTGTCTATGTCCATCAGGACTCTCTGATAGCAGTCTTAATTATTAATGATATCTGCTTACTTTCATGTCTGTGTACATATACTCTCAATCTCCTATCCTAGTCTTTTTCACTCGTTTCTTTTTCACACTGCTTTTTTCTTTGTTCCTTCTTCTGCTAACTTCTCGATACTCACTGTGTTTTTTGTGTTTCTATCTCATGCATTTATGAACACCTTATCTTCGTATCTTTTATTTAAATTCATAGTCTACATTATATGCCATCACCACTGCTGGTTTAGTATTATTAGACTGGATTAGTGTTTTAGGAGAGATGGGTAAAACTTATAAGCTATTTGTGCTATCTGTAACTATATAGTCTGATTGAATAAATGCGTGTCAGGGCGTTATTCTCACCATGAAAGCAAATTCATTTTTCTCTTTACTTGTCACTAACAAAATAAATAGTCATCTCTCTTTTTCTCCGTTCAACTGTTCTTTTAATCTTAAAAACAAGTCTTACATTCTTCCTCTTATTATTATCTAACATATAAAGTTATCTTGTTGGATTTTCAAAGTCAGACCCAAATAGCATTTAAGTTGACAAATCAAAGTTTGCTTCTGATTGGCCAATTTTCATTTGTTATTGTTGTACCATGTTATCTAACAATAAAATAAAGCACTCTGCTACAATTTATTTTTTAAATTATTTCGTTCGACCTAGACGACTTCTGATATGAAACATTTTTAAAAAATCACCTAAAAATACAAATCAGCAAGGCAGATAACTCGTATTTTAGATTGAAGAATATAAAAGGAGTGGTCTACCTTTATGTGCAAACAAATAAAAATTAAAAACTAAAATGACTATACTGCACCCTGACCAACACCGGTTAGGTACAGGTTGTTGTTGTTGTTGTTATTATTATTATTATTATTATTATTATTATTCAATATGTAATCAATTATTAGGTGCATAGTGCACAGTTTAATTTGCCAGCAGAGAACATCACTACTGGCAGACCCAAGTTGATTTGGGAGGACGTAGTCAAATTTGATAGGAAGGCCATGGGTATGGATTCCATCAAGCCTTGCCAAAGACAGGAGTGGAGAGGAAGACTTAAATTTCGAGACTAGACAATCAGGCCCCACCCTCATCAGAGGATTAATTGTGGCCTGATTCAACAAATAAACCGGTTGATGATGATGATAATTGCATCTTTGTCCATCATTCTGTCATGATTCAGTTTGAAATAAGAATTTCATTGCTAAATGCACAGATTGAATGGACGCATCTTATTTTAGATGCATCCTAGCATCTCTATAAGGGACTCTGTCCGTCAGTCGTTCTGTCATGTTTAATTTTGAAATATAGCATTTTCGTCTTTTTATCATGTTTCAGTTTGAACTAGTATTTTCGATGGTTTGTCTTGCTTATATTTAAAATAGTATTTTAATTGGTAAACATGCAGATTGAATAGACGCATCTTAAGGATATCTGGGGTTTTTCTTCTTTTTTTTGGGGGGGGGGGGTATTCACTCCTCCTCCTCCTCCATTTGTGTTTTGATTCATCTTTGAGGACATTTTTCCATCTGCTTCTGGCAACAGATATTCTTCCCAGAAGCCTTCATCTCTTTCTCACTTTCAATGACCACTCTTGCCATGGCAATAACACCTCGGTTGTCTTGCATGCAGGGTCAGGGAAGTCGGGTCTGGTGGGGGTGATTTGGGGAAGAGGGCGTAGCATCTGCTTCCTTTTGTAGTCCTTTTGTACTGAATTGCTCTTCTGAAGGAATTCACAAATCAATATTGACCACTATTGCTAAGCAGTTACCGTATCAACTTTTTCTCAGCATCTACGAAACAATAACCACCCCTCCACAACCACCTCCTTATTTCCCTAGTTTCAGGTCAGAGGAGGGGGGGTACGATAGAGTAAATGATTTTTCTTTACTTACAAATGACTGAAGCCGAACTGTTTATTGGAATTTCTGCTTTTGGTTCTGATATGTTTTTGTTCTCTTATAACCATTTCTTCCAAACTTAGATTGGACGCCTAATCAAAGATTTCATTTTATTGTTGCTATTATTATTATTAATATTATTATTATTGTTGATCCACTAGGAGTTTTCAAAATGAGTGGTGTTCTCTGGAGTCTGAGTGACAAGTCTCCCCTGATTTCCAGCACTCTTTGCCTCTTTTGATAGCTATTGCAAATCATTTTTCACTATCGCAACAGGCGTTTACAATTGATTTCTTATCGGGAACAACCATTGGAGTTCTCTGGAATTTGAATGGCAGAAAGCTTCTTGAAGGTTCTAGTAATCTTTGCACATTTCCAGTGGAGGTCTAGTTGGTGCTCTCCCTCCTAGGTGTTTCCATCCTCCTTGAGCCTTCACAACCATTTTGTGTGGTACCAGTAACACACACACACACACACACACACACACACACATATATATAACATATATATGCGTGTGCATGTTTATTGGGGGTTGGGATAAGATTATGGGATTTCTGGCAGTTTCAGTTCCCTTATTTATTATTGTTATCAGTAGTAGTATATATTTTTGTTAATATTTTGTTTCAAATCACATTAAAATAGAATGGCCATTCTTGAGATGCCTCCATTCAATCTGTGCGTTTAGCGACGAAAATGCTATTCTAAACTTAAGTGTGACAGATCGACGAAATGCAATTTACAACTTAAGCATGACAAACCGACTAAAATGCAATTTCAAACTTAAGTGTGACAAACTTTTCTATGCTTGGATGTATCTAAAGTAAGATTCACCTATTCAATCTGACATTTAAACGATGAAAATGTTATTTCAAAATGTGAACGTGACTGACCGACAGGCAGTTTGTTATACAGATTAGTGGATGCGTTGAAAAAAACAAAAAAACAATCCAAGATTTGATATTCTAAAAATTGTCCTAAAAACTTCTCAAATGTGAAAGAAAACAAAACAATATCTCTTATTTTCAAAAACTAGTTTTAGTATTTTAAGAATGGTGACTTGTTGCTTTGAATAAATACCCAAAGAGGATAGTCATAATCAAATTTTAACTTATCTACCTTTATATATTTATATATATTTTATCTGCCTCATATGTTTATATATATTTTACTTGCCTCCTATATGCTTATATATATTTTATCTGCCTTTATATATTTATATATATTTTATCTACCTTTATATATTTATATATATTTTATCTGCCTCTATATATATTGTATCTGCCTCTATATATTTATATATACTTTTTCTAAAACTCTGTATCTTGTTTGTCCCTATGCACACTTGATTAGGTCATAAAGATCACATCATCCATTAAAATAGTGATGGGAATAACTGTGCACAGTGGATGACGTCATCCATCAAATCAGAGAAAAAGTCTAGTATACTATAAAAACTCTGTAGGCCTTGCTTGATTGCTTGTCACTGTGGGTGATTATTATCAAGAAAGAAATATATTTACTTGAAAATGAATGACGTTATAAAGGATGCATGGTAGTTGCCAAATCTTTTTGAAAGCAACAACAGTCATAATGTGTATGTTTGTTTAAAAGCAGCAGCAGCCATAACTGCTGACTGCGGATGCATTATCAACCAATGTCAAAGTTAATAAATTATATATTTAATAATATGTATAAAACATACTGACCTAACGGGTCACGGGTGGTCTAGTATATTACTAAACCTTTGAATCTTGTTTATTTGTCATTGTTCACACTTCATGATTATTATCAAGAAATTAATATATTTACTTGAAAATGGATGACATCATAAAGGATGAATGGTAGTTGCCATTAGCCTTGGACTTATGTTTGTTTGAAAGCAACTTATGTAACTGTTGCCAAAGTTAATAAATTATATATTTAAGAATATATACGTAACAAATACTGACCCAACGGTAACAGGTGGTCTAGTGATTATTTAAAATTCAAGAGCTTGGCTCATTGAAATATACGATGTATGACTTAAACATTATTTTTTTGCAGCCCAACAAGATTAACATTAAACTTCTTCCTCCTCATTTTCGCCCTCGCTCTCCCCTACATCGTGTGTTGATTTGTAAGGATTCTTTTTTTTTTTTTTTCATCCTGAAAGGGCTGTTTGCAACAAATGGCTTTTTTTCCTTCATTTTTCTTTTTTTCTTTTAAAAATTTACAATGATCAGTGTGATTATGCTGAGTGTTGCAAATGCAAACAAACATTTACTCACTAAAATAGTTTTTTTAGTAGAAATAGCAGAATTTGGTGTTTAATTTTAACTGTAAATTCCATCTTTTTATAAGCAGCACTAAATTTATGCTGGAAATAGTGGAACTTACAAAAGAGTAATAGGAACAAAAGGAGAAGAGAAAAGCTTGCATAAAATTGGGTTCAACAAATATAAGACTTTTTTTTTTTTTTTAAATCACAGCAAATTTTGAAGGGCGGTGGTTTAAACCAAATATTATAATCTACCCCCTTCCCTTATTATTATTTACTCCTTTACATATTTATTTACTCCTCTGCAGGAGTTAGGCACAAGGCCAGTTTTATCTTACTCCCACAAGTAAGATGTGACCACAGCTTGGGTCGAGTAAGTGGGGTTAAAAGCCAGCGCTCGAGAGGTGAGCACTCTGGCCATTTAAAAATTGCCTGGCCAGCCCCGTCGGCATTCCCCGGTAGGGGCGCCTCAAGCAGTAAGCAATACACTTACTCCTCCCCAAAGAGGGGAAGCGAAGCCTGGGAGGGTGGACCTCCTAGAACTGCGCAGGACAGGGTGCAGTATCCATCGGAACAGATACTACACTTACTTCCTAGCGTGTGCCAGGTAATACATAACAAATTGAGATAGTCTTCATGTATTTGAGATGAATCTGACTTCTGATCGCATTTAGGTTTGACCAACAACCAACACGTATGGCTGGTTTGGGTTCAACTGAACTTGTGTGCAACTCTTAAGCATGTGTGCTGAGTCCAAGTTCAACTCGGAGTCGGATTTTTTTATCTCCAAAGAATTAACAGACAGTCTGAATATTGGAAGACTTTAAAATAAGGAGTCGGAATCAAAATTTTTGGAATCCTATGATTCAGTCAGACCTTATACCTTTCGACTCTGTAACCCTGCTCTTAAGTATGAACATCATTTTTCTTTTAAACATACATGGTGCCAAAATAATTTCTCCCCCTGCTATTTTATTTTTTATTTAAATTATTTTTTATCTATTTATATAGTTTCTAGATTATTAACTTATTAATTGGGTATACTTGCTTCTGCCTTTTTTTTTAACAATAATGAGTCATCACTTATCAAGGCCAAAAGGTAATCGAGGATAAGGGTTAACAAGATGGATGGACTATCAGTTGAATGATGAAGAATATTATGGGATTGAAAATGATGATTCGAATGAACAAAATTTGATTACTTATGAGGATGATTTATGACAAGTATTTGTTGACATTGGATTTGAAAACAACCATGTTATAACCCGCGGGGAAGCAATCCTGTGGTAACATGTTCCACAGGATTAAAATCCACTCAAAATCAAATCAAAATGCCACTAACGGATACTTTGTTCAAGATCCAATTGTTGTATCAATGCAATTTATAAATAATTACGTTTTACATAAACAGATTTTAGAAAAAATAGTCTAAAAAAAAGTTTTTAGTTTGAATTTCATTTATTTAAGAAATAAGTCAAAATAATTTCACTTGATTACAACTTTTATTCTTTTTTCTTTTTTTCTCCAGAAATTTGTTCCGCCGGAGCAAAGAGACCAGCACTAAGCAATCAGCTGAAAGTGCTCCTGGATGGAAACTATTTGGAAGGATACCACCCAAGGAGTCTACTCTGAAGGATCCTAATCAGATCTCTGATGAGTATCATGCAAAGCAAAAAGCTAGTCAACTGGTGGCAGCCAGGGCTCGCAAAGATATTGAAGTCATGTCTACCACGGCATTGATTTTAGAAAATCGGCCAGGGTAAGTCATTTTTTTTGTTTTGTTTTACTTAATGTGATTAAATCTTAGATTTAACTAGGAATTTAGGAATTCAGTTGTCTTTCAGACCAGTTTCAAACCAAGGCTATGAAAGATAGTTTTCCATACTGTTTTACTTAAAGCTTGAAAGCAGGGGTGGGGGTGGAGGCATCCAATCATATTCAAACTATCTTCTTTTCTCAATATTTTTCAGTACTAGGACGTATATTTGAGTCTTTAGGGGCATACAATCAAGAAGTTGGCCCCGGGCTTAACTAGACTTCTGTAAGCCACTGCTGGAAAGAGAGTAGAAATATTTGGTATTTTTTTTTTAGGATTATTAGTGCAAAGTGGAGGAGGAAATAAAAATGGGGCGATGACTGCAATTAAAACTGAATTTACCAGTTCTATTTCCACACGTCCCATAATTCTGAATTCACTGATTGAAGCAACAATATTTTTTCTTCATTTGCTGAGAAAACAAAACTGACTTTAAAGACAAAACTTTATATTGAATGGAGGAATATTGTTATACACGGTGTATATCCTCCATCAGAAAAAAATTATTTGCCAGTGTTCACTCTAATATTCATATAAAATGATAGAATTGCATCAATAATTTAATTTTTCATATATAAATTACTGTTATCATTTCTGATGACATAAAGAAAAAAAACATCCACCAGTGACTTTTCATTTAGAGTGGAGGATTTTATTTCAGGCGGCGGGGGTTGTTTGACTTGCTATTTGCTTTCTCACTTCCCCTCACCATTTGAAATGGTTGTTTCCCAAAGCTAGAAAAGGGCATGATTTTTACTCGCTAACTTTTGTGTTACAGCACAAATTTATATTTATTAATTTATATACAAATAAATACACCTTGATCTCTATTATAGAGTGGAGGATATTTCTTTGATTTCATTGAGTGGTTATTATTTATCTGAACCATCACACGGTATCAGGAAGCCATGTTGGATTTCACTCTTGTCGATGGAATTGGACGACGGACATAATTCAATCTTACAATGCATTTTATTCTTTTCTTAATTTCCCTGGCAAGATAATTAATCACAGGATCCACTCCTTAAACCTTTCATTAAGCTTTCTCTTCCTAGGTTGATCATAACATGATGATCTTCCATATGCCACTGCTGCCTGACTCCAACTATCAGCCCTTAAGTCTATATCTATACTAGATTACCTGTGACCCGTTGGGTCAGTCAAAATCACTACTATTATTTGTTTCACTTTGATTTCAGTCAAAAATTCACAAACTGTGATATATGTTAAGAGATTCTTCTTCATTATCATCGTCATCAATTTTATCATCTTATTTGTCTTGGTCAAGGATCTGACATTTTCTGACAGCCTGCTATTTCAGTTCCTAAGCTTGGCCGTCTTGAGGATTGATTCTGTTCAAATTCAACTGTCTAAAGATCCTTGTTGATGGTTTGCATCCAAGTTTTCTTGGATCGTCCGACTTTCTTGCATAACTAAAAATAATAAGTCTCTTTACTTCTATAGTATCCATAAGGATAATGTAAAAGTAGAGACCTACTATATAAATTAGCTGAAAAGAGTCACTCTTTCTCTAAATGATCAGAGACATTAAAACCTATTAGAGAAAATGTTGAATTAACACACAGTGATAGAGGGCGAGAGAAATACATTGTGAGAGATGGGTGACTTGTTCAGTTAATTACATTTTACGGCTAATTAGAAAGAATTAAATGGATTTTTTAAAAACATCACCCAATCCCAGAATTAAGGAATATTTTAGTATGTATTTTTTTTGTGATTTAAAAAAAATATATAAAAAAAGCCTTAAGGAAACAAACGTTGATGAACTCAGCTTTATTATAATAATAGAGGTCAGCAAGCCTCTTCTCTAACATGACCTCACTCTGCCAATCTTAAAGTAACAATATTTTAACATTGCTTTATAAACATCATTCACTGATGCGATCCTCTACCTGTATGAGAGTCAAATATGTCCGAGATGGAGTACTGTTGCCACATCTGGGGAGGTGCCACTCAGAGCACCCTTTCCTGCCTTGACAGAGTACAAAACCGACTTCAAAATCTTCTCTTCCGTACAGCCTGATTCTCACAGTAGAGAGGTTGCTAGTCTTTCTCTACTCTATCGTTATTGTCATGGTAGGTGCATGACTGAGCTTCAATCTATGGTTCTCCCCTGTCTCCACAATCACAACAAAAACTCTTTTAACTACAACCACTGTAAATAAATTTTCTTTTACTCCTTTGTGTACCTAAAACTAAACGGAACTTCCATGAGCAAATTTTTTTTTTTCAATAGCTACCTGTCTGTCGAACACAATATCACAGGGCTGCTTCCCAGCTGACTACAACATTGTCGTTTTCAAGTTCAATTTTAGCAGATACTTGTCGAGCCATCTTCTTAAATAATCAAATTCTGCCCAATTTCAACCATCGTTACCAATCCTCACGTTGTTGTCTTACGTCATCCACCTGACAAACTCATTAACCCTTATCCTCGAGTGGCCTTTGGACCTTGATAAGCAGTGACTCGTTAGTCAAAAAAGTCAAAGCCCTCCGTTCAGTCTAGAGAGACTATAAACACCCCTGTAAGAGGCTGGCTGCGCATGTAATTGTGGAGCAAGGGTTGCACAATCCCTAACATCACCTCTCCTGAGTTGGCACTGCTTGATTCCAATGGCAAGCAATTCAAGATGACTGGAAACAATGCCGAGATAAGCAGAGAGTACATACACCACCTGGTATTCCCAAATGGTCACCCATTTTAGTACTGGCAAGGCTCGATGTCGCTTAACTTCGGTGATCTAACGGGAACCGGTGTGTCAACGTGATTGTACTCATTAGTACATAATAATAAAAAGAAGACAGAGATGGGTACAATATTTGATCAATGCAAAGATATAAACATTGGGTTGAGGGATGAGTTCTATTTGTGACCTTTATGACTTTCATGTTTGATAGTTGGCAACAGTATGGAATCTGTTGGGAGATGACTTGCAAAGACTTTTTCCCTAATAACCCCATAGGGGAGGGTGGGAGTGGGGTCAAGAACAAAGGTCATGATAAAGCAATTGTCAAATGTGACTAGAATCATGTAATTGAAATTAGCTGTGTATAGCATCAAAAACATAATAGCATTGCAGTCGGCCAATTCTTTACTCCAGCAGATTATCTGGAACTGCAGCTCATCATCATCACGTAAACAGTTGAGTTTTGTTCACCCACAGGTAGTTGGCTCATTTAGTTGTGACATCTCTCTCTTACGCTTTTTCATCATTGTAAACAGCTGTCGTCATAGTGAAGAGAGCAGCAGAAATTTCTTTCTATCACCTTTAGTTTTCTAATAAGCTAACAAGTAAAAAAACAACATCATTCTTGTTCTATAGTATCATGCTCTTTTGTTTTATTTATTTATTACAGTATACTGTAAAGTTACATATTACATAAGCTTATCCTCACCTGCTGGGGGAGGGGGACAGAGATTTTAAAAAAAAAGAATCAGATCAGCTTTTTGCTATCTTTTTCGCTACGTGTCACTTTGGGCTTCCTGTCCATGACGTCATATCCTGATACGTAGCTCTAATTCTTATCTTTAACTCTGATAGAATTTTTCACTTTTTTTTACATTTTTCTATTTAATCTAACCTTATGTGGAAAGTTCCGTTTTTAACACACCCACGACCAAATGTTGCTATAATATGTACAAGTAACATGTTTTTCATTTAATTGACAATCTAATACGAAAACGAATTGGATTATTTAATCCTTACTTAAAAGTTAAAATTAAAATTCACTTCATTCATGGTCAGCACGTGGAGAATAATGTCGGATCACTTTTTTGCTTAATTTTTTTTGTACCTGTCGTAAACCCAAATTTTATTCTCCCTGATGCCAAAGTTATCAGTAAATGCATTACAAAAAATTTATTTGGCTGACATAGCGTGACCAATCTACCCTCATGGGTTAAATAAATGTTTCAGCTCGAGTTTCTGTATAGGTTCCCGAGTTCGACATAAAGATTCCCAAGTTAGAGAAGATAGACCTGAAAATGGTCAGAGGTTACATTGACTGAAACATTGTGAAAATAAGAACCACAATGAGAATAGTAATCTGAATAATCCAAATAATACAAATTAACCAATCCTCATCTCAAAAATTCGAAACAAAAATGTCATTCTTCTTATTTTCCTGTCTCTCCTCTTCCTGTTTTTATGAAAATGCAAAAGGAACCCCCTGTCCTCCTCCAATCCTCTCTATATTTACGATTTTCTCATTTCAGACAGAAATGACTCCTCAACATCAATAAATTCAAACTAGTTTTACTTGAGGCTTTTCATTCTTTTCTTCTTACAAAAAAAAAAATCTCTGTTAATAAAATTGTGTGTAATCTTCGCATCAATCTAACTTTGATAATTACACATTTAATTATTAATTATTTATTTACTTTTAATTGAATATATATATTGAAATCAAAAATGTAATAACGTACAATAAAACATTTTTTTTAATCCTATTTCGAAAATATTTAATTACGAAATTAGATTCACCAGAATGCATTTGTGTTTATTCGTAAACAAGTCAAACATGTTAATCTTTTGTTGATAGTAAAAAATTAAAAATTAAAAGATGAATTAAATCATGATCCATGAAAATTTTAAACTAATTTGAAAGTAGTTAAACTGTTGAATAGAAAGTAATTTTTGGTTTTAAAATTCTTAGCATGTATTAAAAGATTGACAGTTTTGGAAGCTATTTATATTCAATAATTTTATAAATAGACATTGAAACGACATTAACGTATCAAAATTAGTTATAGTTTTATAACATTTTAGTTCAATTAATAATTTAATGACCAAATGATATTGTAATAATAACATTTTACTTTCAAAATCCTATTAAAATAATAATTTGGTTAAAAAAAAAACAACAAAAAACGGTAAAGTTAAAAAAGAAATGTTAAGAACCCTAAGCAATAGCTAGTTTTGCATAAATATTCAAGTTATGAAATAATGTTTAATTTCAAAACTTTGATTATTTGTGGCTGTAGATCATTTAAGTACAATAAGATATACATTGGCCATAAAACAATTCTAAGTGTCGTACATGTCTTCTTTTTTTATTCTTACATTAAACAAATAAATAGAAATCAGCAATAAAATGTTTTTACACTTGCACTGTTTTTTATGGAAAATGTACTGCCTTTAATTGAAGAAAAGAACAAATAAAAACGAAGTAAATATGGATTTATATATAAATAAACAACTATGGGCAATGAAGGTCTGTAGCATTATTTCTTTTAACTTTAAATCTCATTAAGAGTGTATTTACTTCCTCCCACCATGGTAAAATGTGGCACAAGGCCGGAAGGTGGGGAGACTAGGCCAACGTTGATGCACTCAGGCCCCATAAAATTTGTCTGAGCAGCCCCGTTGGCATTTCCTCGATGAGGGCGCTTCAAGCAATTAACTATAAACTAATTATTACTTCCCAAAGTGAGAAGAAGGCAAAGCCTGGGAGAGTGGATCTCCGAGAGATAAACAGAACAAATACAACATCCCAACAGAAAAAAGCTACCGTTGTCACAATGACCCAGTCTCTGTTAGACTGAGTGTCGAGGACTGATCATCAACTGGTATGATTGGTATAAGAAAGACAACGGCTTGTTAAAAGTACATTTGTGCATATTTTGGACTATACCATGTTAAAAATGTACGATTTTTGTATAAATTCAAATTTCATTCGAAATTTCTTTTTGATAAAGTAAATCTTATTTTCATAAATATGGATTTGTATAAGTGAACACAAAAAACTTTAATTATATCTTTCAAAATTGAAAAATAGTTGAATTTGAATAATCTTTTCAAAATGAACTCGAAATTAAACATGAACTATTTAATAACTTTTAGCTATTAATCATTTTGTTCAATTACTTTCTTATATATATAAAACTAGCACTCATACAGAACAAAATGATAAAATAAAATTAAAAACTCATCACAAATGTAATGCACAATGATTACTGTTTAAGTGTTTAAGAATAGTATGTAAGCTATATTTTAGGTACATAGTGTATTATTGATTTAAAATTATCCTAACCATTTTTATGTTAACATGAGTGTGTAAATATATGCATAATTTTGCATTCATTAATCTATTATTATACTAAATGTGAGTTCATCAACATTTCCCTGAGGCTTTTTTTCCTGTATATTTTAATAACAAAAATACATGCTAAAATTACCAAATGTTGTGCATAAACGTTTCAAAATCTTATATATAAAGTAGAGCCACTCTATTTTATTTATTTATTTTTTTTTTTTACTTAAGTTCGCCCCTAACAAGGCACAATGCCACTGAGATCTAGGGGGCTACTGTGAATTAGGGGAATCCTATATGGGGAGTTTTGCAGCGAGATGCTTGTTCACATTACATTTAAATGTCTGCATGTTGGTACAGTTAGGAAAACAGGAAGCAGGAAAGGAATTCCAAAGGCAAGCAATACGAGGAAAGAGGCTATTAGAGTAGAAACCTCTCCAGCATTTGGTACCTCAACAGTGAAGAGGGGGAATCTTGCTGACTGACGGGTTGATCAGAGGTATTTACGTAGAGGGGGCACCAGTGCAGCACATTCGTTGGAGCGCATTCCATTAAAGTACTTGTAAAACAAGCACATAGATGCAACATTGCGACGATGGGACAGAGGCTGGAGCATGTTTGATAGTGAGGGGCCTGTTAACAGTTTTAACATTAATAGCTTTTTTGTGCTTATTTATATTAAGATACATGCAAAATATGGCAGTTCAAAATAAAATAACAGAAAAACTTATGGATATACTTACTTATCAGTTAAAAATATTAGTGTACACCAAAAATTATGGAAAATTATCGAGTAGAATTTTAGTAATAAATAAAATTCATTTCTTTGTCATTTTGGATTATACGTTGAATCGACGCCATGAAGAACATAGTGTCACGATCCACAAGAAGTTTTGATTTTGTAGGAAGGAATATATCGATGGTAAAAATCAGCAAACTGACTGACTTTATTATATACAAAAAGAGAGATAGATGATGTGTCTAAGTTGTATAACGGCTGCCCATCACAAACTGAACTTGATATACTGTTTATCGGCTGTTAAATCTATGCATTTTTGTAACTCTTGGAAATGTATGATTTGTTGACTGATTTC
Organism: Sepiola atlantica; assembly: GCA_963556195.1. Lineage (NCBI taxonomy): Eukaryota > Metazoa > Mollusca > Cephalopoda > Sepiida > Sepiolidae > Sepiola > Sepiola atlantica. Next base: position 116,779,469 of record OY744523.1, on the reverse strand, counting down.
TTTTTTAGATTTCTTTTCATAGAAGATTTATCTAAACAACAAAATAATGTTATACATAAACAAAGAATATTTCAAAATCACTTATCATAATCTTTTTTTTATTATCATTAAACAGATAAAAAGAAAGATGATTTGGTTTCTATAGACAATTATGATAATCACTTTTTCAGTCTTTATCTTTTGATTCAATTTTGTTTTTTGCTCGGTTATTTAGTGAACTATTTTTAGTATCTGTTTGGAGTATTTATTCTGGTTATCTCCCTTGAAACACACTCTCTAAAGAATGAAATTGTGGGTGAACTATCATGTTGTCATCGTAATAAACGGACGTGTCACACTATTCTCTCCATTTGTCTTCTATCTTATTAAACTTTTGCAATATATAAAACTAACAAGCAAATTTGGCTAAAGAAATTGAAATAGCATGAACTACTGTTTTAACTATTTTAAAAATAATTAATGTTGAAAAACAAAATTCTCAATAAAATTCAATTCTGACTTTTTTACAGTATACTCATAAATTCATAATTCAAATGTAATTTATGATATAATACAGACTTTCAGCTGAAGTAAATTTGATGGGTGAGAATCTCCTTTTAGATCGAAATTTTCTCTGAACAATGAGAGTAAAGTGTTAGCAGTTAAAGATTTCTGCTGACTGACTGGAAATCTTGCCTCCAGTAAAATACCTCAAATATTAGATCTCTTGGCCTGTTAAGTATCGAGTGATCCCTGGTGGTTTACCTGGTGCTACCAGATCAGGTTGTCTGAAGATACCGGCTTCCTGATAAAAAATGCACCAAACATTGATGCTATTGTTTTTTTCCTTTCCCTTTGCAAAACTCAATCATGTTCTGCAAAGTCAAAAACAAAAATAACACATTTTTCTTCTACAAAACAACCAAACCAAACACCATGAATAAATATTTGAAAATGTGGGGAACTTGAAGCTTAGAAACTTTTACCAAAATCACAGGATTCGGCATTAAATAACCCGAAAAGGGTTGATATGCCGTAAAACAAAACAAGCAAACAACCTGGTGGTTTGGAGACAGGGTAGGTTAAGGGTGTTGATGAATTATTATTAATGCAGAATCAAATGGTCCCGCAAAACGGTTAATCCCGCAAGGTTCTGGAACATCTGTAGTTAACCTGTACTACTAAAACTCTGTGCTTCTCCAGATTAGGACCCGAGCTAACTTTGATCTAATCGTCAGGGTTAGGAGTCAAATTTAGTTTGGGTCCTAATCTGAAGAAGTACCTTAAACTTTGATCCTGCTTGCTTGTCACCATGCACAGTTTTCATTTCTACATGAATGTTTTAGATGGTTGCAGGAAGGGCAAATGATAATATTATAAATAGTAGGTGGAGACAAGAAAGAGAAACAAAGAAGAGTAAATAAAAAACGAATGATTATTATCAAGAAAGAAATATATATATATAATTATTTTTAAATGGATGACATCACAAGATGAGCTTTAAATTTTTTAAAGTTTACAAAAGCTACTATTCATCCATTTTCAAATAAATATTTTCTTGTAAAAAAACAAACATGATTATCAAACAATGCTATATTTTTGCTAGTCTGGGAGGATGGTGTCATGATGAACGAACATATCCTACCTCATGACTGAGAAGATGGTATCTTGACGAACGAACATATATTACACTACCCTCCTAAAGGAGAAGGTAGTGCTTGGGAGAATGGTCTTGTGACAACAGAACAAATACTATACTACCCTCCCAAAGAAGGGGAGGTAATTCCTGGGAGGATGGTATCATAACGAACGAACAGATATTACACTACCATCACCACTGAATTGAGCATTGAATAATAGTACAATTAATAGAATAGTATAGTTTCACCTTCAGACGGATAACAAATCTCCATTAATAATAGATTTTAAAAAATCTAGTCCATCCGTGACTTGTTGAGTCAGTATTTGTTTATATATATATATATATATATATATATATATATATATAAATTATTATTATTTATTAATGGAGATTTGATATCTGTTTGTCTGAAGCTGAAACTGTACTATTAAGGTGACTTTGTGTTGCTTGTGATCACTACAAAGTAATGATTGATAAAATAGATCAATTTTTATTAAAAAATCAGACCACTCGTGCCCAGTTGGGTTAGTATTTTTTATGTTTTTTTAAAAAATAAAAATTGTCCTATTTTATCAATCATTACTTTGTAGTGATCGACAAGCAATACAAAGTCACCTTGTTTTATTTATCCAACAACATTCTTTCATATGTTTTATGTTTCTGTAATCATCTACATTTTTTCATACTCTTCCCACACACACCCTTTCCCATCTGCCTCTTTTCTCATTTTTTTTTTTAACTTCATCTTTTGTTGGCTGAAAACCGTTCTTTTTCAATTAGATGATAAACTTGCCGTTTACTTAATGAGAAGATTAAAGATGGCTGCTGATTAGCGAAATCTGTTCTTCTTCGACATCTGTGCGTTTCTTGTTTGCTCTAAAAATACGTTCATTAATATTTCTAATCAAGGTAATCAGTGTATGGGGTTAATGAAATGAACTTTTCTTGATGAACAGAAGTCTTTTTCATAATTTCCATTTAACTCTACCATTTGCAACTATAAACATTTACATATCTCTGTTGTGGGTGAGCATGTGGTAACACAATTTTGTTTAAATAAAATAGAAAGCCTAGTTGATTTAGACATTTTGTTTTTACTCTTAATTTAATAGTTAAGCTGACAAGATTGCAACCAGACTGAAAGTCTTTATTTCTGTCCGTCCTCTCTTTTCATCTCTTATTCTCTCCCCCCCCTCTCTCTCTCTCATTCTTTCCCCTCTCTCTCATTCTTTCCCCTCTCTCTCTCATTCTTTCCCCTCTCTCTCTCATTCTTTCCCCTCTCTCTCTCATTCTTTCCCCTCTCTCTCTCATTCTTTCCCCTCTCTCTCTCATTCTTTCCCCTCTCTCTCTCTCTTTCATTCTTTCCCCTCTCTCTCTCTCTCATTCTTTCCCCTCTCTCTCTCATTCTTTCCCCTCTCTCTCTCATTCTTTCCCCTCTCTCTCTCATTCTTTCCCCTCTCTCTCTCATTCTTTCCCCTCTCTCTCTCATTCTTTCCCCCCTCTCTCTCTCTCATTCTTTCCCCCCTCTCACTCTCTCATTCTTTCCCCCCTCTCACTCTCTCATTCTTTCCCCCCTCTCACTCTCTCATTCTTTCCCCCCTCTCACTCTCTCATTCTTTCCCCCCTCTCACTCTCTCATTCTTTCCCCCCTCTCACTCTCTCATTCTTTCCCCCCTCTCACTCTCTCATTCTTTCCCCCCTCTCACTCTCTCATTCTTTCCACTCTCTCATTCTTTCCCCTCTCTCACTCTCTCATTCTTTCCCCTCTCTCACTCTCTCATTCTTTCCCCTCTCTCACTCTCTCATTCTTTCTCCTCTCTCACTCTCTCATTCTTTCCCCTCTCTCACTCTCTCATTCTTTCCCCTCTCTCTCTCTCATTCGTTCACCTCTCTCTCTCTCATTCGTTCACCTCTCTCTCTCTCATTTTCCCCCCTCTCTCTCTCTCTCATTCTTTCCCCTCTCTCTCTCTCTCTCTCATTCTTTCCCCTCTCTCTCTCTCATTCTTTCCCCTCTCTCTCTCTCATTCTTTCCCCTCTCTCTCTCTCATTCTTTCCCCCCTCTCTCTCTCTCATTCTTCCCCCCTCTCTCTCTCTCATTCTTTCCCCTCTCTCTCTCATTCTTTCCCCTCTCTCTCTCATTCTTTCCCCTCTCTCTCTCATTCTTTCCCCTCTCCTCATTCTTTCCCCTCTCTCTCTCTCATTCTTTCCCCCTCTCTCTCTCATTCTTTACCCTCTCTCTCTCTCATTCTTTACCCTCTCTCTCTCTCATTCTTTACCCTCTCTCTCTCATTCTTTCCTCTCTCTCTCTCATTCTTTCCTCTCTCTCTCTCATTCTTTCCTCTCTCTCTCTCATTCTTTCCTCTCTCTCTCTCATTCTTTCCTCTCTCTCTCTCATTCTTCCTCTCTCTCTCTCTCATTCTTTCCTCTCTCTCTCTCATTCTTTCCTCTCTCTCTCTCATTCTTTCCCCTCTCTCTCTCTCATTCTTTCCCCTCTCTCTCTCTCATTCTTTCCTCTCTCTCTCTCATTCTTTCCCCTCTCTCTCTCTCATTCTTTCCCCTCTCTCTCTCATTCTTTCCTCTCTCTCTCTCTCTCTCATTCTTTCCTCTCTCTCTCATTCTTTCCTCTCTCTCTCTCATTCTTTTCTCTCTCTCTCTCTCATTCTTTGCTCTCTCTCTCTCTCATTCTTTCCTCTCTCTCTCTCTCTCATTCTTTCCTCTCCCTCTCTCTCTCATTCTTTCCTCTCTTTATCTCTCATTTATTCCTCTCTCTCTCTCTCTCATTCTTTCTTCTCTCTCTCTCTCTCATTCTTTCTTCTCTCTCTCTCTCTCATTCTTTCTTCTCTCTCTCTCTCTCATTCTTCTTCTCTCTCTCTCTCATTCTTTCTTCTCTCTCTCTCATTCTTTCTTCTCTCTCTCTCTCCCATTCTTTCTTCTCTCTCTCTCTCTCCCATTCTTTCTTCTCTCTCTCTCTCTCTCATTCTTTCCTCTCTCTCTCTCATTCTTTCCTCTCTCTCTCCTATTCTTTCCTCTCTCTCTCCCATTCTTTCCCCTCTCTCTCCATTCTTTCCCCTCTCTCCCATTCTTTCCCCTCTCTCCCATTCTTTCCCCTCTCTCTCTCATTCTTTCCCCCCTCTCTCTCTCATTCTTTCCCCCTCTCTCTCTCATTCTTTCTCCCTCTCTCTCTCATTCTTTCTCCCCTCTCTCTCTCATTCTTTATCCCCTCTCTCTCATTCTTTCCCCCCTCTCTCTCTCTCATTCTTTCCCCCCTCTCTCTCATTCTTTTCCCTCTCTCTCTCTCTCTCTCTCTCTCTCTCTCTCATTCTTTTCCCCTCTCTCTCTCTCTCTCATTCTTTCCCCTCTCTCTCTCTCTCTCATTCTTTCTCCTCTCTCTCTCTCTCATTCTTTCCCCTCCCTCCCATTATTTCCCCTCCCTCTCATTATTTCCCCTCCCTCTCATTATTTCCTCTCTCTCTCATTATTTCCTCTCCCTCTCATTCTTTCCTCTCTCTCTTATTCTTTCCCCTCTCTCTCTTACTCTTTCCCTCTCTCTCTTATTCTTTCCTCTCTCTCTTATTCTCACTCTTATTCTCTCCCTCTTATCCCCTCTCTCTCTTACCCCCCTTTCTCTCTCTTACCCCCCTTTCTCTCTCTTACCCCCCTCTCTCTCTCTTACCCCCCTTCTCTCTCTTACCCCCCTCTCTCTCTCTTACCCCCCTCTCTCTCTTACCCCCTCTCTCTCTCTTACCCCCCTCTCTCTCTCTTACCCCCCTCTCTCTCTCTTACCCCCCTCTCTCTCTCTTATCTCTCCTCTCTCTCTCTTATCCCCTCTCTCTCTTATCCCCTCTCTCTCTCTTATCCCCTCTCTGTCTTATCCCCTCTCTCTCTTATCTCCTCTCTCTCTCTTATCCCCTCTCTCTCTCTTATCCCCTCTCTCTCTTATCCCCTCTCTCTCTCTTATCCCCGCTCTCTTTTATCCCCTCTCTCTCTTATCCCCTCTCTCTTATCCCCTCTCTCTCTCTCTTATCCCCTCTCTCTCTTATCCCCTCTCTCTCTCTCTCATATCCCCTCTCTCTCTCTCTCATATCCCCTCTCTCTCTCTCTCTTATCCCCTCTCTCTCTCTCTCTCTCTTATCCCCTCTCTCTCTCTCTCTCTCTTATCCCCTCTCTCTCTCTCCATCTCTTATCCCCTCTCTCTCTCTCTCTTATCCCCTCTCTCTCTCTCTCTTATCCCCTCTCTCTCTCTCTCTCTCTTATCCCGTCTCTCTCTGATCCCCTCTCTCTCTCTATCTTATCCCCTCTTTCTCTCTTATCCTCTCTCTCTCTCTTATCCCCTCTCTCTCTCTTATCCCCTCTCTCTCTCTCTTATCCCCTCTCTCTCTCTCTTATCCCCTCTCTCTCTCTCTTATCCCTTCTCTCTCTCTTATCCCCTCTCTCTCTCTCTTATCCCCTCTCTCTCTTATCCCCTCTCTCTCTCTCTTATCCCCTCTCTCTTATCCCCTCTCTCTCTCTTAACCTCTCTCTCTCTTATCCTCTCTCTCATATCCTCTCTCTCATATCCTCTCTCTCATATCCTCTCTCTCATATCCTCTCTCTCATATCCTCTCTCTCATATCCTCTCTCTCATATCCTCTCTCTCATATCCTCTCTCTCATATCCTCTCTCTCATATCCTCTCTCTCATATCCTCTCTCTCTTATATCCTCTCTCTCTTATATTCTCTCTCTTATATCCTCTCTCTCTTATATTCTCTCTCTTATCCTCTCTCTCTCTCTCATCCTCTCTCTCTCTCTCTTATCCTCTCTCTCTCTCTCATCCTCTCTCTCTCTCATCCTCTCTCTCTCTCATCCTCTCTCTCTCTCATCCTCTCTCTCTCTTTATCCTCTCTCTCTCTCTTATCCCCTCTCTCTCTTATCCCCTCTCTCTCTTATCCCCTCTCTCTCTTATCCCCTCTCTCTCTTATCCCCTCTCCTTCTCTTATCCCTTCTCTCTCTCTTATCCC
>OY744523.1:116725025-116772650 GCA_963556195.1 Sepiola atlantica | reverse complement strand
CCTGTATATATATATATATATATATATATATATATATATATAATGTATATTATACATATTCTGAAACTACATTAGCTAGGGTAGTTAAATAATTCTACAACATGATCGTAAAGTATGTGTTCACACTTTACATCCATTTAAAAGGAAATATGTTTTATTCTATTTTTAATTTTATTTATAACTTGAAAATTATAGAAATTAAAAAAATAATAGAAATGTTAAAAACTGGTTTGCGTTCTCATTAATTCCTGAGAAACACAATTGTGTTAAAGACTATAAATTTATTAAAATTTATTTTAATAAATATCACTTTACTTATACCTCCTCCCACCTAATCAATGATGAATACATCCTTTGGCCCCCACATCCAAAATTGAATATCAGCTGTAAAAAAAGGTTGTTATTGGCTGGGTGCTCAGGTACATTCGGGTTCCTGATTAAATCCCGAGCAACGCTGGAGTCTTTCTGCTAGTATATATATATTTTGTTTTCATTTTACTTCAGTAAATAAGTTCACAGAAGTCAAGTGTTAGCCCCTTTCTGGGGCTAACACTTGATTTATATATAATATACAAAGATATCCGAGTGTTCAATCAAGATCCTCCTTTCAAACGTTGAGTTAATAAAGAAGTGAAGAACGTTAATTTTCCTCTCCTCAATTGACCAGTTAACTATGTTATAGTATATCTTTCTTTTGGTCTCTTGGTCTTACCGGATTTCAGGACAAGAATTCATCTGGTTTGGTGGAGTATCCAGCTAAGTGCTGTTACTTGAAGTAACATCACTAGGAAAAGGTGCACTATTCCTCGTATGAACCAGTGTATAGCCGTGTCGAGGGGATCTTATTTAGGCTTCGAATACTGTTATTTTGAACGAATAGGCTATATTGCCGGTCCCGGCAAAATAACGATTTCTGCGTTATTTTGCCGTGACCGGCAATATAACGATTCCTGCGTTATTTTGCCGGTTCATGTATATTTAACTAAATTGTTAAACATACAGTGACGCCCGGCACAATAATGAGTCTTACGTTATTTTGGCGGCTCGTGTTTATTTAACTATAAATTACTTTTTTTTTATTATTTAAATTATTTTTTTTGTATTATTTAAAACTTTATCAAACGAAATTTTATTTATAATTTAAAACTTTGCCTGATGGTTTTTATTTTGGTTTTTTTTATTTAAAACTTTGCCTGATTGATTTTTTTTGTTTGTTTTTAATTAATCTTTACCTGATTGATTTTTTGTATAATTTAAAACTTTATTAAGCGACAATATATTTTAAAATAACGATAAAATTAATTTTTACTTCCGGTTGATTCGATTAGGAGTGAACTCTTCAAAATTACGACTTATTTTATGATTACATTGAAAGAACATTTTAAAATAGAAACTGTTTAAATCCAGTGATTTTCTGTATATTTTAACATTATCGAAGTTTTTCTTCATAAAGAAAATGAGAATTTTACATTAAAATCTTTCCTTTGTAAAGCACACTTTTAACAAGTAAATGTTACCAAAGGCAACGTAAATTATTCTTCTACCTGTATAAGTTTATTTGTTTATTTGATTATTTATTTTTATAAAAAAAAATCATTTATCAAAATAAATAATAAAATAAACAAATAAACTTATACAGGTAGATAGAATAATAATTTATGTTGCCTTTGGTAACATTTATTTGTTGCTTATTTTTTTCTTTATATATAACTTATATATAACTTAAGGAAAATTTCAATTACTTAAATCGAGAGCAGACTTAGTAATGTTGGGAAAATTCATCAACATTAATTCTATTATGAAAAGTAAGCAGATATTTCTTTAACCGACACAATAGGGCAGGTCGATTTTTTTTTTATTTCTTTAACCGACACAACTGATGATGAAAACAAATTGTTTTTAAATATTTGCCCTTATTTATTTAATTACCTTTTCTTTCGCAAGGCCATAACAATTAGGTTTTTAAAAATAATGAACCGGCATAATAACGATCCCTTTACATTAGTAAATAATTATTGTGCCGGGCATCACTGTATGTTTAACAATTTAGTTAAATATACATGAACCGGCAAAATAACGATTCCTGCGTTATTTTGCCGGGACCGGCAATATAGCCTCTTCCTATTTTGAATAGTTGGTCAGAGTTAGTTTGTAGGGTGAAGTATCCTCATGTCAGGTTGTCCTGACAAACCCTTGTACAGAGAGACCGAAGACACTCGAGGATGGTGTCTATTAGGTAATCCAAACTCTCAAATATACATATATATATATATATTATATATATATTATATATATATATTATATATATGTGTGTATGTGTTTATATTACTAATGAAGATTTGGTATCTGTCTGTCTGAAGCCGAACTATACAATTACTTCTACTAATGCTCAACTAGTGTACGATCTTTCAATGCACAATTAAGGGGGTGGGGGTAGTATAGTATCTGTTCTTTCGGAGGTGGAATTGGTTTATTGCTGGTCGCCTGAGGCGTCCATACCAGAGAAGGCTGACAGATCCGTTCTCAATTATCTTCATAACCTTCCATAGTGCCTTTTAAGGGGAGCTGGTTTTCCCACCACATGACTAGCTGACTTCATGTCTAACCTTGCTGCAGTGTGACATGGGTTTATGAAAAATACTTTTCACTCTCATCATTTGCTATTTCTGTGCGTTTGTTTTTCTTTTGTCTACAATCACACAGAAAACAAAAAAGGAAGCATTTACATATCTACTCTGTTTATTGGAGCAATTAGGTTGTTCAGTTTTACCAGAGACAAATGTGAATACAGTTCTTTGCTTATAAAATGAGATTCGTCTACTGAATAGTCATTCCCTGTTTGGTTATCCTAATTAGGGGATTTCTTTTCATAAACATTTTTTTTGATAACTTTAACAATGTTTGTAGTATCCAAACTATCTGTAAAGTTGTTGAATACTTAAAATAAGAGCTCTTTTTAAGAAAATGTTATTGAAGATGACGCCTCTTTTTAAATAATTTAGCTAATATATAAAATTATCTTGTCAGATTCTTGACCTTTGTCACCGATAGCTTAAAAGCTAAAAAAAAAAAAATCAATATTTTACTCTGATCCGTCAGTTTGTCTTGCTGGTCGGTGTAGCATGTTGCTAAGAACAGAAAATTGTTGTCCACTTTATTGACTTCAAAAAAGTTCTTTATCCTGTTCAGATTCTTTTTTTTTTTTAGGAGGGGGGGGAGGCAGTAAACTCTTAAACCATGTAGACCTAGTTACTTTCCTTGCTTTGTAAAAAATATTTTTCAACAGCGTTTTCCTTAAATAAACATGTTTCAATGATTTCATAATCAAACAAAGTTTCAGCGAGAGAGAGAGAGAGATTAATACTGGCGTCTCCATGTTCACAATTGTAAACACAACACAACCTAACTTTGATAGGAAGGGAAATCAATGCTACTTATCTTGATATAGAAAAATTTAGGAGACGTTTGAAAGAGTAAACACTTAAAAGATTTTAAAATTGTAATACTTTGGTACAAAAATTCAATATTTCACAGGACATCAGAAAGATTTTAAAATAATAATAATTTGGCAAACAAAAATGGCATAGTTTAACAAGAAAAGCGATTAAAAAATGAAAGTAAAAAATATCCCGGGCAATGCTGGGTAGGGACATCTAATTAAAAACAAAATAAAGTAAGATTTATTACTAACTCGTATATAAACCCCACACATAGCTCTGCACCATGGGGATCGTTAGCAACCGCACACACAGGTGTATGATATCCTGGTCGCCACATTTCTCTCTGCGTCTCTTCCTCTCTCAGGAGCTGGGAGGATGGGCGCCTTACTCTCTTGCCCCTAAAATAAAATGGGATTTCTTTCTGGCTCGTGGTATTATCACAAAAACAATCGCTTTCTCATTCTCGCCGTAATTAACGATGACAGGCCTAAATGATTATCTGCCCAGTGAGAGCAGACCTCCGGTATCGCCACCCCAAGGCGTATTACTCGCTCAAACAACCATATGTCTTTTAACATTTATTAGAATTAACGCTAAGATCATGGATTTTGCTAAATCTTTAACTTCACATCTGGACCGCTTCTTCCTGTTGTAGCGGTGATCGGTATTGACTAGCAAACACGACTCTGCCAGACAGGCCGGCGCCTTTTTCCGTTGTTTGAATAAGCTCGTTTCCACGTCTAATATATACTAGTTTTATATCTCCACTTCGTCTCTACGCAGGGCCTAGCATCATCACCAAGATGCATACTAGCGCGTAACCAGGGTACCCGATCTCCATGGGGCCCCGGACACTTTGTCACAGTATATGGATGCAATGTAAAATATGCTGAAAGTTTATTATATTACAGTAACTACACAATAAATGAAATACTTTAAAATCCTCAACAATTTTTAAATTTATAAAAAAAAAAAACATTAAATTATGCATCCGCAGATAAAAAGACAAAGACACCATATAAATATAATATTGATTCAAGAAAATCAAGCACTCGGATTGAATAATGATTACCATCATTTCATTCCTTGTAAAATTTACCCTAAATAAAAATGTTTAATCTTGTTGCAGGGCTTTGTTATAAACGAAATAGAATAAACTGTTGTCGTTGCTGTTTATAGATATGTGGCGTGAATGAAGAACTTATTTTATTATGCACCCCTCTCCCCCCATACAAACTTAATACCAGCATTAGTATCCGCATACGATTTTACTTGGAAATTTGTTTGATCTTGGTATATGGCTTCTTTTTTCCATTGCATCCCTGAACATTAATAAGCATCCGTAATATAGTAAAATGTAGGAATGTGCGGGTGGAAGATGTCTGTGTGATGCAGGGAGGTTCGTTTATGCGAATAATGAATGAGTCTGGATTTAACAAATGACAGTCGAGTTGTGACAGGTCATGTCAAATCTGCTAACATTTGGGAACAAACGAGGTTGAATTTCATTGGTTGAACTGTTAGGTCAACTGACGAATGAAATACATCTTAAAAGAGTGAAGATTTGATCATGAGAAGAAGAGTATACGTCGTTCAAGATGTGTAATTTGAAAGCATAGTTTTTGGAATAAAATGTTACAATTGTTAAATTTTCAACAAAGGTTATTTTACAGCTTTTCAACTGAAACAACTACAATCTTTTATGTGACCAGACAAACAACCATTGTATTTTGTAATATTTGGATTATTTGGACTACTGTTCTTATCTTGGTTGTTATTTTTACGTTTCGGCTCATGTAACCGATCTTCTTCAGTTACAATATCTTTTCGAACTTGTTGAAATCTATACAGAATTTCAAACTTAACCTAGTTCGAAATTCCATGTAAGTATGGAAGACATATATCCAATCTGTTGATAATGTTGCTGAAAAAATGGTTGAATCATTCTACCACTCCAGAAAGTACCTGACTCCTGATGCAATCATCTACCTACGTAAGAGTCATATACATCTTAAGATGGATTACTGCTGCCACATCTGGGGAGGTGCCACTCAAAGCACTTTTTCTTGTCTTGACATAGTACACAATTTAGTGAGGGGTCATCTCTTCTCTTCTTTACAGTCCCTTTCTCATAGAAGAGATGTCTTTCTCTACTCTATTATTTCCATGGAAGGTGCTCGACTGAGCTCCAATCTCTGGTTCCTCCTTGTAAAACATTCACAGTAAGAACTTATCTTTTTACCCCAATGGAAAAAAAACAAAAAACTTTTCTTTCTTCCTCTATGCCTAGCATCAGGTAGAATTTCCATCAACAGTGTTTCTTTCCAAGGGCTTCCCGTCTGTGGAACACATCACCACGGGACTGGTTCTCTGCAGACTACAAGATTGTCGTCTTCAAATCAAATGTCAACAAGTACTTGTTCTAAACTGTCTTCATAAGTAATCAAATTTTATTAATTCCATTCATAATTTTCAATCCTCTCATAATATTCATCATTCAACTAATAATCCATCCATATTAACCCTTATACTCGAGTGGCTTTTCGCCTTGATAAATGGTGACTCATTAGTCTAAAAATAAAGGTTCTCAAGTTAAAAAAAAAATAATGCAACTGAAGAAGGTCGGGGTTACATCAGGCAAAATCTTGAGGATATTAGTTTGAATAATACAAATTATCACTCCTCATCTTAAAAATTTTGAAACAAATTACTTAATAAGTCCACACCTTTAAGACAAAATTCGACTTTATTCATCAACATAGTTTCCTTTTAGGGTGATACAATTATTCCAATGTTTCTCTAACAATCCAATGCCTTCTTTGTAGAATGATTTGTCTTTGGCCTCAAAATATAAATATGCCTCAGTTTCAAATATTACTTCTTCATTGGAGCCAAATCTCCCTTCCTTGGAGCATTCTTTTGAGGTTTGCAGCCAGCTAATAATCGCTGGGGCCAAATTTGGAGACTAGGATGGGCGTGGAAGCAATCAGAAGTACAATTCATGTAGTTTTGCCATCGTTGTGATCGACTTGTGACACAATGCATTGTCTTGGTGAAAGAGCACTTTTTCTTCATTTGGCGATTTCTTCCTTCAAACACACCAATGATGCTATATAATATTTGCTATTGATGATTGTTCCTTTCTTAAAGTAATCAATAAACAAATTACTTTGCGCATCCTGAAATGCGTAGGCCAAAACCTTGCCTTCTGATGTTTGCATCTTTGGTCGCTTTGGACGGCTTTCACCTGCTGCTGTCCACTCAGATGAATGCCGATTTGACTCAGCAATGAAGTAGTGGATCCATGTTTCATCCATTGTCACATATTGATTCAAAAACTCCTTTTTATTGCATTAAAACAGTTGCAAACAATGCTCTGAATTGTCAAGTTGTTTTTGATCAACTGTGACAAAACACGGCACACTGTTTAAACAAAACTTTCTTATTGACAAATGTCCATGCAAAATGATGAATACATTGTCTTTTGGTAACATCCTCCTCTGCTATCTCACACAATTTCAGTTTACAATTGGACAAAACGAATTTGTGGACTTTTTTTTATGTTTTCCAGGAAAACTGCAGATTTTGAGTGACTTCAGCATGCTGAAGTCACTCGAATTCAAAGAAGTAACAATATAGCCATTTGTTCTTATCTCGACAAAAACATGTGACTTTCTCTAGACTAGTTTATAATTAAAGATATGATTTAAAATCTTTTTGTTGTCATCTGTTGTCCTTGTTAAGAAACTTGATGGACAAAAACAGAAACTAATTTGAGTGTTTTTTTCTCTTTGTTCTTTTGCTAAAAACTAAAGCATAAGTGTTGCCTGAAAATGTGAAATGGTCGAACAATGGACAATTTGTGTAATTATATATGTTCTCCTCTATTAAGACATCAATCTGACATATTTAATATGGCATTTGTTGTTTTGTTGCACAAGTGAAAAAGTAAGAAATGCTGCATCCTTTCATTAAGGAATTGGGTGATAGGGGGTGGGGTGTAGAGCAAGAGTTGTTTGTTTTATCAGATGCGTGTTTTGCTTCAGGTGTGTCCTGAATATTTTAATGGTGTCGTCTTAAAAATAAATCTATAGCTAAACAAAATATCTTCAGTAAACAAAAGTAGATTTGTTAATAACTTTGTGCATTGCTTTTCAATGATAAGCCTTTTTGATCCTAATGTGTGATAATATTATGATTGTGAGGGCAAAATTGTGTAACATGACCTCTATCCCCTCATACACAATGGAAGCCGTCTAGACCAGCGTTTCTTAACCATTTTACCCTTGTGTAACTCTTTAAATAAATTATATCTCAAAGAACCCCTGCGCAAAAACAAAATTATATACCATATCTTTCTCATTTTATTTTCATTGTAGTTCTTGTGGTAAATATCATGGTATATATTTTTAAATAACTTGTTTAAGGAAAGATTAATATTTATTTGTCAAATTTTTTGATAATGCTTAATTAAATTCATACTGCTCGTTTATAATACTTCATCAGGAAGTTTTCATTCGCACAAAAAGATTCTAAACTCAAACGTAAAAAATAATCATAAGTAATATGATATATAATACCTATAATAAATGTAAACAGAACGAAAACAGATAATTGCTGCATCAGTTTATTATTATTTATCCTTTACTGATAATGTTGAAAAGACATGAATAGAGTAAATATAAGACAAAATGTCCTGTGCACCAATAAAAGGCTACGAAAATGTTACTTGTAGAGCCATTTGATGAAGTGAAACAGACTTCTCTAATATGAAGTTTGTGCCCGTCTTTTACTCCACAAATATTTAATTCAAGGTCAAACTATCTATGTTAGAATATCACAATAGTTAAGAAGATATTGTGCATATTTAGTAATATATAAAATTAAATAAAAAGTCACAAGTGTATTAGCTTTTCTCACTTGTTCTTGCAGAACCCATAGGATCCTTTTGTGAAACCTTAGGTTTCCATAGAACTCAGTTTGAGAAACACTGTTCTAGGCTATTCTTCGAATAAAGACAATAGATCCTAAATTATTTGAAATATCTCTCTCTCTCCCTCTCTCATTGTCTCTCTCTCCCCCCCTCTCTTTGTCTCTCTCCCCCTCCCCCTCTCTTTGTCTCTCTCCCCCTCCCTCTCTCTTTGTCTCTCTCCCCCTCCCTCTCTCTTTGTCTCTCTCCCCCTCCCTCTCTCTTTGTCTCTCTCCCCCTCTCTTTGTCTCTCTCCCCCTCCCTCTCTCTTTGTCTCTCTCCCCCTCCCTCTCTCTTTGTCTCTCTCCCCCTCCCTCTCTCTTTGTCTCTCTCCCCCTCCCTCTCCTTTTGTCTCCCCCCCCCTCCCTCTCCTTTTGTCTCTCCCTCCCTCTCTCTTTGTCTCTCTCTCCCTCCCTCTCTCTTTGTCTCTCTCTCCCTCCCTCTCTCTTTGTCTCTCTCTCCCTCCCTCTCTCTTTGTCTCTCTCTCCCTCCCTCTCTCTTTGTCTCTCTCTCCCTCCCACTCTCTTTGTCTCTCTCTCCCTCCCACTCTCTTTGTCTCTCTCTCCCTCCCACTCTCTTTGTCTTTTTCTCCCTCTCTCTCTGTCTTTTTCTCTCTCTCTCTCTCTCTCTGTCTTTTTCTCTCTCTCTCTCTCTCTCTGTCTTTTTCTCTCTCTCTGTCTTTTTTTCTCTCTCTCTCTCTGTCTTTTTTCTCTCTCTCTCTCTGTCTTTTTCTCTCTCTCTGTCTTTTTCTCTCTCTCTCTGTCTTTTTCTCTCTCTCTCTGTCTTTTTCTCTCTCTCTCTCTGTCTTTTTCTCTCTCTGTCTTTTTCTCTCTCTCTCTCTCTGTCTTTTTCTCTCTCTCTCTCTCTGTCTTTCTCTCTCTCTCTCTCTCTCTCTCTGTCTTTTTCTCTCTCTCTCTCTGTCTTTTTCTCTCTCTCTCTCTGTCTTTTTCTCTCTCTCTCTCTCTCTGTCTTTTTCTCTCTCTCTCTGTCTTTTTTTTTTCTCTCTCTCTCTCTCTCTCTGTCTTTTTCTCTCTCTCTCTCTCTGTCTTTTTTTCTCTCTCTCTCTCTGGCTTTTTTTTCTCTCTCTCTCTGTCTTTTTTTCTCTCTCTCTCTCTCTCTCTCTGTCTTTTTCTCTCTCTCTCTCTCTGTCTTTTTTTCTCTCTCTCTCTCTCTGTCTTTTTTTCTCTCTCTCTCTCTGTCTTTTTTTCTCTCTCTCTCTCTGTCTTTTTTTCTCTCTCTCTCTCTGTCTTTTTTTCTCTCTCTCTGTCTTTTTTTCTCTCTCTCTGTCTTTTTCTCTCTCTCTTTTTCTCTCACTGTCTCTCTCTCACACACACACACACACCAATTTTTAAACCCTTTTTGTTCTAACTCAAGAAAGACATAAGATGTCAAATGTAGAGTTTTTTGAAGATCATGCTGGGGCTAGAGTTATCTCCCTTGGAGATAATTGGCTTTGATGCTGAGGGTGCTACGGTTGCGTGATTGGATACTCTCATGTCCTCACATGATCGCAAATTAAAATATAGAGACCGTTCCTTTTATTGGCATGATCTTCAAACTGGACATGTTTTTAGCATGACTTCAAACACCAAACGAACTTTGTGTGTAAATCCTTCTAGTAGCAATTCACCAGTTAATGTGTGTGTAAGTATATTTCTATTTCCATGCATTCGCACATTATTCTTTGTCTCATCAATAATTCATGCATTCAGTGTTGCGTTAGGACAAATATTTTCTCTAATCAATTTGTCCATATTATTTTTGTTATTCATACGTTCATGTATTTTTCATATCATTAAAATGGTTTTATGTCTGGTCGGCATCACTAATATAACGGCAGCGTCTTTAATAAATGCGAAATGATTGTTCGTTTTTATCTTCCTTTTCCACACGAACATAGTTGCCACGTGCAAAGAGAAGGAAATGTTCAGAACACATGTGCAACTAAATAGAAAATGTATAACCTTAAATATATGTTTAATCATGTGAACTCTCATTTTTTTAAAAATTATTTTTTAAGTACAAAAAGCCAGCTGCAAAAGTCTGCTTAAATTAATTACTGTTTTCTGTTTTAAAACGGTTGGATGCCTCCCAAAAAGAAGAATTAATGCTTAAGCATATTTTAACTAAAGATGGTTGGAGATGGGAAACCTTTGAATACTGCATAGAATGTCTGATTCTTTCTTGTCCCATTGTTTGGCAGTTGCCATTTTCTAAAAACAGACAACAAAAAAAAAGCTTTGGTGAGAGATGCTATGTTATATAGTTTTCACCTCACAATCATAATGTTATCACACATTAGGATCAAAAAGGCTTATCATTGAAAAGCAATGCACACATTTACTTAGAATCTGATTTGTTTACAAAAAATATTTTGTATAGTTAAAGAATTAGGTTTTAAGACAACTTCAACATTAAATATCAAATGGGGATTGGGGGCAAAATTAGATGCCTGCCATCACTCCCTAATGTGCCAAATTTTGATCCTCATTGGGTGTCCCTCTCTAGTTGTCTCTATTAATTGCTTCTCCATGAAGGTAGAATTAGACACAAGGTAAGTTTTTAATGTGGAGAAATTTCTGCTACTCAAAAATGAGCACTCTGGATTGGGGAAAAATTAAAATTGGGTCAGTCGAAAAGGATTTCTCCTTCACTGACCGACGATAGAAAAATAAAGTGTATTATAAAACAGATAGACTTTACTCTTAGCCAAAAGGCAAAGGGGATTGTTTGTCACTTTATGCCGTAAATTGAGTTCAGTAAATATTCTACAGAATAATGGCAAGTTCCTCAACCATTGCTGAAATAATAGGAAAAAGAATTCTAATCTTGTGATAGACATGATGGAATGGTCTGTGATGTTCAACATGGCTTTCCACATTTTCCACATAAAAAAAATGGCGGTGGCAGTGATTCTAGTTATCCCCCCTCATGATTGGTCACTGAACACTGTTAATGTTAAACTAGCAGGACTATCCAGCATTGCCCGGGCCATGGATAACAAAATGGAAGAGTTAAAAGTGTGTAACATCCGATTAACCCCTTTCTCTCTACCTCTCCCTCCAATTATCCTCTCTCTACCTCTCCCTCCAATTATCCTCTCTCTCTCCCTCTCCCTCCAATTATCCTCTCTCTCTCTCCCTCTCCCTCCAATTATCCTCTCTCTCTCTCCCTCTCCCTCCAATTATCCTCTTCTCTCTCTCCTCTCCTTCCAATTATCATCTCTCTCTCTCCCTCTCCTTCCAATTATCATCTCTCTCTCTCCCTCTCCTTCCAATTATCATCTCTCTCTCTCCTTCTCCCTCCAATTATCCTCTCTCTCTCTCTCTCCCTCTCCCTCCAATTATCCTCTCTCTCTCCCTCTCCCTCCAATTATCCTCTCTCTCTCCCTCTCCCTCCAATTATCCTCTCTCTCTCCCTCTCCCTCCAATTATCCTCTCTCTCTCCCTCAATTATCCTCTCTCTCCCTCCAATTATCCTCTCTCTCTCCCTCCAATTATCCTCTCTCTCTCCTCCTCCAATTATCCTCTCTCTCTCCCTCAATATCCTCTCTCTCTCCCTCTAATTATTCTCTCTCTCCCTCTCCCCTCCAATTATTCTCTCTCTCCCTCTCCCTCCAATTATTCTCTCTCTCCCCCTCCTCTCCCTCCAATTATCCTCTCTCTCTCCCTCCAATTATCCTCTCTCTCTCCCTCCAATTATCCTCTCTCTCCCCCCTCCTCTCCCTCCAATTATCCTCTCTCTCCCCCCTCCTCTCCCTCCAATTATCCTCTCTCTCCCTCCCTCTCCCTCCAATTATCCTCTCTCTCTCTCCCTCCAATTATCCTCTCTCCCTCTCTCCCCCAAATTATCCTCTCTCCCTCTTCCTCTAATTATCCTCTCTCCCTCTCCCTCCAATTATCCTCTCTCCCTCTCCCTCCAATTATCCTCTCTCTCTCTCCCTCTCCCTCCAATTATCCTCTCTCTCTCTCCCTCCAATTATCCTCTCTCTCTCTCCCTCCCTCCAATTATCCTCTCTCTCTCTCCCTCCAATTATCCTCTCTCTCTCTCCCTCCAATTATCCTCTCTCTCTCTCCCTCCAATTATCCTCTCTCTCTCTCCCGCCAATTAGCCCCTCTCTCTCTACCTCTCCCTCCAATTACCCTCTCTCTCTACCTCTCCCTCTACCTCTCCCTCCAATAACCCTCTCTCTCTCTACCTCTCTCTCTCTCTACCTCTCTCCCTCCAATTACCCTCTTTCTTTTCCTCTCTCTCTCTACCTCTCCCTACAATTACCCTCTCTCTCTCTCTCTCTACCTCTCCCTACAATTACCCTCTCTCTCTACCTCTCCCTCCAATTACCCTCTCTCTCTCTCTACCTTTCCCTCCACCTCTCTCTACCTTTCCCTCCACCTCTCTCTACCTTTCCCTCAACCTCTCCCTACCTTTCCCTCCACCTCTCTCTCTCTCTCTACCTTTCCCTCCACCTCTCTCCCTCTCTCTACCTTTCCCTCCACCTCTCTCCCATCTCTCTACTTTTCCCTACACCTCTCTCCCATCTCTCTACCTTTCCCTCCACCTCTCTCCCTCTCTCTACCTTTCCCTCCACCTCTCTCCCTCTCTCTACCTTTCCCTCCACCTCTCTCCCTCTCTCTACCTTTCCCTCCACCTCTCTCCCTCTCTCTACCTTTCCCTCCACCTCTCTCCCTCTCTCTACCTTTCCCTCCACCTCTCTCCCTCTCTCTACCTTTCCCTCCACCTCTCTCCCTCTCTCTACCTTTCCCTCCACCTCTCTCCGTCCACCTCTCTCTCTCTCCGTCCACCTCTCTCTATCTCCGTCCACCTCTCTCTCTCGTCGTCCACCTCTCTCTCTCGTCGTCCACCTCTCTCTCTCGTCGTCCACCTCTCTCTCTCGTCGTCCACCTCTCTCTCTCGTCGTCCACCTCTCTCTCTCGTCGTCCACCTCTCTCTCTCGTCGTCCACCTCTCTCTCTCGTCGTCCACCTCTCTCTCTCTCGTCGTCCACCTCTCTCTCTCTCTCCGCCCACCTCTCTCTCTCTCCGTCCACCTCTCTCTCTCTCCCTCTCCGTCCACCTCTCTCCCTCTCCGTCCACCTCTCTCCCTCTCCGTCCACCTCTCTCCCTCCACCTCTCTCCCTCTCCCTCCACCTCTCTCCCTCCAATTCTCTCCCTCTCCCTCCAATTCTCTCCCTCTCCCGCCACCTCTCTCCCTCTCCCTCCACCTCTCTCCCTCCACCTCTCTCCCTCTCCCTCCACCCCTCTCCCTCCACCTCTCTCCCTCCACCTCTCTCCCTCCACCTCTCTCCCTCCACCTCTCTCCCTCCACCTCTCTCCCTCCACCTCTCTCCCTCCACCTCTCTCCCCCCACCTCTCTCCCCCCACCCTCTCTCCCCCCACCTCTCCTCCCTCCCCCTCTCCTCCCTCCACATCTCTCCCTCCCCCCCTCTCCTTCCACCTCTCTCCCTCCCCCTCTACCTTTCCCTCCCTCTCTACCTTTCCCTCTACTTTTCCCTCTACCTCTCTACTTTTCCCTCTACCTCTCTACCTTTCCCTCTACCTCTCTACCTCTCTACCTTTCCCTCTACCTCTCTACCTCCTCCTACCTTTCCCTCTACCTCTCTACCTTTCCCTCTACCTCTCTACCTTTCCCTCTACCTCTCTACCTTTCCTTCTACCTCTCTACCTTTCCCTCCATTTCTCTACCTTTCCCTCTACCTCTCTCCGTCTCTCTACCTTTCCCTCCACCTCTCTCTCTATCTCTACCTTTCCCTCCAATTACTCTCTCTCTCTCTTTCTCTCTCTCCGACTGCCTCCCCGTCTTTCTAATTCTATCTCCGACTGTCTCCCTGTCTTTCTAATTCTATCTCTGACTGTCTCCCCGTCTTTCTAATTCTATCTCCGACTGCCTCCCTGTCTTTCTAATTCTATCTCCGACTGCCTCCCCGTCTTTCTAATTCTAGCTCCGACTGCCTCCCCGTCTTTCTAATTCTCTCTCTGACTGCCTCCCCGTCTTTCTAATTCTATCTCTGACTGCCTCCCCGTCTTTCTAATTCTATCTCTGACTGCCTCCCCGTCTTTCTAATTCTATCTCTGACTGCCTCCCCGTCTTTCTAATTCTATCTCTGACTGCCTCCCCGTCTTTCTAATTCTCTCTCTGACTGCCTCCCCGTCTTTCTAATTCTATCTCTGACTGCCTCCCCGTCTTTCTAATTCTATCTCTGACTGCCTCCCCGTCTTTCTAATTCTATCTCCGACTGCCTTCCCCTCTTTCTAATTCTCTCTCCGACTGCCTTCCCCTCTTTCTAATTCTCTCTCCGACTGCCTTCCCCTCTTTCTAATTCTCTCTCCGACTGCCTCCCCGTCTTTCTAATTCTATCTCCGACTGCCTTCCCCTCTTTCTAATTCTCTCTCCGACTGCCTTCCCCTCTTTCTAATTCTCTCTCCGACTGCCTTCCCCTCTTTCTAATTCTCTCTCCGACTGCCTTCCCCTCTTTCTAATTCTCTCTCCGACTGCCTCCCCGTCTTTCTAATTCTATCTCCGACTGCCTTCCCCTCTTTCTAATTCTCTCTCCGACTGCCTTCCCCTCTTTCTAATTCTCTCTCCGACTGCCTCCCCGTCTTTCTAATTCTATCTCCGACTGCCTTCCCCTCTTTCTAATTCTCTCTCCGACTGCCTTCCCCTCTTTCTAATTCTCTCTCCGACTGCCTCTCCCCTCTTTCTAATTCTCTCTCCGACTGCCTTCCCCTCTTTCTAATTCTCTCTCCGACTGCCTTCCCCTCTTTCTAATTCTCTCTCCGACTGCCTCCCCGTCTTTCTAATTCTATCTCCGACTGCCTTCCCCTCTTTCTAATTCTCTCTCCGACTGCCTTCCCCTCTTTCTAATTCTCTCTCCGACTGCCTTCCCCTCTTTCTAATTCTCTCTCCGACTGCCTTCCCCTCTTTCTAATTCTCTCTCCGACTGCCTTCCCCTCTTTCTAATTCTCTCTCCGACTGCCTTCCCCTCTTTCTAATTCTCTCTCCGACTGCCTCCCCGTCTTTCTAATTCTATCTCCGACTGCCTTCCCCTCTTTCTAATTCTCTCTCCGACTGCCTTCCCCTCTTTCTAATTCTCTCTCCGACTGCCTTCCCCTCTTTCTAATTCTCTCTCCGACTGCCTCCCCGTCTTTCTAATTCTCTCTCCGACTGCCTTCCCCTCTTTCTAATTCTCTCTCCGACTGCCTTCCCCTCTTTCTAATTCTCTCTCCGACTGCCTTCCCCTCTTTCTAATTCTCTCTCCGACTGCCTTCCCCTCTTTCTAATTCTCTCTCCGACTGCCTTCCCCTCTTTCTAATTCTCTCTCCGACTGCCTCCCCGTCTTTCTAATTCTCTCTCCGACTGCCTTCCCCTCTTTCTAATTCTCTCTCCGACTGCCTTCCCCTCTTTCTAATTCTCTCTCCGACTGCCTTCCCCTCTTTCTAATTCTCTCTCCGACTGCCTTCCCCTCTTTCTAATTCTCTCTCCGACTGCCTTCCCCTCTTTCTAATTCTCTCTCCGACTGCCTTCCCCTCTTTCTAATTCTCTCTCCGACTGCCTCCCCGTCTTTCTAATTCTATCTCCGACTGCCTTCCCCTCTTTCTAATTCTCTCTCCGACTGCCTTCCCCTCTTTCTAATTCTCTCTCCGACTGCCTTCCCCTCTTTCTAATTCTCTCTCCGACTGCCTTCCCCTCTTTCTAATTCTCTCTCCGACTGCCTCCCCGTCTTTCTAATTCTCTCTCCGACTGCCTTCCCCTCTTTCTAATTCTCTCTCCGACTGCCTTCCCCTCTTTCTAATTCTCTCTCCGACTGCCTTCCCCTCTTTCTAATTCTCTCTCCGACTGCCTTCCCCTCTTTCTAATTCTCTCTCCGACTGCCTTCCCCTCTTTCTAATTCTCTCTCCGACTGCCTCCCCCTCTTTCTAATTCTCTCTCCGACTGCCTCCCCCTCTTTCTAATTCTCTCTCCGACTGCCTCCCCCTCTTTCTAATTCTCTCTCCGACTGCCTCCCCCTCTTTCTAACTCTCTTTTCGACTGCCCCCCTCTCTCTTTTCGACTGCCTATCTCTCTACGACTGCCCATCTCTCTACCTCTCTCCGACTACTTCTCTCTGATAACTTGTTCAATATAATAGAAAGAAAAAGAAAGTTGACTGACTACTGTTTGACCTCATTTCAGTGTTTTTGAAACAACTACCAGTAATGATGGAAAAAGGGCAATGAATATTGCATTTTTTTTTTACTATAACCAGGTCGGAGTCACACTGAATCTGATGCTGTAATGCTGTAAATGTATCTTGTGCAGTTTTTGACTTTTAGCTATACACACGCACATGCACAGAATTGCAATTTTTTTTATATATAATAGAAGACAACTATTAAAGTTAGGATGTTAAACTTTTTAACAAGTACTTGCTAATAATGTGATGTGGGTGTATTGCTCAAACTTTATTAGCCATTGAAGAGATGAGCTGTTTTGGCAAAACCTTTTTATCAGCAGTGTCTTTGTAACAATTAGTTCTGTGTGCATTCTACATTGATCGGTAGGATTAGAGCAAGTGTAGTTTGACACCTTTTTATATACAGCTTCAGACAGTACCGGACTACTGATGCAATCTTCTATCTACATAAGAGTCAGATACATCCTAAGATGGATTACTGCTGCCACATCTGGGGAGGTGCCACTCTGAGCACTCTCTGTTGTCTCGACAGAGTTCAAAATCAACTCTGAAATCTAGTGAGGGATGATCTCTTCTGTTGCTTACACTCCCTTTTTCACAAAATAGACTTTGCTAGTCCCTCTCTACTTTATCGTTATTTTCAGGGAAGGTGCTCGGCTGAGCTCCAATCTCTGGTTCTTCACCATAAGACAGTCACAGCTAGAATTCATCTAATTACCAAAATGGAAAAAAAACTTTCCAATGAACTTTCCTTTCTTCCTTAATGAGCCTAGCATCAGGAGGAATTTCCGTGGATACAGCTTCTTTGTAAGGGCTTCCCATCTGTGAAACACATTACTGTGGGACTGATTTCCTGCAGACGACAACATAGTCATCTTCAAATCCAATGTAAACAAGTATTTGTTGTGAACCATCTCATTAGTAATCAAAGTTAGTTCATTGTGTTGATTAATTTTCTGCTGACAATCGTTTCATCCCATTAACTCTTATCCTCGAGTGACTGTTGGCCTTGATAAGTGGTGACCAAAAAGTTTTAAAAAATTTAAAAAAAAAAAAAAAGATACCCTTTTGAAATTACTACAATTATTGTAGCTGTCAATATTTTTTTTTTCTTGATGTGCCATTTGTAAGATAACATCAACTGAAGATTGTATCTGACCCGTGTGTAAATGATGTCAAGAGACTTTTTAAAGGGTGAATGAAAAGAAAACAAAAAATCAAATTGAAGACTAATGATTTTTATTTTTTAGGGAACATTTTGTTTTCGTTGTTGAAGGTCGATGGAATCGATGTGTCGATTGACAAATTGATGAGCACGGCAGGTATTGTAACTGACGTGTATCCATGAGGGGAAACGTACATAACAAATCAATGGACTCCAAACAAACAAAAAGACTTGTTTGGTGGCTGACAACAATAACTAACCAAACTGGGCAGAGTTATTTTTTCTTTCCTGTCTGAAGAGACAAACGTAAACATTCTGGTTGGGCCTATTTAAAAACTAATTACATACACCTTCGGCATAACAGATTGTTTGCTTTCTATATCCAAATTATTCTGAGAGAAACATCAACTGAGTAGTCAGCCTTTATTCAATACTAGCCGGGTTACCCGGATTCTTTCCACTTCTCTGAATGGAGAAAATGATTTTGACGTCGAAAGTTGTCTAATGATTCTTCCTCTTTAATACCAGTCAAGAATACATTCTCGACAATCAGTCTGACAGAGACTGGTCGTTTCGACGGCCTTTATCTATCGGACTATGTCTTGGGTAGTCCTAGGCGGTTCACCTTCTCAGGCCCTGCCTTCCCTCTTTGGTAAGGGGTTGGTTTATTGCCAATTTCCTGATGTGCCTCTACCGGGGAATGCTGACGAGACTGCCCAGGCTATTTTTAGAGGCCAGCCTGGCTCCTCCACCAGAAGCGCTGGCTTTTTCGCCCACCTTCCTGGCCTTGTGTCACATCATACTTACGTGGGAAGTATGTAAATATTGGAGGGTTGGGGGTGTATGTTTGAATTTAATTCTAAACTATTCTAAAATCAAAATCATTTATTATGTATTTAAAGAGGGGGAAAAGGAATTTTTTTTTTTTTATCTTTCATGCAATATAAAAGAAAAATCTATGTGAATCACTTAACAAATGTTAATTAAGAGGGTAAATCCCAGAGAAAAGAAAAACATTAATTAATTTAACCTTTGTTTGGTTAGCCACAAAACATGAGAAAAGACACACACACACACACACACAAAAAAAAGAAGTAAAATAGAAAAATAATAAATATTTTGTTAAATGCGATTTTTGAAAGGTAAATGTTATTGCTGCGAGGACACTTTGGTGATTGTCTCATCAGTAAAAGGTGTGATCCTTAATGGACTTAACCTCCCAGATTTTTATCTTTTTTGAGTTCTCTCAAATATAATGTCTATCAAAACAATCCTCAGACTATTCCTGAACGTTTTTTTTTTTAATCAATAAAACTTTTTCAATGAATACATAATTTAACATTTGACAAAATATGAATATTAGATTTAAATTTAAAAGTTCCTAAAACTCTTTTTAAACCACTAAATTTTAAAAGCCTATATTTGGAGCATTATGAAGTTTCATTGGATGTCCTACTGACTTGGCAGGCCGAGTGCAGGCTCAAGGTGTTCCCTGAAATAATGGTGATGGAAAGGCACTTGTAGAGCCAAGTCAATTCATGATGGTCCCTGGTGTGACTCGTCATTAATAAATCAAGGCTGTTGAAGTCCTGCGTGACGGGGGCCAATCGCTCCACTCGTCTCCATAGCGACTGGTTGCAATATGTATCTGTTGAGAAGACAGGCGTATTTTGTTTGCTTGCAATCCTCTGCTGACACTACTACATTTCCAGGGTCTGCTGCTGATTCCATTACTGACAAGGGTGCAAAAGTGTTGACACAAGTCGCATACCATATTATCAATTTGCCGTTTGAAAATGGAAACATTGTAAGGCCATCAGGGTGTTTGCTATCCCCTTTGTTGAGGCCAACTGGTTTGAGGATCGATAGGAAGTCTACTATGTCTAGAGTCCATTGGATAATATTGTTGAGAGCACTGTGTCTAGAGAACCTGCTAGAGCTTCTTCTCCTGAACTGAAGAGGGCTATCACAGACCAAATCACAACAATGCCAAAAGTGTGTCAGTTATTGACAATTTTATGTCATATCCTGGTGTGCTTATAATAAAATAAAGACTGTTGGGAATTAATGACGGAAACTTGGTGTACAGGTCAGGTATAGACTGAAGTTTATTTGTACCAAATATGGTTGAATTGCAGAAGGGATTGTGAATTTTATTAACGATTCTATGGCTGAATTTCTTTTTTGAAGGAGGAGGCACCCTATATTATCGACGTTATGCTGTGTGTATAGAAAGTTTTTTTATAGAATATTTGTGACCGTGTCTTTATTTGTGGACCTTAACATAAAAGCCATATTCTTGAACTTGTATCCTACTATTCCTATTATGTAGTCTTCTTTCGAAAATGGTCTACAAATGTCTGTGAGTTACTTCTCTTGGTTCGTGCATTTTTGCAATTTTCACTGGATTATTTTTGTCTTTGTATTTAGGCTTGTGTATAGTAATTGTTGTCTGATTGTGCCCTCGGCTTATTAGGCCACTATACCGAGGTTGAATTCATTTGCCAATCACAATGTTTTTTTGTTTTTTTTTGTATGTCTTTGTTCCACATAACATCATTCCATTTATTTTTATTGCAATTCGTTTTTCATTTGCCAAAACGATTCTGTTCGTTTGTTACACCAATCCTTTGTTTTAATGGATTGTTTGATAGCTTTTATCGTTGGATCTTTGTTAGATTCTTCCTTTATCTCTGACAATGTAATGGCTTTGAAAATACTATGGGCGACAATATGGTTAATAAATCTGCCAGTTTCGTTTTTTTTAAACTGTTTTGCTGTTGCCTTGACAGGATACCAGCAGGGTAATCTGTCTCTTTTTATATATGTTGTACGGTGGATTATTGGCTGGCTAGATTATAAGGATTCATGTTAGTTTTCATGCTGAGAGTTTTTTGAAGGGTTGAAAATTGTCGTTAATGCCTGCTCTGTTATGATCATAAATTTTCTTGCATCATTCTCATATTTGGTTTAAGTGTCTGTTTTACATGCTGGCATGTGCTGGACAACTTTTAGAAATTTACTCCAAAAGTAACCTATCTCTGGACACGTCTTTATCTATCCTTCTTTCTCTCAAATCCATCCTTATCACTTCCTTCCATGTTTTTATGTCAGCTGATCCTGTTACCTCAACTGTTCTACATCTACTAACCCAAGCACTTTCATCCATTCTTTCAATGTGACCAAATCAACAAAGTCTCTTGTTTTACTTATATTGTCCAGATTTAATTTTCCTCTGAGGTCATTAGATCTAAGCCTGTCTTTAAGACTCCACATTACACATCTATCGTATCATTCTCATATCATTTCTCTCAATGCAACACATATCCTCAATCCTCACTAGCCAGGTTTCATTTCCATACATCACACTGCACACTAAAAGGACAAATAAAATTTCTCACATGCCCCCTTCCCCCATACTACAACTGATAATTCCCTTTTTAGTTGACACTGCCCTTCTGTCTTTGTTAAAGTTCTTAAAGGTGAGTCTGTCTTGATGCTTTTGACACAGGATAGTTCTTAATCCCAATGAACTCACATAAAAAAAACAACCATGTTCTTAATAGTGGATTGTCTTTCAGTTATTTGAAACACTGTTCTTCCTCGTCTGTCTATTGTGTTTTTGTGTTCGCTAATTTCTTCAATAGTTCACGTGGTTACTGCCAGATTTTCTTTCTTTTTTTTTGTAATAAAACAGGTTCATTTTCTTCATTTTCCTTGTTTAGCAATAGGGGACCAAATCACTCCTAGGAAAAGGTTGTCAAAACAAAATAGTCCCTTAGTTTATAATGTTTAAAAAAGAAAAGATCATTGCATAGTGTATAATAGCAACAGAATGATCTGTTAAAAAGTGTATAAGAGTCAAAATTGTAAAGAAAGTTAGCATATTCAACGTCTGAGCTCATGGATTGTGGTCACTGTAAGAATCCATACGCATAGAGAAATATTTAGGATTACTTTTATACAGATGTATAAGTATGCCATCTCCTCGACGACTGACAACCCTCAAAATGTTATGTGCCGTGGTTTTTCTTCTTCTCCATCTTCTTATTCTGGTTGTGTCGATTATAGTATAAGATGAGACTTGTTGAACACTGGGGGAGTGGGGTTATGTGTATGTATGTGTCACTACTTCTGAGCTAAATCAGCTCAGACGTAACTGAGATCCCACGAATCAATCTGCTTGTCGAGATAACGCACTGCCAATCTTTTTGGCCCATCTCTTGTATTCTCCTCAAACCCCTCTGCTCGGCATTCTCCTCAAACATCCCCAACTCGTCTGCTCACAAGAGCCAATGTCCCCCAAATATATCTACTTTCTTTTTGAAATCCAATACATCCAGGGTTTTCTCACACTCAGCTTTCTTCAACCGGAACTAAATATTTCCTTCCAAATTCTCTATTTTGACCCTTCCCCCCCCACCGGGTTATTAATGACTAACTGTCTATGGTGTTGCTTTGTCTGTAGAACACAATGGGCCTATTCGTATTGTTATTTACTTCCATATTACTTTCGTATTCTCATTGACTTTCTGTATTACTTTCGTATCGTCATTGACTTCTGTATTACTTTCGTATCGTCATTGACGTCTGTATTACTTTCGTATTGTCATTGATGTCTGTATTACTTTCATATTGTCATTGACGTCTGTATTACTTTCGTATTGTCATTGACTTCTGTATTACTTTCGTATTGTCATTGACTTCTGTATTACTTTCGTATTGTCATTGACTTCTGTATTACTTTCGTATTGTCATTGACTTCTGTATTACTTTCGTATTGTCATTGACTTCTGTATTACTTTCGTATTGTCATTGACTTCTGTATTACTTTCGTATTGTCATTGACTTCTGTATTACTTTCGTATTGTCATTGACTTCTGTATTACTTTCGTATTGTCATTGACTTCTGTATTACTTTCGTATTGTCATTGACTTCTCTATTACTTTCGTATTGTCATTGACTTCTGTATTACTTTCGTATTGTCATTGACTTCTGTATTACTTTCGTATTGTCATTGACTTCTGTATTACTTTCGTATTGTCATTGACTTCTGTATTACTTTCGTATTGTCATTGACTTCTGTATTACTTTCGTATTGTCATTGACTTCTGTATTACTTTCGTATTGTCATTGACTTCTGTATTACTTTCGTATTGTCATTGACTTCTGTATTACTTTCGTATTGTCATTGACTTCTGTATTACTTTCGTATTGTCATTGACTTCTCTATTACTTTCGTATTGTCATTGACTTCTGTATTACTTTCGTATTGTCATTGACTTCTGTATTACTTTCGTAGTGTCATTGACTTCTGTATTACTTTCGTAGTGTCATTGACTTCTGTATTACTTTCGTAGTGTCATTGACTTCTGTATTACTTTCGTAGTGTCATTGACTTCTGTATTACTTTCGTAGTGTCATTGACTTCTGTATTACTTTCGTAGTGTCATTGACTTCTGTATTACTTTCGTAGTGTCATTGACTTCTGTATTACTTTCGTAGTGTCATTGACTTCTGTATTACTTTCGTAGTGTCATTGACTTTTGTATTACTTTCGTATTGTCAATGACTTTCAAGCTAATATTATCTGGTGGTCCCAGCTGTTGGGGAGTGGGAGCAGTCTATAGTATCACGCAGATTCTCTATGAACAGTGTCACTCAAGCTGAATATATTTGTGGTCTGGTATAATAAACCTAATTGCTTAACTCTATTGTGCCAACGGGTTTTGACAAATGTCATATCTAGATGATATTCAGGTATTAACGTAACTCTAAAGCAATTTGTCCATTCTTTCATGCATTTAAGAGGGCTAAACTTTTACAATTCATTAATCGTAACAAGTTGTCGTATAAATTTTGTTTCAGGATCTTTAAAATTTCTCATTACTTTGATTTTCAATTCTATCTAATACGTGTTATTTTAACTACTGTTCTCATCTTCTCACAACGTTTCAGCCGATGTAACCTCTGACTTCAGATGTGTCGTGTCGAACTCTGGAAATCTGTATGGAATTTCGAATTGAACTCTTTATTTAATCCATGGTTGTTAACTGCTTTTATTCCATCAGCCATGACCAGGTAGAAGTCTTAAGTAATTCTTAATTATATTCTTAGTATCGCTTGTACTGAGTATTGAACCGTCAGCCTCCAGAAGACTGTCACTTAGAACTGATTATCACTTAGCACTTTATCCGTTGTGCCACGGGTTCATCTGATTGTTTCGTTTGATATCATAAAACTATGAAATTCTGATTTGTTTACATGAAAATCACTTTCATGTTATGTAATTGTTAAGTTGTATTGTATTATTTTCCATAGTAACTTGACTAGATTGTATTTATAGTCTTCGATATTTTTACCACAAATCAGAATATTGTCTCTTCTTGCAATTAAAGTATCTTGTTTTTTTTTTTGCTGGGGGGGTTCTAATGAGTCACCACTTTTCAAGGTCAAAAGCTATTTGAGTATAAGGATTCATGAGATGGATAGATTGTCAGTGGAATGATGAAAAATATTATGATCAGATTGAAAATGATGAATGAAATGAACAAAATTCTATTACTTAGGAAGACGATTTATGACAAGTATTTGTTGATATTGGATTTGAAGACGACCATGTTGTAGTCTGCAGGGAAGGAGTCATGTAGTAATTTATTCCACAGATGGGAAGTTCTTAGAAAGAAACCCTATTCATGTAAATTCCGAGGTACACAGAAATAAAAAGTTCTTTGCAGTTGTGGTAATAAGACAAGTTTTTGCTGTGGGCTTCTTATTAGTAGACATCGGGGATTGAAGTTGAGCACCTTCAATAGAAATAACTGTAGAGCATAAAAAGACTAGCAATGTCTCTTCTGTGAGAAAGGGGCTGTAGAGAGAACAGATGAGATCATCCTCCACTAGATTTCGAAATCGATTTTGTATTCTGTCAAGGCAAAAAAGAGTTCTCGTAATGTTTGTTCCCTCTTTTCATCTGCTGAGGTTAATACCACGACTATTACCTTATGCATGTAGATATCGGAGTCACATCAGAATGTGATATTTAAGTGACAACTCTATTTGGTGATAATATAATATTTTTTTGTTTTTACCGCTTTTTAAGGCCCAAAAGCCACTCAAGGATAAGGGGTAATGAGTTTGTCAGGTGGACGGTGAGACAACACCTTGAGGATTGGTGCCGATTGTTGAAACTGGGCAGAATTTGATTAAGAGGACAGCTCAACAAGAATTTAACACTGGAATTGAAAACGTCCATGTTGTAGTCAGCTGGGAAGCAGCCTTGTGGTATGTGTTCCACAGACGGGTAGTTCTTGGAAAGAAACTTTGCGCATGGAAGTTTGGTTTTGTTCTAGGTACACAGATAAAGAAAGGAAAATTTGTAGTGGTTGTAGCTAGACGAGTTTTTGTTGTGAATGTTTTAGAGGGGGAACCATCGATTGGAGCTCAATCGAGCACCTATTTGGGGAAATTTTGTTGTTCCATTTACTTTACGAAGTAATTTCTCATTGGATTATTTGTAATCTTACTACCACATTGTTTGCTGCTTTTTGTAATTATGTGCATAAATTATCTCCATCTTTTGTTGCTTTTAGTAATGATAAAATTCATTTTAATGGTCTTTCCACTCGTTCAATAATATTTGTATTGAGTATTTTAAAATTTCTCTTTTCAACTGTTTTTCAAAAGCGAAATGATATTCTTCATGATGGTTTTCCTATCGGCTGAACTTTTAAATTTTTAATCTTTCTCGTCCTGGGAATGTTAACTATTGTCCTTCGTCGAACGTCGACGTTTATACATTATTTTGATTATTCGGTATACTATTCTCATCTGGGTTGTTATTTTTACATTTCGACCGATGTAACCTCCGGCCTTCTTCAGGTGTATCTTTCTGAACTTGAGAATATTTCTGTCGAACTCTGGAACCTATACAGAATTTCAAACTGAACTGTTTATTTAATCCATGAGGGGAGAATGTTCTTGTTCTGTCAGCCATGACTGGTTAAGAGTGTTAATTATTATATTCTTAGTTATCATCGCCTGTAGTAAGACTTGAACCTGCAAGCTTAGAAGACTGTCACTCAGAACTGATTATCAATCAATGCCCTTATCCGTTGCACCAAACAATACAAAGTATCGACCCCCATCTCAACAATTCTGAGACGTGAACTTTCATGTTCAGTGTCATGACTCATAAAAAGCCGTCCGATACTCCACCCGCAACTGGTTTTCCTAACCAACATTTTATCTGCAAGTCTATCTGATCCATTTGTTACTATTGCAAAATATCCCCATTTCAAAATGGAATGTTTCCGTTCGTCTTTGGTTTCATAGTAGAGTTTCAGTAGAATGGTTGGTTTAGTTTTGCAACTTCATCGAACATATCACCATCAAGCAGATTTATATTTGCTCTTAAGTCAGTTAGCATTCTGAGAGGTACTCCATTTATTAGAACTACTTCCATTGCTGCAATGCTGTATCAGTGGTCACTCAAAAAATATAGTGGTCTTTTTCCTTGTTGCTTGTGCATTCTATTGCTATACTTCGATTCAGTTCTGCAGTAATTACATTTTTTTCCCAGATGTTGATCATTTTTTATCGCTGTGTATGTGGTTTGGACTGTTACGACAATAACATTCTTTCTTTTGTTCACACGTTGTACTTTTTCCTTTCTCTTTTCCCATACTTTTCTTTGTCTTTGTTTATATTTTATAATTACTTAACAAACATTTATTTCTTTTTCTTTGTCTCTTTTCTCATTCTTTTCTTTTTCATTTCTTTTTTCTTTGTCTCTTTTCTTTTTCTTTGTATCTTCTTTTTTTTTGTCTCTTTTCTTTTTTGTCCCTCTCCTTTTTTTTTGTCCCTCTCCTTTTTTTTGTCCCTCTCCTTTTTTTTGTCCCTCTCCTTTTTTTTGTCCCTCTCCTTTTTTTTGTCCCTCTCCTTTTTTTGTCCCTCTCCTTTTTTTTTGTCCCTCTCCTTTTTTTGTCCCTCTCCTTTTTTTGTCCCTCTCCTTTTTTTTGTCCCTCTCCTTTTTTTGTCCCTCTCCTTTTTTTTGTCCCTTTTCTTTTTTTTGTCCCTCTCCTTTTGTTTGTCCCTCTCCTTTTGTTTGTCCCTCTCCTTTTGTTTGTCCCTCTCCTTTTGTTTGTCCCTCTCCTTTTTTTTGTCCCTCTCCTTTTTTTTGTCCCTCTCCTTTTTGTTGTCCCTCTCCTTTTTGTTGTCCCTCTCCTTTTTGTTGTCCCTCTCCTTTTTGTTGTCCCTCTCCTTTTTGTTGTCCCTCTCCTTTTTTTTGTCCCTCTCCTTTTTTTTGTCCTTCTCCTTTTTTTGTCCTTCTCCTTTTTTTTTGTCCTTCTCCTTTTTTTGTCCCTCTCCTTTTTTTTGTCCCTCTCCTTTTTTTTTGTCCCTCTCCTTTTTTTGTCCCTCTCCTTTTTTTGTCCTTCTTTTTTTTGTCCCTCTCCTTTTTTTGTCCCTCTCCTTTTTTTTGTCCCTCTCCTTTTTTTTGTCCCTCTCCTTTTTTTTGTCCCTCTCCTTTTTTTTGTCCCTCTCCTTTTTTTGTGCCTCTCCTTTTTTTGTGCCTCTCCTTTTTTTGCCCCTTTCCTTTTTTGCCCCTTTCCTTTTTTTGCCCCTCTCCTTTTTTTGCCCCTTTCCCTTTTTTTGCCCCTTTCCCTTTTTTTGCCCCTTCTTTTTTTTTTGTCCCTTATTTTTCATTTTGTCCCTTATTTTTTATTTTGTCCCTTATTTTTAAAAAATCTTTTTTTTCTTTCTATCATGCTCGTCCGTGTCTGCTTCTTTGTGTGTATAGAACGATGGATGTTTTTTGTACTCTAATGTCAGGTTCCTTTAAATATGTTTGCTGTTTTTCTATTAATGTGCCGTTTTCTGTTAATTGCTTTAGCAGAATGCTTTGATGTGGTTTGTGTACCGAGCGAAATTATATTTTGTCTCTTGTGTATCTGATCGGGTATCATAATTATGGTTAGTCTCTCCTGGTTTTCGTTTCAGAACTCTGAATGCGTGCACTTTAAAAACTTTATTAGTTTTCTCCATGAAGTAGACATCAAGTGATGTTTTGGTTGTCTTATATGTCAGTTCTATTTGACCGACTGAGACTTCCAAAATTCTTTATTTTATTATTCCCTTCAGTTTTATTTGTCTGTAGAATCTTAAAGCAAAAAACGAGGAAATCATCTTCGACGTGTTCAATCCATTCTATCCAAGATTTTTCTTGGTTTGTATCATCAAATTAAAATGAGTGAAATTCCTTGTCATTTTCTTTGTGTGTAATAGAAATTAATTGTACTTGTAGTCCTCGAACCTTTTTTTCTTCTAACAAAATGTGTTTCTTCAAACCCTTTTTTTCCTTTGGAGAAATTGTCCTTTTCAAACTTTTTTTCCTGCTCATACTGTGAATTTTTTTTTTTTATGTGTAGGGGGGGGGGTCTCATGTTACTTTTGTGTTCATAACATATTACTCTATTGTTTGTAAAGTTTTGCTTGATTTCCTTTTTTTTAAAGGCATTCTATGTTGCTCTTTTGCAAAATAGACAACCCCGTTGCCATGTTGGTGTTTTGTCTTCACCTTTGTTAAAGCTCGCTTGAAAGTTCTATGATAACCGTTAGGTTCCTATGCTACCATGGTATACTTAGTTATTCACTGGTAGCATGTATCCTTTGCTATGCATTCTACCCTGTTTATGTAGGATTTTAGGACAATCTCATTTCTTTATCAAGGGTGTATATCAACATACAGTATAGATCCCATACCTCATTAAGTGATTTTTAAGTTTAGTGATGACCACTTTAGGATTAGGGTTGAGGGGATAATCATTTCCCCCAAATTACTTATGTAAAATCTATGGTACAGCGATAATTTATGTAATTGTATGTAAAAAGCTTCACTCCAACGTTAACCTAAGGTCCCTATTTACTTGCCTCTCTACGAGGGAAAACTTAGACACAATGTCGGTTTTTATATGGGGAATATCCAGCTCTCAGAAAAGGAACATTCAAGATGGGACAAAAATAAAAATTGCCCAAGATCGAGGATAGAACTCATACTACACTGTGATCCCAGCCAAAAGGCCAGGAAGTTTGCCTAAGATCTTTCTTGAATTTGATGATTTACTCTCCAATGTACAATATGTCGGGTATCTTAATATGTTATCCCTTATTTCACGATTCATGTTCGGTCGCCTTGTCTGTTAAAGTCTAGAATTCAACAACTGCATCTTTACAGAGGGGTGAGATCTCCCTGAAATAGTATCCTGAGTAAGACATTAAATTCTATCCGGTGGTGAGACCCCAATTTAGGAGCTTGGAGAGTGCGGAGTAACCCTTCAGTTGCCATACTCCAAGGTCCACTTTGACCCAGAGTGGTAGTACTTGGCAAGGTTCCATTTGTGGGTATCGTTTGCCTACCACAACTGCCAAAAAATTTCCTTTCTTCCTCTGTGTGTCTAACATCAAACAGAATTTCCATAAACAGTTTCTTTTTCTGTTGAACATGTTACCACGGGAGTGCTCCCCTACAGACTGCAACATGGTTGTCTTCAATCTTTTCACTCCTCTCACAATATTCTTAATCGTTCAACTGAAAATCTATCTTATTAACCCTTATCCTCAGTGGCTTTTAGCCTTGATAAGTTATGACTCATTAGTAAAAAAAAAAATTAATAAATAAAATCTGTCTTTGATATGCCATGAAACTGCATCCGATGGTATACGCATGAATTTACTTCATGAATAACTATTTAAAGATATTAAGCACTTGAAGTTATAAAGACTTTCTACCAAAACGACTGAGTTCGACAAAGGGTTGATATGCCGTAAAACAAACAATCCCAAAACAAGCAATATGAAAGCCGTCAGTCTATTTGGAATAAAAAGTAAGCATCTGACAAATGAAAAACTACAAACGGTATCAAACTATATAAATATAAGTTAATCGTTTAAAATTACTGCATGAAACGAATTAATTATATGGAATGGAACTGAAAGATAAAATTTTTAAAGATATTAAAGAATTGAAGTCATAAAGCCTTTCTACGAAAACGACTGAATTTGGCAATGGTTGATATGCTGTTAAACAACCAACTAGCAGCATAAGCAATATGAAAGAATTGTTTGAAAATGCTATATCTTTACTAAAAGTAGTGGGTTTATATGGAAGATCTGAGTATCTATTTACCTCCTCTCCAGGAGGTTAGGCACAAGGCCAGTTTTATCTTACTCCCACAAGTAAGATGTGACCCAAGGTCGAGTCGGGAAAGTGGGGTTTTAAAAGCCAGCACCTGAGAAAGTGAGCACTCTAGCCATTAAAAATTGCCTGGGCAGTCTCGTCTGCATTCCCCGGTAGGGGCGCCTCAGGCAGTAAGCAATAAACTTACTCTTCCCCAAAGAGGGGAGGCAAAGCCTGGGAGGGTTGACCTCCTAGAACTGCACAGGACAAACCCATAGACCGGCAGAATCAAGCCCCGAAGGTCAAGACGATACCAGTCTATGGGGTGCAGTATCCATCGGAACAGATACTACACTTTGATCTCAGCCAAAAGACCAAGAGTATATAATACAAGTTAATATTTGACAATTACTGTATGAAACAAAGCACAGGAAAATGTAAACCATGGATAAATATTAAAGAATATTCAAAACAAACCGGTATCGTCCGGGCCTTTGGGTCTGGATTTACGCCGGTCTATTGGGGGTTGCCGGTCCTGTGCAGTTCTAGGAGGTCAACCCTCCCAGGCTTTGCTTCCCCTCTTTGGGGAGGAGTAAGTTTATTGCTTACTGCCTGAGGCGCCCCTACCGGGAAATGCCAACGGGCTGCCCAGGCAATTTTTAAATAGCTGGAGTGCTCACCTCGCGAGCGCTGGCTTATCTAATCCTACTTTCCCGACCTTGTGTCACATCTTACCTTGTATGAGGTAGATAAATAACTTGAAGCATAAAAACCTTTAGCAAAATTACTAGATTCACCATTAAATAGACCGAAAAGGGTTGATATGTCATAAAACAATTAAGCAACCATCATATTGCGCACGTAATATTAAAAGATTGGCATTATAAACACTGAATTAGAGAAAATAATGAAGGATTTTGTGATGACTTCCCAAAGGGCAAGAATGTATTTTTTCTTCTTTTTTTTAATACTGCATTGACTCATTGGAATGACCACACAATTTCAGTCATTTGTTCCTGAAACTAAAATAGATCCTTATTTCCAAGTCCGGCTTACATTTGTTTATCATGCCAATCTTTTAATATTATGTGCGGCAACTGCTGCATTGCCCTATCTTCTTTTATGGTTTTCCATATTTCTAATATTCCGTTCTCTTTAATGGGAATATGATCCACTTCCCTAATCTCATCCTCCATGTTCTGAATACTATTTAAGTATGCTCATGACGTAATATTTGACACGACAGATACAATTATTTTTACCAGAATGAGAGATGAGAAGAATCATATTTCTGAAAACGCAATAACATATTTTTCAGACGTTTCCGACAGTTCACAAAATTTTTCATTATTTTCTCTAATGCAGTTTTTAGCATCAACTTGATGCTACTGATGCCCTTAAAATAGCAGTGTTGGGGCTGGTTTTTCCTAATACTTGGAGTGCCAGATCATGTGACAACAGGGCAATCAATCATTGGTCACAAATATAAAAGTCGTAACTTGAAAATTCACTTCCTCTTTCCTCTTTTTCGGTTTGACCACCAGAGCGACATTGTTTGTCCACTTCTTCTGTCTATCCAGAATAGTTCTGTGAGATGCGGTCAGTCTCCTCTCTATTCAGAACAGTTCTGTTATGCTTTTGAGACCAGATTCTACAAATGTTTAGTAAGTCCACTTTTCATATCTCCATGTATTAGGAATAAGAAGCTTTGACATTAGGCATATTTTTGTGTATTACTTTTAAACACAAAATAAATTGTTATATTTTTATAAATACAGCTTTTTTTTTCATTACTCTTTTGTCTATACCCTTTGTTTCATTAAGAAAGAGCAATTTGGAAATAATCCAGTTTCTCTTGACTAAAGGAATGTTTTTATAATAATTTCTTGTATATCCATGTTTATGATATACCCTGAATTTTGATTAAAAAAAATGTTATATGCTGATTAGGGGAATTATTTATCTATTGGTAATTTTACTAAAATATAATCTTGATAATGAATAAAGCTGAATCTTGGAAACGTGTGTACATATAGAGGACATGTTGAATATTTATTTCCCGAACTCCATTTAAATATTTCAAATTGTACCTTATTAATATATGAAAGCCCTAATTGATATAAACTATTAATTATTGAGCTTAGGTTTAACTGTAGTATTGAAGCATTTCATTAGTATGAAATAATATCTATATTTTTTACAAAAATTATATATGGATGAGTCTCACCCAGGAGAATTCATGTATTATTTTAGTTTATCAACTCAAATTTTTCCTAAAATAATCTTTGTTTATGTGTAAGAAGAATTAAGAAACTGATAAAATTTTAAAAAGGAACACATGGTTTAATATTGGGATCTCACTGCAAATGTAGGATTTGATCCAACTCGTTTTTGCTTAGAATGCGTTTCATGGAAGAAAATGATATGAGAATGATATGATCGTTGTGTGAATGCAAATCTTTAAGATAAGCTTAGATCTGATGGCCTGCAGGAAGATTAAATCTGGACAATATAGGGAAATGTGTGCAGAACAGAACACTCCCATGGTATGGCCACGTTGAAAGAATGTATGAGAGTTCTTGGGTTAGTAGATGTAGAACAGTTGAGGTAGCAGGTTCAGTTCACAGGAGAAGGGCAAGGAAAACATGGGAGTAAGTGATAAGGATGGACTTGAGAGAAAGAGGGATAAATAAAAATCTGGTGAGTTTGTAAGTCAATTTCTAAAAGCTATCCAACACATGCCAGCATGTAAAACGGACATTAAATCGAATATGATGATAATGATCATGATGTTCTGTGTTCTCACTTTAACAGTTTGTTCTCATGTGACGCACCTGCGATGACAATATTTTTTCATCTGGTTAATTGCAATTAGGCCCATTCTTTATTTCTTGCCATATCAAATAAGGAGCGGTATAGATTTTCTTTGACAATAACAAATGTCACTGCATATTTCGTTTATCATTTGCTTGACTGAGCTTCAATCTCTGGTTCCTCGTAAAACATTCACAGCAAGAACTCGTCTCTCTACCACAACTGCAAAGAACCTTCCTTTGTATGCCTCACATCAAATGGAGTTTCCATAGGCAGTTTCTTTTTAAGAACTTCCCATCTGTGGAACATGCAATCATTAGATTGCTTCCCTGCAGGTTACAACATAGTCATCTGCAAATCCAATCTCAAAAAATACTTGTCATAAATGGTCCCCATAAGTAATCAAATTTTCTTCATTCCATTCATAATATTCTTCATCTGAACTGGCAATCTAGCCATCTCATTAACCATTACCTTCAAGTGAATTTTAGCCTTGATAAGTGGTGGCTCATTAGTTAAAAAGAAAAAGAATGGCTTCTTTTATTTCTAACACTGTATTAAGGTTTTATTTGTGAAGTAAAGTTTCTTTGTTTTCATGTGCTGAATATTTAAGATTTACGATAGTTCCAACTATTAAATATAGAATTCCTTTTTCTTTTCATCATTTCACTTCACTTTTCCAACCTAATTCACATTTTTAATTACTATTAAAGGTTTAAATTAAATTAAAGGTTTAATTACTATTTAAAGGTTTTTAAAGGTTTACATTTTTAGCAGCAAAATTACTTCTGTGTTCAATTGCATTTTACACAAGTCTTGCTCAAAATGCAAAATACAAAATTGACATACGATATTGGCTTTTTTATTTAATGGTCCACTTGTTTTAATTGAGTCAACGTTTGTTCATGTAGTGATTTTATTCACTTTATTTCTCAAGACTTGAGATTATTAAGATGCTTTCTTTTGACAATGTTCAAATGTCTATATAGTAAAACAAAGTATCTTTGATGGAGGTGAAAAAAAAAGTGTCTCTTTCAAAAAAAGGTCTGCAATGCGACAGAAAATCAAATACTCGACACAAAGAAACAAAAAATAGAACGGGTCAAATCCTCTCTGATACGAACGATTAATAACCAATACAGCAGTTCATGGGAAATGAATCCTCACAAAAGATTTGACTCAACTTTGATCAGATGGCAAAAGACAAATTGATAGGTGACAGATTCTCGCAAAAGCAAACAAACATTGATTATTTGAAGAACGCTTCCTCACTCTGCAAACTCGGTGAGAAGTGCAAAACAAATTTCCTAACATTCAAACCTCAAAGTTTTTATCATGTCGGTCCAATGACCAAACAATCAGTGCATGTCATCATATTCGGTTCAATGCCCGTTTTACATGCTCGCATGTGTTGGATGGCGTTTAGAAATTGACTTCCAAACTAACCTATCTCTTCCCAGGTCTTCATTTATCCTTCTTCTCCCAAGTCCATCATTGTCACTTTCCCATATTTTCCTTGGCCTTCCCCTGTGAACTGAACCTGCTACCTCAACTGTTCTACATCTACTAACCTAAGAACTCTCATCTATTCTTTCAATGTGGACATACCATTGAAGTTTCCTGTTTATGATAGAATATAATAGAAATAATTAACACACTTAACCAACTTTACCGAAATATCAGTGATAATCCGAATCATTATTTCTTGCTAATCCACTGCTGTCCCACCATGTTACTATTTATGGCTGTCATCACAATAATTCAAAAAAGCAAAATACCATTCTAAGAATGGAGACCGACAAGTTGATATTTCAACAATTGATTAGGCATTTGTTATTCGATATATAGACAACATAAATCATTTATTCAAATTTAATGCTTAATGAAAACTTGTTAGTCAAATTAAAATAATTATTTTGCACCTTCCCATTACTTATC
Source organism: Sepiola atlantica (assembly GCA_963556195.1). Classification (NCBI taxonomy): domain Eukaryota; kingdom Metazoa; phylum Mollusca; class Cephalopoda; order Sepiida; family Sepiolidae; genus Sepiola; species Sepiola atlantica. Next base: position 116,737,958 of record OY744523.1, on the reverse strand, counting down.
TGTCTTGCTCTCTCTTATGTTATCTCTCTGTAGCTCTCTCGCTTGTTATCTCTTTCTCTCTCTCTCTCTTGTTATGTCTCTCTTCGTCTTTCCCTCTCCCTTTTTCCCTCCTTTTTTCTTTTTCTTTCTCTCTCCCTTTCGCTCTTTCTCAACTGGTTAACAATGAATATTTAAAAAAAGGAATCTTAACTCTTAACCGTTAGTCAGTTGACTTCCGATTGTAGACATTTCACTTCAAATGGGTCTGATGATTCTATGTGGAGTAAGAACAAGCCGGAATTTTTCCTAATGCCAGGATGACGAGATGGACGAAACCGTGGTCTCCTTAGCGGACACAGTAAAGTATAGTATTTAAATAAAATAATAAATATATATTTCCTCAGTTGAATAAAATAGTGGCTTTGAGGAAGTCATATAGACCTTGACTTGTCAATGTAAGCCAAAAAAAAACATACATATATATATTGAAAATTTTGTTATTTCCAATATCTTTTCTGTGTTTAGGTTCACCCTATGTCTAATAATATACAGGGTTTATAAATGAACATGCTTAGGGCATTATTGCTGACCATTATCTGACAAAATCTACAAATAAACACTTTTGGAATGAAGACAAAACAAGTGGCAAACCAATACCCCCCCCTTACACACACACATATTGTCTGCAACGAGAGGGGGGGGGGTATTATATATTGCTACATTTGTTCCAATTATTTCCATTCCAAAATAGATGAAGCAAGGAAGATTTGCATTGTGCGTTTAAGAAAAGATGGCCGACAATAGCTTTTAATGCCACAGAAAAATTACATTTTCATTCTGCTAAATTATTTTATTTAAAAAAAGTTCTAAAAAGAACAGCTTGCATAATTCTTCTAGTATTTGCTGGTGATAATCTTATATATAAAGTGGTCTTTTCCTCTATTTGTTTGACTGGTATAACTTCAAAAACAAAAGCTACATCCGGAAAAGTGTTTTGTCAATCATTTTTTGCCTAAGTTGGTCCATATCAGGAAAACATTAATTTCCTTCTTTTTTTTTCTATTTTATCGATTTTTATATTTAGCCCACTCATCCGTTTCTGTTTTGATTACTGAGGTCAAAGAGAAAGTTGGAAGAGATGACTCTCTGTCACAACTACTCTTACTGCAACTCATTACACCATAAAGAAATATGGAAAAATCTTAATTGGCATCATCTTTTTGTATTACAATGTGCATTCGCTAACTTCAGATGTATCACTACGCTGACCTAGTAATAACTCGTTAATAAACAAGAACTATAACAAAAAGTATTTCTGATTATTAATAATAAAAACAACCAAATATCTTCCTTCCGAAACAGAAACTTACTAACAATGGCCACTGTTCAACTGGGATATTTAAATAAGTCAGGTTCTCTTTTTGTTTTTATGTGTTCATTTTTAAAATAATGTGGTGCTTCGGCTTCATGTGCACAACAGAAAATGATAGCCCTGCTGTCAACTGCTCTATTTAAATACATCGTGTGCTTTCTTTTATTTCCTTTAAGATGATTGCCTCTTGTTTTAGTACTTAATACTATAAATTATTATGTATTCAACTAAATCATTGATTTATGGTTAGGTATAGTTAGTTGAAAATAAACCTTTTTATCTGCGGTGATGCAGGAGTAAAAAATACTTTTTATTTAGGATTAATGATAATTTATTTCCCTTTTATTAAAACCATCCTGGATATGACACAAAACTGCATCCAGTGGTGAGGTTATAATTTGGATGCTTTGGAGTCAGTTATCACTATTTCCAAGTTCATTCTGATCCGGAGTGGTAGTACCCGTCATGGTCCCATCTATGGATTAAAAAGAGACTATCGTTTACAGACTATTTGTTTACAAAATATAGGCCTACAAAACAAATTGATCTATAAACCAATCGTATACAAAACCCATGTACGATTTCGCTATAAAATGACCCAATGACAGTGACATACTGTAAAACGCTAACAACTAATCAACCTTTTATAAAAAAAATTCATTGTGCCATTTTAATCCCTCCAACTGTACTCTTCGTCTACTCTAAACTATTTCTCTTTTTTTTATGTATTTATTTACCTCCTCTCCAGGAGGTTAGACACAAGGTCAGGTGAGGTTTTGAAAAGCCAGCCAACTAGGAAAAATGCACTCTGGCCTACAAAAAATGCCTGAGCAGCCCCGTCAGCATTCCCTGGTATTAAACTAACTCCTCAAAAATAGATGGTAAAGCCTAGGATGGTAGATCTGCTAGGACTACACAAAACCATACCTGAGCCCGGCAGAAGCAAGGGCACCATGACTCTGTTGGCCTGATTGTCAAACACCTACTCGAGATGTGCAATGGTAGCACTATCAATGGAGTTCCTTTGTTCTTCTGAATCGGAGACACAAAGAAAATACCTCCGCAAATCTTTCCTGGATTCTCAAATTCACTACACTTCAAATATCCGGCTTACCTTATTCACACCATCTGCCAGTCATGAGCATTGTCGGGGCTGAAAAAAACGATGTCTTATAAAATTGCTGTCACCTAAAAACTGGATTGACTGTTTGGCAACAATCAATCAGTACCATTCTCCCATACAGATTAGCATCACAACTGCCGTGCAAATTTTGATAGCACTATCTACCCTGATAAAGTTTTCTCTCTAGACATCCAATTAGTCACGCGGAAATAATTGTGGCTGGGAATGGTACTAATTGCCAGATATAGTTATGATCTAAGAATGCTTCTCATAACGGATGCACCCCAACTCTCAGCCTCTTTTTATGCCGACCTGTTTCTTTTCTACATGTACTGAACAAAACAATGGCCTCCAAAATTGTATTTTTTATTCTCTCTTCTTCTTTCCCTCTCTCTCTTCTTCTTTCTCTCTCTCTCTCTCCTTCTTTCCCTCTCTCTCTCCTTCTTTCCCTCTCTCTCTCCCTCTTTCCCTCTCTCTCTCCCTCTTTCCCTCTCTCTCTCCCTCTTTCCCTCTCTCTCTCCCTCTCTCTCTCTCCCTCTCTCTCTCCCTCTTTCCCTCTCTCTCTCCCTCTCTCTCTTCCTCTCTCTCTCCCTCTTCCTCTCTCTCTCCCTCTTCCTCTCTCTCTCCCTCTTCCTCTCTCTCTCCCTCTTCCTCTCTCTCTCCCTCTTCCTTTTCCCCCCCTCTCCCCCTCTCTCTCCCCCTTCCCTCTCTCTCCCCCTCCCTCCCCTTCCCCCTCTCTCCCCCTCCCTCCCCTTCCCCTCTCTCCCCCTTCCTCCCTCTCTCCCCTTCCCCCTCTCTCTCTTTCCCTCCTCTTTCCCTCTCTCTCTTTCCCTCCTCTTTCCCTCTCTCTCTTTCCCTCCTCTTTCCCTCTCTCTCTTTCCCTCCTCTTTCCCTCTCTCTCTTTCCCTCCTCTTTCCCTCTCTCTCTTTCCCCCCTTCCTCTCTCTCTTTCCCCACTTCCTCTCTCTCTTTCCCCCTTCCTCTCCCCCCCCTCTCCCTTCCTCTCTCTCCCTCTCTCTCTCTCTTCCCCCCTCCCTTTATTTGTTAATTTCATTTCAATAAGTCTTGGTTTTTGTGAATGTTTTTCAACTCAACAAGCAAGCACAGCAGATGGCTAAAAACTTTCTAATGATTTACTAATGTTTTTAAGAGCCACACAATAGCAGCAGTAGTTGTCATCACCATGGTTGTTTCGTGTGGGTAGAAAATAACAATAACAGCAACGATTTAATATTCAATTGATGTTTCCTGTGGGTGCAACAAAATTAATTGAAAAATGTTCCACAAAAAAGACAAAAACAGATATTCTAAACATGCAACCATTGAATCTGCATGTTTAGCAATGAATGAAAATGCCATCTCAAATCAAAACGTGACAGACCAATGAAAATCGCATTATTTAAATAACTTTGAAATTCTTCAGTCACTTCACCACAAATTTTAAGCACATGTTCACGCTATTGTCACAATCGTCATGCCATAAAGCTTAACCATGAAGTGTTTCAAATATTAAAATTTGTTTTGAGAATTTTTGAGATGAGGATTGATAACTTGTATGATTTAGATTATTCAGATGACTGTTCTCATCTTGGATGTTATTCTTACAACGTTTCGACCGATGTAACATCCGACCTTCTTCAGTAAGTAGTAAGACTACACATCTAAAAATAAGAATAGGTTTAAGGCTACTAAAATTCATACTAGAATTGTCTGTGGCATAACAGATGAAGTGCAAAGTAATAATCAGTTCTGAATGACAGTCTTCTGGAGGTTGAAGGTTCAATCCTCAGTACAGGCGATACTAAAAATACAATTAAGAATTACTTACGACTTCTACCCGGTCATGGCTGATGGAACGAGAGCAAATTACCTCTATGGATTAAATAATGGTTTCTGTTTGAAATTCTGTACAGATTCAGAGTTTGACAACTCACCCGAAGAAGTTTGAATATTACATCGGCCGAAACGTTGTGAGAATAACATCCAAGATAAGAATAGTCATCTAAATAATAAAAATTAACATTTGTTGATGAAAATTTGAGTATGACAGAACGACCAACTGATGTGTGTGTGGGAGGGAGTCATAGATATCTGAGATCACATATAAAACGACTTATTTTCTATAAAATGGAGAATTTCTCCAGACATAGACGGTTTGTCTGAGTATGTAGACTGTGATTAATGTCAATTTCGAAGAAGAAAAATGTCTTACACATGTTTCTAGAGAAAATTCACAGCATACTTGAACAAAATCCAAGTTATTATATGACTCCCCCCACCGTCTTTAGAGAAAATTGCCAGATGAAAACGTCATTAAATCACAGTATGATATAACTCTGGTCTGTAATTTTATTTATTTAGCTCTATTACAATTTTTGAAATAAAATAATTTAAATAATTCGTTTGAGGTTTGAATATTGAGCTTTATTTTGCTTTGGAAATTGATTCTCATAAGAACTATATAAAAAGAATTGTTTTTTTATATTGTCACATAATATATATATGCAAACATTGTTAAAAAATAACAGAATTCGTCTGTTTAATTATACCTTTTTTATTTTTTCAATTTTTCTGATGGTCTTTTTTGTATTAAAATTTAAAAAATTAATAAATGTTCCATAGATTTCACAAACGTTTTCGATTCTTCGTTGAATCATCCTCAGGTGTCAAAAGCTATATATATATATATATAATAATATATATAGTCTCGGAAGTATATCAACCATTAAAACTATATAAGGAAAAAAAAACAAAAAAAATAACAAAAAAAAACAAAAAAAAACTTAAGTCCGAAGTCGTTCAGTGGAAAATCACTCATGTAAGTCAATTTAATTTTTACAGTTATTATATTAGTTTGCTTCTAACATTATTTAAGGGATCATTAGTTGTTTACCATGAAAAACTGTTTCGGGGATTTAAAAACAAGACAGTATTTAATTTCATGGCTTCCCAGCAGAGTTGATCAGACCCCCACTTCCCTTAGAAGACAAAAACATAAACGTTCCGTATACTAAATCTAAGTTTCGTTTCTTTTATATATATATATATATATATATATATATATATATATATATATGTATATGTGTGTGTGTGTGTGTGTGTGTGTCACTGTTCATATAGACGACCCATGACACTTTGGCTCACAATTCGTTTATCTTCTCTATTTCAATGGATGACTTCATCCTTTTTTTACTTCAGCATTTATGATATCATAAATGATCTCTTTCCAATTTCTTCAACATAAGCGGATGATATCATCTCTTTGTGACTTCATCCTGTTTGCACAGAGACAAACAAACGAAATAACAAACAAGATCCACACACAGATTTTTAGTAAAATTTGGAAAGACAATCAGAAGAAGCATCATTACAATAATTTCTTTAAATACCTATTGATATAACATTTGTGTTTTGAACATAACATATTCTTTTTGTAATTATTTTGATTAGGAAATTTAATAATTTTTTTCATTTTAATTTATTCACAAGAAATTTCTCAAATTTGGTAGCATTATTAAATGTGTATATTGAAGATTTGTTGAATTTCTAAAGATAAAGGATTTATTTATATTTTGAATTTAAAAATACTTATTTTATTTGTTTGTTAATTTTCTAAAATTGTTTTTACATATAGATGTAAAAACAATTTAACGTTTAAATGTATTTAAATTTATAACTATCTATTCCCCACTTCTTTCTAACTTTTTGACTTAATGCTGAGTTTTTCTCGAATAAAAAGTGTGGCTTTGATACTACCAGATCAGGCTGTTTGAAAATACTGGCTTCCTGACCTAAAATGCACCAAACATTGATGTTATTGTTTTTATCCTTTCCCTTTGCAAAACTCAATCATGTTCTGCAAAGTATAGCACAACAATGTTCTTCTACAAAACAACCAAGATATTCCTAAAGTTTCTTATGTAGGTCAAACCAGTAATCAGATATTTTTCTTTTGAAACCTATGGTCATCTCCACTCATCTTATCACTTATTCTTCTTTTAATTAATAATAGTTTCATTGTCTACTAAAAGGGGAGAGAGAAAAAGCTAGTCTGATTCTCTGATTACAAATTCCTTGGGCATTTTAAAGTTATTTTTATCAGCATACCTTAATGCACTTAATTATGACCATCCCTATAACAGGCTGAGAGATCTAACATTTGGAGTCTTTGACTGGAGGCAAGACTTACAATCATTCAGCAGAGATCTTTTTAGCTGCTAACACTTCACTTTCATTGCTCCTAGAAAATTTAATTCTGAAACGATTCTAATTGTGGCCATGATTAAGTTCAAATTCTCTATATTAAAATTCTACATTGGAATAAAAAAAAATCATTCTTTGAAATTGCCTTTGTTTATTCAAAGTTACCTGTCTCTTCATTTGTCAATAATTGTCAAATTTATCAATTAGTTAATTGTGGTTCATTATTTGTTATGTAAACACATAAAAACATCAAACTAATCTCACAGAGGGATTTTTCCTCTGTTTTAACTGCTATATCAATTATCTTAGAAGATTCACATCGCCTCCAGTAAAAGACCCTAGTTGCACGACCGCTTGGTCTGTGATAGCAATGGCTGTGTCTAATTCAAACAATAACTTCTTATGAAACTATTGCGTTTCCATCAGACGATTCAAATTGATTAAGAATGTTGAGATACAAACCCCGAAAATGAACAGAGAAAAATGTTTAAATAAAAAGAAATAAAATGACACATTTGGAAACAATTAAAATTATTAGAAAGAATGTGTTTTTATTTTTGAAGCCTTTCAAAAAAAGATAAGTTAAAATGAATCCTGTCACTGAATTGAAACCACAGGCACACTTCCCATTCTGATGATCGGTATTCGACTTCAGCTTGCATAAATCAATGGCCGATCAAGCCATCATATACCATCAGTGGTGTATCCATTATGGCGTATACAAGTTTAGTATGGAATCTTTTATCAAAACTATTGAGATTTTACAGTTCACTGGACACTCACACATATATGTATGGGTACATCTAATATATATGAGGAGAGAGAGAGAGACAATTTATCAAAGGATATTAACAATGCAAAAATATACCAGGTAGATAGGACTGAAAATAAGTTTCTTTTTTTTTTCTTTTTTTTAAACTTTGTTCTAATTTTTTTTTTTTTGTATAAATCTTACTTGCTTTCAATGTCATTTTGCTCACTGGATATGTAAACGTGGAGCCCATATATCACAATATTCCAGGAAAATATCCCCTCGGGTGTTATTCTATTCAATTGAAATTTTATATTGTACAACAGAATGATGGCTGTGTGTGTATGTATGTATATATATATATCAGACGTACCTGTGACCCATTGGATCACAATCACTACCACTATTTATTCCGCTTTGATTTGATTTGAAAAGTCATAAACTGTGACATGTTAAAACACTCTTCTTGTAAAACTAAAAATAAGTCTCTTTACTTCTATATTATACTTATGGATAATATCAAAGTAAAGAGACTTATTATGTTGCCATCTAATTCACATACGTGTTTCCGGTGTACAGACACTATATAAGTTAGATGGTAACGCTGGAAAAAAAGTCCCTCTTTCTCTAAATGCTCGTAATTCGTTGATTTTATTTTTTGAATGGGTAATATTAATAAACAAGTGATTATTTAGTCCATGGGGCTGTATATAAACTAAGAATACCACAAAATTAAAAATGAGACTCTAGTCGGATTTTTCACTTTGTGGTGTTCTTTGTTTATATTAATATATACTGTAAGAAATTAAAATTTTCAATATTTAAAAAACAAACATTTTTAATTAAAAATATCAAAAGAATATGTATATCTTTCAAAAAATACTCCAGCTACAATTAATGTTGTTTGAGAAAAATTTTCTACAAATGAAGGCATTGCTTTGTCTTTGGTGTTGAATATCAGTTATATTGTTAAAGCCATCATATTTATATTTTTTTTAATAAATTAATCCGTTTTGAAATGACCTTAGATAAAATGTATTTCTCATGTATATTCATGTTTCCTTTATTACGTTTTTTGTTGATTTACAACTATGCAAGTTTTATCATCTTCCTTCCTTCAAAAAATCTTCTGATACTTATTGTCAAACTTATCTCTGGTTTGAATTCATATTTGAATAGTTTTTTGTTCGTAATATTTTGTAGTCTGTTGCAACATGACAGATTAATAATAAAACTGTTATATGTTGCATACGGAAATTGGCTGGGAGATACCAGAGAATCTGATTGGCTGAACTAAATCATGTGTGTGAAGAGAATGCATGTTTAATAGTTAAAGTGGCGTAGTCCAGTTGGTGTCAAGCGGTGGTGACATAGGCCTTCTATCTTCATCATCAACCTAGAAAAGAAACGTATAGCACTCCGATGGGCCAATTCTTTGACTTTAACAGACCATCCAGACGATGTCTCATCATGTAAAAAGATGAAGTCTTGTTGTCTAGGTGACATGTAGTAGGTGTTGCTCTCTTTCTTTCTTGTAGCCATCTTCTCCTTTTTAATAATCGGTTTTAAAAGTTATTAATCGTAACAGCACACAATCATTTGAGGTTTAACAATTCTTTCATATTTTTCTTTTTTCTTTTTTTTTTTTACAATATACATAGATGAGTCTTCCCCAACCCAACCTTCATATGGGGAGAGAGAAGTTGTCTCAAACACGACTGCTCTCTTATGATGTTCAGAAACAAGAAAAAGATTTTATCAGCTTATCTGCTATGTGTTACCGGGAGATTTTTTTGTCTGTGACGACGCAACATCCTGAACACGTAGCTCCAATTCTAATCTTTAACTTCTAATGGAATTTTCCGATTTTCTACGTCATCTAACCTTATGTGAAAAATTTCGTTTTTAACACTATTTTAATGCATCCAAATGTTCCTAGATTTCTATTCTGTGACTAATCACACATTTGAGAGAAATTGGTGAGGGATGAATAAATAAACATTGTGAATCTTCAGTATCACTGTTCTTCTTTTACTTGCTTTACTTAGCAATGCTCACTGCTTTAAAACGTCATTAAAATAGCATTTTCTTTGGTAGTGGGGGGAAGGGGTCTATCGGAAAAGCTCATAAAATCACTATCAACTCATAAAATCCTGTCAAACCATACATCAAGGAAAGGAAACTGATTTATCTTCAAGTTTATCAATGTTATTTATGTGCATTTTGTTTTTTTATAACTTTTTGAGGTGAGATAAAAAAAAAATCATGAATATCGTAAAGACACTTTCTGGGGGCGGGGGGGGGGGGTTGCATAATAGGGTAATTGCATGTTTTACTCGATTCCAAAGCACACATGGGAATTTGGTCAAATTTGGCTTTAAAAATCAAGGAAAGAATGCCTTTTAAGGTAATATATGTTAGAATTTGGTTGGTCAAATAATTTGGGCCATAATCAGTTAGCAAAGTTCGACTGCTATGATTCAGCAAGTTTTCATCAAAAACATTTCCAAAATTTAAATCGGTGAAACGGAGGTTTTGAAATTTTTTTCCATGCAATTATCATAAATATCTGTCCAGAAAGTTTGTTAGAAATCTATAAAAAAAAGGCACACCATTAACAAAATTTTACTGAAAAAAAATCCACTCATTCTCGAGAATTTACTTTTTTAGCTTATGTCAGCAGGAACCATTTTTTGCTATTTGAATTCGTGAAAGAATTTGAAAAATTGAAAATATGAATATCAAAAATGTTCTTACATGTTTCCTTAGAGCTATTCTGTTATCAGAATATATGGTTAATAATATATGATTAAATTTAAACAAACTATGTTTTCACAAAAAAAAGACGTTTTTTTTTCTCAGCATTCGACTAGCCTTCTTCAAATAAATAAATTGACTATCAAAGAATTTTGTTGTCCTTTTATAAAATAGTGACTCCTTCGAGCTTTAATTCTAGTTAGAAATTACTTTCTAGCCGCCAATTAAAAAAAAAAAAAGATTATACTTTTTTTAGGCGATTATGTGTGAACACCCTGAAAGAAATCTTGAAAAAATAAAAACAAAAGAAAAAATTAATTTCGAATTTAAAGTGGGAGATCAGTTTTGCATATAAATTTAATATAAAATGATCTCTGGACCATTGTAGTTTTTAAGGCAGTTAGCCCCAAAATAATTTTGATATTGTTTTCATGCTACAAAGCTATTAAAATTTTTTTAATTACTTACCTTATCACTAACCCTAGGTCCAAGAGGTAAGCTCCTTCCCTAAAAAAAACTCCCTTAACCCTACCACTAACCGTAAGTCCAAGTGGCTAGCCCCGTCCCAACAAAAACGCCTGTAAAACCATACATAATTGTCTAAAAGAGACCCTTCCCCCCAAAAAACACATATGCCAATTATAAACAGATAAATACTTAATTTTGAAAGATTAGGTGAGAGCGATTGCAAATTAAACAAATTTAATCAAGGGGTCAGTTTGTTAAAACTTATGAGGTTCTCAAATGCTGAGCTATCTTCGTTTCATGGCATTCACCAGCTAAATTTACATATACATGCCAAATTTCATTGCTTTATCTTCAATAGTATTTTTTTTTAACGGAATGTTGACTCAATATTTTCGAGAAAATATTTTTATTGTTCAGCTTCAAATGCTTACATTTCAAAATGTTATGGACGAATTCTGATAATTTAAAAACTAAAAGTCCGCAATCAATTTATATTTTATAAATATCTTTTTTTATAGCAAAATGTAAAATTACATTTTTGTGAGCATTGCTACTTTATTCTATTGCATAATCCTCAGAGGATATTTGCACACTTTTTGGATACACAATCCTTCCATATTGTTTGGTGCTTGGCTAATCTTTCCACCATTAGCAACGGAAAGCTTACATCGCTGCGGATCTGTTTTTTTCAGTGCTTTGGGGATTTACCGCAAGGTTTTTTACCAGAAAATTCTTCCTTGTATGTTTGGTAAACATTGCTTTCAGGATCTCTCCTGACGATGTGGCTAAACCAGTTAATTCTTTTTTTGATGATATAATTTCGAAACTCAAGTGTTTCTTTAATTTGGGTTATCTTACAACGATCCGACCATGGTTTTAAAACAGTCATTTTCAAATAGAGAGAACCTATGCTCACTAATTCTGAGAAGCATACATAGCTATTGGAACCACAAGTGTATTGTAGCATGAGACAAATCTTTTCTGCCCCAGATGGCTTTCTGCCAAATCCTTCTGTTTGTCATTTGATACATTCGAAACTGAGGATCCAAGAAAAACGAAATTATCGACCTTTTCAATGTTCTTTTGGTTGATTTTGATGTCGCAATTGAATTATCAGTCATTATTTTGCATTTTATCTTTCTATCTGCCTCAAAACATCTTCCATCAAGGAAGAATGAATTTCAAGATGACTATGCGATCCACACATGGGGTCCAAATGAAACCACTAGACGTTCACAAAGGAAGGTCCAACCATCACATATTAGAATGTTACTTTTGAAGAGTTTTACAATTCTACCAGAAACTTAAAAGATAAGGAACAAAATAAAAAGCAAAAAATTGGCAATTAGGCACCAGATCTGCAACCAGTTGTAGTAACAGTGATGGTCTATGAGGCTGGTTTGTTACGAGAATTCCTCCTCCGCCTTCCTTGTTACCCGAGTATCGAGAGCTTATCACCTAATTAGACCCATAAACAATAAGTAGTGACATGAGCAGAAAGAATGCTTCTTCTCGTCATCTTTGAGTGTGATGAAAAAGACCTTGGCCAGCTGAATAGATAATGAGTGATGTTTGCCGAAAAACAGGTTTAGATGTAGAACAAAACACAAAAAGGAAACAATTTTCGTTATAATCATTTGAAGAGGTTTTTTGTTTGTTTTTAATTATCAGAATTTAAACAAAATCCATGTATTTATGCCACAAACTTATCAATCGTGCGTTGTTACATACTCTTTTTTATTGAAATAATTAGCCTATATATATATATATATATATATATATATATATATATATATATTAGCTGTACCGACCCAGCATTGCCTGGTAATGTATTTACTTGCAATTTGTTTTGCCGTTTTTTTCGTTTTTTTGTTTTTTTTTTCAGGAAATATATTTTTGTTCTAATCAAAGGGAAATAACTCTGTATGGATGAATACAGTCACATCCCTTTTTTTCAGATTGCAACCATTTGAAACTAATTTCGACCCAAACAAAGTATTCGATCGATATAAATTTTATTCGTAACAATATGCTGCAACGATCCGCAAGAAAAAACTAAATAGAATCAAATATATGGTTTGTAGGAAGAACACTATTAATAGAGCATTGATAAAGAGATTGATTTTACCTTACATGTAGGAAGATAATAATTTCCCAATTTAAACTTTGAATGTACGCATTTTCAAATCAACCACTTTATTGCATACTTTCACATTGAATGTCAATAATATTACATGTAACATATCATATGAATTCCATTAACACATTTAGGATTATGTAT
>OY744523.1:116712525-116715025 GCA_963556195.1 Sepiola atlantica | reverse complement strand
TCATCGTTTGTTTCCCTAAGGCCTTTTCCCTATATACTTTGATAACATAAAATAAATGGTAAAATATACCTTAGTTATGTGATTGAGTTATGTTTGAAATAATTCTGTTTTAATTGTTCGAATTAGCTGTAATTTATAATTAACTGAACAAGTCACCTTTCTCCAAGGATATGAGATCTCCGCTTTTTAGCAGTATTCCACTTTTTTGTAATTCAGAGTAAGCAGGATTTCTGCTTAAATCATTTTTTTGTAAAGAAAAGTCTGATTTCTGCCTTTATTCGATTTTATTTCTTTTTTCACTTTCTCGCTTTATCTTTCTTTTTTCCCTATTTTCTCTCTCTTCCTCTTCTGTTAATATTAATATACTTCAAATGATTTACGATGGGGAGGTAGAAGACTTTTGTTTCATCAAATTTTTTTTTCTTTATTTCTTGGACCAAACATTATGTAATAGATTTTATTACACACAAAAAAACTTTGAACATTCTTTTTACACAGCTAATTTTAATGGAAATTAACGATTTTAAAAGCAAAACTAAAGTTAAAATATATCAGTCGATACTTTCGGTATGAAAAAAGGTATTGTAGATTAACACCCTTCGTTAAATCACCCCACCCCACCTCACCCCAAACATTTTTAGTCGATTATGTGTGAACACCCTGAAAAAATTGAAAAAAAAAATTTTAGAATTTATAATGAGGTTTCAGTTTCGCATATGTAAAATGAACCCCCATTTCCGGGACCGGGACATTCTAGTGTTTTAGGGCAGTTAACCAATTTTTTTTTTTGCTATGGGAGATAAACTCTGTGCATTTTGTTCTTGGTGAGGTGTCTTCTTTTTTAGACGATTATGTGTGATTTTACAGGGATTTTGTTTGGGTGGGGTGAGTCTTGCCATTCGAACATAGGGTTAATGCTAAAGTTAAAAAAAAAAAATTTAGGGGGGAGAGGCTTACCACTCAGACCTAGAGTTAGTGGTAGAGTAATTGATTTCTTTTAACTTTTCAGTATAACCCCCCCCCCCCCCAAAAAAAAAAACATGCACACAGAATTTATTTCCGATAGCAAAAATTGGGGGGTGGGGGTTAACTCCTCATAAAAGCTAGTCTGGCCTTGAATTGGGGGATCATTCTACGTTAAATTTCACACACAAGGGGGGGGGACAAGTTGGTAAATTGAGGGAGGAGACATCCCCCCCCACCGCCGGGTTGGGAAATTCATCTCGATTTCAGAGTTTTTTGCCATTGGCACTCACATCTCTCTTTTACTCGTAGCTATATATGTATTTCTCTCACCCTCTCACTATATGTTGTTTCAACCACTCTCTAATATTTCTTAATTTCTCTGTTAGCATTTGGAGAAAGAGTAACTAGCGTCACCATCTAATTTACATGTGTGTCTGTACACACACCAGACACTTATATAAATTAGCTGTCAAAATAAGTCTCTTTGAGACTTATTCTCATATAGGAATAATAAAAAAAAAAGAATGATATTTCTATGCAATAATATTAATGATAATATAGAAGTAAATAGACTTATTATTTTTAGTTCTGAAGAAGAATGTTTTAATAAATATGGAACGGTTTATGAATTTTCGAATTAAATCGAAGTAGAATAAATGGTGGTAGTAATTGTGACCCAGTGAGTCACGGGTATGTCTAGTTTTTACAAAAACAAAGAATGGAATGTTCATTAACGTTAACCCAACAATGGAAATGTCTTTACAATTTGATTTCCTTCGGGTATGTTGTAGGGATGATGCCAAATAAAAGGTTGGGGGGGGGGGGGGACTAACAATGCGCACAAATGTGGAACACATACATTTTAGGGAGAACAAAAACATGAGAGTCCCCAGATTTTGGGATGCTTATTCACAAGCATAAATGTGTATGAAAAGTTCTTCGATACAACCTGCTAATTTTCCAATGTGAAAACAAAACATGGTTATTGAAATTGTTGTTTATTTATTCATCAAATCGTCTATTTCGTAACATGTGACCATCTTGATTGGGAGCCGCAATTTTGAATGAGTTTATGTTTAAAGTGATAAAATGAATCTTGTAAAATTTAACTTACATGCAAAATTGACAAATATTTTATTTTGAATCACGATTTTTTTTACATTAATTTTTTATTATTTTAGATGGAGGGTCCTGTTTACAATATAAATACGTCAAATTGTTCCTTGACGTTTTGACATACAAGTAGTTTTCTTTCATTTTTTTTAGAGGACCCGTCTATTTAAGTGAATTTTGCTACACCTCTCCTCCTCCAACTGCAGTAAAGTTAATGTTTCTATAATATATTTGTTCAACCCGTCCTCTTAGTAATAATACAAATGCTGATAAAATTTTATTTTATTTAAATCTGAAGGACTTTTTCCACCATGTTTTCTTTGATATGGGCGTTTGGTAGTAATAGCACTATATTGAACGGTTCTGGATGTGAAAAAGAATTTCAACGAAATTTAAAACCACTCTGCTCTAATAAATAGTT
>OY744523.1:116690025-116707525 GCA_963556195.1 Sepiola atlantica | reverse complement strand
TGTCGAGAACATGTTCTCAACTGCTATTTAGGCGGTACAATCATCAGACAACTTTCTCAAACTAAATCATTTTGGAATTCGCTCTATGCAAGACCTCAAAACACTCCATTTTATAGTTTTGGGGCACAGAAAGGATTTTTAACTAAGTGCTGTCCAATAGTAGAATTCACAGTTGAAGAGGAAAGGTTTAGACAAGGATGCACAAGGAAGGGCAGGATCCTTGTGAACTTTATTTAAAGATAATTTTAATATTTCATTTGGAAGACGAATAATTGTTAATGAATATAACAGGAATTTTCTTCAATTCAATTGAATGTTGAATCATCCAAATCTTTTGGTTAATCTTCTTTTATTACAATTCTGTGCGAATCAAAATATTTCCATATTTAAAATAATAGCAGAAGAATTCAAATTGTTTCATAGAATCCACCAACCAAAATAAAAAGACGTAAAGATTAATAAATTGAAATATCATTTAATGATTGCAGATTTAATTATCAAAGTTAAAATGTGTTTTAAAAGCAATTTAAATCTTCTCTCTTCCTGGCGTGATGAAATGCATCCATGAATCGATCAGCCCCCACTGCCACAATCTTTAAACGAAAAAGCCTGAATTTTATTTATTTTTTTCTACCAAAAGAAATAATCGCATTTGTCAAATTAAAATTTTCTTTCCCTCTTTTTTTTTCTTTTAATTGTCTAGTCATCTCTATAAATAAAATTATAAGACAATTTCATGCGTGCACGTCAATTTGTTGTGATAATATAAATTTGATAATTACATATTGAATTATTATTTTTATTTACTACTAGTGGGATCTGTCCTGGCGTTTCCCGAGATTGATTATCCCCCCCCCACCTCGAAAAAAAAAAAGACAAATTTTTTTTTTAAGTAAATAAGAAAAAATGTAATGTCGATAATGTAGAAAAATTAAAATTAAAGTTGTTTTGTTTTTTATTTATGTTAACTTTTCAGAATCAAACAATCTTGAAATGACCTTTAGCACCCCCCTCCACCAACAAAACCTGAATTCATTGCCAATTTAATGTCTGACTTTTCTAATAAAAGCATTTTTGGCTGAAATCTTGTCCACTTCTGTTGACCCGGTAATTGTGTTGAGATTGAATCAATATTGAATTCAACTTGTTGGAAAATGAACCAAACTGTATCTCGCTATTTCATTCTCTTACTCTACTGATTTTCTTTTAATAAATTGCTTGATTCCTGATGCAAGTGAAGTACAATCGAACAATGATGACAGCTGTTGGTGGAAGGAGTAAAAACAAAATTCAAGTAAGACATTTCCAGGTCTATCAACAGATGTTCAATCGGTATTGAATATACACAGCAGGTTGAAAAAGAAACAATTGTCAATAAATAAATAAAACCTCCCCCAAAAAACAATTGGCTTTTACTTAAAAACTTGATTATTCTGACATTGGGAAGATGTTTTTTTTTTTCTTTTTACCTCCTCTTTTAAAAAGTGTTTTTGCAGTCTTCAATTGTCAAGAAGCAAGAGACTCCTTTATTGACGCCAAAAAGTCTGTTGTAAAGGAAATAAAAAATGTTAGAGAAAAACATAATTGCTTAAAATTCTCCAATCCTACTTTATTTTTATTTATTTTTTTATATTTTATTTTTTCAATATCCCTTTTAGTTAAGCAATCAAAAGAAAAGAGATTGTTTGTCATTGTCGGATTTTAGAGAAAGTTAAAAATAAAAAAAATCATAAGAGACATTGGGATTTTTTTTGACAAAATTGACATTAAATTGATACCAAGTGAATGCAATACTTTTAAAATACATTTTTACCAAATCTATATGATATAACATGAATTCTTGTAAAAATTCATTAAAAAATATCTTTAGAGGTGTACTTTAATTTTAAGACTGTTTTGTTCTAGTTATCAAATTGTTGGTCGTAAACATGAAAAAATAAATTGAAATATTCACATGTTACATATAAGAAAATGGTGTTGTAATTTGTAAACAAAATTATTATTTTTTTTTTTTAAATACTTATTGTAAAGATATTGTTTCATAATTAAATATATAATTCTCTTTCAAACCTGACAGGAAACAATCCTAAATGCTTATTTTTGTTAAAAAAAATTTCTGAGACAATAGTTTGAATTCATTTTTTAATAGGATATATAAAATAAAGTTAGTCTGATCCTCGATTTGTCATTGGTTCATTTCTTCCATCAAGATCAATATTTCATTCTGAATAGCCAGTTCTTCTTGAGGATTATGGCACCATGTTCTTCAGAACAATAACATAATTCTATTTAATTCCTTTCAGAAAATACTTTATCTGACTAGAAATATTTTTTCGGATGTATGCCATCTTGATCATCCTTAGCAAATGTAAATTAAAATGGATGCCATCCTTGTAATTGGCAGCAAATTTAATTAATAATAGAAAATATTACTAATAATACATTATTGCATTTATTAGCAATAAATAATAGTTCAATCATATAATATTATATAGAAACAGGTGTGCAAACATGTGGCAATGAATTTTAAAGCTTCCAGAGATTTCCTACATCAGGTGACGTCACACTTTGACCATAAAGGGTGTCACAAAAAATTTTACCTCATATCTGAAAATACTGCGTTTGCTAACTTAACAATTATTTTTTATATTGGCTATTTAGTTTTTGTATTGACGCCATTTTCATTAATTATTTCGTTTCTAAACTACTTACATCTTCTACATCCAAGCATGATTAGAAAATTAATGGCAGGCTTATTTTGCATTTATTTATTTGTAATATCGATTATTTATAATATTTTCTGCCTTATAAACATATTTTTAGCTATGCTGTTTGTTCTTTTTGCCAAGTTATTTTTTTAAGTTAAAATTATTGTGGTATGGTTTGCTTATCTCTATATAAAGTTAGATATGTGTATGTTTATATATTTGAATGTACAGGATGCACTCCTAAACTAATTAACTGATCATTGAATTTTTTAACACAGCTACTAGGTGTAAGAGTGCACAATGTAGGCTTAGTTTAATTTAGTTTAATGTAAAGGGGGTAAAAAGGGGGTGAAAGGCCTTCATGAAAATTCAGATACCTCTGGTTTTTGTGAAATTTTAACAATATAGTAATAGAGATCAATTAATAAATATTCCACAAATTTCAGTTTCTTTGGAGTATTTTAAAGGATTTTTAGGGAGCATAATATGGGCACAACCTCCTATTTGAAAATTCAAATATTTCAGATTTGCATTGAATTGTATCCATAGTCATTAGACACCTATTAAGCAAGATTCCTTAAATTTCAATTTCTTGAGACCCGTTAAACTTAAGTCTTAAATTTTAGACGTTTTCTAGAATCAAAATCATCTAATGGATTTTGATAAAAATTAGAATAAGAATTCTAGAGATAAGGTTTAGTATCATTATAGCTTGATTTTATTATTCATAAGGGGTCATAAAAGTGGGGCAAAATTGTTCTGTTCGGTGAATTCATTATACCCGTCTTGGGACGGGTATTCTAGTTTAATGGTAAATTGAACCAAATTGTTATAAAATTATAACTCTGTTATGGTAATGTTTTAATCTATTAGTAAAATGATTAGATGAAAATAGCTTTTTAATGCATGAGGATTTGTTATGAATTGTAACGTATGACCACGTGCGCCCCTCGACAATCGGCAACCCCAACGTTGTGTGTGCCGTCGTTTTCTTCTCTTTCATTCTCGTTCTCGTTCTGGCCATGTCGTCTATTCCACTGACGAATCGTTGAGGACACAAGTACTGGTTTACAAGTTTAAAAAACAAACAACGCAACTCACAAGATAAACACAAACTCAGATACATTGTGTTTCAAACAGTTGTACTCTGAGTGTGTGTGACACCATCGCAGACTGTCGAAGTCCCCATTGTCAGTACCCGAAGTCAGCTCATCTTGGGTCTCGCTCGAAGTTGATTCCAATCTAAATGTCTTCTCTCCTAGTCGCCAACTCGTCAACTGTCCTGTAAACTAATGTACTGTCTCAGTTACCGACAAGCCCTCCCCTGTTGATTACCCATCTTATTTGCTGATCGTCTTCTTGTGAGTTGGTGAATCATTTACCCCCATTGTTTTCCACCCATCCTACCTCCGAGGGGTCCTCCCTCCTATGAATCATTTTCCATCGCCGTTTGGGGCTTCCCCCCCCCCCCCCCCCGTAGTCCATAGTATCACAGTAAAGCCATAAATTAATTTCTATTCGACAGTTTGAATGCTTTCAAATTACGAAGAATCTCTAAGTAATCGTTAAACTTAAAACACTCAGTTACAGCACGTTTACTCACTCCTCAAAAACAACTTAGTTTTAGTTATACCATAGTAAATTTTTACCGAATTAGCTTTACACTATTATCTCTCTAATAGAACCAAGATTTTATTAAGAAGCCATTTCAATTATTTTTACTTAATTTCTTATCTTTTTTATGCTAAGTTTTGGTGATACCTACCTTCTACTAAAAAATAAATAAACCAATCAAAAACAATTTAGAAAAAGAAATGATTTCAGAAATGTATATATATTGTGGCATCTTTTCCATGCCTCATGGAGTTTCTCCTGTAACTTTGTTTCCCACATTGTGACTTGCCAGAGTTAGTCAAATAGGCTGGGTCTAACACTAGGAGATAATGAATAAATTCCATAAGTGAATCACATGTCTTGTATAGCAAGTTCAATCATTGTTGAAAGCGGGTGCATGGAAGTAAACGTTATCTTTAGCTTAAAACGTATGTTTCCTCTGAGAACACCTAATTTGCTAGATACATAATAGACATAAAAATATTTCGGGATAGCTAATCAGTACAACCTATTGAGATAAACGATACTAAAATCTAAATTATTTAATGTGTACATTTTAATGGCAATTTTATTACCCAGCTTTTAAAGTTGACCGACACTTGTCAAAGGGTGGACATTAAACACCTTCCATCATCCCAGCCGATTTCAGTGAAACTTGACACCTCCTAAAAAACATCTTAGCTGCGCAGCAACAATAATTTTCGTTCTATTTTACTTTTATTGGGATTTTTACTCTACAAACGAATGTTTTGAATCATGTGGTCTTTTGTATTTTCTTTTTTTGTTTACATTCTAGTGAAAACTTAATAGCCTCCTCCTATAATGCTTGCATATATATTGATTATACACACACACAAACACTGTTATATATATATATATATATATATAATATCTCATAATCAACTCAATCACACACCCTCTCTTTTCCTTCATTCACCCTTCAAGATATCTATAAAAACAATAACTCAAGTCTTCTCATTTATAATTAAAAAAAACCTACTCCTGAGGACGACCAAGAAGGTCGAAAGCGCTAGAGAAATGGCCGAATTACGAACAATCAGCAAAATACTATATGGACTGCTGTCTGAAACCCGAAAGATTGCTCGACGGTCCGAGAACCTTAAAAGAAGGTTATACAAACGCAAAAATTTTGTGTTCAACAAAACCTGCTTGAGTAATAGTTTGCTGCCTAAATATACACACACATACATATATATATATATATATATATATCTCACTCATCATTTATCAAAGCCAAAAGTCACTCAAGGATAAGGGTTAATGGGATGGATGAATTATCAGTTGAATCCTCATCGTATTTGGTTTAACGCCAATAGTACTTGCATATATGTTGATTATGCACACACATTCTTCACCACTTACAAAGGCCAAAAGCCATTTAAGGATAAGGATTAATGCAATTAATGGGTTATCAGTTGAATCATCATCGTACCTGGTTTAACGTCCATTATACATGCTGGCATATGTTGGACGGCTTTTAAAAATTTACTTCCAAACTAACCTATCTCTGGTCAGGTCTTTAATCATTCCTCTTTCTCTCAAGTCCATCCTTATCACTTCCTTCCATGTTTTCCTTGGCCTTCCGCCTGTGAACTGACTCTTATACATCTACTAATCTAAGAACTCTCATTTATTCTTTTATTTGACCATACCAACAAAGTTTCCCGTTTCCGCACACATCTCCCTACACTGTCCAGATTTAATCTTCCTCTGAGGTCATCAGATTTAAGTCTGTTTTTTTGAGACTCACATTACACATTCATCATATCCTTTTCATATCCTTTTCATATCATTTCTCTCCATGCTACGATCTGGTGCTACTAGATCAGGCTGTCTGAAGATACCGGTTTCCTGACCAAACATTAATCTTATTGTTTGTTTTTTTCCCTTTGCAAAACTCAACCCTGTTCTGCAAAGCCACAAACAAAAACATTTTTTTCTCTACAAAACAACCAAACCAAACACAATAAATAAATATTTGAACATATAAAGAACTTGAAGCATAAAAACTTTTACCAAAATGATCGTATTCGGCATTAAATAATCTGAAAAAGGTTGATATGCCATAAAACAAAACAATGATGCTACACCTGTCCTCACTTGCCAAGTTTCACTTCGATACGTAATCACACTTTGCACACATGCCTGATAGACTCTTCCCTTGGTCAACAGTGGTAACACTCTGCAGATTGATAATGGCAGAACTTCCCTGAACTTACTCCATCCACTTCTGACTTGCAATCACACTAACACCCGCCCCACCCTGTGCTCCAATGGTATCACCAAGGTAACAAAATTTCTGAACAACCTTAATAACCTCGATGAGAAGAATATTAAACGATTGAAAATGGTGAATGGAATGAACAGAACTTGATTACTTATGAAGATAGTTTATGACAAGTATTTATTAACATGGGATTTGAAGATTACCGTGTTGTAGCCTGCAGGGAAGCAGTCTTGTGGTAATTTTTCATAGATGGGAAGGTCTTGGAAAGAAACTCTATTCATGAAAATTTCATTTGATGTTAGACACACAAAGGAAGAGATGAAAGTTCTTTGCAGTTGTGATAGAAGAGTTCTTGCTGTGAATGTCTTACAAGGAGGAACCAAAGCACCTCTTTCATGCACATAACTACAATGTTACAAGTGTTAGAGATTTTTTTATGTATTCTCTGGTTTGAGATAAAAAATTAAACTCTAAATCTTTTTATTTATTTTGTTTTACTTACAATTTTGTTGAAAATATTAATTTGAATAACCAATTTTTCGCTTTAGGAATTTGCCTTCGAAGGCGCCAGAAGAAGAAAGGAAACACAAGCAGGAATACGAAGCCATGGTGGAGGCCGCAAAAAGAAAAGGTAAGAGAGCAGTTCTTCTTTTGCTGAGTTAACATTAAGAATTGGTGCTTACCTTTTCTCAAGAGTTCAAACAGACCACCTTCTTTTTGGTGGTCATAATTTTTGCATTTCATGTATTGGTTTTAAATCTAAACACAAATTCATTTTTATAGATAGGCTCATTCATCTCATATCAAACAAAAAAAAAGAAACAAGATTTTGCAAAGGAAACTTATTAATTCTACTACCCATGTGACAAACTATGGACTCACCATTCTTAGGCAAATCTTAATCAACTGCTTATTGGGTTACATAAGAAATGATCACTCTAAACAACAGGTATGACAGGTATCTCACTGCTAGCAAGTAATAAAAATAATAAATGGATCGACCCTAGTCGAACGTGACCCAAAGTTTGCCTTTTCATTGGCTACTGCAAAGAGATTTAAGGGAGGACACCACTCCATTTCCTAGAGAACTCCACTTACCCTTGATCCATACCTTATAATGCTGAACATTTAGCAAGAAAACATCAAGTACCATTTTTTTAGTCTTTGGTATGACTTGACCGAGGATTGAGCCCTGGTCTCCCAACCCATTAGTGAACACTTTAACTAGATTACCTTAATGGGGATTTATTTTTGTTGGTGATTTCATTTTTTTTGTGTTAAAAATTTAGTGATTCCATAATTTGTTCCTCTATTTTATGTTAAAAAACATCTTGATTACTAATTTTTTTAAATCAATTTAAGATATTTTTTTTAACTAATATGTTACTGCTTATCAAGGCCCAAAGGCGACTCGAGGATAAAGGTTCCTTGAAGCAAGAGTGTTTGACTATTAAATAAAATGGGTTTTGTTTCAGATTTGTGCTTATTTTTTATGGATAAAAAATGGGGGGGGGGGGCGTTTTCTAAGAATTTTGAGTCCATATTTTTTTGCTAGGGATAGTATGAGGAACAAACATACTTGTGTAACTTGTATTGATATTTTTCGATTGCATGACACAAAATTGAAACCTTGAAAAGCTGTGGAGTAATTGCATGTTGGGGGGGGGGGTGACATTTGAATAAATGGTTTGTTATGGCTTTTGTAGAACATTTAAAGCAATGAAAAGAAGTTCATAAATCAAATACTAGTCTATCTTTCGTAACACCTTTTAGTAGCTGTAGCTGCACAGGTGAAAATATCTGAAAAGAAGTAAAATGTTACTACATTTTACAATCGCCAATTTGGTGTTGCTGAAGGTTCTTTAATATCTAAAACTAATCTAAAAAAAAATGTTGCTGTTGTTTGCTTTATTTATTTATTTATTTAAGAGAATCGATCTTCTGTATAGAATTCAAAGATCATGCTTCAAAATTGTCTGGTTTGCATAAGGTCCTCTTCATTGGTCGCAATTTTTTACTCCCGACACTGGGAGCAGCAAAGTTCAGTGGTTGCATGTGAAGTCGGGGAAGGTTTGGCTAAGAACACACAAAGGAATGGTGCAAAAAGCAACATTACCACTTTCACTTACTTGATTTGCTGTTTCTGCAACTGACATGTCTTGACTTGCTGCACGCAGATACAGAAACGACCAGAGGACGACAAATCCTGAAGCAAACTCATCCTGGATTTTCACCAGAGCCCTGTTAGCCGGGTTGCAGTCCTCATACCACTTAGTGCCAAACGAGTCTGCCATGGGTGACCCTGCCAGGAAATGGAGTTAAAGATGGCATAGCTCTAACCCTACCACGTTACCACTGCCCTTACCATGGTAAGGAAGAGTTTCTTAGTAAAATAAAACTGGATCAAAGTATTGCTTGTACTCTGACTCCCACGGGCAGCAAACGGGACCTATAGAAAGCCAAAGGTCGACCAGCCTTTAACTGACTTCAAGAAACGAATGAACCAAACAATACTAGCCTTTAACGAACACTGCGTTCATAAAACACTGGTTATCACAACAGGGAGCGAGCTTACATCGAAAATTAACTG
This sequence comes from Sepiola atlantica, assembly GCA_963556195.1. Lineage (NCBI taxonomy): Eukaryota > Metazoa > Mollusca > Cephalopoda > Sepiida > Sepiolidae > Sepiola > Sepiola atlantica. The sequence goes on along the minus strand of OY744523.1, from coordinate 116,698,365 downwards.
AAACTGAGTTGCAGGCTAATTGCTGAACAAACCGATTGAATAGTCGAAATACGCCTGCTTATATTGAGTCCATAATGTCATTGAATAATTTGTATAACGAGATGCGGTTCACTTCATTGTCCCAGATGTTTTTTTACAACTGCTTTGGTTGGGATACCCAATGTCCCTTTCCCACCGCAGAGACAGCACACAAGTTAGTGGCGCTTCAATGAGCATGAACAGCTGTGATCACCAAGTACAGTGAGAAATCCATTGTTCATATCAGCTCTACTACATAAGTGTTGTGATCCTGTTTAGGAGCCGAAATGAAGACACGGAACACGGGGTTAGGTGAACAATATATATTGAAGAAAAGATATGTACAGAGAACAAGAGAAGTGGTATATCAGTCCTGACTACCAGGATAGACTGGAGTTCAATCCAATTACGAGAAGCCTAAATGCTTCCAGTATTTTATTAGTAATTGTTTGTCATATAAGTATGACACCATAACACCTCACTCCCAAGCCTTACCTCCTCAGGATTCTAGAATTGTTTCGTTTTTGGGTTGATGCTATTCTGAGGTTGCTTGAGATAGCTGTATGTCGAAAGTGTTGTTTTTGGTGGCCATAACCTCCTCCTGGGTAGTGCTGTCGGTTTCTTCCGATAGTCGTTCCCTAATTTGGTTTATGTCTCTATTATAAGAGAATTGATGGTCTCTATCAAATTCAGATTTGATATCCTCCATCTTTTTAATTTTAGATGTCCGACTTTTTAGCAGATCTTAAAATTTTTTTTTTTTTTAAATAAAATTATAAGTAAATACATTTTTAAGATTGTGGTTTTCTACATGACATTTAAATGTATGAGAAACTTTTTACATATTTTTATTGTCAAAGGATAAAGGATTCTATCTATACTAATAGGAGGTACATGTATATCCCTGTCCGCTAACTACTTTTAGACTATTATGAGAGTTGATGTGGCCAGAGTGAAGGAAATAATGATGAAGAAGGAAGTCCAAAATGAATGGATCAGGGACTGAGAACAGGTCGCAGATTGTCTGACGAAGATGAGATTTCGTCTAATTTGTCTATAATTATATTCAATCCATTTGCTCTACTGATATGTTATTTCAAAATGTCAGACACATTCTCTTATATTTTGTGGTAGTTACAAAAATACAGCCGGACCCTGTTTCTCTTTAGATAAATCTGTAAATATAGACCATATGCCTATATATTGCTTCCATTCAGCATATAAATCTTCATTTAGCAAAATAGGTGGGTGTTTTTTGTAAAAGAAGCCATCTTTCTTTTAAATGTGTTATCTCGTTTGCTGAACGAGATAATTTCATATCACACGAAAGAAGACAGCTTTTGCTACCAATGTTAGTTTACTCGTTACATAAATCCAGTCATGGACACACGTCCGTTTGTCCAAACCCCCATCTTTGTTTTCCAACAACAAGAAGCAAGGGAGATCACTCTAAAAACTTATCACAAAGGAATAGAACTCTTATATCTCAATACAAAAGGAGATAACTTAACATATTAGACTTAAGAATGTGAAATTTTAATAAGATTATACCCTACATATGCAGATTGTCAGAAATGGATCACAAGCTGGTGTTAACACTTCTTCGGTACCCTGCCCGAAAATATATGTATGTATGTGAAGAACACTCCAAATTATCTTCGAATGAGCCCCCAAACACACACACACACACACACGCGCGCATATATATATATATATATATATATATATATAAGAAAAAATTCACATACATATTGTAACTGTCAGCATTGATAATTTATTTCGACTTTCTAGTCTCTTCAGAATGCTAACGGGACAGCTACATCTTGGAAATGACGGAAAAAAGAAATATTCACCAGCCAAAAAAGAAATATCATAGGGAAGGAGAGAGAGAGAGGGGGGGGGGGATAAAAAAAAGGGGGACAAGCAACACACTTAAGTTAAAATCATCAAAAAAGAAGGAGAGGGAAATATAATATGTATCTCCAGTTGGAATAAAATAAAATTAAAACCTATTAAGATACGTCGATGATACCCTCCAAATCGTATTTGTCATGAGTATGTTGACACAAAGCCAAACTCCACCCCCCCCCCTCCAGCCGCGAGACCACCGAAACCAGACAACAGGAAGAGAAGAGGTTCCCTTCTCTTCCTGCAACATCTATTAGCTGACCTCTTTATATTTCCCCCTTTCTTTTTATGATGATTTTAACTTAAGTGTGTTGCTTGTCCCCCTTTTTTATCCCCCCCCCCTATTTCCAATATGTAGCTGTCTTGTTAGCATTCTGAAGAGACTAGGAAGTCGAAATAAATTATAAATGCTGACAGTTGCAATTTGTTTGTGAATTTTTCTTTCTATATTCTATTCTTGCTCTGTTTTCTACATTAAGCTCTCTTACTCGGATTTCTTACCAAAATTATTCACTTTAACACTATATATATATATATATATATATATATATATATATATTAGTATGAAAATATACTTATAGCAAGTAAGCTACACAGAAACATTTCTTTCAGTCTCTGGGAAATCAGGCTAATTGTGTACATTTACATTTTAAGGTTGCTTTTATATCTAATTGAGCTTACTCTAGCAACTAACCAATCAGAATAGTTGGTTTTATAACCTCCTCCCTACTTATTCATCTCCATCATCCAATGGCTGGCGCTCCCCACTTTTAAGTGGGTCAAATGAACAAAAGGTGACTTAGTCTGATACAGGACAACTAAAACAATTCATCTGTCACATTTTTCTCTGTTATCTATTGTCATTTTAGATATATTTTTGAGTTATAATTTTAACAGTATGAAGAATTTTGGATTATTTATTTTTTTAAATTTATTATCTAGGTGCTTTAATTTTTAATTTTTTTATTTTATTAGTTATATCAAAGTAAAGTTTATTCCATGTCTACAGTTAGTTGCTATTGCGTTTCTATGGTTTAGTAATTTTTTGACATCTTTGAAATTAAAAATTAATAATCTATACTCGTCTGCATGCCCTGGCCTATCTTAATGTTTTCTATTCGACTATAGGCGACTGCCAGCTTTTCTTAAGATCTCAGTAATAATTCGATAATGATGTACTAAAGCTGTGTTTTTTGTTATTGAATGTGCTTTTGTGATTATTCGTTTCTTATTTTGTTTTTTAATTCTTATTTAGTTTCTCTAATATATTTTTTTGTTATTCAGATTTTCATGTGTATATATTGTGACAAGGTAAATGATGCCTTTAGTTAAGCAGTTATTTTGTAATGGACAATGTGTGCGAATTTTGCAGTTACAGTTTTTTTTCTTCATTATTAACTTCCATTTTTCTATTTGAGTAATTACTATTACTGTCTGAGTCATTACTATTTCTTGTGATTACTATTATTATTGTTATATTCATTTTTTCTTGAAATTTTATTTTCATCTTTCTCTTTACTATGCTCATTTAGTATTTTATTATTGTGGGCTTTGATGATTTCTAAACTTTCACATTAACTGTAGCAAATTTTAAATAATTTTTATTTAATACTTTATATAAGGGATTAATTATGGGAAAATGTTTTTTGATAATTTTTAGGAGTTTCTTACAAAATTTAGCTTTTAGCCTCTGATTATGCGCCAGGGTGAACCAAATGATATTTCTCTTTTTCTTTTTTTATTTCTATTATTATCATTAGTATCTTGTTGCTTATATTTGATTTCAATGTTATTATACCCAATGTTTTTTTAGAGCTGTGTTATAAATGTTAATTAAATTCTTAAATACCTTTTCGTTAGTAGAGTTATTACTAAGATTATGTTTGATAGAACTAGGAATAGGTTTCATGATTGATGGGGGTGATACTTTGGGTTCACGTATGTTGGGTTAGCATACTTTTAAATACAGCTCGTGTGTATTTTTATCTAAGTTGAAAGTGACATCTAAAAGTTAGCTATGTTTATGTTAGTTAATACTTCAACTCTTAGGCCTAATTTTTTACTTCTACATATATATATAATTTATTTGAAGTTTCCAAGTTGTTAGAGTCCTAGTTTACATTTATTGAAGACTAACTGTACCTGCCCTGGATGCATTTAAGTCATTTTAGTTTTTAATTTTTATTTGTTTGCACATTTTTAAACTTATACAGAAAAGAAATAAAATTTTAGTTGCACGGGAGACAACTCTTTTTATATTCAATTAAAATGAGGTTTTTTTTTTTTATGATTTAAAAAAAAAACAGTTTTTAATGTTTCTATGTTACCAGTTGTACAGACAAAGCTACATCATTTTCTAAGTAAACTGTAGTGAAATACATTATTATAATTCAAATAACAAAGTACAATAATAACAAATGAAAATTGGCTAGTTAATCAAAGTTCGATATGTCAGCTTATATGCTATTTAGGTCCAACTTTTAAAATTTCACAGAATAACTTTATATGTTAAATAGATTCCAAGGGTTACTCAGTATTATTCCTATCTTGGGACAGGTGCTCCGCTTGATCAATGTATGTAGACATTTTGATGTATTTAGCAAGTCCTTCAGATTAATCTCATATTTTAGAGTGGAACCCTTATTAAAAGCTCTATCCAGTTTCGTCAATGCGGGATATTGGTTTTCAATATTTCCATAATAGAGGAGTTATTCACAGCTTAAATCTATCCAGCACTTGCTAAATTCTAACCTTCGCGCATTTAATTACTCCTTTCTGCGAATATTTCTACTTAGCTCCATGGGTTTTAATGAGCTTTTTGTCTTGTCATTAATATTCATCAGTGGATTTTCGTTGGCTCAGATTGCAATGAATCATTGATAATATTGGTTAGGATTTAAAGTTGAAGCGAGATCCGAAGTTGTCCGAGTGAATTCGAAAAAGAGTTACAAACTTGAGCTGTCAACAAGCAACCAATGACCTTTCCGCAGATTATTCCTTTTTATGATCCACACGGGATTAGGTTTCATTTAAGATGTGTCCACGCATCCCTATAAGTCCATCAGTCCATCCATCTGTCACACTTAAGTTTGAAATCGCATTTTGTTGGTCAGTCCGTCAGACAGCCTGTCACACATAAGTTTTAAATAACAGTTTCAGCGCTTTATGCGTTTTATTAGATGCATCTATGCATCTCAATAAGAGGTGTTGTCCGTCTGTAGCGCATAAGTGTGAAATACGATTTTCATTGTTAGACATTCAGATTTATATGCAGCATAATCACATTGACATGCTCGTTCTTGTTAGCAATGTTAAGCCTGGTCAGTACCAGATGGGTGACCATTTGCGCATACCGGGAACTGTAGGGGGTGGGGTCAAAACTTCCATACAAAAAAAAAATACTCCCTGAGTATTCCTTTAGTATTTCAGTATAACCTGCTTATCCACTTGTATTGACACAACAGAACAACCGGCCCTGGGTGGAAGTTCTGTTCTCAATCATATGGTGGAGCTCTCGGGAGAGACTATGCAATTCGTTTCATTCTTTTTCGTACATTCAGATCGAACGGATGAATCCTAAGCATATCCTTTCTTGTTTTATTGACAATCAATGCTAAATAGTTTGTCAAATGGTCGTGTGAATATTTCTTGTTTCTCTCAGAGACTGCACAAATAAATGCATTGAATTGTATTGTAAATCTCTATATTAATAAAATTGTGTAACCACGTCTCGTGTGTCTGTTTTTCTCACCTATACGACTTGCATATTAGTACTTTATTTATTGAAATAAAAAATACAATAGTATTCAATATTAACTTTTAAATACTCCTATTTAAAAAAATTAATTTAATTACAAAATTAAAGCGACCAGAATGCACTTAGGTTTCTTCATAACAAGTCAGCCATTTTAATCTTTTGTTAATAATTGAAAAAAACAAGATTGGATTTACTTTGTGACCGTTCCAAATTGAAAGCATTTACACTATTGAATAGAAAGTCATTTTTAGTTTTACAATCCTGAGCCAAATCCTCAAGTATAAAAAGGTTTTTTGAAAGCTTTTTACATCCAATAAATGTATTTATATTTGTTATAGTTTTATAACAATTTGGTTAAATTAATAATTTAATGACCAAACGATACTATAATAATTAAATTTAACTTTCAAAATCCTATTAAAAAACAATAATAATTTGGTAAAAAGAACAAAAAAATCAGCATTGTTAAAAAGGGAGAGTAACATAAATTAAAGTAAAATAATCCCGGGCAACGCCGGGTAGGTACAGCTAGTATTAAATAAAATAATAATTGAATACGAGGAATGCAAATTATATTTTGATGAAAAAGAATGGTATTTGCAACACACTAAAATGGGCAACAACCAAAAAGACACATTTTGCCTTAACATCGCTTTTTTTTTTACTTTCCGTTGAATTATGAACAACAAATTTTTTGTCATATTTGGACTGGTGAATCTGTCACATATAAGGGTTCTTGATAGGGTGCAGAAATGTATCTGTAATTTGATTGGCCCTACCCTTTTTCTCTGCACCCTCTCTCTCACAGACGTAATGTTGCTAGTCCCAGTCTTTTCTATAAATACTATTATGACATGTGTTCTTCAGAATTGTCTGATCTATTCCCTGCTTCTATTGTTCCAGCTCGTTTGACTCGTTGGTCTAGTGGGCTCCATCAATTCGCTGTTTTGATACCTCATTGTAATGCAACTTCCTATTCCAGTAGCTTTTTTCTATGAACTGCAGGCTTGTGGAATTCTCCTCCTTCTGACTGTTTTTCCTCCTACCTATAGCCTTGGTCTTTTCTTTTCAAGACTAAGGCCAATAGGCATCTCCTGTCTTTGCAATAATCATCTTTCATTCTTGTTAGCTCCTTACATCAAGTGACTTCATGCCTTGTCTGGTCGATTTTCATTAAAAAAAAAATTGCGTATTTAAAAAAGGTTTTACTAATACTATTAGTAAAACCTTTTCTAAATACCTAATAGCCTAAAAATACATAGTTATTGCTTACAAGCACGTTTTGTTATGTGCCCATTTTTTATTTAAAAAGGAAAACAGTTTTATTTAAAATGTTTTGTTTCGTAAACTTTGAAGATTTATAAAAAATTAAAAAATACATAGTTTTATTTACAGGACTTTCTATTTAAGCAAAATGTATAAACAAACGAAACAAACAAATATTGAAAAAAACAAACAACATTTAAATAAAAAGATGTTGTACAGAGAGGGTGTCACACAATTTGAAGAAGGTATTTGAGGGGGGGGGGATTTTTCGCGATAAAATTTTTTAATTTATAATAAGCAATAAAACTAGAAGTCAAAAATAAAAGTTCAGTGTTAAGATGAAATGTGTACTTTTGAATTGTTGCTCATTCTGGAGTATCTCTAATCCATTTGATCCGATTTTAATTTCAAAACGTTAATAATGAAGACTCCCGTCTTGAAAAGCCGAGTCAAAATCCACTGTTATTTTTGGAAGCCGTAATACAAAAATGAATGTCGAGTATCAGAATTTGGCACAAATTTTGTAGTGATTGGAACGATTTCAAGTTTGTTGAAATACCAGATAAGAATTTGATAAAAGAGTCTGATTTTAAGTTTTATATATAATCATCATATTCGATTTAATCTATATTTTACATGCTGTCATGTGTTGGACGGCTTTTAGAAATTGACTTCCAAACTAACCTATCTCTGGTCAAGTCTTTATTTATCCCTTTTTCTCTCAAGTCTATCCTTATCACTTTCTCCCATGTTTATCTTCCCCTGTGAACTGACCCTGCTTCCTCAACCTTTCTACATCTACTAACCCGAGAGCTCTCATTCATTCTTTCAATGTGCCCATCCATACCATTGAAGTCTCCTGTTCTGCACACATTTCCCTCGACTGTCCAGATTTAATCTTCTTCTGAGGTCATCTGATCCAAGCCTGTCTTTAAGACCTACATTACACATTCATTGTATCATTCTCATATCATTTTTCTCCATGCAACGCATGTCCTCAAACCCTAATCCGAAGAAGTATCCATTGACTCAGGGGTCTTCCTAAAGATGGTGCCAAAGAAATGTCACATATCTTTGAGAGATTGTAATAAAAAGAATAAAGGATAGTCACATGACTGGCCTCATCCGTCTGAAGCTATGGCAGGAGATATTGAAACATGTGCATTTTCATATAAAGATATGCTGCACATTAAAAAAAAAAATGCTCATATCTTTTCAGTTACATTTTTCGGTATTGTCCTTTTCACATTTGTATACGGTTGTATTAAATAAGAAGTATAGTTATTTTTGCATGCATTTGTATTGCAACTTACAAAATGTCGAAGTTATTAAAAGTCTATAATTAAACTGGTAATATATTTTTTAATCAGTAATAAACTTAATCTATTTGA
>OY744523.1:116677525-116680025 GCA_963556195.1 Sepiola atlantica | reverse complement strand
GTATCCACTTTTTAAAAAGAAATTAGCTTTAAAATGTTTAGCAAATCCTTATGTAATTATAGTTTTGAAACAATTTGGTTCAATTAATAATTTAATAACCAAACGGTACTGTAATAATTTAACTTTCAAAATTAAATTTAAAAACATAAAAGGAATATTTTGTAAAAATAATTGGCTTACTTCTTTAAAAAAAGGTAAAAACAAAGGGGAAGTAAAACCACTAGCAGGCAATGCCGATTAGGTACAGAGAGAGAAAGTAATGACTTGTAATATATTTAGAATTTTAACTAACACTGCATAATCATGTTAACATACCAGTTCTCGTTAGATTACTGAACTTAAGCGACATTGAGCCTGGCCAGTACTAAATGGATGACCATTTAGGAATACCAGGCGCTATATGTGGAGGACGGTGAAACCTCTCTGCAAAAAATATGAACCTGAATATGCCTTTAGCGAGTCCTTCAGTATAAATTGTTCATCCACACATGTGTTGACACCATGGACAGAAGTTCTGTTCTCAATCATGTAATGAAGCTCTTTGTAGAGAGTATGCTTTAATTACTTAGTTTTTATATTTTTAATTATTTTTTTATTGGCCCTCCACTTGGCACTATATCTCCACAAAGGCAACGCCGGATAGGGACAGCTACTTAAATATATTTTATCTCAGTATATGTTATAGTAACAAGTTATAATAATTATTGTTTCCTAGTGTGTTGAGATAATATTATTCAGACTAGTAGACCTCACCAAAAAGGTGCACACTCTGGAAAGTAATGAGTAACAAGAAGAGGACTTCTGACGGTGAGAGTAAAGTTCCTTCTCTCTCTTAAAATTGACTTAGGTTATGAAAGATTACAAAATAAGGTCAAACAAATGATTTAATGAAATTGGAACCCCAATTAAAATGTTTCATAAAACCAATGTAGGGTCAGAATGGAATCCGAATCAACAAATATTTTATATAAACAATGTATTTACCAAAGAAAGCAAATGTTTGAAGTTGGAAAATTTTAAATGACTTCATAAAAATTCATTAAAAATATACATATATATATATACATATACATACATATACATAAACTGTGTCCATCGCTTTATTGCAGATTACAAAATAATCAATATTTCAGTAAATATAAGTTATAAAAAGCTGAAAATTACACCATCCAAGGACTGTATTAAGGTGAGATAAATCCTAAAATTTCATCAAAATTCATGTTATATTTAAAAAGTTATGTTATTTTTTTAATATTCAAGGAATTTTCACCGTCCATCGCTTTATTGCAAGTCTTCTAAGATAATGTTTTAGCTCAATAAAACAATACCAAAGCATCATAAATTTATATTGAACACATTTTCTGGGGAAAATTAACAAAAACAAAGGCACATCCCGAGGGCTAAGTGTCAAACAAACGAATTATTTGTCCACATATCCCCCATGTTTTGAAATTACATTAAACAACCTTTTGTCCACCGAGGAGGTCAATTGTTTGATCTGAGATGGAGTAATGGTTCTGGCAACGTCGACTATTTTGTTCCAAAGGGCATCCTTCGAAGAAAACTGCTCTCCTCCCTCATAAACTCCTCGTTTCAATATTGACCATAGGTGTTCGATGGGGTTAAGGTCCGGAGAACACGGTGGCCAGGACATGAGGGTTTCTCCAACAAAGCCCTGAGATCCAAGGAAGGATGTAGTTGCCCTAGCAGCATGAGATGGGGCATTGTCATGCATAAAAATAATCTTAAAACGACGTGACAAGGGAAGATCATCTAGCCATGGTAACAAATTCTCATTTAGAAAGGCAGTGTAGGCATTGCTGGTGAGCTTGACACCTTCTGGCACTCGGAATGGTCCACATAGCTTATCCCCAATAATTCCCGCCCAAAACATTATGCCTCCACCTCCCTGTTGGCGACGAAATCTATAAGGCGTTGGAGTTCCATTTGGATTCCAAACTTTGGCCCATCCGTCCGGTCCATCAAGGGTAGCACGAGCCTCATCTGTAAACAGAACATTTTGGCAATCCATTTTCATATATTTTTGTGCCCAAGCCAATCGTTTTTCTTTGTGGGTTTGGCTCAATGGAGGCCTTGGAATAGGTTTGATGTTCCTTGCCATTTCATTCAGTACATTGCATCGGGCTTGTCTGGACCTTGGTATGACTCCAGCCCTCGCAAAAATTGTTGCACTGGTGCTGTTTAGGTTGCGCACAATCTCTCTACGAATTTTTCGAAGATCCCGATCAGAAAGGTTCCTCCTTGTGCCCTTATCTTTCCTGGACTTGATGTTGGGGTTCTTGACGAATGTAGCTAAAGTTCGGGGATCCCTTTTTAGTTCTGTGGCTAAATTTATGATCGAGAGTCCTTCTGCTAGTCCTGCAATAATCCTCTGCTTCTCGGTAGCTGTTAAACGTCCTTTTTTTGGCATTTTATGAGACCTGCAATAAAGCAATGGACGGTGAAAATTCCTTGAATATTAAAAAAATAACATAACTTT
>OY744523.1:116634477-116677325 GCA_963556195.1 Sepiola atlantica | reverse complement strand
ACTTAGAAAGTCAATTTAAAACAGCATACATCTATGGTGTGGCAACATCAGTCTGGAACCCCGACCTTTCTCAGAGCATTGACCGCCTGAAAATCGTTGAGATGTGCAATCAAGCGAATATTCTCTATTGGACACCTGCAATACTCTGAACGCCTAGTTTCCCTGGGCTTTGATTCATTGAAGCTCTGATGTCTAGCAACTTAGTAAACACCACAAAATTATTAACCATATCACCAACAACAACCCTGAGTGCGTTCTTGATCTTCATGTGTCTAACACACGTTGACATGTCTACAAAATCAGAAAACAGCTCCCATGACTTTCACAAACATCTTTTCATGCTCAAAATTGCTGAAGCATAGAATAAACTGTCTGCATCGGTTGTTGGCTGCCATGACACAGCATGCTTTAAAAACCCCATGCTTCCTGAAATTCACCAAAACTACACCTGATGCGCCCTCCCTATACATGCACACCTGCACATACACTTTTAATGAGTTGTAGTGCACCTGAACACTATGGACAATGATTCCATTATTTATATATGCATTATGTATATATTTATATAATGTTTGTAACTCCTCATTAATTAAAACAGGAAGCAAATTCTTAATTTTTTTTCTCTAAGCAGTACATCAAGTTCTTTGTCATGTGAATGAGTTAATGAAATTGCTAAAATAAAATTATGTTAGAATGTAGATTTTCTATGATTGGTGTCTCAAGATGTAGTAAGCACAGAGAGAGAGAGAGAGAGAGTGGTCTCTGGCGTTTGCTTTGACAAAAATCTTAACTCTTCTATAGAACCTGTTACCCTACTGAGCCGGATACTTGCATTTTGCACTCTACTTGTCTCTGGCCTTCTTGATATTGCTTGGGACAGTCATTGTTGTGTTGGGCAAGCTGTATTCGACTTAAAACCGATATTGCTGATACATCAGTGATGGTTATATTCGTCTAATGAGTAGACACCCATTGGATGGGGAAGGGGGCATGAATAACCATATTTCTTCTTCTTCATCTAGTTTTAGTATTTAAGGTGCTGTGAGTGCTCCAGACTACAGCTGGGTAACACCAGGAAAGGTTTCATGCCTGCTATCCACACAGTTTGGTTCAAAAGGTTGACATCAGCTAGATTACATGCAGTTATATCGCTTCTTATGCACTCGACCATGTCTCCCTTGCAGGATATCCAAACGTGTTATAGTGTTGATGTAAGAGATGGCTGAACCACCTGAGATGCCGAGTGTGTAAGACATCTGTAATCTATGGGGACAAAAAGCATGTTGATTTTTTTTTAAATAAATTTAAAAAAAAAATTTTTTTAATTTTATTCATTGTCCTTGAAAAAACGTGAACATTATTAACAGAATGGGTGTAGCTTGTCAAATTAATATTGCGTGACTAAATTTAAACATTTTTTTATCTTTTGAATACAGATTTGGTTTTATTCTTACTTTAATTCTTATTCTATTAATGACTAATAAAAAAAAAAAAAAAGATCAGCCAGGATTAAATATTAAAATCGATTATTATTCTTTCTTCAATTCTTAGATGTTAGTGCTTCTCTATAATAGGCTCAATCTGTCAGTTTATTACTTCATTTTGAAATGGCCTTTTCGTTACTAAGCATGCAGATGTGTCCAATCATTTCTCTCAGAGGCTCTGTTAATATTTAAGTTTGAAATAGCACTTTCGTCACTAAATGCTCAAATTGAATGGACGCATCTTAATAATAGCTGTTTTTATTCAGAATTCCAAACTCTTGATGGGCAACAACTTTTTCTTTTGACACTTTTCACTCGTTAATTACGATAATTGGGGGCTTCTTCTTTTTCTTTTTCGACTCTGTCTCTCTGCTCTCTTCCACTACCTAGTCTTGTAAAAGCTAAAATTACACACTTAACCTTTACTTTATTTCACTCTTTCTTTTTTATTTGCCACACTGTTACAAAAAACAAATACGTGAAAAACTACAGTTGTCTTATGTCTTAGATTTTTCGCTATTGACCAGAATAGCTTTTTAAAAAAATTTTTGTTACTAATGAATCACCATTTATCAAAGCTGAAAACCACTCAAAGATAAGGGTTAATGAGATGGATGATGAAGAATATTATGAGAGGATTGAAAATGATTAATTGAATGAACAAAGTTTGATTACTTATGGGGATGGTTTATGACAAGTATTGGTTGATGTTGGAATTGAATACAACTATGTTGTAGTCTGCAGAGAAGTAGTTCTGTGGTAATGTTTCACAGATGGGAAGTTCTTGGAAGCCCATGCCAGTTTTCACACAGAAACACCAAGTCAGGTTTGGTCTCATGTAAATGGATTTCAACCTCTGGTAGGTTTGGAATGCAGACCTCTAGTGCTGGCAAAGGAGGCCTGGCAGTAGGAATTCATGTCAAGGGTTGAGATGCTGGGTTTACGCTTATTTTTTTGTTTTAGAACTTTTTAACACGAAAATACAAATATGTGGAAGATGAGAGGAGTTGAAAGCAGAGACGCAGAGAATGAGTAAATAAACTACTTTTGTAAACCACTGAAGAAAGAAAAGCCATAGCAGTTCTCGCTAATATGGCATCGAGAATAGAAAGTTTCACTAGAAGTTAAGTTAGAGCTACGTCTGCGGGAAATTGCATCAGAGACAGGAAGTCTGGAGTGGGACGTGGTGAATCAACTATCAGATCTTCCTTTTTTTTCTTTCTGAACTGTGGAGGACGAGTGTGGGATGATGTATACTGTACATTCGATAAGAACAGTAAAAACCCTGAAAGTTATTTTGTGATCTTTATTAATAATGTTTACGACCACTGTTATCAAAAAAAGATGGCGACAACAATAAGGGAGAAGAGGAGAGGAAACGAATTGCTGCTACATGTTATCTAACGAGAACTGGTATGTTAACATGATTATGCAGTGTTAGTTAAAATTCTAAATATATTACAAGTCATTACTTTCTCTCTCTGTACCTAATCGGCATTGCCTGCTAGTGGTTTACTTCCCCTTTGTTTTCTAACTGCTACATGTTATCTACACTACGAGATTCCAACTGTTTATGTGAGAGGTTGCGATTCGGATAATCTGCTGGAATCGAAGAGTGTTACACAGGTTTTTACTAAATAATAACTAACTCAATTTATGGAATGACTATTTAATTTCCGTCTCGTTCGGCAACTTTCCTAAATTTATCACTGCGCCTTTAAAGAAGATCCTCAATGCTACTTTTCTTCATTGGTATTTGCCAGTAAAAAAAAAATGGAGAAGAACTGTATAGAATCAGTCTCGAAAAGACATTAAAGTTTGAGTAATTAAAAAAAAAAATGCTTTTCATTTTTTTTTTTTTTCAGAAATCTTCATCTTTACCAGACGTTTAATTCTTAGATTTTTTATTTTTATATTTTTTTAGTCTTAAGATTGTTTGAACGAAGATGAATTTATTTTTTTAATAATAAAAAAAAACTGTTCTTCTTTCGTCTTGAATGAAACAAAGTTAACAAGTTGTGGAAGGTTGGGGCAGATTCAACTGCAAAAGTGGGGTTTTATTTCCTGTTTTGATTCCAATTTAGTTTGTTCATGATTCATGGGAATGCTTCACCTAATTTAAGTATGCAGGAGTAAGGGGACAATAACAAGGTGAGTGGGGTGTTCCTGTGCAAAGCTCCCCCACTCTCTCTCCCTTTAAGAAGTGGAGGGGTTGTTATTCTGCCTTGATAACAAGAATCTTATCTCTCAAACGCTCTTTGCAAAATGTTCATTATTTGAATGTGTGTGTGTGTGCGTGTGTGTGTGTATAAAACAGATCTTTGGTTAACTTTTTTACATGATCAATATATATATATATATATATATATATAATTCCCGGAAAAAAACTGTTTTGTCCACTTACAAAGATTAAAATTAAGATATGATGATACTAAACCTTATGTCTAGAATCCTTATTCTAATTTTGATCAAATCCATTACATGATTTTTATTCTAGAAAATGTCTCAAATTTAAAGATTACGGTTACAGGGTTTTAAGAAGAAATTGAAATGTAGGGAATCTTGCTTAATTGGTGTCTAATGACTATGAATCAAATTCAATGCAAATCTGGAATATTTTAATTTTCAAATGGGAGGTTGTGCCCATATGATGCCCCCTAAATACCTTTAAAATACTCCAAAGAAACTGAAATTTGGGGAATATTTATTAATTGATGTCTAGTACCTATTGTTACAATTTCACAAAACTCAAAGGTATCCGAATTTTCACAAAGTTTATCCATCTCATTTGTACCCTCTTTGCATTAAACTAAATATAGCTCACATTTGGACTCATTATGCCTCACAACTGTGTTCCAAAACTCATAATGATGGGTTAATTAGTTTAGGAGTGAATCCTGTATAAATAAATATAGAAACATACACATACCTAACTTTATATATATATATATATATATATATATATATATATATATATATATATATATATATGAGCTTGCAAATCGGCGTTGCCCGGGAAGCAATGAGAATCCTGTGTTTCTGCTCTCAACCCTGAACCACGTATCATTTTTATCTTATTCTTTAATTTCTAAAGTAAAGTAAGACGTTATTTTGACTGCTTATGGATACCCAGTGTTAATGCTGACCCCACAATATTAAAAAAAAAAAAAAAAACTAATACAAAATTATTACCACCATTGTATTCTTTGTAAAATTTTACTCTAGAAATGTTGTTTGATCTTGGTATAAGTCTTTGTTTTCAATTTCATCCCTGGTAAGCAATAATAAGAATCAATAATTGAACACTTCAGATGGAATCGGGGGGGAAATTTGAATGGTGTCATAAAATTCCTTGAAAAAACTTAATCTTTATTAAAACTAATTTGAATTTTCTGTTAACATATCGATTTATCTAACAAACAAACTTACTCTTTTATATATAGAAATAGATATACCTTATCTTGCTACAATCTGTGTTTCTTCGCTTGGACCGTTCTTTAAATAGACAGGAATAACATTTTTAAAATGCGCTCTATCCCCTGATATTGTGCACTCCCAATTTAATACTGTAAACATAACCCTTTTTCTATTTCTCTTTATATTTTCATCAAATACAATCAATGTATTTTCCTTCTTTTTTTTTAAATTTTATTAATGGGTCACCGTTTAACAAGGGCTGGTAGCCACTCAAGGATAAGAGTTAAAGAAAGTCAGTTGGACGATGAACAACACTACAAGAGGATTGGAAATTATGGGTGGAATGGGCAGAATTTGATTATCCAAGAGGACATCTCAACAAGTATTTGTTAACATTAGACTTGAAGACGACCATGTTGTAGTCGGTTGGGAAGCAGCCATGGGATTTTCTAGGACAAAAACTTTGTTCATGGAATTCTCGTTTGGTTTTAGGTACACGGAGAGAGAAAGGAAAGTTCTTTGCTGTGGTTGTAGCTATAATAATAAATTAAATGTCCTCCTTCATTCTATACTAGTGGAAAACGGGGGAGGGGGGGGGGGCTATGAATGACTCTGCGCGTGTGCAGTTTAATCTTTGTTTTTCAATCAAGTCTTTTCTAGAGCAACATTTTGGTATGTTATAAAAATAGACTTTAATGAACTGACAAGTTGAAGAATAAGGAAAATCGTAAAAGGGATAAAAATAGGAATGCTAAAACACATGCTGAATAGAAAATAGAAGATCTAATGTTATGTTCCATTTTTCACTGCGAAATCGTTTGAAATCTCAGCAATCAAAGTTTCTAGGGGTTACTATTCAAAGTGATTTTAAGTTTTTCATATTTTTTTTTGAAGTCGAATGACAACTGCAAATTTAAATATTGGCTTTTTTTCCTTTTCAGATCAGATTTGTCTGTAAATTGATTTTATTTTATTTGTAAAGGAAAGTCATGGGTGATTGTTGCTAAAATGGAATCTTCACATATTTTGCAACTTGGCTTAATGAATCAGTTATTTATAAAAAGTATATATATATATAAGTTAGGTGTGTGTATAAGTTTATATATTTGTATGTATAAGATTCACTCCTAAACTAATTAACCGATCATTATGACTTTTGGAACACAGCTGTGAGGCGTAAGAGGTCTTAATATGGGCTATATTTAGTTTAATTTAGTTTTATGAAAAAGGGGTAAAACGGGAATGAAAGCCCTTTGGGCAAATTCAGATACCTCTGATAATGCAGTCGTAACCTTACTTTCAAAAGAAGTAATATAGCAGATAGATGATTACCGACTCACAACCAATATTAACATAACTCCAACTGCTTATATTTTCTATTAAATATTAAATTGTTTTTAACATAAATATGCCACACATTAGTGGGTAAACCAAAATAAATTGTTTTGGACTAATTTCCCAACTATATTTACTTAAATATCTTTTATGTCACTAATAGTGACATTTACCGTTGATTGGATTAAATATGAAATCGATTGAAACATTTTTTTTGTTTGATTTTAAAAAACACAAACCAATATTTGCCCAAACTGACTGAACAGTTATAAGTGTGTATCTTGTGTTAACAAAGCTATTTAAGTCAAATAAATAGGGGCCAAAAATCGACTTTATTTTATATATAAGATGACTTAAGAGTTTCTCTTTATTTGGATTTGAGATCTACAGCCAAATGATATGACATAGATCCACTAAATTTGTTGTGCGTACATATTGGGACTTAACAAATCGTTGAATGTATTTTGTGTTACGGAAGCCATGTTGCTGCAAGATGTGAAGTAGATATTTATCTACCTCCCACAAGGTAAGATGTGACCTAAGGTCGGGTCGGGAAAGTGGGATTTGAAAAGCCAGCGCCTGAGGTGAGCACTCAGGCCATTAAAAATTGCCTGGAAAGCCCCGTCGGCATTCCCCAGTAGAGGCGCCTCAGGCAGTAAGCAATAAACTTACTCCTCCCCAAAGAGGGGAGGCAAAGCCTGGGAGGGTGGACCTCCTAGAACTGCACAGGACTGTCCCATAGACCGGCGTAAATCAAGCCCCGAAGGCCAAGACAATACCAGTCTATGGGGTGCAGCATCCATCGGAACAGATACTACACTTTGATCCTGGTCAAATGTGAAGTATTTCACAAAACTGTAGCAAGCAAAAGAGATTTAAAAGGTTAGCGTGTTGGGATTGTTTTTTCTCTTGCACATACACCAGCTGTTTGCAAAAAAATACAGATTATCTTTTCATGACCAGAATTTTTCTTTGTAATAATAAAGAAATGTTTTTGATCTGTTTACCTGTTGTAGCCGAGTATCAGAGTTAACGGTGAAAATGATAGGGAAAAACTCCAACAAATATTGAGGACAGAAAAGGTTTTACTCAAGAAAATACAAAGTGAACAGAATAATTTTTCAAGCGATAAGGTTGAGCTACCAAATTCGGTGAGAACGCATCCTCATTCTTTTTAGAGAAGAAAACAAATAGACGATTCCGTTCTCCTTATTTACATGCTATATGACGGTATCAAGAATTAGTATTTCTGATATTCTTACTTATAAAACTAAAACATAAACCTCTTCAATTTAAGGAATTTCAATATTTTCAGATGTTTAGTAAATCAATTTTAATTTAAAAATGTAGACCAACTTGTGTTAAACTAAGTTAGATCAAATTTGTCATTAATTTTTTTTTTTTTTTTATGTTTTTTAAATTAAGGCTAAATAATTATTTATTATCAAAAATAAAAGAACAAATCTGTACATAAAGTTATGTATGTGTATATTTTTCTATATTTGTATGTACAGGATTAACTCCTAAACTAATTAACCGATCATTATGAGTTTTGGAACACAGCTGCTAGGCATGAGGCATTTGAATGTGGGTTATATTTAGTTTATTTAAGTTTTATGCCAAGGGGGAATAGAGGGGGTGGAAGCCCTTTGTGAAAATTCAGATACCTTTTGAATTTTGTGAAATTCTAACAATAGGTATTAGACATCAATTAATAAATATTCCCCAAATTTCAGTTTCTTTGGAGTATTTTAAAGGTATTTAGGGGGCATCATATGGGTACAACCTCCCATTTGAAAATTAAAATATTCCAGATTTGCATTGAATTTGATCCATAATCATTAGACATCAATTAAGCAAGATTCTCCGAATTTAAATATCTTAAGATTATTAAACCTTAAATTTGAGACATTTTTTATAATCAAAATAATCTAATGGATTTTGATCAAAATCAGAATAAGGATTCTGGACATAAGGTCTAGTAGTATTATATCTTTATTTTAATCTTTGTAAGGAGACATAAAAGTGATACAAAGCTGTTTTAATCGAGGGAATTTTACTCCTGGGACGGGTCTTCTTTTAGCAAATAAGAATGTGTTTGGCTTGAAGAAAAAAGAAGTTAGCTATGGAACCTTGCAATAAAAAATGTCAGTAGTAAACATACGATCAGTCAGACCACATCACTCAAGAGTGCTTTTTGTAGGTGTTCTTTTTTTTTTCTATTATCTTTTTTAAAATTGGGAAGGCTTATTTTGAACCTGATATTTTGCAAAAAGATGTTTAGAAGTAAATACTGAAGCAAGCTTTATTTATTTCTTTTCAGAGCAAAAAGATATCCGTCAGAAAAAGAAACATCTCCAACAGCAGCTGAAACATGAAGAACAGTTGATGGCGGCAGCCAAAACCTGGAACAGTGAAGTTCTTCCCAATTGGGAAGTCACGTAAGTAGAAACTCTTCTGAAATCACCAACCTCTACTATTAATGCCCTCTCCATCCCCTATCTCTCTCTCTATCTCTCTCTTTCTACCCATTCCCCTCTATCACCCTTTTCTTCTCTACTCCTTTCATACCCTCCTCCTCTCCGCCTCTTCTTCCCTCATTCTCTTTTTTAAATTTTTTTATTTTTATTCTATTCACTCCAAAAAATGCAGATTACCACTGAGACGTAAGAGGCTACAGATTTATATGGAATATCCTAAGTGGGGAGTTGTGCAACAAGATGTCTGTTCACTGTACATTTAAATTTTGCATGTTGGTACAGTCAGGGAGATAGGGAGCAGGGAGGTAATTCCAAAGGCTAGGGTGGGAGGAAAGAAGCTATCAGAGTAGAAAATCTTCCAGCATATAGGGACCTCTACAGTGAAGGGGTGGAATTTTGCTGCTCATCGGATATGTCGAGGTTATTTACGTTGAGGAGGTACAAGTACAGTAAGTTCATCGGAGTTCATTCCATGGAAGTACTTGTAAAACAAGCCCAGGGATGCAACATTGCGGCGATGGAACAGGGGCTGGAGATTGGTAGATAGTGTGGGACCTATTAGGTTAGCAACTTTTTTTTTTGTATCCTGTCTAAGAGGGCGAGACTAGTCGTTAATGCACCAGCCCAGATGTGGTAACAATACTCCATGATGGGTGAATAGTGGCTTTATGGGTATTCTCTCTTTCTCTCTCTCTCTCTCAAGTGAAGCAAATATCCAACTACTTGGCATTGAATTTGATCTGGTGCCAGGTATCGTTAATCTGATTGTCAAGAATATCTCCTTGATTTCATTTTCCGATTCCAATCTATAAAATTGGATATAACATATACGAACATTGGATATGTCATCAGATTTTATGGATTAGAATCGGAAAATAAAATTATGGAAATGTTCTTCACGTTGTGTATATTTTAATTTTCAAATGGAAGGCTGTACCCATATTATTTCACCTAAAAGCCTTTTAAAATACTCGAAAGAAACTAAGATTTGGATAATATTTATTAAGTGATGTCTAATACCTATTGTTAAACTTTCACAAACATCAGAGATATCTGAATTTTCATAAAAGTCGACATTACCAGCCTTATGCTTTGCAACTCTGTTCCAAAATTCATAATTATCAGTTAATTAGTTTAGGAGTTAATCTTATACATAGAAATATATAAGCATATGAAATCCTTTACTCTTCCACACTCGTGACGTCACCAGTCTGGCCGCTCCTGAACCGGTTAGTCACGTGATACTGCTGGTGTAAAAGTTGCTGCTCTGAAGAAGGCCACGGTTGTCGAAGAGGCCGTTCCCGAAATCACCGCACTCCCACGTTGTTTGATAGATCAGGTCAGCAACTTGGTATCTATGTGAAGTGAAGGGTCATTTAATGCAGAACAGTAGAATAAAGAGATGAAGTCCGTAACGACTTGGTCTGTGTTTTCTTAGAAAAATAATTATTTTAAACAATTAAAGAGAATAAATTACACTTGTTTGGTTACAGGGCAAATCAGCTCGATAATATTTAAGTTCACTCTGGGATTTTTTCTTTTTGTCAAATCGACGGACTTGGTAATACTGGGCGATTTATTCCTCTGTCAGTGAAATACTGTTCTAAGCTTGGGTGAGAACGCACGTAAACAGACAGACATGTTATCTTCGATGGATGGGAGCAGAGACGAGTTCTTACGTCCGATTCTCTCGCTAACTAACTGTCTGTGTAACATAACTAACTGGTTGTTCCTCGCCTCATCTACTCATCTCCTGTATCTCCTCGTATCTAATCTCTAACTCACTACTGTAAGACGTTTTTTGTCTTCTCTTTTATTGGGAATGCACCGACCCTACGGGGAGGGGGCGGAAAAATTTCTTGCCAGCGTTCAGTGGGATTCCTTCGACGAGAACAATAAGGCGTGCTCAGCCTATGGTTTTCGGTCAACTTGAGTGAGGGATAAAGGTTACCCATAAGCGAAAACAATAGGGTAAAAAAAATATGATTTTAAATTTATATTGCATTTGAGTGGAGAAAGTTTATTTTACTGTCGTCTAATTCTTTCTCTATTCTATAACCGAAACAATACGGCTTGATTTGGAGGAGAATGGTTATGCTATTCTGAAGAAAGCGAATTAGGTTACCGACCTAATGCTCACTTTATTCATACTAGAAACACAATATAGTATTTGACTCTTGTAGGCTCGCGGCTAATTTACACCAGCGCTGTATTCTAGGCTACGACTTTTGCAGGGCCGCTCAATACTGTCACACATATACACATGCCTAACTTTATATAGAGATAGACATTCACATGCAAACACATATATGTATAGCCACACTGAAGAGCGCTGATATACAGCGAAACTATCTGTCTGTCTGTGGATGACTATATAAGCGCCTATTCTCAGGTTGAGCACTGTCGTTAATGATATCGCATGCTACTACTACTTTAGCGTAATGCAAAGCTCTTTGTAAATAAACAAATAGAACAGTTTGGGTGACAGTCAATGTTTGTATAAAAGCATTGTAGATATCATCTACTAGCAGCGCTTGTCTCTGTGGCCTGGTGATTAGAGCTACTGAGCATATATATATATATATATATATATATATATATATATATATATATATATACATACACACACACACACACTAGCTTGCTTTGCCAGCTTGCTATTGCTTCGCAAAGTTAGCTACTTGGAATCAAAATTTTAAATAAACATTTCATTCATGAGTTTCTTGTAAATACAAGACTAAAACTTTCAAATTTATTCATATAAATAGATAAACATAACTATTTAGGTATTTTTCTCTTAAGACTGTAATGAAATAAAAACAAAGAAGAAATCAATTTTCGCCTGAGCGATTGTGTGTGTGTGTTGGGGGAAGCTTTTTTTTAACTTATAATAGAAAAACGAGTGGTAACTTGTCAGTCTTCAAAAAGGCTGGACAGGAACATTTTAAACACAATTGCAAAACGTGTTGTCTACAAGATCAAAACAATCATTGAATTTTAAAACGATAATAAAGTATGGCCTCGCTAATCGGAGGGAGGGGAGAAAGCAAGCGAGTCAGACAGCCAGCCAGTTACCTTCTCATTCCCTTTTCTCTAGTGAGCGATGTGAGTTTGATTTAAGAAAAGTTTTTAATAATTTATCCTTTTTTTTATTAAATCACTTTAATTACTTTTAATAACGATGAAACTATTGCATATATATAGCAAAAATAGGACAATAAAATTACAAATGAATAACACCAAACATTAATTTATTATGAACTATTTTAAAAAATAGTTATGCAAATCAGGCATTCAAATAACTGCCCTTAGATCGTTCGTCTGGACTATATATAGTCTTTCAAAATATTATGTTGTATTATTGATTTAAATAACACTAACCCGTTTTGATGGCAATATAATGGATATAAATGAAAAAAGACTTTTGAATTTATTCATTTATATATATATATATATAAAATGTAGTCATCCACAGACAGCTGTTTCATTGTATTACGACTTGTCACTGTGGCTGAAGTAACAAGTGTATCAAAACTGAGATTCGAAACCTGAACAACAGGCCACATCCAAATGTGATCAGTGGTGTCAAGTGTTTTATCCCCTGCGCCAACAAACTTACCACTGACAGAAGAAATCAATGTTAACAGAACATTCAAATAAATTTCAATAAGGATTAAATTTTTCACAGAATCTAAAGACACCATTGAAATTATCTCAAATAATTTATTTTAAAATAATTTGAACATTTAAATCGTTATTTTTATTGGTATTTTTTAAATTTAAAATAAATTCATTTTGATTCGTTAAAGCTATTTGTCGTTTTACAGCTGTATGAAACAATTATATTTTTTAAGAAAACACTGCTGTGCTTAGTTTTATTGATTACTTCATATTGCAAATCTTATTTTTAACTTTTCTTTCAAGGCAAAAATTGTAAACCTGACTATATTCGAAACTATCTGGCTTTGCAGGCTCGCTATCGCTTCGCAAAGTTCGCTACTTCAAATATTTTAAACCAAAAATTTTAAATAATGAGTTTGTTGTAAACGCGAGACAAAAACTTTTGCATTTATTCATATAAACAGATAAATATTAACATTTTGATATTTTTTAATACAAATTTATTTATCTTTTAAATAAGACTGTAAAATTTATTCATTTAAATTACCTCACTTTAATTAATTACTGTTAATGTCGACAAAACTATTACATATATATATAGGAAAAATAGGACTATAATAATACAATGAATAACACCCAAAATTAATTCATCATAGACTGTTTAAAAAATAGTTATGCAAATTAGGCATACAAACAAATGTCTTTGGTCTCTACTATATATACAGTATTTCAAAGGACTACATTGTATTATTAATTTAAATAGCAGGGGTCCATTTTGATGATAATATAGGTGTGATAAATGAAAATAAATTTCGTATTTATTCATTTAGATTATTTCTGACCAGCAATATACAACACCGGGTGAATGCCACCAGTGTATATATATTTATATAATGTAAATATCTCTCTACCTAGAAAAGTACAGATCTCTCACTCACTCACAGTTCTCTCCCTTCTCAACTTGAGCAAAACAAGTGCTTTTTCCCCCCACTTATCTATCTTTTGTTTATTTAAAACCAAATATTCCTAACGTATTTAAAAAGACAGGATAAGAATATCAAATTGAATATTTCACTCATCGCTTGTAACTAACATATGCTGTGTGTGTTTTTTTTTTTCTCCCTTTTTAGGAAACAAACAAAACGAGCCCGTGATTTATGGTGGAATGGCTTGCCTCCCAGCGTACGTGGTCGGGTATGGAAATTAGCAATTGGAAATGAATTAAATATTACCTCAGGTAAAAACAAAAATGTTAAAATATGCCTTTTTTAATCTACATGAGAAGAAGCTTCTTTTTTTTTCATTAATCTTGTCTTGTGTAGAAAAAAACGACTATTTTTGGAACAGAACTGAAAAAATTAGAATCATACCTTATACAAAAAAAAAAAAATTCAATGGTCATGAGCCAAATTTATTATTCATTGAATATGTCAGTATTAGTAAGCTTATTATGATGTTTCGTTGCAAGCATAATAATAATAATAGAGAAAAGAACCATATTTTTTTATCATTAATTTTTGAAGTGGATATTCTAATAGTCATATTCTTCAAATCTCAATGTATTTCAATAAACAAACGGGTAATTTGGATTATTCCAACTACTATTCTCATCTTGGTTGTTATTTTCACTATTTTAGCCGATATAACCTCCAACCGTCTTACAATATATATATATATATATATATATATATATATATATATATAAAGAAAATTGTAGTTTGCTTGAAGCATTGCTGGTAAATAGAAATGTAAGTTCGTAATCTGAGGCAGGAGCAATGCGATATAGGTACCGGAAGGTGGAACTGATGAACAAAAATAAATGAGAAGAGAAAATATGAATGGAATCTCAAATCAATTTATTAATATTTCACAGTTTAAATACCAGAACAGTAAATAGAAAAAAGTTTACTGTCAAGCAATTTAAAAGGTCCTGAAAAGGGGTAAACTTTAAACTTTAATTTTTGAGAGTGGAACCTCTCATTATCAAAAGAAACAGATAAAAAATATGACCGCGTGGTCGAAAAGGCGAGATGGACACAACTAAACAATAAAAAAATATTTAAAAGGGTTTATCTTAACACTTTACATCATCATCATCAGTTTAATGTCTGTTTTACATGATAGCATGTGTTGGACGGCTTTAAGAAATTGATTTTCAAACTAACCTATCCCTGGCTAGGTCTTTATTTATCCCTCTTTCCCATACATTCATTTTTATCACTTCCTCCTATGTTTCCCCTGTGAACTGAACCTGCTACTTCAACTGTTCTACATCTACTACCCCAAGAACTCTCATCCATTCTTTCAATGTTGCCATACCATCAAAGTCTACTCTTCTGAATACATCTCCCTATACTGTCCAGATTTAATCTTCCTCTGAGGTCATCAGAACTAAGTCTCTCTTTAAGACTCGCGTTACACATTCATTGTATCATTCTCATATCATTTTTCTCCATGCAACGCATGTCGTCAGGTTTCACATTCATACATTATCACACTGTGTACACATGCCTGTGAGATTCTTCCCTTGGTCGACAGTGGTAACAGTCTGCTGGTTAGTAATGGTAGAAGTTCCCTGAACTTCATCCACTCCTAACTCTTGCAATTATACTAGCACCTGCTCCACCCTGTGCTCCAATGGTATCATAAGGTAACAAAACTTCTCGACAACCTCAATAGCTTTGCCATCCAGATATACTTTCTCCACATCTGAGTTCTCATCCACCTCCATTGTCTTACACTTCTTGCACACAAATTGGTTATCCTCTCTCAACCTACCAGTAATTCCACTTGTTGTGAAAAGAACAATCAAGACGAGAATAATCCAAATATTATTAATTAGCAATTCTCATCTCAAAATAAGATAAGTCCTTTTTAAATATTTATTATTGTTATAAAGCTCTGAGAGGATATTGCACCCTTTGTGTGTGCAAGATCTGTTCTTGGATCGATTGTGTTCTGACTCTGAAAGGTTGATTTTTTTCATGTTATTGAAATAGATACATATATGTGTGTGTGATACTTAGAAGGCAATACAATGCAGAGGTGTGATGGATAGACACAAGTTGGGGCAAAATAAAAACATTCTCATCCTTTCATCGTTCCAGGAGGAGGCTTACACAATCTTAGCCCGCATGTAGAGACATATTCATACATTACAGATCGGCCCTCCCTCGTAAGGCTAAAATAGGCTATGCTGGGAACAAGCTAACTCACATCTGTAAGAAATGCAGCATTGAGGTTGACAAAACCACCTGCAGCGAAAAATTCCAACAGGTACTAGAGACCAATGGATAACCCCACATCCACCATTGAACACGTCAGGAAACCCCGAAGACGGACGCAACACTCTCTTTCCAACACCGGCTTCCTGAAGTTGCCGCATTTCAACGACAGGATCACCACAGCTATCCGCAAAGCTATGCGTAGGGAGAACCTCGACATTCAACTAACACACACCGGTCCTTCTCTACGACAACAATTGACAACACGGAACACCAATTACAACAATATTCCCTGCACCCTAGTGAAGTGCCCCATGAACACCACAGACAAATGCCACCCCGCATACTGTATATCGTATACAGTGCACCACATGCAACAAGATATACATTGGTAGTACGGTGAGGCTCCTACATTTTAGAGCTAAAGAACACCTACAAACACGCACCTCTTTCTTCCACAAATACATCCACGCATGTGGCAACACCAGCAAATCATTCAAGATTGATATCCTGGCCACGGAGAGAAACATTAGCAACCTTCGAATAAAGGAATCATACTGATAGCAAAATTATGTCTCCAGATAAACCACTGACTCAAATTAGGATCATCATTTCTAGTCTAATACTTTCACATCTCACTCTTTTTGTATTGATTTGATCTTAATTTAACCCTTAAATGAATACTAAAAACTAATAATCTAACAAAAAAACATCACCTTATAATAATAACAAATAAGCAACATAGGTCAAATTACTCACTCGACACGAATTAACAGAGGAAAAAAAAGATTTTTTTAAATAAATAATTAAAAAAAAAATAATGTCTATAAACTTATAATAGTAATAATTTAACCTAACAATAAAACATCACCTATAATAATAATGATATTAATAATAATAAATAATAATATAGAAAAGTAGGTTAAGCACTCACTAGACATTGAATGCATAACTATAGGTACATGCAAAAATGGCCGTCGCTTGTACTGACTATAGTTCTTAAGTGTCTTTTCTTAATTTTTTAAAGTAGTTTTCGTTTAACTTTTGATTGTGTTTGAAAGATAAAAGCATTAAGTTAATATCTAAAAGGAAACAAATGTATGTTTACGTGTGAAAAAAAAATTAGAATGGAAAATGTTATTAAAAAAAGTGAAAAATCAGTTAAAACATGTTTAAAATTCGCTGGAAAGGTAAATGAGTTTTCTGGAACTGTTTCAAAGATAATTATTAAATTAAAGTTTTAAGAGAGTGAATTACAAAAGAATGCACCTCTTTTTTTTACTAAAAATTGTTTAATTATCCAAAAAAATATTGAAAGTTAGGTTCCGGACATGTTTTAGCTGTGTTGTAATTGTAAACAGAAAATATGGCTACAAAATCTCTAAGTATCGAAGACTGGAACTGCCGTAATAGTTTTTTGTTTTTTATAATTTTTACGTTACGAACTGCGTCAATTTTATTAATTATTTTTACATGATGATTGATTAAAATCTTGAACAATTACATTACTTGATTTATTTTTTAAGAATTAATGTAATTTTAAATTACATTAATTCTTAAAGAATAAATAACTAATTTATTGTTACGACACATGTAAGAATTTCTTACATGTGTCGTAACGATAAATTACATTAATTCTTTTAAAATAAAGCTAAAAGAGTATTTTTTTTTTTATTAAGTGTGAAAAAGTAAATTAAAGTCTGACTACACTGACAATATTCATTGAACAAAAAGTTAAAATATTAAAAATTATTTATTAATAAATAAATAGAATTCAATTTTGAAAGAAAATGTCGTATTTGAATTCTATTTATAATAATTGTTTTAAACTTTTTAAATAATATTTATTAATGAAAAGAATGTCAAAACAAATACAAACACAAGTTTTATCTTTCCAAATAACTGACGACGAATTTTGAAATTAACGAAATTATTGAAAATAAAATTTTGAGAAATTACTTTTTTTTGGAAATTACTGAAAATAAAATTTTGTGTACGGTGTATGGGGAGTGAGTAGTGGTTGGTGAGCTAATCCCGCCTGTTTATTACAGAACATTGCTACCATACCTCTCCAAGTCAATCGTTAGAAGAAATTATCCAATTTTTAAAAATTGTTTTTTCGTTATGATCCTGATTCTCAAATTTTTTGTTTATTTTCAAGATTATTAAAAAAATTTCTTACGCTGATGATGACACGTTCATGTGCGAAAGAGAAATATAATTACATTGCATTTTATATTTTCCCAGAAACTCTCATCATTAAAAGCACATGAAATTTTTTTTGCAATTATATATATATTTTTTTTTGTGTGAAAATATTAATTAAACAATGCTTTATTCAATTATAACATCGCCAATTCAAGAAATTAATTTTTCTTCAAGTTATAGTGATTTTATTAACACAAAATTTACGGACCTTTTTCGTAATATATACGAAATAATTTTTTTAAAATTATTTTAAACATCTAAAGTGCCTTAAAATTTTTTATAAATTCATGCATTTTTAAAAACAAAATAATATATTTTCGCTAAAATAAAAAAAAAATCCTTTCATTATATTACGTGATCGTTAATTAATCAATACTGAAAATTGGTTGATTTCCTGAATTTTGTGTTGAGTTGAACACAGAACTGAAGAAGAAAAGAGTTGCCGAAATATTATAATATCGTACAGTTTCCACCAGACCATTTTGATGCAGGTATTACATAACATTGTAACATTGTGTAAATAGACAGATATATATGTGTATATATATATATATATATATATATATATATATAATGTGCGTGTGTATGTATACATTGTATTAAGGGTGAAACTATTTAACCTGTTCCACCATTATGTCTTATTTTGCCCCAACTTGTGTCTATCCGTCACACCTCTGCATTGTATTGCCTTCTAAGTATCACATTTCTATATACAAATAAACAATGCTTCAAGCAAACTACATAAACCTCTTATATATGTATATATATATATTAATAATATAAAGATAATTATTTTATATTAGATTCCATCTTTATATGGAGATGCTCGATATTGGGGATAGAACATTGTTATAGGAAATATTGAAATGATGAAAAAGTAAAGTTAAATACTTCATGAGTTATAACCATCAGGTGTTTAAACAAGGAATATAATAAAATGACATATATATATATATAGTAGTAAGTAGTAATGCTACACATCTAGACAAGATTAGGTTTAAAGACACCAAATGAATACTAAAATTGTCCACATTGACCTGTGGCATAATGGTTAAAAGCGTCCATTAACAATAATTGCTAAGTGACAGTCAACTATAAGGTGATGGTTGAATCATTGATAACTAAGAATAACATAAAATAATGAACACACCCAGTTGTAGCTGATGGGACAAGAACAATCTCCCTTGTGGATTAAATAAAGGGTTCAGTCTGAAATTCTGTATAGGTTCCAGAGTTTGACATGAAGATTCTCAAGTTCAAAAAGATGCACTTTAAGAAGGTGGAGGTGACATCGGCCGAAATGTTGTAAAAATAACAAGCATGATGAGAATAATAGTCCAAATACTACAAATTATTGATCCTCATCTAAAAAAAAAATCAGAAATATAAAACGTAACATTTTAATTTTTTGATATTAATATTAAGGGTCAGCCATCTTGCTTATTTGTTTTACACTGCAGTCGCACAAAACTCTCATAATTTTTATGTTTGTGTGTACAATGCATAGAAAATACAATTCATGAAGGAGTCAAATGTATCAAACTAGTGAGCATTTTCTGCTGCTGTAATACAAGCAAGACACAGAACAAATGACCCTGTTTCTAAAATTCTTAATCAGGAGTTGTTTCAAATATACCATTTCATAATAAGGAGAGCACGACAATAACCAGTGTGAAAAAAAGGACCTTACTAAAAAAAAAAGGTAATATTTATATTACTAATATGAAACACCTCCCATCTCCGAAGAAGGAATTTATTCCCGAAAAATTTAAGATCAAAATAAAAAAATTTTTTTTTTAATTTTGTACCTTATTTGTAACTCCTAGCTGCTTTATAGCTCAATTTTCAATTAAAAAAAAATAGGTTTCTATATTGTGTCATCCATTTTGGTTTGAAGTCATGAAACAAAAATGATTGCCACCTTTTTCTTCATGGCGGCATTCTTGGGTATGATCTTAAACTACATCCTGTGGCGAATCCCCAATTTGGAAGAATTGGAATCGCTCTTTAGTTTGCATTACTTCCAGGTCCATTCTGACCCGGAGTGATAATACCCGTCATGGTCCCATCTATAAGTTAAATAGAATCTATCGTTTTCAGACTATTTATTTAGAAAATATATGCCTACAAAACAAATTAATCTATAAATATTTGAAAATATTGAACCATAAAAACTTTGGCCAGAATGATTAAATTTGACATTAAATGAAAAAAAAAACCCAGCCTTCATCGATCAATTTTTTTTTCTGGTCGTTCAATGGAGTTTTTGTATTTCACACTTCAACTAAATCCTTAATTTAAACCAATTTCACTTTTTATTCCCAAATATACACTTATGTTATAGGTAGAGTGTAATTAGTTCTTGTAATATGTTATCCTGTGTGAACTTAAATTTGTCGTAGGGGAGTCTTCTGAGTAGCTGTGTTGAAATAAATTATAACAGAAACATACGACAGATATATGCATTTTTGGTAATATGAGATTTTACAAATGTTTTTGTGTGTGTATTAATTTTTGTTTGTTTCTTGTCTGTCTTAATGTCTTTTATGATTCAGTCCTGAATTGTCTTTGAGGATTTTACTTTGCAATCACCAGTGAAGTTCATAAGTTTATTTTAATGGGTCCTGTTATGCTGGTCTGCTATGAAGCGTGGGTTCCGGGGAGCTTCTTTTAGTGATGAAATGAAATATCAATGATGACAATCAGACATGGATACACCGTAGATTTAAAAAGATAATAATTTTGGTTCAAATCTACTTAATGTTACTTTGATTAACAAAACTTGTTTGTTCAAACGTGACATTATTTGAAAAGTTATTAACTGACTCTTAATAATAATAATAATAATAATAAGATATCATGCTTTTTATCGATCTTTTTTCTTTTTTTCATACTTTTCCTGTATTTTATTTTATTTTTTTTGTTGTTACATTTGATTTCTTTTTGCTGTTTTTCAGAACTTTATGAAATCTGTTTGAATCGTGCCAAAGACAGAATCCAATTATTAAGTGAAGAATCTCATGGCTTGGTAGAAAGTAAGTTTAGAGTTTCATTAAATTTCCTTAAGAATTCTCTTAAGAATTTCAGCTGCTATGATGAATTATTTTTGTTTTCTGTTTTTCTTATACGAAATTTTTTTAAAAAGAAGCTTTTTTTAATGTATAAAGCAAATAAAACATCTTTTCATCCAGGATGAGAAGGCTCTGAACATTTTAAACTGTTATTCAAATGTTATTTTGAATCCATATATTATTCAAATTGAAACCTTGAAAACTACAAATGTTCTGGGCCAAATATTTTAAAAGTTCTGGCAAGAAACTGAAAAGAATTTGGTGCTATTGAACTTTTTTGACTGGAGCAATTTCGTTTCGGCTATTTTCTGTTTTGTTTATCTCCTCTTACCGAAGTTAAAACGAATTTTGTACCCGATATTAACTCATTCAAAGCGCTCATTTATACCAGATATTTTTAACTCTTTCATGGCCGATATTATTTCTTATTCCTATGTATTTATTGTAATCATATTCGCATGTAATGACTGAGAGACAAACTAGGAACTATTAAATTCCTGCAAGAAATTGGTATTTTTCACAAAGTCTGATTTTGTAATGTTGGACATATTTTCAAAACATTGTTTCTCTAACAAATTATTTTTTTTTAATTTTGTCACTGTCTTCTGACCTAATCCTATATGGCAGCCGCTCAGTGCTAAAAAAAATTGTTAGTTGTCTTAAAACGCTCGAATGGGCTGGAAATGTGGGATCATTTTACATTAAATTTATATACGAAATTGATCCCCCACTCTAAATTCTAAATTAATAAAATAAAATTATCGTTTTTTTTTTTTTTTGCAGGGGGAGGGGGCAGTTGGAGGATGTTAATCTACAAATGTACCAAAAAAACATCTTGATCTTATTTTCTTTAAGATAAAGAAAATATGGTAACACCGTAATAATAGGTGATAATTGACCGAAACGAAATTGCTCCAGTCAAGAAAGTTCAAAAGATTCTGCTAGTCACGTTTTTTTCTAATGAAGCCAAAGAAACGATTTTAAATTTCTATGATTTCTCTTCAGATTCTGCTGTCCCTCCGTCCAACAAGGAAGCCAGTGTGGAACTCATAAAGCTCGATGTTTCCCGCACATTTCCTCAGTTCTGCATCTTTCAAAAAGTAAGTTGATAATTTTTTAGGAAGACCGTAATTTGACAATTTCATCTTATTTTCGTTTGTTTGAAATAGTTATCTCCCTTGAAAAAGTTACCTGCCCTTGCAATTTAAATGGTCTTCTCCAATTAAAGAATAGTAGTCAGTTGATTTGGAGACCAGCGGAGGGGGGCACACCAGACAAGCCAGTATAAGAGAAGATCTTATTTCGAATTATTGAAATAAGTAATTTATTATTGTGTACTGATTATTTTGAAATTATTCGCTCATACTAGTTTTGTTTTAGACGCAATGTTTGTATCTTTTGATCTTCTTCAGGTGCCTTTTTATAATTCAAAGTATGTTGAATTTCACCCTCTTCCCTTCTCCCTTTTTTATCTAAAAGTGTTCATTTCACTTAGAGCATTTCCTTAGTCAATTTTTTCTGGCAGATCAAGTCTAGCTTTTCCTACTATAGGGACAACAAAGTTATCTCTTTTCGAGAGAATCAAGTTTTGTATTCAGTTATGCACTCTGAAAAAATGGTCAAGTTCCCAAATCTCGTGAGAATATGTGACCTCGTCCCTGCTCTTGTGATATCACGAGGGCTGAGGGTTAGACCTTCTTCCTTCCTCTTTTTGCTCGCTGGTCATTAAACTGAGCAAACCTACCGGATTTCAACCCGGCCTGTACAGATAAACGCTCCATGGGGCGATTGTAAGTTATTCCTTGTATTTTTCACCCAACATACGAACCAGATTCCCTATGAACTAACACAGTAATTTAACTACATAAACAAGATATTGAACGATAGATAAAACATTAAAAAATTTGGTGTAAGGGTTTTTGTTTCCAGTTTTCTTTACTCTTTGTTTTTCTAGATTTCAATGTTTTGTTTTTTCTCTTATAATTTCTCTGAGTCTAGATATCAAGATCGACAATCCCTTACTCTATTCCTTTTCATCTGTTAAATGCTATTTTTATAAATGTCAAATATGTTTTCAGATTAATCTTGTAGTATCTAAGATTAAACAGGTTTCTATGATGATTGCTGTGCCTGTAATTTCTCTAGTGATCCATTGTGAAATTTTAAAAATCCATATAACAAAATATAGCAGTTACCGTTTTATTTCTCTGCAGGGGTGCTGCACATAAGCTATGAGTTCAGGTGTCTCTCTAGCTTGTCGTCTGCTAGGCTTGCTTTGGACGAGTTATTTTGGCTCTCACACAAAGATTCCTTGGCTCTGTCAGTCTGGAAATCTCTGACTGGCTTCAGTTAGTTCAACTTTGCCTGCCCATATCAATTTAGTGGCTGGGGCTGTTCCTTCACAAGTCCATAGCCAATATGGTCATTCACACTCTCAGTGACCGAAGGCCTCTTAAATTCTCAAACAAACAGGGTTACAATTCTAATTTTGTATTAAATGAAATGTAATATTTTGTAAGATTTTCTTATGTGTTTTTTTTAATATATATTTTACCCTCTATTTTCAGGGTGGACCGTATCATGATCTTCTACACAGCCTTCTGGGAGCTTATGCGTGCTATCGGCCGGATGTTGGATATGTGAGTCTTTTTTTGATTTCTTTCCTCTTCTGCTTGAAAAGAATGCCTTGAAATTAAAAGCCTCAAGTAAACATGAAAAAATCTTTTTTAATAATTAAAGGTAGATAACACAAAAGAGCAACTTGCTCGATTCTTCAAAAATCAAATGTTAGCAGATATGAAAAGATAGAGGGTTAAGTTGATTTCTCCAAGATGTTTTATGTCAGACTTTCCTTTGATCTCCCTATCTCGACTTATTTTAGAAAAGCAGTCTTTATATTCTGAACGTTGTTGGATTTTGTTTGTTTTAAGATTTTGTCTTTTCTCTCATGCTATTGTTGTTGTTGTTTTTTTCATCAGGTGCAAGGCATGTCTTTCTTGGCTGCTGTGTTGCTACTGAACATGGACGTGGCCGATGCCTTCATTTGTTTTGCAAACCTTCTTAACGGGCCATGTCAGGTGGCATTCTTCAGAGTCGATGAAGGAATGGTAAGCGCATAATCATGTCATTGTACACACATGATTACACACAAATATGGACATGCAAGAACTAATAATAAAAAAATATATATAAAAAATAAAACAAATTGGTGAAGGTACAGAATAGTTATCACAGTCACCCTCCCTCCCCATGTTAAAAATGGGTTTATAAATGATAATGTTATTGTTTAGAAACCCATTCTTAACATGAGGGCGGCGGGAGTCTGTTAACTATTCTGTACCTTCATCAATAAATTTGTTAAAAAAACTCAACCAAACCTTTAAATTGAATAGGATTTTACCAGAATCTTATTTCTGCTATTGTGCTTTGCTGTGCATATTTAAAATTAAAATGAAATTTTAAAAAGAACAAAAATTGCAATTTAAAAAATAATCACAAAATGATTTTATTTTATTCACACTTTATTTATTTTCATGTTTTATTAGTTTCTATTCTTTAAATAATCTGGTGATACCAGATCAGGCTGCCCTGTGGCTCCCTGAGACGAAATTCACCTACATTGACGGTTTTTGTTTTTTTTTTAATTTTTTTTTTTTTTGTAAAACTTAATTATGTTCTACAAAAACAAAAAAAAAACAACAGCCCCTCTCCCTTTCTCCCTCCCCTTTTTTATTTTATTTTTCCTACCCTACTCCCGGTCCTGGATATGACCTTAAACTACATCCGATGGTGAGATCCGGCTTACGGACTTTGGGGAATGTGGAGCCTCCTCTTAATTACCATTGCTCCCAGGTCCACCCTGACCCGGAGTGGTAGTACCTGTTAGGGTCCCAACTATGGGTTAAATAGAAACAGATATAACTACCAAACCAAAAACCATAATTAAACATTTGAAGATATAAAGAACTTGAAACATAAAAACTTTCACTATAATGACCAGATTCGGCATTAAATAACCCAAAAAGGGTTGATATGCCGTAAAACAAAACTACCACACCAAAAACCCTGATTAAACATTTGAAGATATAAAGAACTTGAAGCATAAAAACTTTTACTATAATGACCAGATTCGGCATTAAATAACTCAAAAAGGGTTGATATGCCGTAAAACAAAACTACCAAACTACCTCTTTAAATAATACAATTGTCAAAACATAACTTAAGTTGGTAAACATTACTATTGGCGAGACAAAAGATTTAACGGAAATATAGGTGGTAAATTAGTCCAAAGAAATTTATTTTGGTTTACCTACTCATGTGTGATGTATTTGCATTAAAAACACTTAAATATTCAATAGAAAATATAGGCATGTGAAGTTACCGTTAGGGTGGGTTAGGATTGCCATCAGAAGAAAAAACATGGCCAACGGATGGCTAACTACTAACACGGAGGCAATCCTAACAAACCCTAATGGTAACTTCATATGTTTATATTTTCTATTAAATATTAAATTGTTTTTAATGCAAATATGCCACACATGAGTAGGTAAACCAAAATAAATTGTTCTGGACTAATTTCCTAACTATATTTACTTTTTAAAATTGTACGTCCCTATTTTCTCTTAAATTTATTAAATTTAATAGGAGTAACTTTTGTAACATTTAAAAATAATGTTAAGGGGAGATAACTGCAATAAAGTTGTTTCTATTTTTTATTTTTCTCATAAAAAGTTCAAATATTTTTCTCTCTTCAGATGAAGTCCTATTTTGATACATATGATGAATTCTTCCTCGAAAATATGCCCCAACTGCATCAGCATTTTGAAAAACAAAGTTTAACACCAGACATTTACATCATTGATTGGTAAGGACCCCCTTTTTTATCCCACCGCAATTATTTTTCATACGTCAAACATGGCAGAAAAATTTTTTTTAAAGAAATTTTAACCTGTTTTCAGCATTTTAAAAAAAAATTGCAACCAACCAATTAAAAGTATCGGATACTCCCCTTTCTAATGTCACCCGTGGAAGCGTTAATAAAATTTATGATCCTTTCTACATCCGATTATATTTGGTACAAATAAACTTCACTCTATGCCTGACTTGTCCACCATTTTTCAGTGATGAATTCCCAACAGTTTTTGTTGTATCACCGTTCAATGATAAACACACCTTGATACAATAACACCAACACACTCATCTCTTGGCACTGCTCTGATTTGGGTTATGATAGCCCTCCTCAGTTCAGGAATAGTCTAGGAATTCTTTTGATAGACATTATCCTTGAGATAATGCCCACAGATAAAAATTGGAGGGTTGAGGTTCGGTGAGTGTGAAACCCATTCAGGATTCCCCTCCACACATCTAAAAAAAAATGGCACCTATAGAATCGTTAATGAAATTCAACTTGGTGCAAATTAACTTCAGTTTATGTCTGACTTGTCTACCAGTTGTTAATCTTGTCCAACAGTCTTTGTTTTATCACTGTTCAATGATATGTGAGGACACTTTGGTGATCATCTCATCAGTAGGACATGTGATTCTGAATGGGCTTAATACACTCACTAGACCTAAACCACCCCCACCCACCCAGATTTTATCAGTGGGATTATCTGTCTATCAAAAAAAAATCCCCCAGACTAGTCCTGAACTGAAGAAGGCCATCACAGCCAAAACCAGAACAGCGCTAAAAGAGGCGTCAGTTATTGACAATTTTGCACATTATATCCAGGTGTGCTTGCAACATAGGTGCACATTTGGTGCATATCATTGGATGGTTATAAAACAAAGACTGTTGGACATTCATGATTGAGATTTGATGGACAAGTCAGGCATAGACTGAAGTTTATTTGTATCAAATATTGTGTGATTGTAGAAAGGATTGTGGATTTTATAAACGATTCCATAGGTGGCAGTTTTTGGCGGAGGATCACCCTGTAGAAAGATGTATTCTCTTTAGGGACTCAAAATCTCTTGTTTTGATTTTTAGTATTGAAGATTTGGGAGATAGTGGGGGGGGGGGGGGTTCTATTTACATTCGATATTGATTTGATAGACTCTTCCCTTGGTTGATAGCACTATCAGGCATACGTATGCAGTGTGATGATTTATGGAAGTGAAACCTGGCCAATGAGGGTAAAGGACATGTGTTGCATGGAGAAAAATGATATCAGAATGATACGATGGATGTGTCATGTGAGTCTTAAAGAGAGGCTTAGATCTGATGACCTCAGAGGAAGAGTAATTCTGGACAATATAGGGATATGTGTGCAAAACAGAACTGTTTGTTTGGTCACATTGATGAGAGTGCTCGAGTTAGTAGATGTAGAACAGTTGAGGTAGCAGGGTTAGTTGACAGGGGAAGGCCCAGGAAACATGGGGGCATTTGATAAGGATAGATTTGAGAGAAACAGAAATAAAGATCAGAAATGGATTATTAATTTTGAAGCCAATTTCTGAAAGCCATCTAACACATGCTAGCAGGTAAAACGAACATTAAACTGAATATGATGATGATTTAAAATTTTCTCTGCTTCTTTACAATCACCATAAAAAAAAAAGCGTTTTATTATTTTTTTAAATAATCAAATTATGTACGGATGTTATGAGAGTTTTGCTTATTGGAGTACCTCCAATAGTCAAAACTCTCATAACATCTGTGCAGTTCAAAGACAAACAAATAACATTTATTTTATTTTAATTTCATACATGATAGCTTTAGGTGTTTCAAACATATTTATTACCACTGTAAAAAATTAGAGCAGCACAAAATGGTCGCTATTTTAATGTCTGCTTCGTGGATCAAATTTTCATGGCCTCCTCTAATTTGGGAAATTGTGTAACATTAAAAATGAGAAAATGATCATCAAAACAAATAGGAATGGTTATGGAAAAAAATTATTTGTATTTTAATAAATTACAGAAAATGAATAATTTAATTTGAATAAAATTTGCAAAAAAAAAATTAAAAAATAGGTTTGTTCGCAAGACACTCAAACATCAAAATGGTAACTGTTTTTGTACCTCTTCAGTCTAATATAGCCACAAACGACATCACTGGAAAAATGTAACCTAATGAGTACAATTTAAAAAAAAAAACTATGTGCTTGTTATCGAAGTGCAACGATTTCCTAATTCTAATAGTTTCATGAGTATTGGAATACACCAAAAATCGGACTATTTTCTTTTTATTTAAATGGGTCACCACTTATCAAGGCCCAAAGGCCACTCAAGGATAATGAGATTGTCAGCTGGACGATGAACAACAGTGTGAGAGGAATGGAATGGGCAGAATTTGATTTATTTTTTTTTTAAAGGATGGCTCAATAATTATTTGTTAACATTAGACTTGTAGTCAGCTGAGAAGCAATCCCATGGTATTATGTCCCACAGATGGGAAGTTCTAAGAAAAAAAACTTTGTTTGTGGAAGTTCTGTTTGGTTTTAGGTACAACAGTTATGAAGTTTGCATAAATGCTCAGTTGATGAAATATATGCAATTATGACCGTAGGTGGATTGAACCGGTTCTTTCCAATTAATTAACTGTATCATGAATTACTTTTTTTCAACCCGGGCAGTTTTAAGGTGCTGTTTTTTTTTCATGAAAGTTTGATTGTAAAGAATTGGTGGGATGAGTTATCTTCCCCTAAAGATAATTGGCTTTGAAACTAGTGGTGTTACGAGCGTGTGATTTAGTACACGTGTGATCGTAACTTAAAGATGAGACTAATCCTCTTATTGGCATGACGTTCAAACCCCAAACAAACTGTTTTCGTAAATTCTAGTGGCAAATCAGTACATTTGAGATGTATGAAACTACATTTACATTCTTCTTTATATTCACTGTCCTTTTTACAAGAACTTTCCATCTGTGGAACACGTTGCCACAAGATGGCACCCCTGAGGTCTACAACATGGTCATTTTCAAATCCAATATCAATAAATACTTGTCATAAACCATCTTAATAAATCCTGAAATTCATTACATTCATTATTTTCAATCCTCTTAATATTCACCATCATTCAACTGACATTCTATCCATCTCGTTAACACTTAGCCTTGACTCATTAATAAAAAATTTTTTAAAACAATTTGTGCATTAAGGGTTGTAATGGAACAGATGTGTTCCTTAATTTAGAATCTATATTTTCTGTTCTTTTCATTGTTCATACATTGATGTATTTTAATGTTGTCTTTAACATGCTTTTCATGTCCTGTCAACATTACTAATATAACGCTGACATCTCTAATAAACGTTAAATGTATTTTTAACAACTGTTCCTTTTTATCTTTCTTTTCCAACACAAATATGGTTGTCACGTGAAGAGAACAACGCATGTGCAACCTAATAGAAAATGTATTACCTTAATTAGAGATATGTCTAACAAAAAACAAATTTACATAAAAACCAAAGAAAATATTTTAAATAATTATTGTGTGCTCAAGTTTAAAAATATGAAAATATATCAGAAGAAAATTGAGACATTCATTTAGGAAGATACATGCCAACTTTTATAAAGAAACAAAAAAAGTAAGAAATTAAGTTTCTTTTAGATAATTTAGTAGCTTGGAGTTTTTCACATCATTCTGCAAAATGGTCTGAGAATCTCTAATAATGGAACTTCTAGTACTTTCCTGTAGTTAACCCTGAGTAAATGACTTATTTGTTAGCTAAAATTAAAGCCACAGAAAGAAACCAAAATCTATAAATCTATAGATAAAAAAGATGATGCTGCAAGAAGATTTTAAAGATTCGAAAAATGAAGATATTTTGAACCAAATTTCTTTTCTTTCTTTCTTTTTATTTTGTAATATATCCAATTTTTCAGATGAGTTCAAATTTTTATAAAACCTCTTCTGAATTTGGATTATTTAGCCACTGTTCTCATCTTGGATCATGGTGCAATGGATAAAGTGCTAAGTAATAATTATTTCTAAATGATAGTCTTCTGAAGCTTGAAGGTTCAATCCTCAGTGCAGGCGAAACTAAGAATATAATTAAGAATTACTTAAGACTTCTACCTGATCATGACTGATCAATTGAAAGCAATCTACCCCCGTGGAGTAAATAAAGGGTTTGTTTTGAAATTCCATACAGATTCCGGAGTTCGACAAGATGCACCTGAAAAAGGTTGAAAGTTACATTGGCCAAAACGTTGTGAGAATATTATCTAAGATGAGAACAGTAATCCAAATACAAATTATCAATCCTCATCTGAAAAATTCTGAAACTTTTCTGAATTAGTTTTCATCAATGTTAAAATAATGTCAATATTTTGTTTTTCTTGTAGGATATTCACTATTTTTAGTAGATCTTTACCCCTTGATGTAGCCTGCAGGGTGTGGGATGTTTTCTGTCGTGATGGAGAAGAATTCATCTTCAGAACTGCCTTGGGTAAGTATGTTTTATAAACTTAAAGCTGTTTACACTTGATTGCAAAACTTCTTTTTTTTTACCTTTCTAACAATGAAGCAAAAACATTTCTAAACCGTTCTGTCGAATAA
Organism: Sepiola atlantica; assembly: GCA_963556195.1. Lineage (NCBI taxonomy): Eukaryota > Metazoa > Mollusca > Cephalopoda > Sepiida > Sepiolidae > Sepiola > Sepiola atlantica. Next base: position 116,646,980 of record OY744523.1, on the reverse strand, counting down.
ACTTTCCTTTATTAAACTGAAATTCCAGTTAAGATTCCAGATTTCTACTGATTAACAAATTTGAAAAAAAAGATTTAAAAATTTATCCTCATAGAGAAAGTCGATCGCATTTAAAAAAAACAAAAACTTTTTACTAGGAATAGTGACAAACAAACATACTATACTGTCTCCTTCCCCAAAAGAGGAGGTAAATCCTAGGAGTATGGTAACATGATAAACGAACATATACTATAGTACCCCTACTCAAAGGAGGAGGTAATGCTTGGGGGGATGGTATCATGACAAACATAACTGATACTACACTACCCCACCTACCCCCCAAAAAGGAGGTTGTAATGTCTGAAAGGATGATCTCATGACAACAGTACAAATACTATTGACAAGAGTTCATCCATATCAATTTAGTAGAATATCAATTTCGTCCTCACTACGTGTACATAAAGTACGAGAGACGCAGATACACTTCAAGTTTGTACTTTTAGTATTAAGCTATTTACATTTAATAATTTTATAAATAAAGATTAAAACATTACAATAATAAAATTTGTTATGTTACATAACGAAAGCTGCGAGCTTAAATGAATAGAATGATTGACAGATTAGGGGTAAACAGATTGACCTTAGCAAGTAACCGGAAGTGAGGAAACTGCATGATTTCCGAAAAAGATGATTCTTTCTCTTTGCTGGCCAGATACTCAAGCAGAGCAGGCACAAAAGAGTTTGCTCCTCCCCCCCCCCCCCCCAAAAAAAAACATGTTAATTAAATGATACACTGCCCAAATCATTCTCTCTCTCTCTCTCTCTCTCTCTCTCTCTCTCTGATGCAGTAACACATTTTTTTAATATCTCTCTCTCTTTCTCTCTCTCCCTCTTTCTCTCTCTCCCTCTTTCTCTCTCCCTCTTTCTCTCTCTCTCTCTCTTTCTCTCTCTCTCTTTCTCTCTCTCTCTCTTTCTCTCTCTCTCTCTCTCTTCTCTCTCTCTCTCTTTCTCTCTCTCTCTCTTTCTCTCTCTCTCTCTCTCTCTCTCTCTCTCTCTCTCTTTCTCTCTCTCTCTCTTTCTCTCTCTCTCTCTCTTTCTCTCTTTCTCTCTTTTCTCTCTCTCTCTCTCTCTCTTTCTCTTTCTCTCTCTCTTTCTCTTTCTCTCTCTCTCTCTCTTTCTCTCTCTCTCTCTCTCTTTCTCTCTCTCTCTCTCTTTCTCTCTCTTTCTCTCTTTCTCTTTCTCTCTCTTTCTCTCTCTCTTTCTCTCGGTTTGGTGAAACGGCAAAAATGACATGAGTTATCGACATTATACATGCTGCAGACGACCGATATGTAACAGTTATAGATAGTCTCGTAACAATTTGGTTCAATTAATGATATAATGATTAAGCCATACCATAATAATTAAATTTAACTTTCAAAATCCTACTTAAAAAAAATTGTTTTACATATGCAGACACACCTCCAAGTACAAGGGATGCACAGATTTTTCAAGTTAGTGTACTTCTAGTACAAGGAGGACATGTACACCTTTCTAATAGTGAGGAGACTCATGCACTCTCTTCAAGTTGTGTTCAAAGTAAATTTTATTTTGTATTTATTTGTTCTAAATGTATCTTTCATTTTTTTCTTAATCTTTCCTTATATTGAAGAAAAAGTTGTACATTGTTGTTTCTTGCTTTGAAGAGTCCCTATTTACTTGCCTCCCCACAAGGGCAGAGTTAGACGCATGGTCGTTTTTTTTTTTAGGTGAGGAAAATTCAGCTCCCTAAAAAGGATCACTTTAGATTGGAACAAAAATTAAAATTGCCTCGGTCTAGAAGAATCTTTCCTTCACTGATCACAGCCCAAAGGCCAAGAAAGGAGTCTGGCTAAAAGCGACAAAAACGGGTGATTTGTTGTTTAGGGATTTTCTTTTTGAACATGTGATATCTATAGTGTATCTCAGGAGAGGAGTCTTTCATTTTTGTTACGCTTTTTTTAAAAAAACTAATCAATGTTGGAGGGGGGGGGGGGGTTCCTTTTTTTTTTAAATAGGACTTTGGAAATTAAATTTATTCATTATGGTATCGTTTGATCATTTAATTATTAATTTGAACTAAATTTTTATCAAACTATAACTAATTTTAAGGGAATGTTTTAATCTCTATAAAATTATTTGATGTAAATAGTTTCCAAAATTTTTAATCTTTTGATTAAATGAGGATTTGCTAAGAATTTTAAAGCCATAAATGGCATTCTATTTAACAGTTTAAATGCTTCCAAATTCCTTTCAAATTTTGAAGGGTCACGAAGTAATTCATTTTTTGTTTTTTTTTGTTTTGTTTTTATAAAAATTAAAAGATAAAAATAGCTGACTTGAAATGCATTCTTGGTGGATTTAATTTTATAATTAGTTTTTTTAAATAGGATTTTATTTTTGAAAGTGCTGTGTCTAGGGAATCTACATGAAAGGGTGTGGAGTTTATATACATCGACCGGCTGACAACAGTGGCACCTGTGAGTGCTGCACCCTCTTGAACCTGTGCACAGGGCGATGGCGAATCTAAGGCAATTGTCAGCGACTAGGTTCTCGACAGCTGATGATGGCAAGGCTATTAGCTACGCACCACTGTGTGGTGAACTTGCAGCTTGAAGGAAAGCCGGACGATGTTGGTCGCAGGAGGTTATTAGAAATTCAATCTAGCCTGGCATTGATTCTATTGTTATTTTTTCCATGTTTGTACCTTTCTTAAAGGAACAAAACTTCATTGCAATGACATTTTTTTTTAAATGTCTACTGTTATAGACATTGGACAAAAAAAAAAAGGTAAATATGTGTGATTGAAAAATAAAGTTTTATTCCAAATTATTATATTTCAATGCTTATAAAAATGTGTACAACGCATGCCAGCATGTAAAACTAACATTGAACTGAATATGATGATGATGTGTACAACTCTGTTTAGCAATAACGCTTACACATTACAAGATGTGATGATATTATGACAGCTTTAAACATTTTGTTTTGATTGATAACTAGCAAATGTTTTTTCTCTGTGTTTCCAGGCATCTTGCATCTTTACCAAAACATTCTGCTTAACATGGACTTCATCCACCTTGCCCAATTTCTTACCAAATTACCAGAAGACATCTGTGCAGACCAACTGTTCAGGAACATTCAAGTCATCCGACTTTCCATTGACAAAAAAAAATTTGCTCAAGTCCTTTCCGGACATCGAGAGGCAAGGGAACGTTCTGATTATTTCTGAGTCTCATCTCTGAAATGCTCATCGTGGCGGGATCATTTTATTCTCTTATTTTTTTTGACGACTGTGATTAACAATCAGATTCCTGCAGACTTTGCTTATTCGTTCGCCGCTTTCATCGCATCTGCCATGGACCCCTGGCACAGTGGAAGCATCTGAACCCTTTATTAGCAGGGGGAAAAAGAAAAGGGTTAGAAAAAAAAATCCTTTCTGCTGTCAGTTTTCTGATGATGGCGGCAACCATGTGTTTGTTGGTTCTTGTATTCACGCAGATCTGATGAGATTTTTCTCTTTTGTGGTCAAGTTTGTTTTGTTTGTTTTATTTTAGCTGACAAATGGACAAATTTTGAAGTTGTTAGCAATGCCTCAGTTAAGTTCTTACATAACAATTTTGTTTTGCTTTCATATCTTTTCACCTTGATTCACTTGAAATCCACACCAACATTTGATTTTTCTGTGTTTATTTGTAATCATACTGCCATGAAAAAAATTTTTTTTTTTTATTATATAGTCCAATTTTTGACATGACTACCTATATAGTAATCCACAAACAGCTTTATAGAACAATAAATCACATGCATCTCTCTCTCTCTCTATATATATATATATATAGAGAGAGAGAGAGATTTAATTTTTACCAATAAATATATTTATTAGAGAATAGCAGATATATATATATGAAAAAAGAAAACCGAAAATTGTTTATGTTCATCAACGTGTCGTCTTTATTCAAAGACTTTCTCAAGATTACTGATTTTAAGAAAAACATAGCAGCTCAAATTTCAAAATACGTGGTGCATCTATGATGTGAAAGAAATGTTTTTTTTTCTTTTTTGAATGAATGGGTTTTTTGGTTTGTTTGTTTTTTTAAATATCAATCTTATTTACAAAGTATTGTTGGGAATGTGGTGTACAAATAGCTAACCAGTATCTAAGTTTCATTTTTTTTTTTTTTTTACGGTTAGTGTTAGTCTGCTGATTAAAGGAGATAAGTTGTAGAAGTCGTTACGTTATTTAATTGTATCAGAGTTTATAATGAGTGCTGATGAACATATAAACAATTTTTGGTTTTCCTGTTTTCATTACCTTGGATTATTAATTGCATAATTCTCATTCATATATATATATATGTATATATATAGGATTAGAAAGTCAAAAGAAAAAAATTAGGTAAAGTATAAATGGACAAGTATTAACCCAACCTTGCAAATAATGGCGGTTAAGTCAAATTATAACATTATATACTTAAAAACTTAAAATACTGTAGGTATCAAATCAGCTCAATGTAAGAACTTTCAAGTCAGAGTTATTGTATGGTAAATTGAAATAAATAAATTCATAACATATTATTTATATCAGTTCCATGAATTCAACATCAACAAAATCTTCTGGCATACGATCGTTTCTAAGGCAAAATAATTTTTTTTTTTACTTATTCCAATATGTACTTTCCTCAGCACCGATTCCTTAACATCGCAAATAGAAGTCCAACAAAACATCAACATTATTCATCCTAAAAAAAGCACAGTTATCATAGAAAAAACACATATACAGATATTAATAATAAAAAGATAAAGTAGCTCAATATTCAGTGAAGTAGAGCTGAGTATACATATGTATTTTTGACAATTTAAACCGGTTTCAAATCATGTTCCAAATAAAGAGTATAACTCTTAAAATCTTGGTTCATTATGAGTGTTGCAATGTTGTTTAATAAAAATGGCACAAAATGGTCAATATTTTTATATTTTGGATGATCAATTTACTAAACAATTTGTGCTTCCCTAATTTAATACAAACAATGATTTTTATCATAAAATAACTAAAAATTACAATTAAAAAAAACTTATCAAAATTTGGATTATTTGGACTACTGTTCTCATCTTTGATGTTATTCACACATTTCAACTGATGTAATCTCTGACCTTCTTCAAGTGTATCTGGTCGAACTCGGGAATCAATATGGAATTTCAAGCTGAACAGACCGTTCTTGATCCATTGGCAATGACTGGGTTGAATTAATTTCGATTTTATTCTTATTTAGTATCGACAGTTGTGAAGATTTGAACCATCAACCTCCAGAAGACTGTCACTTAGAATTGATTGTTACTTAACATCTTTATCCGTTGCATCACGTGTCCGGAGGTTACATTGCTCAAAACCATTGTAAGAATAACATCCAAGATGAGAATAGTAGTCCAAATAATACAAATTATCAATCCTCATCTAAAAAATTCCTAAACATGTTATCAAAATGTAACAATATTTTAAGAGTTTCCGACTTATTGGGAGTATCAACGCTAAAAATTGGATTATTTAATAATAATAATAATAATAATATGCTTTTTTTTCATGACGGTTGATTGTAAAGATTCCCTGACTTTATGCCTTGTTTCTATATTAAAACAAACCCTATTTTTATTTTACACTTTATAAATATGGCAACCGAAAACAAACAAAATGGAGAAATTAGTCGTAGTGTACTTCTTTCTCTTTTTTATAAACAGTGAATTTTTTTTTTTTTTTTTTAAGATATTTTGCAGCTCCGATTTTGAGAGAGACAATTTAGAAAAGATGGAAAGAAAGACTGTATAAAAAAAACAAAAAAACTCCAACTTCACATGAATATATTGATCTTTATATCAGACTTTATTTAAAAAAAACAAAAAAACAACAACAAAAACAAAAACAAAGCCAACAATTGGTACAAAATGCGTCTCTCTTCTTGTCAAACTCTTCTCTCCCTCAGCAGCAGAATGTCGGAGGTGGGAGGGTTGTGTTTAAAAAAATTTTTTTGTTTGTTTTTTTCACACTACTACAAAATACATGATTCTTCTTCAACTGAGTCCCACCGATTTGTTTATTTTTTATGGTTAACTCGTTGTATCAGAAGCCATGCCATTGGTTGGAGGGGGATGGGGGGTAGGTCGTAGGAAAAAAGAAATCTGGACTCTCAACAAAATTCAGTTTTCAGATAAATAGACTTTCATAATATAATATTTAACGTGTTAATTTGAACGGGTTTTTTTTTTTATTTGTACTTGAAAGTTCTCCGGTGCAAAAAAAAATGTTGTGCACTCTGCCTCCAATAATAATCACAAAAGAAATTTGTTGGCTTTTTTGAACAAATACTCTCCCCCACCCCTTTAAAATAAAAAAAATTCCTACGCCCTCACCCCCTCACACACTCAATTTTTTTTTTCTGTTTTGAAATCGTAATCTTTTTCTGTTCATCGTCACTGCCGGATCTGCTGTCATAGCCACTGCGGCCACAGACATCATTTCTACTTATGCATCCAGTCAGAAACTCTTTTTGCGAATATCAATTCTTCTATTGTCAGTCGGTTCAATTCAATGTCTACACTACCACCACCACTACCTTCCTCCTCCTCCCCCCCCACCTCTTGTTATGGACACTTGGTTGTTGTTGCGGTTGTTGTTGTTTCACTCTGCCACCACCCCCTCCTCTCCAACTCCCTTATCTTGTGGTTATCATCATTGACATTTTTCTCATTTTGTTGTAGTTGGTCTTTGTCCCCCATCCCCACTCTGTGGCTTTTTTATTTTTTATCTGTTTTGTTTTCATTGAACAAATATCCATACATGTGGATGTGTGATAATGTGTGATGTATTCAGCATATGTGAAGAGTTCGAATGCAAAACGCGATAAATCCAACTTCTTTAAACTCAGATATTAAACAATAAAAAGACGAAGATATCAAATCTTAGACTTCAACTAAATGCTTAATTGAAAGCAAAAAAAAAATTCTGATTTGACATGATGTAAAACACGATTTGGGTGCGTTGTAAAGTGTTTAAATGCAACACTTTATATAGTGATAGCTTCGCAATCCTGGAAATGACATTTATCACGTTTTGCATTCAAACTCTTCATATCTATATATAATATATATATGTATATACATATATATATTATATATCACGTTGGTTACATGAGAAATGTGTGATGGCTGCTGAAGTCATCTAATTTTTTCCTCACTGGTGCCAGCAATCAAGGTTCAATATCAGGTAATATAAAAGAAAAAGAAGAAAAAAAACAGGTGATTTTGAACACTGATTTATTATTATCATCATTATAATTATGGGAGTCCTCAAACTGTAGAGGCTTTCCCTAATCAGAAGAGTTATCCCCCTTGAACTCATACCAACCAAACCATTTAGCCTTGAGCCAGAAAAGTTAAATATTGATATACATGTGTGTGGGGTGGATGTGTGAGTGTGTACATACATACATATATATATAAATAAAATTTCTAAGGTAAGTGTTTGCTTTCTCTTACTCACTTCTAAATTTTCTTTTAAGGTTTAATCCATGTAAGTCAAAAGTAAAGAAAGGAAATTTGCCCATTTTCAAAAAAGAAAAGGGGGATCCCCTTCCCACACTCACCTTAAATTCCTGCATTTATCAACAAAAGCATAAAAATTCTATTCTTGGTCACTTTTTTTTTGATCATTTCTTTTTTAGAATGACTTTGCTCTTGAAATGGGGGAAAAATGTGCCGTTCCACAAAATCCTGAAACTAAAACACTACTTAACTGATTGACACAAATTAATTTTTGAAATAACTAACAGAAACAAAAACTTCTCCTAAGGCTTATATATTTCTCACACTAATTAAAAATATTTAACTCCATTAAAACTCAACGAAAGGGTCGACCTGGCCTAATTTGAGTTGGTGTTGTTCATACCAGTTGAGGATATCTCCTCGACAATCGGGTTGGCTTCTGGGCCATTTTTTTTGTTGGTGACCGTGCTTCTGTCCAGCTGAGGTATAGTTCTGTGCAGTTCTAGGAGATCCACCCTCCCAGGTTTTACCTTCTCTCTTTGACAAGAGGTTATTTTATTGATACTCGCCTGAGGTGCCACTACTGAGGAATGCCGACGGGGCTGCTCAGGCATTTTTGTGGGCTAGAGCGTATGCATGCCTCTCATGCACTGGCTTTTCAATCCCCACCTTCCGAACTTATCAGATCTTCCCACGGTGGAAGGAAAGTAAATACCAACTTCATTAAAACGTTTCCATTAAACCAAATCAATCGGTCTACGAACTGTTTCTCCATAAACCTCTATAGACCTTCCCTCTACAAAAAGAAACAGTTTATAATAAATAAACAAGTAAATGGATCCGGCATAAAATGACCCATTAGAGGTTGACATGCCGTAAACACACAACAATCAATCCATTAAGACTTCATAAAATCTCTTTCCAACCCGAAAAGATACGTAGGAAAAATCTTAAGACTAATTCATTTCAGGAATCAAAACCAGTTTTACATTAGTTTATTTTGTTCTTTTTCTTCTGGAAATTCAAGCATTAGTGTTGTGAAAGAAAAATTCATGGAATTCGATTTGCGCATATTTACAACTCTGATCCTAGAAATGAAGAATGTCTTTTTGAAAAGGGGGAATTGCTGTCTTCTCGAAATGGAAAGATGTTGTCTCCTCCCCCTCCCACTATTTGTGCTCGTATTGAATCTTTTCTGTTCCCAAATGTGTGATGTCTGCTGTATTGCCAAGGTCCAAGTTGTTGGCATCTTTGAAGACCAAGGTTTTACCATACATTGGAGAGACAAAAAAAAAAATCAGTTAAATCTTGAACCATTTCAAAAACTCTGAAATAAAAAAATTTTTTTTAAAAAAGCTCAAAAAGTTTTAGATTTGCAGAAAGACGGGAATATATATTTTTTTTTTAACTATTAATGCCCCACTCCCAACCTGATGCTGGAAAAAATCTTCATCCTTGAATAAATTTTTATTTATTATATAAAGTAGCAAAACTAAATTCACTTGAGTCTATGCAGAAAAGAAAAAGAAATTAAAATTCAAGTCCCCTCCTTACCTCCCTCTACACCCATTTATTTTGTTTGTCCCCCTCCCCCTCCAAGTAAATTTGAAAATTGACTGGTTTCCATGAATTTCTATTTGACTTGATGCTTTTATGATGTTTGAGTTTTTCTTTTTATAAAAATTAAAACAAAATAAAAACTTTTTATAACCTCATAATAACATTAACAAAATAAACTTGAAAACGTGGACTTTTTTGTTTGTTTTTCATACCAAGATTTTTTTTTAAAACTAATGAGTCACCACTTATCAAGGCCAAAAGCGACTCGAGAATAAGGGTTAATCAGATGGCTGGGTTGTCAGTTAAATGATGAATAATATTATGAGGGGATTGAAAATGATGAATGGAATGACCAAAATTTGATGACTTATGAGGATCGTTTATGACAAGTATGTTTTGACATTTGATTTGTATACCACCATGTTGTAGTCTGCAAGGAAGCAGTCCCGTGATAATGGATTATGACAGCTATTCTTCAAAACACGTTCTATGGAAACAGTCAAATCGAATATGATAGTGTGTTACTTGTTTTATGTGTTAATCTCAATATTTCAGAAACATCCCTTCTTCAATCGCCCTGTTAGCAGGACCACAAATTTGCCGACTGCACCTTCCCCCCCCCCTCCTGAAAACGAGGCCACCTGTTGGCCATGGGTGGCCACCCATGATGCCATAGGACGGGATCCAGGCATTTGTCTACTTCCTCCCTTACTTTTGCTAGACGGGAGGTCGGAGAGGCCCAATCCGATCAATCGGCTGGTCACGTCATGCCCTAGTATCTATAAGTTCATCCTCAACCATATTATTCTATCTGATTCTTCAAAAATCAGAACCTTATTTCTCCTTTTTATTTTTCTCCCCAAATAGATACTAGAAGGCGGTGGCTGAGGGTCAATCATGTTGAGAACAAAGAAGATTACCAATGTCAAGAAGTAATGTTTTTCTTGTAGTGTTTTCTGAGAGTAGTGCTTCTCTCTTTCAGTAGACATCCCTTCTAAGAGTAATGTTTCCACTTTCACTGTAAAATTTCCTTCTACAAGCAATGTATTCTGGTATTCTAAGTGCAGTGTATTCTTGGAATATAAATAATTACCCTACCTATAGAATTATATTTCACAACTTTATTCAGCATTAAATAACCCATAGATGGTTGATATACCATAAAACAAACCAAACTCTGCTTCAAAGAAGAAACATAGTATTGTTCTCCTTATTTTGTTTTTTGATCAGTAAAAAATAAAAATAAAGTAATTCTATGCTTCTCCCTTGAAAAAAACGGTTGCCATTCCCGTATAAATATAAACGTATATATAAAAAAAAGGAATCAATACTAACTACAGGCAATGGAAGGCCAGCTTGTTAAGTTAAAGACTTGGAAGAATGCTATGAAATGTAAAGGTCTGAGAATAAAAGTTACCAAAACCAAAATGATGATCATTGGTTGTAGTGTTGGAAAGGTCTCAGAAAAAGGAAAGTTCCCCCTGCTCAGTTTTTTGAAAGGGAGTTTGATGCAACTCAATTTTTTTTGTACTATTTCTAAGCATTGGGTGCACAAGAAGTGCAATGATATTACAGGTAGGTTGAGAGATGAGAACCAGTTTGTGTGCAAAAAGTGTAAGACAATGGATACGGATAAGAACTAAGATGTAGCGAGGCTATTGAGGTTGTTCAGAAATTTTTTTTAACCTTGGTGATACCATTGGAGCATAGGGAGGAGTTGGTGCAAGTGTGATTGCAAGAGTTAAGAGTGGATGGAATAAGTTCAGAACTTCTGCCATTACTAATAAGCAGATCGTTACGACTGTCAACCAAGGGAAGAATCTAACAGGCATGTGTACGAAGTGTGAAGGTGTACGGAAGTGAAACCTGGCCAATGAAGGTTGAGGATATGTGTTGCATGGAGAAAAACGATATGAGAATGATGGATGTGTAATGTGATTCTTAAAGACAAGGTTAGATCTGATGACCTGAGAGATTATATCTGGACAGTACAGGGAGATGTATGCATTGAAAGAATGGATGAGAGTTCTTGAGTTAGATGTAGAACAGTTGATTAGCCGGGTCAGTTGGCAGGGGACTGATAAGGATGGAATTGAAACTATCGCTGGCAAGGTAAAGACCTTGCCAGCAATAGATTAGTTTGGAAGTCTATATCTAAAAGCCGTCCAACACATGCCAGCATGTACAATGTATGTTAAACCGAATATGATGATAATGAGGAAACGCACTATCATCTTTGTCGTCACCTTATATTATTATTGTTCCTCTTTCTAAATATAATTGTATGTTCTTATATTTATGTATTTTGTTTCTTTTTTCGGACCAAGACTACAATACGGACCCCAGTTCAGTAACACAACACGCAGAACATTTTTTGGAAGTCACCGGTGTCTTCCGGTTGACCTCGCAATACACGTGGTCGCTATTTACAAAAGAACTTGTAAATAAACCTTTTATTTATTATAATAAATGCAGTATATTTCGGAATTTTTTTTTTCTTTTAACATGTTAATATCTATTTTAAGCAAAGGGCCCATAAATAAAACAAATAAAATATTAACATGTTTTCTTTTAAAACATGTTTTTGTGTCACTATTTACTTGCCTCCCCACGAGGGCAGAAATGGGAGGGGGGTATGAAATATTTATCGCCGTACTTAAGTAATCTTCCGTTTTGTAGGGAAAAATCAAGCTTCCCAAAAAGAGGCACTCGGGATCTTACCTCAGTTTAGAAGGATTTTTCCATACTACACTTTGCTCCTAGCCCGAGGAGGCAAAAACGGAAGATTACGCAAGTTATTTTAATAAATAAACGAAATATATACGCTTTTTTTAAAAATCGGCTGACTTGTAATCTTTCGTTTTGCCTCCCCACGAGGGCGGAGATAAACTTCAAAAATCAGTTTCTAACCGGAAGCAATTTAAAGTTTATGAAGTTATTGTCCTTTTTTTCTGTAAGCAATAATTATAAACAAATAGATAAAACTTCGCTATTTACTCCCTACAAAAAGAAAAAAAAGTATTTTCATATAGCCCTCCACTTTTTCTTAAAATGCACAACACGAAATATAGAATGTTCTGCGTTTAAAAATTTTTTTGTTTTTTTTAAGTAAATAAAAGTAAAAATAAAAAAAAAAACGATAAATTGTTTTGTTTATTAGTATGGAAAAATCCTTCTAAACTGAGGTAAGATCCAGAAGATTACTTAAGTACGGCGATATATATTTCATACCCCCCCCCCCCCCATTTCTGCCCTCGTGGGGAGGCAAGTAAATAGTGACACAAAAATATGTTTTAAAAGAAAACATGTTAATATTTTATTTATGGACCCTCTGCTTAAAATAAATATTACCATGTTAAAAGAAAAAAAAATTCCGAAATATACTGCATTTATTATAATAAATAAAAGGT
>OY744523.1:116598213-116600713 GCA_963556195.1 Sepiola atlantica | reverse complement strand
ATATATACACATATATATGTATGTATATATATAGACATATATATGTATGTGTATGTATATATATACACATATATATGTGTATGTACATATATATATACACATATATATGTATGTATATATGTATATATACACATATATATGTGTATGTATATATGTATATATACACATATATATATGTGTATATGTATATATACACATATATATATATATATATGTGTATATGTATATATATACACATATATGTATATATATACACACATATATATGTGTATATATATACACATATATATATATGTATATAAATATACACATATATATATGTATATAAATATATACACATATATATGTATATAAATATATACACATATATATGTATATATACACATCTATATATATATGTATATATATATACACATATATATATGTATATATATATGTATATATATACACATATATATACACACATATATATACACACACATATATATATATATACATATATATATATACACACCCATATATATATACATATATAGATATATATACACATATATATACACACATATATATATACACATATATAAATATATATATATATTTATATATATATACACACACATATATATACACACATATATATATATCCATACATATATATACACAAATATATACACACACATATATATATATATTTACATATGTGTATATATATATGTGTATATATGTGTATATATATTATAATATGAAATGAAGTTATAAAATAAGGTGCCAATCAAATTTAATTAGAATTCAAAGTTCAAGCAAGGACTTTAAGATACTTTGCTTGAACTTTGAATTCTAATAAAATTTGATTGACACCTTATTTTATAACTTCATTCCATATTATAATATATATACCCATAATATATATTCTTTTGCTTTTACAACTCACTATATATCTGCCTGGTCGTTCGGCAACAGCCCATCCAGCTGCAGGCATATTACTACTCGTGATCGATCATTTGGATCTAACCACGACGACCCTCCATCGGTCCTAGTTATGCATCTCTTTCCATCCTTATATGTTCGTTTATCTCGGGGGGGGGGGCATCCAAGACAACTGTCCGTGCACCAACCACCAGCACCGCTCATGCATGGGGGCCCTCCCTGCACACGGTGGAGCCAACAGATGCGACACAGCACAACCTCGGCCTCTCCCCCAGGTCCCTGACCATCTTTGGCTTGGCTTTCCTACTATTACGTGGTGGGGCGTTCTGCTCCCCTCTACCGTAACTTCATAGGTAATTCCTCTACCTTTTTGGCTAACCGATTTTCTCTCAGTCTCTTCTGGAGCTGGGTACGGGGGTATTTTGCCGCTCTCCTCCCACTCGCTGGACTCGTCAACCGACCTAGCAGTCGCGTTTAATTCGATCTCTCTCTCTACGGGGGGGGGGGGGGGGGGTCATTGCTTCTTGCGGTTTCTCATAAACCGGCGAACCAAACCCAAGCCCGTCTTCTTCCCATTTAATTTCGCTATCCTTCACTAAACTTATCATTCTGGGGGCCACCCTACTTTTTATACTTTGTGGGGTGGCCTCTGGGCGCTTCCCTGGTTCTTTACCCTAGCGTCAGGTGGCACACTAAGGTTCGGAATCCTAATTGCTCACCTCCGATCTACGCTGCTGTGCACCACCGACTCTCATGTCCGAACCGACCACACCTAGTGCAGTTCGGTCTAAACGTGCTGCGCGGGCGCCCATAATTTGTGGGACACTCTGCTGCTTTATGCCCCTCACCCCATACAGGTCCAGCAGACTGATACCTGTCTGGCCGGTGCGAGCCTATCGTACTCATTCTGAAGGTCCCATGCCTTCCTTCTAGGATCGGAGTCTGCCTCCCAATCCTCTACGCCCCCTCTCTCCATTCGGGGCCCCGGACTCGCCCTGCTCCCCACCGTTTTCCTTCTCCCAGGCCTTTCCTCGCCATTGCCTCTATCTACACGTTCCCCTAGTCTTATACTGTCTCTCGCTAATCTCTTGGCCTCCGCTAGTGTGAGCGGGTGACCCCTTAGTACCTCCCTCTGGGTCTCTCTAACACCTAACCCGTCTACCAGGGCATCCACCAGGATTGCCTGGATGGGACCCGTATTTCGGATCGCCCCATCTGGGAAGGCTTGAACTGCCAATCCCTGGATTCGTTCGACTAACTCGTCGAGTCCCTCGCCGTTGTTTAACCTTAGCCGGGTCAACTTGCGTACGGCCTCATTCGCAGTTCGCTCGCTGGCATATCGTTTCACCAGCAGCTCGCGGAGCTCCGTCCAAGTGATCCCCGGGTTCTCTACATACCTCCCCTCAATGAATCTCGACACTGGGCCCCTCGCTCCCTCTAGAGCGAGCAGCACCATCTCGTGATTTTCTAAGCCGTAAATAAAACTTTTCTTTTCGATTACTGCCAACCATTCTTTTAGATCGGCGGAATCCCCTTTGAAGTAAGGTATACGTATGCCTCCGATCGGTCTCTC
>OY744523.1:116588213-116593213 GCA_963556195.1 Sepiola atlantica | reverse complement strand
TCCCAAAAATTCCCGGTATGTTGCACTTTCGGGCCACCATCACTTTCTTAGATAACTTCAACAAACGGTCGGCACACAACCGATTAAAACTAACTGCGCGTTTTATTCTCGCGAAATAGGGGAACAAAAAACAGAACAAAAAAACCTTCATTAACCTATTCTCTAATGGTCAGCCTCGAAGCTTACTGAAGGTACCGTCGCTATACTGCTTGCTATATATGGACCATACATTTCTGACACGCCCGTGCTCCCGTCGCGAATGACAGCGAACAAACACCCAGTTTCTAACTCCCAACCCCATCGGCGTGGCGTGGCACCCATCCCATGGCTCTAACTAAACGGCGTGACGGGGGTGAAATGTCGACACCACCGTTCCTGGAACACATCGGGTCAGCAATCCAGGTCCATCATTTTCTTCCCTAAACCAAAATTAATTTGACTGAGGTACCCTCTCTTGAATATAAAGCTTAAATCTATTCCACTTCCATACACGGTCTACCGACGTGATTGGGGAGCAACCCTGGGTCACGAAAATTAATCACAACTTCAATATCGACCACCGTTATCGTGGCGCACCAATACGACTGTCCTGTCGTCTAACCACCGGTTCGCAGTTTTAACGCGTGTAGAGTTCGAGCACCTTTGCCCATTCTTCTCCGAGCCAAAACCCATGGCCGCCTCGTTTGCGAAAACCACGCGAGCGAACTTTATTAATCCCGCAGACCCAACTGGGCTGCACATACTCTGTGCACAGGGATATTCTTCGAAATAACCTAATTGACCCCCGTCCGGGGTCTCCATCGACCGACCCAAACCTGCTATCAGTGCCCCCCAAACAACTCAAATACAAGATCACTTTAACCCTAACACTTTGCTGACCCACGTCACATTCAATTTAAGAACTGTTTTTTTTTTTTAATTACATTTTTAAATTTCTCCATCCTCTAAATAGTAAAATATCATTCACTCAACAGCATTAGGAACCCGGAATCCTCCATGTAACAAATACATCAAAATACATCAAAAAAAAAAAAATTCATTCCACCCAACAACAACAAAAAAATCAAACCGAAACCGACAGAACCAATGGAGAACATATCTCCACAATACAATACAACATAATTCAAAAGATAAAGGAAAAGAGAACAGCGCCCGACACCATAACGTATTGACATGTCGTCAAACTCCAACCCGGACACCATCAGATCACCCGCCGCTGTCGTCGTTATTTTCCTGCAACACTTTTTAGCAGTTTTCAAAACCCACGGGCGCTTTCTTTCTCTCTCTCTCTCTCTCTCTCTCTCTCTCTATGCGCTCTCGCTTCTCCCTTCCTTTCTAACAAGCATATTCTGACCTCGCGCGCACATTTTTTTTTAAACAATCTCTTTTAACATTTCAATTCTTCTCTCTCTCTCTCTCTCTCTCTTTTTAAGACGCATATACATTCTAAAAACAAAAGATTTCGGCCACAGAGTGGCATATCAATCCCTTTCTTTCTATACTCTTTTTGTCTCTGTCTCTCTCTTTCTAATACATTCTTTCTTTCTTTTTTCTAAATACGCATATTCTGTCCTCGCGTGCACATGTCATTTCAGCACATCCACCCTTTTTGACATTTCCATTCTTCCTCTCTTTCTCTCTCTTTTGATTACATACTTCCCTCGTTTTTTTTTTTTTCGTTTTTTTCGCCCGTTATTGCTTTCACCTTTGTCCCCCACCAACACAAACCAGAAAAAAATTACAGCAACAAATTCTTAAAACACAACACAAAAAAAAACATAATTACGGCAAATCGTCCTTTTCTTTCTAACTAGAATGTTCTTTTCCTACAAAGTCTTAACAATTGTTTTTGCGCGTGTGTGTGTGTGCGTGCGTTCTTTTTTTCTTGTTTTAACAAAATGTGTCTTTCTTTTTATCTTTCTTTTTTTTTAATCTTAACAATTAACAAAATGTGTCTTTTTCTCTTTCTGCGTAATTTAATAATGGGCTGTGTATGTGTGCGTTCTTCTTTTTTTTTCTTTTTTTAACAAAATGTGTTTTTTTTCTTTTCTTTTTTCTTTTCTTTTTTTCTGTGTCTTTTAATAATTAACTAGATGTGTCTCTCTTTTGTGTATCTCAACAATTTACCCCTCCGTGTCTCGTCCTTTTCTTTTCTCTTCCTTTTTCTACCCATTTGGACCACACGATGTGTTCGTACTTCATGACAGCACCAGATCGATATCGAACCGTTTCATGTTGGAAACGGCAGGTCACGGCTACCAAAATAACCCATGTTACGATACACGCTACATGTCTACTCATATCATTTTGTAACCACAGTCTTAAATCTTCACGTATCAATTTACGGCCCTTCAGGCCTTTTTAAAACCACGAATCTGTTCACGGCATCTCAAGCCTTTTTCAATTACGGCCTCTGTTCATTTATACGTATCTTAAAGTCTCTAAAAAGTTCTCAAATAAATCTCAAGGTTTACCTTATCTTCTGTTCTCTTCTTTGGCCTGTGATTCGTCTGGTCTTCGCTGGCTGTGTCGTCTTGATCGAAGGAAGAGGTCTGTCTCAGACAGAATGAATACACGAGACACGAATTTTTTGAAGGGAAATTTCATACAAGTTTCTTTATTTTCACACAAGCTTCTTATTTTTTTTGGTTCGTTTGCTGTCAGGGGGATTCCGGCTTCGACTCTCTCATACTCCGGCTATTTTCCGGTTCCTTTTGGGATATCTTCTGCCCTCCCAGAACGGGGCCTTACCAGTTTGCCGGCTACATGCTCGCACCCGGTCTGAACGGTATCGCCTCTAAGCTCAGACTGATTCTAAAAAGCTAAGTTCTTGTTCTCTGTGGTGACGTAATCATCATTCCCACGCACGATATGGGGACAAAAACGACTCACTCTGATCTCTGACTCAAAGGTCACGTCAGATGTCTAAATTTATTATGACTATTCTTGGATCAAACACTTCTCTGAACTCACTTCTGAGTCCCGAAACAAAACCTATTTTTCAATAACAAAATTAGCTATTTGATACTAGTTAACCTACTGTGCCTTGCATAATGGGGCCCTACAGTATTGTAACACATATATATACATACATATATACACATACATATATATACATACATAAATATATACATATATATATATACACACATGTATATATATATACACATACATATATATATACACACATGTATTTATATACACACAACTATATATATATACACACATACATATATATACACACATGTATATATATACACATCTATATATATATACACACATGTATATATATACACATCTATATATATATACACACATGTATATATATACACATCTATATCTATACACACATCTATATATACACATATATATACATACATATATATACACACATGTATATATACACATACAAATATATATACACACATGTATATATACACACATACATATATATAGTTATATACACACATACAAATATATATACACACATACATATATATAACATACATATATACACCCATGTATATATTCACCCATGTATATATATGAAGACATGTATATATATACACACACGTATATATAAACACACACATATATAGACACATACATATGTATACACGTGTATATATATACACATACATATATATACACATGTATATATATACACACATACATATATTCACACATGTATAAATATACACACATACACATATATATACATATATATATATACACATACACATATATACACATGTATATATATACACACATACATATATACACACATGTATATATATATACACACATACACATATATACATGTATATATATACAAACATATACATATATACATGTATATATATATACACATATCTATATATACATGTATATATATACACATATCTATATATACATGTATATATATATACACATATCTATATATACATGTATATATATACACATACACATATCTATATATACATGTATATACATATATATACACATACACATATCTATATGTACATGTATATATATATACACATACACATGTCTATATATACATGTATATATATACACATACACATGTCTATATATACATGTATATATATACACATATCTATATATATATATACATATACGCATATCTATATATACATACACATATCTATATATACATGTATATATATACACACATACACATATCTATATATGCATGTATATACACACATTGACATATCTATATATGCAAGTATATATATACACACATACACATCTATATATACATGTATATATATACACACATGAACATCTATATATACATGTATATATATACACACATACACATATCTATATATACATGTATACATATACACACATACACTTATCTATATATACATGTATATATATACACACATACACATATCTATATATAAATGTATATATATACACACATATCTATATATACATGTATATATATACACACATACACATATCTATATATACACGTATATATATACACACATACATATATCTATATATACATGTATATATATACACACATACATATATCTATATATACATGTATATATATATACACACATACACATATCTATATACATGTATATATATAGACACACATACACATATATATATACACATGTATATATATATACACTCATACATATATATATACATGTATATACATACACACATACACATATATATACATGTATATACATACACACATACACATATATATACATGTATATACATACACATATATATACATGTATATACATACACACATACACATATCTATATATACATGTATATATATATACACACATACCCATATACACATGTATATATAGATACACACATACACATATCTATATATACATGTATATATATATACACACATACACATATCTATATATACATGTATATATATATACACACATACACATATCTATATATAGATGTATATATACACACATACA
>OY744523.1:116408213-116580713 GCA_963556195.1 Sepiola atlantica | reverse complement strand
TGGATTAAAAGACTTTAAATCAATCTTAAAGGAATTTAAATTAAGATTTAACCCAGAGTCGAATCTTTGCAGCCGGTTTAAGGAGAGTAATTCTTCTTAATGATTCTGTATTCGGAATGTAACATTTTTAACAGGTATTGGTGAAGACTTATGGGAGTAATAATATTGGTATACTGATTAAGTATGATCTAGAGGTAAGAACAACGATTAAGTCGACAAGATTGAACATGTTTAAGAGATTTTTAAAGCTTGCTGAATTATTTTTGTGAACTGTGGGTGTTACCCTCTTAATAACTGCAAAAATTATTTCATATTTGCATGCTGTAATTTACTGATTTTAAGTTATGGTGTAGAGAGGTTGACGATTAAAATATTAAGATATTTATTCCTATTTCTTTTATATATTTATAGGGAGTGATAGTTGGGAGGATTTTCCAGAGTGGAAGTCGGTATTTTGTGGGGCAATTATGGGGTTATGTATTGGGCAGAGGTGGGGGGTTATTGGTAGGCCTTTATGTGTATCAGTAAGTCTAGTTTATAAGTAGTGCTTGTCTCCTGTGAATGCATCCTTTAAAGATTGTGTCTCTAACGTTCAAGCAGATTGCATTTTGGGTAAAAAATGGCCTTTAATATATGGTATTTTTCTGCATCAGCCAGAAGATATCTATTTATGGCTGGAGAAAAAGATGGTCTTCTCTCTATCACTTTCCATTTGATGGTGAAGGGTGTTTCTTCATCTTTAAGTTGCCATATCAGTGCCGTGTTTGCCTTGTTTTTGTATTTAAAAGTGTTTTAGTGCGCGTGCAATCTTTGCTTGAAACTTCCCTGTGTCATGCCTATATATTTTTCAGCTCTGCCGCTAGTCTGGTTTGTGACAGTGGCTTCATATACGAGGAATTAATTTTGCAATTCCCCTCTAGGGCAATCTATTTAGTAATACTATACATTTAGACATGATTAGATTTAAAGCTCCCCAAATTAATACTAGAATTTCGCACTTGTGAGGCAACAGTTAAAAGCATTGATTAACAAATTTTTAAGTGACAACCTTCTAAAGATTAAATGAGAATCAACAATTAACCCTGAAAATTAGGGTCAATGAACAATTAACCCTGAAAATTAGGGTCAATGAACAATTAACCCTGGAAATTAGGGTCAATGAACAATTATCCCTGAAAATTAGGGTCAATGAACAATTATCCCTGAAAATTAGGGTCAATGAACAATTAACCCTGAAAATTAGGGTCAATGAACAATTATCCCTGAAAATTAGGGTCAATAATCTAATTATTAAGAGAGTAGAATATCTTCTTTTATAGATAAATATCTTGTCAATATTTACAACAGGCAGTAACTAAGAATAATATAAAAATTAATCAACACATCTATCCGGTCATGGTTGACGGAATGAGGACAATCTACCTATGTGGATTAGATAAAGGATTCAGTTTGAAATTCCGTACAAGTTCCCAAGCTAGAAAAAATGCACCTGAAGAAAGTTGGAGGTTATATCGGCCAAAACGTGAAAATAACAGCCAAGATAAGAATGATCAAAATAATACATAAAATATTTTTAATTAATCTTCACCCAGATAAAAACAACACTTATTTTTATCATGAAAACTATCTTATTCACTCAACCATCAAGATACTTACCACCTTTGGTAAGTCCCACCATTATCATCTTGCTACTAATGACACATGAGAGAATAAGCTCTTAATAATTTTGACATAGTTTTATGACCCAGTAAGAACAAACACCTCTCATGCCTGATGAGCATCTATATTTAGAAACATACGTGATATCTTAACAGAAAAAAGGAAACTACAAAGAGAACTTGTTCGTCAGTAAAACGTTTTGTTATATTATTTTTCTAAAGAGAGAGAAATAAAACTTATATCGGCAACAAGAACATAAGTCAGTTGTGAAACTGCATACCTCCACCTGACAACATAAGCATGGGTCAAAGTCTTACTTATAAATTGGCCTTACTTCTTCATATTACATGGAAACGTTGACAACTCAAAAACTAACAGCATGCAAAATTTTGCATGCTGTTATCATCATTAGATCACTACATAAAATTTGGAAAAAAAAAACAGAAATTGAAATTCTATCAAATTTTACCATGACCGAACATTTCAAGGTTAAGGAAATATAAGATGCAGGATTTCATTGGCTACAAGTAGCGACTCTCTACGATGAACAGAACCAAAGTTATCACTAAAAGTGTGACCGTCACCTTTTCCGTAACTTTGACCAAGATATCCCAAAATTAGACCGTGACAAAGTTTAGTGACGATTGTTCAAGTAATATGGACGCTAGGCTGTACACAAACTTGACCCAAAACAATCTCCTTGGCAGGGGTAAAAATTGTTTCATCATAAAAATCGTCAGATAGTAACCCTCAAGAAATTTTCAATATGTTAAATACAGTTATCTCCCCTGAGCAATTCTCAGCATGGATGGAAGTTATTACATTGTACTGATGAAGTAAGTTTCATAGAGAACATGGCAGATAGAAATTAATATGATGATAAAGCAGGTGATAAAGTTCTCAAAATGTTAATAGTCATTCTAGATGAAATAGCATTTGTCAATAAATTAAAGAAAGATCAACCTTGAAAAAAAAAAATTGATCATACCGGAGTGATTCATATTCAAGTTTACAAATGAGTAAACTTGAATATGAATCACTTATTTTCAATGTGTTGATCTTAGTGTAGATTTAGCAGAGAGCAATCACTTTTTCTCAGGCTCAAGAAATGGAGCCGTGTCATGATTTAAGAAGCCAATTGCAACATTAACATCAACCATTTGCATCAAAAGATATCAAATTATTCACTGATCAGTTGATACTTTAGTGATTACAGAATTAGCTTTAGAAATCCATCCACTGAACTGTATCATCTCCCGACACAGATCTTTCAATACTGCTTGTTGTTGCTAAACGACCTTTCAACCAAACAGTTTTTACAATGTTTCTTCTTTGTGAAAGTGTTTTTAGAGTGTGGGATTTGACTATTCATAATGCGCGAGTGATTTTGTTTGATATCTAGATTTTTGTATGCCTCTTTTAGGTTACGATATTATTTGGACCATTCTTTTGAAGAAAGTTTTATAAATTGTTTGTTTGGTAACAAGATAATTAACATTTCTAAGAAGGTTAATTAGTATGTTTCTTGGCAGATGTCATTTTGTTAATACTGGATTTCTTTATTTTTTAAACTGTGTACAAATCAGCTTCTTTGAGAAAGCCTATTATCAGAGAAAAAGCTCTTTTTTTAAATTCTTTTATATTTGTCACTTTGTAATATTTGCGGCGAATATATGCATGTTTTTTTTTTTTTTGCATTTGATTAGTATGTTTTGCTGTTTGTCTACCATTATCCTGAAGCCTTCATACAATGTTTCACAGAGGTAGGAGAGCTAAGATTATATATATATATATATATATATATATACTAGAAGAATACATATGATAGGACAGGTAAAATTAATCCCCCAAACAACAGTTTTGCACCAATTTTACGTCCCTTACAAAGATTAAAATCAAGATATAATTATTCTTAACCTTATGTCTAGAATCCTTTTTTCTAATTTTGATCAAAATCCCTTACAAGCTTAGGGGATCTTAAGAATTTAAATTCTGGGAATCCTTGAGCGGTGTTGGTACAGTACATGGGTATGTCAATTTCCATTTTTACCTAGCTGCTATCGCTTTATAGGTAGTACAAGAGTAACTAACTACAATGAATATTTACATATTGATTTTACTGGCAAAAAGCATAAAAAATGTTTAAGTGGGTTCTTTAAAGTTTTATAAAACACATATTTAGTAATAAAAAAAATCCTTCAGATTTAAATGAGATTCGAACTCTAGTATTGACATTGTAACAACTATTGCCTTTGTAACATGTACTTTGCATATTTTTTTTGTCAACCAATCACATGTGTACAAAAACAAACTAAAAAGAAACACCATAATTATACGCTCCATACTGAAAAAAAATATTTTGTTGGAACGTTTTCAGCTTTGTTAAATGTTATTTGAAATAGGGAAATTAGCAGAGACATTGGTACTGATATAGAATGGGACCCAATTTCCGCTTACTTCAAGTCAGCATCTTCTGGCAGTTTACGTAAGCCGGCGGAAGAAGCCGACGCAAAGACTTGACAGATGCTAAGACTAATTTTAAAGAAATCTCGATATTGAATAAATCAAGAAACCCAGGGAAGCAAGCTAACGGACAAATATGTGTGGAGATTACCAGTTGACTTTTTTATTTCTTGGGGTGGGGGGGGGGGGGGGATTATTAACAGTAGATTACTAGATATGTTATAAGCTGCAAAAGATTATCACCCTTGTTTATTATGTTTTATTCATTTTATCTACAAAAACAAACTTTTGAAGAAAACAACAAAAAACATTGATAGCTATGCTTTATTTATATATATATATAACTTTAAAAAAAATTGATTATTAACAGTTGTTTAGCTATTTTTGTTCATGTTTTATAAAATAAATAATAAAAAAAAACCTTTGACCAGTTGTTTACTTTTAGTTTTCTAAGTATAAACAAACAAAAAATGTATTTACTTGAAGCAGCAGTGTCCTTATCGTCTGTCAGACTGTTTCCATCTGCTTAGCGATAATTGGGTCCCATTCTATATCAGTACCTTTCTTATGGATTAATTAGCTTGTTCGAGACTCAGTCAGCTGCAGAAGATTATCACCCTTGTTTATTATGAAATCCGAAGAATCAGCAAGAATGGAGTTCTAGTTATGTGCAAATATGGATAAGATTTACAATCTTGTCTCATTTGTTTTATCCTTTCTTAAAAGATTGTAAGCAGATGCAGACAAGAAACTACAAGACAAATTGAATAGGATTGTCATAAAGAGACAGTATGCAAACTTGTGAGGTATCTTGTTTGATGTATTTAGATATTAGACATTTTTTTTTTTTTTAAATAAATTATTTAACTTTAAAAATTTGAATTTTCAACGCAAGTAGTAATAGACTTGTTTCTTTTTAATTCTTTTTACTAGGGACATATTAGTCTCTTGGTGATAGGAATCCGTCCAGTGGCATTAAGGGTCGAAGTTAATGTCGGCATATTAAATTATGTGGCGGCGTGTGTTGAGATAACGAAAAAAATGTAGTCCAACTCTTGAAACATTGCTTGATATTTAAATAACATTGAGAAATCTTTGAAAGCTAAATAGACAATCACATGGTCTATTTGGCTTTCTAAATGTTATTGAAATATAAAGCAACGTCTTAAGAGTGGTACTATATTTTTTTCAGGCAGATTTTAGTTTTGATGAAAGCAAATTTTGTTCTTTTATGGGACAAAAGTTTGCATTCCCAACCTAAAAAAACGGCTTATTTGTAAAATGGCGGTTCTCAGGGTGGCTATATAATTTTCATTGGTGAAAAAAAAAAAAAAGAAGAAATTATTTCATTGGTAATCATCAGGACACAAACAAGCATCAGTTGACTATTCAAAGCTTGTATGTTTTCTTAAAGTTTACCTACAAAAAACAGCTCTAAAGACAGAATCTGTTCTCACTTGAGCAGCGGAGGATACAAAGAGACTTTATTCTGGCGTACAATATCAATTTAAATATACCTTGCTAGAAATTTTTCAGCCCAGCACCAAGTCGCAGTGGGTATCCGCAAAAGATGTACCATCGTCGTCTTCGTTACAATAGAAGAAAGGCAGCATTCCGTTTTGTATTTCTGCTCCATGGAACAGCCGGCCAGAGGAGATTGTCACAATAATGTGGTCTTGACAAAAATACACTGTATAAGTATGTAAATATCTTCTACCTGTCCCATTACATGGCTTGTTGCACTTTGTTATTTTTGTCAAAGAAATTTGATTTGAAATTATTATTTTTGAACTCTGCATATTAATGATCTTGGATTTCTGTGACTTGTAAAATGTATAATTCAGGATTGAACGGCAATTTCAAATGATGCAATTCATTCTAATCAATGATGAATGGTTAAAAATGAAGATGGCTATTATTAGGGAAATATGAGGCAAAGATTTGAGTTTCACATCAAGTTGCTGATGTGTGCATAACACGCATCAGTAACCTGATAATAATAGCATGCATGAATACCCCAGACACGAGGTTGTGTTGGAGAGCTGGCTTGAGTGTGTACAAAGTGCCTTGACTGCTTGCAACATGAATGGTATCAACCCTTTGGATTCGACTGCACGGAGAGCAGACGTAAGATGTTGCCTAGTGGTGTCCACCCCGGAGTCCGGGACACTTGTAGCACCTTAAATACTAAAATCCTTCTCCATCAAAAATACTGAAATGCATCATGGGATATCGGATCTTAAGATTAAAAAAATAAATGAAATAGGCAGAATAGTCTTGAGATTGGAGTTATCCTCACGTGGATTATCGTAAGCTTAGTGTAAAGTAGTAGTCAGTACGGGCAGGTCGCGCTATTGGTAAATTTGCATAACATGATTTAAGGGAGATGGTCATGGTGAAGTTGATAACAACTTGACTGTGCCAAGTTAGATTCCAGTCGGTTCCATAGCACCATTTTCACTTATGGATGTCGGCAACCTTCAATTGATCCTTGTACGTACATGAAAGAATTGGGGAAACCTAATGCTAACAACGGAATAAAGCTGGTTAAAAGATTTGCAAAAGTACTTATTTTTTTTACTGATTTAAGGATCAATCGTGTATAGTTTACTGGGGAGATTAAAAGTATAAAGAAAACAAGTGTATTGTTGTGAACATCTTTTTACCGCAGAAGCTCTGATGGTGGATAGAACAGAGATTCTACCTTCGTAGTGACTGTAATTATCTTCAATCTATTGAAGTTGCATCACTAAAAGAATTCCTGTAAAGAATGTTGGCCAATAAATCACTCAAAAGAATGAAACAAAGATTTGGTTAGTTTATAAAGAAACTAGAAGAATACTCGTCCCAGGAAGGGTAAAATTAATTCACCAAACAGAAGTTTTGCACCAATAGTATGCCCGAACAGAACAGTTTTGCACCACTTGTATATCTACTTACAAAGATTAAAATCAATATCTAATGATACTAAACCTCATGTCTAGAATCCTTATTCCAATTTTGATTAAAATCCACATGATTTTGCTTCTAGAAAATGTCTAAAACTTAAGACCCCCTTATGGTTAAGCCTTAAGAAATTGAAATAGAAGCTTGCTTAATTAGTGTCTTATGACTATAGATAAAGCTTAATGCAAATCTGAAATACTTGAAATTTCAAATATGAGGGTTTCCCCCTAAAACACTTTAAAATATTCCAAAGAAGCTGAAATTTGGGGAATATTTATTAATTGATGTCCAATAATTATTGTTTAAATTTGACAAAAATCAGAAGTATCTGAATTTTCATGGAAAGCTTCCACCTCTTTTTTACAAAACTAAATATAGCCCACATTACGACCCTTTATGCCTAGCAGCCGTGTTCCAAAATTCATAATGATTTGTTCATTTGTTTAGTGAATTCTGTATATACAAATATGTAAACATGCACATACCTAACACACATATATATATATATATATATATATATATATATATAGATATTGGCATATATTCATGATGTTCAAAACCATGTTATGAAAAAAAAATTTTTTTGAAAAGAAGGGAAGTGTTTTTCTAACGTATGACCTTTACCCTCCCTTCCTTCTTCTGAATAATGTGGTTTCAGGAGAAGCAACAAATTAATCAGAATTAGGTTTTCCTTCCTTTTTTTCAAACAGATAAAGAAATTTGGATCCTTTTAAGTTTCTTTGAAAACACCAGACAAAAAAATGAAAAGAAAACTCAAACACAGATATATATAAAAAATATATTAAAATATAAATTTTACAAATATAATTTATATTTACAAATATAAAAAAAAAATTAAGTAAAAAAAAAAAAAAAAAAAAAAAAAAAGTAGAAAGCTGCCCTTTGAGGAAACCTTGTCGAATAGAAACAGTAACACACACATACAAAGGGGGGAGGGAAGGTTAAGACATTCCCTCCTCCTCCCAAGACACATGATGTAATGTAAATGTCATGAAAATATATTCATTCAGGGATAGTTCTGCTAAATAAATAAGTAAATATTTATTGCTTGAAGCTCAGTGAAGTGTAATCTCAAGGGAACAAGGGTCTCATTTTTCTTGTTTTTGGTGGGGCTGTTTGGTAAATGTATCACAAAAAAATCGAATCCAGCTGACCCAGTTCAAGAGGGAGGGAAGGGGGTATCATCAGCAGAGATAAAGAGATAGAAATTAGAGAGATAGATAGAAATTAGAGAGATAGATAGAAATTAGAGAGATAGATAGAAATTAGAGAGATAGATAGAAATTAGAGAGATAGATAGAAATTAGAGAGATAGATAGAAATTAGAGAGATAGATAGAAATTAGAGAGATAGATAGAAATTAGAGAGATAGATAGAAATTAGAGATAGAGAGCTCAATTAATTTCATTCCTGCCAAGAAAAAAGACAAACTATGCAACTATAGTCTGTCTTAATGTAGAGAGAGATGAGAGAGCAATGGTAGCGAGAAGTATGCAGATATAAAAAAGACGTGCACAGACAGATCGAATCTAGGTAAATTCATCTCCCAATACACTTTAACTAAGACAATTTTTCCCCAAATCTTTATTTATTTTTTAATATTTCTAACTTTATAAAATCCATTAAACTCATCAAGTGTTGTAGCTTGATGAGCCTGTTTATAATATATTTGTAAATTATTTCCCTTTCTTCCTCATGTAACTAAACAGACCTTCCGTGAAGAGAATTTTTTCCCCCAAAAACTACTTGGCTGTGGAACACAATACCATAGGGCTGCTTCCCAGCTGACTACAAAATGGTTGTTTTCAAGTCTAATGTTAACAAATTCTTGTCTCATCATCATCCTCTTAAATAATCAAATTCTGCCCAGGTAGACATATCGTCAAATGGTGTTGTCTCATCGCCCACCTGTCAAACTCATTAACCCGTATCCTCGAGTTGCCTTTGGGCCTTGATCAGCAATCTTATTGGTAAAAAATTTTTTTTTTTAATTTAACACAAACAGTTAATCACAACTTTTGTTGGATTATGAGTATACTTTATATTAAGATTTTATAAGCCTTTATCGCCAATCCCTAGATTTCTGGCGGGGCTTTGTGGTCTAACTGTAAGGCTCCCAACTGCAGCTAATCTACTGTGGTTGGGGTTTCGAACTTCGCTAAAAGTCTGCAATGCTGACGAGCTGTATGGCGGCGAAACACATGTCCGTGGATAATTATAAATAATAAGTACTTATTGTGGCTAATTATAAATAATGAGTACTTATTGTGTACTTTGTGAAAGGTGGGGGGGTGGGTAATATATAGTTTGTTTTGGCTAATTCGCTGAGGTCGCAGTCTCCACAGGAGTAAAACAGTGTCTTGACTTCACCAGTACTTATTTTGCATAAATAAATATCAGTAAAAACTTTTGGTGAATTTTTGTGATTTTAGACCCACTGGGGTACAAAATGAGTTTAAAAAAACACACAAAAAAAAACGGTCCAGTCAGTTTTGTGTCTATGCAAAATTTTGTGGAAAAAATTGACCCAATTTGGAGAAAATCAGAAGACTGACAAAATCCTAAGTCTTTCCCAATTCACGTCAGGGGACAAAAAAATGTTTCTTTACATTTTCAATTTAGAAAGTCTTCACTGTCCATGAATTATTAGTAAACATCTCTAATCTCTCAATTCGTACAAAATATTAATTAAATGTAATAACTAATTTATAAAATGTGTCCTTCAATTATCAAATTGATTTATATTTTATTTTTTAAATTTTAGTTGCCGTAAATTAGACAATTTCATTTTTTACCCAAATATTGAGACCAGATGAATAAAAATGCATAAAATTTGGATTAAACTATTGTTTTAATATATTGGATTGCATTCGTAAGAAAAGAGATAACATGCTATTATATTCATACGATACGAAGAAGAAAAAAAACTTTTTCTTGGTTTGGTTTATTTCATTTGATGCAGCAGAAATTCTTCTTTTTTTTTTGCTTTTGAAATTGTTTTAATTAAACAATCTGCGAAACTCATTTGATGCAGCAGTAATTATTTTTAATCTGCAAAATTGATCGTAACTTTTTTAATAATTTTTTATTTAATGCATTTTGATTCATTGTATTGTTTGTAGTAAACCTTTCAAGCATTTTTCTTGAAGTTCTTTTAAAAGATGCATTTTATTTTTTACGGAAATATAATATGCAGTTATTTATTATCTCCCTTGCATAAATACTGTAAGAATAGTATCACTAGTAGATAATTACTTAGCAGCAGTATCACTATTACATTAGCAGCCAAATTTTATTCTTAAAAAAAAAAAAAAAAAAATTCTTCATTTACATAAACCAGAGGATTTTTTTTGTTTTAATTCTATTTCATCAGTGATATATTTTGAGATAAAAGCACTTGGACTTATTAAAAACTAGCAGGAAGACCCGACGTTGCTTGGGATTGAATGAGGCTCACAACTATATACTTTTTCACTATGCTCATAACACCATATTACTTTATTTGGTTTTACTGCCCCCACCTCTTCTCCTGTTTTCATTTCATCAGCGATATATTTTAAGATACAAGTACTTGCACTTATCAAATATTAACTGTACCTATCTAGCGTTGCCAGAGATGCAGTGAAGTCATTTTAGGTTTTAATCCTTAAATGTTTTTTTTTGTTTCAAATATGACACATTCCAACAAAATGCCTATTTAATATAATATTCAACGAAAATGTGTCAAACTACAACTTGTTTCATATCTGTAATCAGTATCTTCGATGTCAGACCAATATAAAAAATAAAGCATTTAAGGATTAATTTTCATTTGTTTGCACACGTTTTAAACTTAAAGAAAAAAGAAATTAATTTTAGTTCTAAGAAAACTATTTTCAATTTAAAAAAAATATTTCCCGTTGCTGATTTTGATATTTTTGGTCATAATTGAAAAAAAGTTTTGATATTACAAGTTGTCTGAATGAGACCACTAAATAATTAAAAAAAAGTTTTGATATTACAAGTTGTCTGAATGAGACTACTAAATAATTAAAAAAAGTTTTGATATTACAAGTTGTCTGAATGAGACTACTAAATGATTAAAAAAAGTTTTGATATTACAAGTTGTCTGAATGAGACTACTAAATAATTAAAAAAAAAATTTGTTTTTTTTAAATAAACCGCAGCAAACTACATTATTATAGTGCCAATAACATGGTACAACAATAACAAATGAAAATTGGCTAATCAGAATCAAAGTTTGATATGTTAACTTAAATGCTACTCGGGTCCAACCTATAAAATCTCACAAGATAACTTTAAAATTCATGAACACATCCACGCACGATTATTTCCGCTAGTAGATATAATTTTCATTACTCTACACTTAAATAATCTTTTAGATGGACTGAATCTCTCAAAGATCCGTCGTAATTGAATTGCAGATTTAATTGCTGTAGGAAATTCATTCGAAAGACAATCAGTCAATAAATCCAGCTCAAGTGTTTTTTTTTGGCTTAGACTTTAATTTTATTTATATAATTCCCTACTTTTAAGACTGGTAGAAGAATATTAAAGCCTATTTGTAGTTAGTGACGACATCTAGTACTTCATAGATATAGTTCTAAAATTGTCTCAGTTAAAGAAAGATATATCTATATGTAGATATAAAAGAAAAAATCAAGTGAAAGAATGTGAATATGAAGGGTGGGTTGGTGAAATGGAGGGGGAGGTAGGGGGGTCAACTATGGTCGTGACTGTCCTTTTAACTCTTCTTGACCTTTGTCGATTCACAGGCATGAAAAAAAAAAAAAAAAAAAGTGACAAATCCCTTAATTTTTATATCCCAAGCAAAATACGGCTCGACAAACCAGTAAAAACAGATACTCGAATAATATTTATGTTTGAAAAAAAAAAAAAAATGTTAGAACTGAGGGATTTGGATTGCATGGAATCATGAAAGACATCGGCAATATTCTTTTATTTTTGCGTTTTTGTTTCAGCACAGCACCCCCCTCCCAGAAAGCGAGGGTGATATAAACTAATTTTCCCCTGAATTTCGTAACTTTTCACCTCTCCCAAAACTAAAACACCAACATCAATGTCTTCGGGCCTTTGAATACTGTTTCAAAAGTTGCTCAAAGGAAGTTTCTTCATTTTTTTTAAAATGCACACGGCCAGATTCCTCTAGTCGTTCTGTGATGCCATCTGGAAAGAAAGAGAAAAATAATAAAATTTAACAAAAAAGTCCTAAAACAATGGTGTTTCTTGACATTACAATACCTGCTAAATAATTAAATAAGATTCTAATTTTATGTCACACTTGTTGCTCTGTTGACATATGATTTTAAGTTTTAGTAATATCATGGGTTACCTTCTCTTGTTCATATTCTTTCTAAATATGGCTTGTGACAACTTTGTTTGAAAAGCTAAGAAAATTTGACAAATTAAAAAATACTTTGTGTTCAACTGAAACTTTGAATACTCGTCACCACCGCAAAGCTACATAAGAAAATTACAATCTTATTTTCAGTGATGATTGTAATATGTCTTCAAGGATTTTACCTTTTATCGAACCTGCTACTACGAACTCTCATGGTGCCTACAGCAGTGAACATTCCCCTATATTTTCAACCTATTATTTTTAGATTTTAGATTTTATATCAACTTTACATTTATATATTTTTAATTTAAGACTTTTGGTAATTTCTCTTTTACTAACTTATTTGTTTGCACTCCACTTACGATCTGTTATCATTATTTGAAAAGCCATGTTTTAATGATGGAATAATGGAATTAATTTTATTTGAACTCCCTTTGTTTGAAACAACTGATGACTTAAAAGATATTGTATTTCATACAATTTTATAAAAAATTCATGTAACAAAATTCATTCACTAAGAGGAGGATTTTATAAGAGATTAGTAGGACTATCCTACGTTGCTTGAAGCCATAAAAAATAGAAGGTTAAAAAGTGGGTGTGACATCTTTATATTAAAGCTTCTATCTCTCTACCTATTTCAATCCTTCTACCCCCCCCTCTTTTCACCTCTGCAGTCGAGTAGAGGTTTGTTATGTAGTTTTTGACTTTTAGCCAGACAAACACACATACAAACAACTGCTTTTTATATAATAGATTATACCATTCATTACACATTGGTTCAAAATTTGTTATATATATATATTACTAGCATTGCCCCAACCCCCAAGTGTAGCAATCTCTCCCGTCCCCATTTGCCCGTGACAAGGGTAAAAGTAGTACTAACTTTGCCACCCCACCTCTTATGATGTATATTTAGGTCACCGGTAAAAAAATTCTGGGAGTCAGTGGGGACTGAACCATCAACCAAACGAACAGAGTATAAAAACTGGCGAAAAATAGATCACTTTAAACCGTTCGAATCTGGGCTGTATCTTGCATGCGCAGAGCGTACGATCGATCGAATGATAAACAAACTTAGGGACCCCCGTCACACGTTTAGGGTCCATTCTATATGAAGAAATCAATGTTTTTCTCTCCAATTTTTTGATATTATGCATCCAAAAGCTGGGCGATTCAGAAAATCGCAACTGTACCGGGTCTGTCGCGTATCTCGGGAGCCTTTTGCAAACACACAACTGCCCTTTATATAATAGATTAAATACTAGCTCTACCTACCCGATGTTTTTTTCCAAATCAACAGGGAAATAAGTGTACGGATGAAGAGAGTTATGTTTCCTTTTTTCCAGATGGCAGCCACTTGACAATAATTCCAAGCTAGACAAAGTATTTTATGCTGCAATCAGGATAAAATGTTTATTGTAGGAAGAAACGACGAAGAGACTGACTTTACTTTATATATTAGATTAGATATAATTTAACTTTGAAATCGGTTGATAATCATGTTCCCCTCTCATAATTATATCTTTTCCATTCCTTTTACCACTTCTCTTATCATTCACTCTTTATTTATGTTATTCGTCCTTCCTTCCACCATCTAAAACATTCATGTATAGATGAAGTGTGCACGGTGACAAGATAACAGAGTTTTAATAGTATATAAATTTTTTTTTTTTTTTTAAATTCTTACCAAGGTCTGCATATTCTTCTCTGCAAAAATCTCGGCGACCTCCATAACAAACCTCATAAGGAAAGTTTGGAATTTTATTTGTGGCTAAAACAAGAAAGTAAAAAATTATACATAAAAAAAAGAAAAATAATTGTTTGAGATTCTTGATAAAATTTTGAAATCATGAAAAACCAGAATTAACTCAAGCTTTTAAAAATTTCAAAATTTGATGCAACAAAAAAAAAAACAACACTTGAAGTTTGAGAAAGCAATGAATTAATATTGCAACATTAAGTTAGGAGAATATTTGTTTAGAAGGTCAAGAAATGTGATTTATAGGGACAGAGTTTTTAAAGCAGAAAGCGGATTGGTCGATCTTGTCATGTGACTAGCTAAGAGATATTTGAAAGAAATAGTAAATAGTATAATTAATTGTAGCTTTAAACTTAGAAAGTGTAAAATAGAGGAAGCGAAAATTAAATTCTAGCTAGAAGAAACTCTTAAGGAAATGGATTCAACCAGATGATTTAATAAAGTTAAAGATTAAATTGTCAACCCCGGCTATAAAGCAGAGAGAAGCCCCAATCCAAGGGAACTGAAACTCTTCAATGGATCATGCTATCTAGACAACAAAAAGCAAGGGAAATGCTGGGTTGATTAAACCCAGTTTTATTTATACTTACTCTCCAAACACCGAGTAGCATCTCCTTTGTCTTTGAACGTCACAAATCCATAATTGTCTCTAATGTTAAAAAATATATAAAAAATTTGATTATGTGTTCAACGTTTGTTTCCCCTCAAGCTTTTTTCCTATATACTTAATAACACAAAATACATGCTAAAATATAACTTAGTTCTAGGATTGAGTTATGCTTTAAAAAAATTCTGTTTAGACTGTTCTAATTAGCTATAGTTTATAATTAAATGAACAAGTCACCCATCTCTCTTAGCTATCAATGTATTTCTCTCAGGCCCCTCTAACTATGTTGATTGAACCACTCTTTAATATTTCTATGAACAAGCATTCAGAGAAAGAATTACTTTTTTAAGCATCGTCATCGTATTGACATACATGTGTCTGTACACACCACAAACATGTATGTAAATACGATGACAACATTTTTTCAACCAAGTCTTTAAGTGGTTTAGGGTTTTGATCATTCACCATTTAAATGAATAAGTAATTACATCTTTTAATTAAATGGGATGTTACATGCAAAATATAAATATAAGAGATTGACACAAAAAATGATTATAATAGATTAGATCAGTGCTTCAACCGATTTAGCTTTGTGTAGCCCCCAAATAAATTACATGTCTCAAGGAAACCCTGCACAGAAACAAAATTATATACAATATCTTTCTTATTTTAATTTCACCATAGTTCATGTTGATAAATATCATAGTATATATTTTCTAATAACTGATTTATGGAAAATAAATTTCAGTAATGTTAAATAAACTTCATACTGTTCATTTATAATCATCAGAAAAAATTCTAAACTCAAATGTAAAAAATATATAATATCCTAATACTGATAATATAAATATAAACAGAACAAACACTGATAATAGCTGCATCAGTTTATTATGTTTTATCAAAATTCATTTCTTTTATCAAATATTTTTCAAACATCTCAGTTCGACACTCAGCGATGTTGTTGCGAGTATCAATGCAATGTGGTTCATCACCATTGGCATCCTTTGTGACCGCAAGATCAGTGATCATCTAAAGTTGACGATCTACCGAACTGTTGTGAGACCTGTCGCTTTATATAGCTCCGATGGCTTACAAACAGCAAGGAAGGCGGAGAAAAGATTTGCCATTATGGAAACCAAAATGCTCCGCTTGATGTCTGGAATCACACTGCTCGGCCATGTCTGCAATAAGGACATCTAAAAGGTGTTACAACATCGCACCGATGGAGGTTAAGATGAGGGAATGGCGGCTCAGATGGCTTGGACATGTGCCTAGAGCCAACAGCAACACCATCAAGAAACCCACCTTTGCATTAGAAGCCGCTGCGAAGCAACTGAGAGGAACACCGATGATGAGATGGGCAGACACCATGAACAAAGATCTCTAAAACCGGCCTTCAGTTGGATCAAGTCTGTGATCGTGTCAAGTGGAGACAGAAATCAGTCATTTGCGAATCCCGCCATAGCTTGGGATTAATGCATAAGAAAAAAAAAAGTTTATTTTTTTAATAACATAAGGTTAGGTATGATGTCTATATCATAATAGCTAAGAATATACAGTGCGTGCTTAATAATATTACATATATAAAATTAGATAAAAAGTCAAGTGTATTAGCTAATCTCACTTTTTGTGGAACCCTTAAGGACCTTTTACGGAAACTTAGGGTTCCAGGGATCCTCAGTTGAGAAATGCTGATTAAATACAGAATACCAGTTTTCTGTAAAAAATTATAGAAACGTCACATTTTTCCAAACAAATTAATCGGGCATTGAAAGCCAACATTTTTATGTCACAATAAAACGTATTCACATTTAAACGATGAACTAGTTAGTTTCTTCTTGGATATTGTTAAGTAAAATTTATTTTTGGTCGTGATTGAATGAAAATCTAATAGCTGCACCAAGATTGAACCTACAACCTTCTGATTGAGAATTCTGTGTTTAGTGATCAGATAGACAAAAGGACGCATAGACACACACGCGTTGTGGATTATGATTTTTGTACTATTTGGACTACTAGTCTGATCTTGGTTGTTATTTTCACGTTTTGGCCGATGTAATCTCCGATCTCCAGGTGAATCTTTTTTTAAACTTGGGAACCTTAATAGTAGGCATGTGTAACCTTGTCCAAGAATTTTAAATTTCAACTCAGTTTTATTATTTCAATTTGGAGAAAAAAAAAAAAAAAAATAAGTACTTACTTTCCTGATCTGAAGTAGAGACTGACTTTCTCAATTTCGCCATGATTCCGAAACAGATCTCTTAATTGTCTATCTGAGAAATTATTGGGCAGCTTTCCGACATAGACAACTCTTCTTTGTTCCTGCAGAGAGAGAGATTGGAAATTAAAAATACAAGTCACCTCAAAAGTTTAACAGAAATTCTTGTATTTGCAATTATCAGAAAAAAAAAAACAAATTCAACGACATATTTTACATTTAGCTCTGATGAAATTCTTTGAATGACTAACAAGATTTTGTGATGGATTTGAAAAGGTGAACTTTTTGAAGTAAAAAAAAAAAAAAAATCCGCTGATTTGAAGTAATTCAGGATCATTGAAAATTTTTAAAGTCTGGTTGTGGTGGGGGTCTCTGAAGTTTAACATTACTAATTGTTAAGAAACTTTCGGGATCAACTGAATTTCCTCGGAAAACCATTAAAAAAACTACATTAAAACCTTAACATCACTAAGTGTGTGTATACAGGCTGTCAGAAATAAATTTGATAGATATTTTGATATTCTTTGATTTCAAAACCATTTTGAAGTATTTAATAGCAGTAAAATGCAATGGATAGCTGTTTCTGTGTAATATCAGAGGGTTTGAGAACTGGAGACCATGGACGACTGGAAAACACCTGAATATTGGAAGAGAGTGACTTGCATCGGAATTTGTGCCAGATTAAAAAATTTGAAAATCTTAGCTGCAGCTCAGTGGACCCTTGAAGGGCCTACAAGAAAAGATTTTTAGAATTGTAATGGAGATGTGGAAGCAGTGGCTAGCAGGAAGGATCATAGAAGGCGTTCTGATTATGTCCACACAAGGAAATTTTTCAAGAAGCTGCAAAATTTTTAAAAATGGGTGGCAAGGAAATGCGGATTTTGGCAAGAGAGATGGATGTCAAACTGGCAGCTATGAAGAAAGTGCTGAACAAGGACCTTCACTCCTCTCTTACAAGAATCACAAGCATGACCATTGTTTACTACTTACTGCCAACACCCAAGAAAACCCGCCTTACGAAAGCCAAAAAATTCCTCAACAAGGCCAAACTGGAGATGCTTTGGTTCTTCTCAGATGCGAACAACTTCTGCCAGGACCAGTTGCACAATGCACATAATAACAGATGACTAGGTTAGAGACGGCACAAAGTCCTGCGCATCATGAAGACCAAATTTCCTCAAACTGATGATCTTTGGATGTTTTCTACAGAAGGCCACGTCATGCAGCCCCACATCTTTGAAAAGGGACTCGGACACAATTCAGATGTCTATATTAAGTTGCTGTCCACTATCGTCAAGTGCTAGGTGGAGAAGGTGGCTGCAGAAAGGCCATACGTGTGGGAGAAGGACTCATATCTGTGTCACACCGCCAGGAATGGGGAAACCTTCCACGACTTCAGTCCTACCCCCCCCTCCAACTTGCCTGATTGCAACCCCATTGACTATTATGTGTGAGACGCAGTTGATAAAGATACCAACTGTACTGCTTGCCACACCAAGGACAACAAGCCAATTATCAGGATCAAACTGGCGTTCAGGCGTCTCTCAAGGATAGTGGGAAAACTGCACGCTCCAGGTTTAGCTTCTTCGAGTCCGCGGTGTTCGGCAAAATAATTTTTAAAAGATGCACTTTGAATTTTGAGAATACATCATTTATTGACCAAGATATGACGTTTTTTTTTTCGTTTTTTTTTTTCAAAACATTAATTATCACTCCTATATTACTATCAAAACGGGTTATTGTTATTTAAAACAATAATACAACATAATATTTTGAAATACTGTATATATAGTATTGACGAAAGAGAACTATTTGAATACCTAATTTGCATAAGTATCTTTATACAGTTCATAATAATGTCTGGTGATATTCACTTGTAATTTTATTGTCTTATCTTTCCCATGTATATGGAATAATTTTGTTAATATGTAATTAATTAAAGTTATTTAATAAAAAAAAAAAAAGGATAAATTACTAAAACCGTTAAAATATCTGCTGATTAATTTTCAAAGGAAGCAATTTAAATTAAACTAACTAGAAAGAAAGCGACTAGACATAAACGTGTTCAGAAAGGGGAGAGGGTGACTGACCGACTGCACACCCTCTCTTTCTCCCTGTCAGCGACGCCACATAGAGAAAAGTTGACCGGCTGCTTGCTCTCTCTCTCTCTTTTCCCTCCATCCCATTACGATGCCACATTTTCTTTTTTGTTTTAAAATTAAATGAAAAAAATTATAAGTAAAAAAAAAAAAAAGAAAAAAAAGACGAATTGATTTCTTCTCTCTTTTAATTTACTTAGTCTTATTCAAAACAGAAATAAACTAGCAAACTTTGCAAAGTGATAGTGAGCTGGCAAACCCAGCAAGTATATATATATTTCATTCTCCTTAAATAAAAATAAATCCCTTAATTGCTTCCAAACTTACCTCCTCTTCACTCTCATTTCGCCGTTTTCGAGACTTTGTACTTTTTTGACTGCAAAACAAACAAAAAACACACAAAAATCAACAATTAAAACTTTGGATTTCTATCTAAAAAATCTCATTATTGTACTAATCCAATTTGTCTAAATCCGTCAAAACTGAACCCTTGTATTTCCAGTGGCTCCCTCTGGTAAGGATAGATGCATTACTCTGCCATTTCTCCTCTCTAGCATTTACAGTAAATAAAGGTTTCGTCACACTCATATGATGTAAAAACAAGACAAGTTTTCACTTCTAGTATTACAGTAATATACAATATGAAAATTAAAACAGTTTAAGACCATAAAAGTGTTATTACGTCCCCAGCATAAACAATGGTCATGCCCAAATCTTTTATTTTCGGGTTCAAAGTCTGAGCGCAGACAGGAGGCATCACACCAGATGAGACAGCAGACGTCTGTCCTTTAATTTGTTTGTCTTAGCAAATAATCTCCAGTCTTATAATATACATTAAGCAACTATAATAAAACACATCATGTATCTATTGATAGTATTCTCAAAAGTAAGAATGTATGTATCTATGTATGTAAACACGCACAGAGCAGCATGTTTAGTGGAGTGCATAGATGCATGCAGGGACGGCAGGCCTGCAATATGAGAAATATTTAGCCAAGAAGAGAGAGACCACTTAAGAAATCGTCTGGCTCTTTGAAATAATGTCTTCTTGGATATGAGGTTCCATGCTGTGATTATATGACCCACTTAAGACTTTCCAAAAGTTCTCATGTTCAGTAATAAAGCAGATTAGCCTTTTCAAGTAGGTGGCTGTGAGGTCTACTCTAAACAACACCAGTATTTCAGGGATATGAGCGGCCAATAGCAAAAAAAAAATCTAAAATCGAGATGACCCAAGATAAATTCTGCCCCCCCCCCCCCCCACCACCACCCCTCCCATAAGAGTTACTGCCATAAAACTCAAGAAATGACGGAAAGGAGAGGAATCATTTTTAACTTACACACTTACACTCACATGTGAAACTGATCGGCCATTCTAAAATAATTGCTTTTTTTTACGCTAAGTTTTTCAGGGTGTTCACTCATAATCAACTAAAAAGTAGAATCTCATCTTTCTTTGGGGAGGGGGGGGGGAGAGGAGGTATTTACCAAAGGATGTTAATCTACAATACTTTTTGTTTTACACTGAAAGTATCGACTGATAAGTTTTAAGAGACAGGAAGTTAATCGTTGATAAAGCAAAAGTCTAACTCTCTTACCCATGAATCATTTTAAGTATGGTAAAATTAATATTTTCAGAGAGGGGAAAGAGGCGAAGCAAGGCAAAAAAAAAGATAACGGGACGCGAAACGAGAACGGGACGCGAAACGAGAACGGGACGCGAAACGAGAACGGGACGCGAAACGAGAACGGGACGCGAAACGAGAAAGGGACGCGAAACGAGAAAGGGACGCGAAACGAGAAAGGGACGCGAAACGAGAAAGAAATGCGAAACGAGAAAGAAATGCGAAACGAGAAAGAAACAAAGACAGAGAGAGAGAAGATAAAATAAAATCAAGCCAAAAGGGTCATAAAGCTCTAGCGATTTGACCTTTTCTTGACCTCACATCGGAGTTCTGATCGCAGGTTTGTCGTTCGGTAGAAAAAACAATACTATTGTAAACGTTCAAAATAAAACATTGTTACTTATTTTAAACTGGAATTATGGTTTTGTTTGGAGAGAGAATTCATTTATTGCAGCAGTAACACAGATATCATGATTGACACTGCAACTGATGCTGGAATCGAGCATCGAATTTGGATGAAGAAAATAAGCAGACGATAACGGTCTGTGCAGTGAACGCACACAGAAACATGTTCATATGTCGAACCGTTAATATGGGTAGGTACGTCAACCGTTAATTTTGTTCAGAGAGAGAATTTTATCACGTAAACAGGATGAAAGAGTTAGCAGTTAATCATTGGGCCAATCATCAGCTTGGGAATGATAGCTTAGTGGAAGCAACGTGACACAGACGGATGGGAGAGTACAAAGAAAACGTCATTCTGCATGGGAGACAGGGTTGCAAGTGGACCCGAGTGAGAGGTTTTCCAATATGTTTGAACAAAACTCTGCACTTTTAACAATGGCCTTTTCCTGCACCCCTTCTCTTTGCCAGCCTCTTGTTATACGCCGAACACAAACTCAGTTGAATAAACCTATTTTCTTCCATTAAGAATATGTTCCTGATGAACTTAGTTTGTGGTTGTTGTGCTAGACTTTGATTCCAGAAGAAGGGTGTTTCCTGCCAGGAAGATCACTACAGGTGCAGGGCCATTGAGACGCCTGAACAAAAGCAGGTATCACTTAATTCAATTACGATACCAGTAGCAGGAAGGGTGGTGGGCAAGTAGCGAGATTAACAAGGACAGCAAATAAAATGAATTTGGGGATTACTAATTTATGGTAACATGGCAGCACTCAGCTGGAGACAAAAAAAAAATAAACAGATTTTGAAGTTGAATCTGAAAAAGGATTGAATTCTTCCTTAAACAAAATATAATCCAAGCTGTTAAGACACCAAACTAATCTGTGAAAAATAGTCTTGTATTTCCAGTGTTTAATAAAGAGTGAGTGATGGTCGACTTTCTCTCCCCCGTCAGCACGAGTCTCTAAAGAGTAGGATTACAGAGTCCGAAGTAAAATTCCGACTCCGAGCATTCTTAGCAGTTTGAACCTAACCAAAACCGTTGATTCAGAAACCCTGCTAACGAGGACTCCTGTTCACTTCTAAATAGCAACATAATAGATCTTGAAATACTTACTGATACGAGTAGATCGGTGAGCGAGAACGTGAGCGAGATCGTGAGCGTGACCACCGCCGGTGGTGTCTTGGTCTGTAGCGGTCAGACATTCGGCGATAGCCATCACGATGAGGTAGAGATGAGCAAACACTTCTTGTGGAGTCAGGTGATGGAGATCGGCTTCCACATGTAGAAGGGGAATCACTTTCATACCTAAAAAAAAAATTTTTTAAGTTTAAAATCAATAGTTGGTTGTTTTATGGCATACCAAGCGTTTTGGGTTGTGTAATAACTAATTCAGACATTTTCATAGAAAGCATTTATGACTTCAAGTCATTAATAACTTTACAGAGTTATTCATATATATATATATATATATATATAAATATAATAAATAAATGGAATGTCTCTTGTTATAAGCATTGCTGAATTTTAAATTATTAAATGATGGCTAAAAAACAATTTTTTGGTTAAGATTGCGAAAGATTTAAATTTTCAAAAAACAAAAATAATCACATTGTTTTGGCTTTCTGTTATTGAATAATTCAATATTTAGCAATGATTACAGTAAGACACATTCCATTTGTATTACATTAAGCGCAGACACGTTTTCTCTTGGCCAGACACTACATCCTGACTATAATCATAAAAAAAAAAAAGAAAAAAAAAAGCAGAAAACGTTTTTACTTCTGATGATGGTATTATATCAAAGATTTTTAGGTGAAAATAAAACAAAAATATTGCATTGTTTTGGCTTTCTAACCGTCACTTAATATAAAAGGGATGTGCGTGTCTAATGGTAAAAATAATTTTTTTTTAAAGAGCTGAAATTGAAATGAATTTCCCGACCAGTGGAAAATCGAGACAAATAACAAAAAAAATAACACATTAAAACTCTAGCAATTCAGAAGAAATCAGTCTTTGCTTAAAATAAAAAATATTAATAAAAAAACAAAAAAAAACACCTTTCCTGAATTCTGCTCAAAAGTGGAGGTCTCACATTATTGATATATATTAGAGATTGTTCCCTGATGCAAGTGTTGGGTAATTTGAATTTGTAAGTTTTAGAAGCCAAAACAACGCATATATATATATATATATATATATATATTAAAATAAATTAACATTTATAAAAAAAAAATATATCTGCGTTGTTTTGGCTTCTAAAACTTACAAATATGTACACACACAAA
This sequence comes from Sepiola atlantica, assembly GCA_963556195.1. Taxonomy (NCBI): domain Eukaryota; kingdom Metazoa; phylum Mollusca; class Cephalopoda; order Sepiida; family Sepiolidae; genus Sepiola; species Sepiola atlantica. The sequence continues at coordinate 116,557,263 of OY744523.1, read as the reverse complement.
CATATTTTAAAGAAAATCAAGTAAGGAAACAAAAACCACTGATTCAATTATATAATCGAATCAATGTTTTTTGTCCTTATAATACTGTGAATACATTTTTATTGAAAAAAAAAAAAAAAAAATAGATACATAGTGTGTATGTGTATGTATATATATATATATGTATGTGTATATATATATATATATATACACACACACATACATACACATTGAACTTTTGAATCCAATGATTTTTTGCCTACCATAAAAAGGAAAAATGTCTTATTAAAACAGAACATAGTATTTCTGGTTTTGTTGGTTATTTTTGTTTTATGTGTTTGTGATCATTTAACAACTCCATTATTATCTTGACCTGATAAAAAATTTTTGTATTGAAGTTGAGATTATTAAAAGAATTTCTGAAACATGTACACAATAATATTTGTTGATGTTGAATTTTTGGAGAATGATTACAAAATATTGATTATGTGATAAATTTTGTATTCTACTAAGTTATATATATATATATATATATATATATATATATATATATATATATATATATAAATTAATTTGTAAATTGATTTTAAAAAATCTGTATAAATTTTTTTCAATTCATTGACAAAGAAAGGTTAGGAAAATAAAGATATATAAAAAAATGTTTTCTTTTTACTTACGAAGGGCTACGTCTGCTTCTCTCTCGATCATTGCTGAAAGCCTTTATGAGTGAATTCTCGCCCCAAGAACAGTTATTGTAAGCTCCAGGTATGGCTGCAGAATCTTGACTAACGTTGAGCCTCTGCAGCACATTTTTCTTCATGCCATACCTCCCCGAGGTGAGGATATATGCTGGAACCTTGTCGAGCATATTTTCCTTGCTCTCTTCAGGAAAAGTGGACTCTGTGTCGGAAGTTTCTAGCATAAGCTGTGTCCGCCCGGTATTAAGTAGGGACACATATTGAGTGGCCCATACCGTTTCTTCCGCCACAACTGGTTCGATTTGAGGAACCGTTTCATTTGAGTAGCAGGAAACGGTTGGTTCTTCAGTCGGAACAATGGCTTCGGGCACGGGGGAAGAAGACTCAACGATCTCTTCTTTCACGTCGATTTCGTTCAGAGGAAAAGTTTCTGGACAAATTAATGAATCAACATCATCGACAAAGATTGGCGCCGAGCTAAACTCAGAGTCTTGCAGGTCGACGCCTGCCAAATCCACTCCGTCACTTTCAGCTTCTTCTCTCTCAAAACTCTCAACAGCAGCAGCAGAATTGGACAACATCATCAATAGTTCATCATCACTGTCCTCCCCTAACACTTGAGAAACAACAGAACTTTTACAATTAGGGTGCACACTGTTGACCACCTTTTCGATTTCTTCCCACCAAGGATCACCATTCGCACTGGGAGGATCTAATGGACTTAGAAGACAACAAGAGCTGCCCTCTTGCGCGTTAAGACTCTTACGACTGTAGCAGCCATTGGCATAACGAATTTCAGCCTCTTCATCGATAAGCTTACACTCATTACGGTACTCGTCAAGACCGTATAACAACATGGCTACATCTTCAGAGGTTTCAGACACTTCGGGTGAAGACACCTTCATCCCCGTCGGGTTGTCAACACTTTCAGGTAACGTTCGATCCAGTTCGATGGGATGGTCAGTCTCTGTATCAGAACACTCCATATCAACAACTTCTAAATTATCCTGCATATCCTCATTTTCGGTTGTACCAATGTATGCACCTGTGATCGACGTTTTCTTGGGAATGATGAAAGTCCTTTTAGATTTTTTCTCACTCGGTTTATCTTCAACTAAAAGAGAGTAGTCATGGTCAAGTAGGACAGAAATCGATCGGCTACTCTTTTCAGGAGGTCTCGTTTTCTTTGGTGCACTTGCCTGGACGTATCGAGCTAAATTTCTTGGTTTTAATAAATCCGGCAAGTTTTCCTGATTGTGATTTTCTGTGCTTCTCAAAGACAGGGGAGGCAATGAAAAAGGAATTGGAGTTGGGGACACAGTGCGGGCATCTTCGGGCCCTGACTTGCATTTTGCAGATTCTGCTGGTGCTGTCACTGTTGTTGAAAGGGGACTTGAAGTTGGCACTTCAGCTATCACAGACTTGCTTCGACCGGGCACTGAGGAGTCTTTATCTACAAAAGAAAGGGGGAAGATAAAAAGTAGATTAATATTTTTATACAATTATGCACATCTCACTATACAGACCGGGTATGGGGGTTCAGTTCACTACACAAATTTACCATAAATCAATCATCCATATTATAAACAATTGATGTTAACATTTAACAAATTTTCATATAAATTAGTATATAAAAAAAAAAAAAAAAAAAAAAAAAAGATAGTTTATGAATATACAGGGTGTTTCAAAAGTCTTGGGAACATTACAAATGCGTATATCTCATGAACTATTCCAGGTAGAAAAATGAAACTGGTGCCATTTTAAAGCTTGCTTAATCAAGTTTTTGGTCATACTAATGATTTTCGTGTTATCTTTCCAGGTGCAGTAATGGCGTTCTCTAAACAAGACAAGGCATTTTGCGTCCTCCAATTTGCAAAGACTGAATCGTGGACATGTGTTCAGCGTGCATTTCGCAGGAAATTTAAAAATGAAGCCCCTGAAAGGAAATCCATTGTCAGATGGCATGCTAAATTTGTGAAAGATGGGTGTTTGTGCCCAAGTAAGCGAACAGGTCGCCCTTCAACTTCAGAAGATGCAGTTGAGCAAGTTCGGACAGCCTTTCAGCGGAGCCCCGTAAATCAGTGAGAAGAGCCAGCAGGGAACTTCAGCTTGCTCCAGCAACTGTCTGGCGTGTCTTAAGGAAACGACTGCAAATGGTACCTTACAAGCTCAAGTTGGTCCAAAAGTTGGACACTGATAAGCCACTTCGCCGTGACTTTTGCATTGCAATGCAAGAGAAGTTGGAAGATAACGGCTTTGATGACCGGCTTGTTTTTAGCGATGAGGCGACCTTCCATCTGAATGGCAAAGTTAACAAGCATAACACTCGCATATGGGGTACTGAGAATCCTCATGAACTTCTTGAGCACGAGCGAGATTCACCAAAAGTGAACGTGTTTTGTGCAATTTCCAAGAAAGGTGTCTATGGACCGTTCTTCTTTGAAGAGGCAACTATCACTGGTGAATCCTATCTCAACATGCTGGAAGACTGGTTAATGGCTCAGTTGGAACAAGCAGAATCTGATGACTTCATTTTTCAACAAGATGGTGCACCACCACACTGGAGTCTTAGAGTAAGGCAGTTTCTTAACACAAGGTTGCCTGGTAGATGGATTGGGAGATTTGGGCGAGGTGATGACGTTCTCATGCCCTGGCCTCCTAGGTCTCCAGATCTTACCCCGTGTGACTTTTTCCTTTGGGGCTTTGTCAAGCAACAAGTCTATGTGCCGCCCCTTCCAAGAGATATTGACCAACTAAAGGCTCGAGTGACGGCAGTTGTGGGAACCATTGACGCCAAGATGCTGGAACGCGTTTGGCAGGAAATGGACTATCGACTAGATGTCTGCCGTGTGACGAATGGTGCTCATATTGAGCAACTTTGAAGATTCCCCACAAAACTTGAAACTTTAACCTTTCCAACGGTACCAATTTCATTTTTCAACTCCTAATAGTTTTTGAGTTATTAAAAATCGTTATGTTCCCAAGACTTTTGAAACACTCTGTATATCTTAGCCAAAATAAGTATTTTTTGAAAGAAACTAAATCAAAATACTTTTATCGTATAAGGGTAAAAAGAAAAATTTCCTAGTCAGAATCAAATATTGATTTGTCAGATTCAATGCTATCGATGACAAACTTTGAGAATTAGACCTGCTTCACTTTACTATATAGATTACTAGCAAAAATATGCGACCAGAGGGAGCATGTTTTTGCTAGGCTGCGAACATGATATAGTGAACGAACATATAATACACTGACCCACAAAGGAGGAGGTAATGACCATGGGAATGATATCATGACGAACAAACACTAACCCCCCCCCCCCCCCTCAAGGAACAAATAATCCCTGGGAAGATGGTCTCATGACAACAGAACAGATACATTATCCCTTCCCCCAAAGTCGGATGTAATATCTTAGAGGATTAGCTTCACCCTCTTAAAAAGGTTGAAGTAATTCCTGGGAGGACGGTCTACCCTCACCCATTAAAAAATGAATCAATAATAGATAGTTTTTTTTGTTTTTTTTCATTCATTTAAAAAGATCAAAGTGTACTATCTGTTCTCAGCAATCCCAGCAACATCAGACGTTTTATTATCAACAAAAAATATTGCGTATACATATATATAAGAAAATATGAAAATGACCATTATATAAGTCTGAACCGGTTCTATTTTCAAACATATAATGAAAGCAAAAATCTTAGTATCAATAATTACACAATTACTTTTTATCCATTGTTTAACAAGTATGTGCAAAACTTAAAAAAAAAACAATGTTTGTGAGGAAAATAAATAACCTTTTGGCTAGGAACAAAGTGTAGTATCTGTTCTGATGCTACACTTAGTCTTTTCTGTCCTCAGTGAAGAAGTCTTTGAGGAAATTAAAATTTTTGTTCCAATCCAGAGTGCCCCCTTTTTTTTGGGGGGGGGGGGGGAGAGAAACAGGGTTTTACCCCACATTAAAAATGGACGTTGTGTCTAACTTTGCCCCTATGGGGAGGCAAGTAAATAGGAACTATATTTTTTAAATTTTATTTAGTAAAAGTAAAGAAAGAAAACAAAGGTGATGTAAATAATTACCGTAATTTTGTTTAGTATATTATTAAAATGCATAATCATCTATTTATATAAATACTTTTGTCATTGAAGAAGTTTTAAGAACATTACCCCCCAATCAGTAACAGTATGCGTAATGTTGTCGGCTTGATTTTAGTCGAAAAAATAATTCTATTAAGTTATAAATTATTAAACAGTGAAACAAAAGTAATTATTTATTTTGATTAATATATATTAAGATTTTTGCTTTCATTATATATTTATTAAACTAGAACAGGTTTCAGACTTATACCCACCCTCATAATTTAAATTAATAAATGTGAAAATAGGGCTCATTTCTTTCTCTAACTGTGAAGTCAAAACATTATATTTCAAGTTAATTCAATTTTACACAATAGACGCACTTTTTTTTATATACTGCTTATGTATATGCCATGATGTCAGTTGGAAGGTTAATTAATTTGCACATTGGTTTTGAAAAAGGACATTTTATTAATTAACTTATTTGTTATCGTTTTTCAATTCAATGATTGTTTTGATTTTAATATAACCAATAGTTCTGTTTCACAATATTATTTTATTTCTCGGGCACGTATTTCGGCATTTGCGTTCAAATGTTCCTTTCTTTACGGGGATCGACTTTATTTTCAACAAAGTGCGATCGATTTCTGAATCACGAGTGAAAAGGCAAATAGATCAATTTGCCTTTTCTTTTCGGTCACATTTAAGAGATAAATAAATTTGTATTGAAATTACCAAAATGTTAATGTTTATCTATCTATATGAATAAATGAGAAAGATTTTGTTTCGTGTTTACAACAAAGTCATGAATGAAATGTTTATTTTAGTAATCTACGTAATAAAGTAAAGCAGATCTATTTTACAAAGTTCGTAATCGACAGCTTTGAAGCTGACAAATCAATATTTACATTTTTCAGCGATCAGTGAAGTGAATATATTGCTTAAAGATACAAAAAGATTTTTTTTTTGAATCCAAAAGAAAAATAATTAATCTTATAAGTCCTACTATCATTTAATAAAAGTTTTTTAAAGATTTTGACGAAGGAAAAAAAATTTTGATAAATATTTATTAGTCAAAAATTCACTTGTACTTTTAGAAAATAACTTCACACGATGTTGAAAGTTGCACACCATGCGATAAAAGATAACATTTAATAAAACTTGTTTATATTTGACTAGCTGGTTTCGCCTGCTCACTATCGCTTTACAATTTAATTCCTATTCACTACTTGAAATTATTGAAACGAAACTAAGAAAAAGAAAAAATTAAATATCGCAATCACCAAATTAATAAAAAAGAAAAATTTAAAGTTTTTGTTTGTCTTTCAACAAAAGTCAAACAAGCAAGATGTTATTGTTATTCTCTTTACAACCATTTAAATATGTTTTAAAATATTTTGTTTTTAAAATGCATTGTTTACAATGCACAGACAAAAGATAAAAAAACGGATTAGTCATAATTTAATTTGCTTATTGTAACATTGCAAAATATTTTGCCCGGTTAAAAGAAAAAAAAAGTTTCTCACACAAACCTTTTATTTGAAGATTCATCGTCTTGATGACGATTTTATTTGTCACTGGGTCCCTTTTAGATGCCAAGTTTGCTGCAAGGTCGTTGGGTTTTGAATTCAACTTCACTGTTGCTGCTGTCTTGGCACCCGTATGTACGGGTGGGGGTACATGGTAAGAAGTGTGTGAAAATAAGGACGGGGGAGAGACATCGAGTATTGGCGAAGGAGTACGCGAGGAGTTGCGAATGGGGGAACTTTGTGTGGATGATGACGAGGATGAAGAGGAGGTATATTGAACTGGGGAACTTTGAGTAGATGAAGGTGAATGGCGTGATGAGGAGTAGTCCCGAGAGTAGCCATTTCGTTTTGCTACAGACGACGTTTGATTGGTATGAAATCCATTTGTGAGGATGAAATGCTCTCGTAGCTTACTGCTACAAGTGGTCGTCATTTTGTTATTGATTTGTTGTCGATTATATTTTTGTATTGCAACATTCAGTGCTTTGATGGAACTAGAATGATAAAAAGATACAATCATATTAAACTGGGGGGAAAAAAAATCAATAAAAATCAAGAAACAAAAAAACAATAATTTTTTAAAAAATTTATCTTTAATATTTTTCAAAATGACATTCATCAAAAAAAAAAAAAAAAAAAAAGTGTCATCAGATTTTGAATTAAAATTGAAGAAATCTATTAATGTCTGCAAATGACAAGAAAAATCTCGAGAGTTTGACAAGCATTTACTCAGCAATCCTGTTGGGAGGTGACGGTGGTGAAGTGGATATCGACACAGACTGAAGACCTGGGTGTTTTAAGTTCGACTCCAGTCAGTTCCACAGTACTACTTTCACTTAGGGATGTTGGCAACCTTCTCGTGGTCCTTCCCGTAAGTACCCGATATCTTTCCAGAAAGATTTCTAACTAGAAAAACATCGGGGAAACTAATGCCAACACCAGAATCATCTGATTCACACGAAAGAAGCAGCAATCCTGTTTGTGGCAAACGCCACAAATACAACTGCTTTTTAAAGCAATCATTTACGAAGGGATTAACACAAGTTCATCACAGCAAACTTTTTATTCAACAGTTTTAATCTTATAGGTGACAGGGTTTATAAGAAGTTGAAAGTTTTTAGAATTATTTTTAGAGTAAAAACATTTTTTTTAAATATATAAAAAAAATATAAATAATAAAAAAAAGAACAGTCAGACACTGGCATATCACAGACGGTCTCCTCAAGTAATATTTACTCACAGAGACTGGATATGACACGAGGTCGGTTTGTGCAGGAATTCAACCTTTCTGAGATAGCCTATTCGTAGCATGTGATGCGGAACAGCCTCTCCATAGGAAATGACCGTCAGTGCATGATGAAGGACCACATTCTTCGTGAGGGTAGTTTGTTAATATGCATGAGCATAAACAGAACAGAGTGGATCTATAGGAGTAAACGTTGAACAAAAAAACTTTTATTCTTTACGGATGATTGTAGTTAATGTGACGACCACCGACAAATGGATGCTTCGTCAGAAAGAACATCACAGGTGTGTGGAAGATCATTGTTGTCAACGAGAAGGTGCACTGCTACAGTGAGCAAAACGTAAAAGCATACAGGTTTGGCAAGCCGTATATGTATTCAGTCTTGAAGATATCCTCAGCAAGTACTTCAGTATATAATCTGCTAAACCACATGTGATGATATAAAAAAAAATAAAAATATAAAAAACGACCTCCAAACGGAATTTTGTTCTCAAGTATGTGGTGAAGCTCTCCATAGTATGTACATGGATGGATGGAACGTTACATATTAGTTATGGAGGTTATGTTTTTCGGTCGAGTTTGTGTGTGTACTATGTTTGTGTACAGCCTAATGTCCACATTGCTTGACCAATCATCAACAAACTTGTTCAAAATATTGGCCATGGTCTAATTTAGGACTGATTTAACTTTGGGATATCTAAATCAAGCAAAAGATGAAAGTCATACTTTTGGCGATAACCCGAGTTTTGTTCATCGTAGAGACTGGCTACATGACCTATATTGTAGCCAACGAAATCCTGCATTTTATGAAAAGTTTGGTCATTGTTGAAATTGATGAAATTTCAATTTCCGATTTTTCCAAATTTGATGTCTGAATCTGATGTACTTTAATAACAACAACTACCATGCACAATTTCAGCTTCATCAGATAAATAGTTTTTGAGTTATCAACATTTCCATGGCATAAATTCAGGGAAACTTTGGCCTATCCTTACATTGTCAGGCAGAGGTATGCAGTCTCACAACTGACTTATGCTTACAATGTTTTGAAGCAGAGAATGATATACACATGGGGTTGAGGCCAGGGTCAAATATGGTTCCATATACGAGATAAGAGTCTGATTGGTTGAGTTTTTCATGTGAGAGAAGAATTCGAAATATAGTCAGTTGCAGTTTAAACATTGATGTAGACACCCGCAACAATGTAGGTTTTTGGGGGTCAAATTTAATTAAGGATGATCCCGTTAGAAGCAACTTATAGTCAAGGAAATAAATGAATGTCAAGTAGTTCAGTTAATAAAAACTATTTTAAGTTGAAATTGTTGTAGTTTCCTCCTTCCTGTATGAATATATCCCGTAACTTGGCCAAAAGAATGGACAACATTCATACCCACCCCCAACATGATTTACATTTTCTTGTCAACAACCTTTATTGAATTTGTTTTTTTCTTCACTTTACTTCAGTTTAAAATCTCAGAAATCAACCAACACTTGAATTCTATATAAGATACATAGATATTTGTTCAACTAAAGTTCCCCTTTAACTCTCAAACGTTGAGTTAGTAAAGAAGTGAAGAACATTAAACTTCTCTCCAATTGACCAGTTAACTATGTTATAATATATCTTTCTTGTGGTCTCTTGATCTTACCGGATTCCAGGACAAGAATTTATCTAGTCTGGTGGAGTATCCAGCTAAGTACTGGTACTTGAGGTAACATTACTTGGAGAAGGTGCACCATTCCTCGTATGAAACAGTGTATAGCCGTGCCGAAGGGATCTTACTTGAGCTTCGAATACTATGTTATTTTGAATATTTGGTCAGGGTTTACTTGTGGAGTAAAGTATCCTCATGTCAGGTTGTCCTGACAAACCCTTGCACAGAGAGACCGAAGACACTCGAGGATGGTGTCTAGTGGTAATTCAAACTCTCCAGTTTAGTATGAAAACGGGGTAAATATAGTGAAATTACCTTCAATTTCAACTTGTGATAACTCATTTATTTTTAGGGTTATTTTGATAAAACTTTAATGAATAACATTTTGGCTTTATTATAAAATTGTGTTCCCATCATGTAAAAAGTTTTTTTAAAAATTGATTTACTATTAAAAAATAAAATCTAGCTTGATCTCTACTGTGCTTTGAATCATATTACGAAGATTCAATGTGTTCGCTGTTGAAATAACTCTTATATGAACAGTCAAAGTCGCGCTTCCGTATCATTTTTGTACATTTTTTTTTTTTTTTTAAAGCTAATGGTATTTTGCCAAATGTTCAGGCGAGCTCGATTTTTATTTACCACACGATGACAATATATGTGTAAGGATTTTTCACCTGTTCAAAGATTGCAATGTGAACTTTGGCTTCTTGACCAATAGCACACAAGATGACAAATTTTCTTATTTTCAAAACTTTGAACAGTTGGTGACTAATTGTGTTACCAAAATTATAGCTATATATATTTTTTACTAATGAGTCACCGGTAATTAAAGCCTACTCGAGGATAAGGGTTAACGAGATTGTCAGTTGCCGATGAACACCTTGATAGGATTGGAAATGATCAGTAAAATGGCCAAAATTTGATTATTTAAGTGGACAACTCAATAAAAATTTGGGCATTTTTTCGTTATGTTCCACCACCCGTTTTTCTAAACTTTTTTTACTCATAAATTTTTAAAATGTATAATTACCTATCATGTTGCTAGAGAATTCCAAGGTTTTGGAAATTTTCTTCAAATAGTTTTGATTTTAGGGGGGGGAGGGTTCAGTTTCCTATATAAATTTAACAAACTGATCCCTCACTTTTTGACCATTAGAAATTTTTTAAATCCTTTATTCTGTGTACAATTACCTATCATGTTGCAAGACAATTCCGGGTTTTTGGATTTTTTTCTCCAAATATTTTAAATTTTAGTGGAGGATCAGTTTCCTATATAAATTTAATGTAAACTGATCGCTCACTTTTTGACCATCACAAATTTTGCCAAAAATTTCAAGACGACTCTGAATTCTCTATCGACATAGATAATTGTACACTGAAAAACAAAAATTTTGTCCGTAAAAAAGGTGTAAAAAAAATGGGTGAACAAACATGGTCAAAAAGTGGGTGATCAGTTCACGTTAAATTTATATAGGAAACTTCCCACTAGATTTCAAAGTTAATGTTATACTCTGTCAAGACAGGAAAGTGTTTGCTTTGCAAACATTTATATGCTCAAATAATGTTTTTATATAGACAATGAAAATAAAATTTTGGTTTGGGATCCCTATTGAGAGACTGCAGTTTCATCGAGTGTAGATAGATTTTTATTGTTGCGTTCAGGTTTTACTTAAATTCTGAAGACACTCTTCTGATGAAAGTAACTTGAAAAAGATTTTCTTTGGAGACAGTTTCAGTATTGCCAAGTGCAGGTCAAAAATACTGGAAATGCATTTCATTTCAATTTACACAACGCTACCAAATAAGGCATTACAAATGGACTCACACTTTTTATATTCATGGAAACGTTGCGCTCACATGCACCCATACAAAGCTGATTTGGCACATTCTTAATGAACCCTTTTTTTGAGAGAACTATATAAAAATGTCATTGTCTTTTTGAGAAAGAAAGCCGAAGTTAAGTCAAGAATTTGACTTACCTGAAGGCAAAGATAGGGTCGCCTGAAAAGAAAAAGAAAAATATGATAAAAAATTATAAGAGTTTTTTTCTTATTCTATTTTATTTTGGGATGGAGGGAATAGGGGAAGGGGAAAAATGTGTGTTTATTACAAAATGTTCAGCATTTCCAGATAAGAAACTATCAAACACGTCATTTGTTAAACATTTTTTTTACTACAATAATAAATTTGACATTGTCACTAATGAGACAGTATACAATTTGTTTTTGCTTAAATCCTGTTAAAACTTGCAAGATTCGAAACACTAATCACAGTCTGACGCCTGAAGCTCTACCACCGAGTCAATCTCGGCTAATATATATGTTGGATCCTTGAAGGATGGAATACTCTGCATAGATCTCAATGCATATGCAGAGCGGGGCTAAATAAACTTATTAATGTTGCTAACTCCGTCTTCACTTTCCAGCTCTATTTTACTCTAGGCGATTTAATAAAGCAAGTGAGTTTCAAATTCAAATTTTCATCTAATGATCCCATGGCTTTAAATAGAAATAGAATCGAGGTTATATGAACTCGAGACATGACAAAATCGACAAAATAGTTAGGAGAGGGGATAACATGTCACTAGACATTAGGTTAGGTACTAGCTGACCCGTACTACTACTACCTCTTAGACCTTACTCCTCCCTGTCTAAATGTCATATATACCTCCGATATTTCCAATATGGTGTAAGCGTCTCAATTTCTCAGTACAGAAGGGATTAACCAGCTTTACGCATATGAAGAGTCCAGCTTGGGTGAAATAAATTATATTATTATGTTGGTTTGATTTTTTTTTTTTTTTAACTAATATACATATGTCTATCTTTGTTAGTTGCGCTACCAAGAAAAATCAGCTAAGGCGAATAACTTATTCTTTTAGCAAAAGTTATTGTTCCTTTTGTTTTCATTTAAGGTTTACTAACAACAGTTATGTTTTCTCATTTTCTTTATTAACAAGAAACATTAACATTTACATTTGTATATATTTCCATGTTCTATATTCATGCACTTTTTGTTATGTTCAGTAAGCTAAAAGTGAATCTGTTTTTGATTTAATAAGAACGAAGCAAGACATAAGTAAAAAAAAATGGTAGGTCTAAATTATAAATGAACCTTTGCTTTTGTTTATAAAGAAAAGAATGAGAAAATGTAAGTAAGTAAACCCAGAATGATAAATGAAAGCAAATAAGGATCGTTACCGCCTACTAAATTCCCCAAAGGTGATTCTTTTTCAAAAATGTCTCCATATTATCAAAATGACAGACCTGATAAAGTTTTCTTCTTAAAAATAAATTGTAATGAAGTACATTAGTTTATTGCATATTACATGAAACAAGAAAAATTGACTATTCAAGAATCTAAGTTTTATTTGTCAGCTTAAATGCTATTTAGGTCTAACTTTTAAAATCCGACAGACATAATTTTATATATATATATATATATATATATATATATATATATATATATATATATATATTAGAGATGGGCGGTTTTACCGAAAAACCGGTTTTTCGGTTTCGTCTCCATACCGAATCGTTTTGTTTTTTTTTTAAACCGTAACCGTTCGGTATTGTGTTTTTACTACAGTAAGCCACCATATACAAGGAAACACGGTTGAAAAGATTTTCCGATTTGAATAAAATGGAATATTACCAAAAAATGTTATATTAGTAAGAGGACAGATTGAACAAATATATGATAAAAACATTTAATTGACTTGTAGGAAGAAATCTTTGTTTACAGTTTGTTTATCATTAACATTTTGAATTTTCAAATGAAAAAAAGAGAAATACGACAGACAACATGACATCGTATTTTTAGCATTTTCAAATGAAAAAGAAAAAATCAAATGCGTTCCGTATGATGTCGAAAATCTATTTGATTCACAATATTTCATTTCATCATCATTTTTGCTTAATTTTATTTGTAAAATTATTTTGTTTGTTTAAATAAATTTTCGTTTTTTTAATTTCTTGCATTTCTGAGTTATATTTTAGCTTCTGATGGGTTAAAGAATTAGATAGAATGTATATTCAAACTCAGTTTTATTCTTCAGAAATCTTTCATGAATCTTTGGTCACTGTTTTAACGAGTTAACTGTTGAAAAGCTTCAGAACTTTGATTACAACAGTCAACACCTTAAAACTTACGAATAGGCTATATTGCCGGTCCCGGCAAAATAACGATTCCTGCGTTATTTTGCCGGTTCATGTATATTTAACTAAATTGTTAAACATACAGTGACACCCGGCACAATAATGAGTCTTACGTTATTTTGCCGGCTCGTGTTTATTTAACTATAAATTTTTTTTTTAATTATTTAAATTAATTTTTTTGTATTATTTAAAACTTTATCAGACAATTTTATTTATAATTTAAAACTTTGCCTGACTGTTTGTTGTTTTTTTTATTTAAAACTTTGCCTGATTGATTTTTTTTGTTTGTTTTTAATTAAACTTTGCCTGATTGATTTTTTGTATAATTTAAAACTTTATTAAGCGACAATATATTTTAAAATAACGATAAAATTAATTTTTACTTCCGGTTGATTTGATTAGGAGTGAACTCTTCAAAATTACGACTTATTTTATGATTTCATTAAAAGAACATTTTAAAATAGAAACTGTTTAAATCCAGTGATTTTCTGTATATTTTAACATTATCGAAGTTTTTCTTCATAAAGAAAATCAGAATTTTACATTAAAATCTTTCCTTTGTAAAGCACATTTTTAACAAGTTAATTCAACAAGTAAATGTTACCAAAGGCAACATAAATTATTCTTCTACCTACCTGTATAAGTTTATTTGTTTATTTTATTATTTATTTTTATTTAAAAAAATCATTTATCAAAATAAATAATAAAATAAACAAATAAACTTATACAGGTAGGTAGAAGAATAATTTATGTTGCCTTTGGTAACATTTATTTGTTGCTTATTTTTTTCTTTATATATAACTTTCCTTAATTTCAATTACTTAAATCGAGAGCAGACTTAGTAATGTTGGGAAAATTCATCAACATTAATTATATTATGAAAAGTAACTAAATAAAAATAAACCGAAAAGAAAAATAGTATTTTTTTTAATAATAAAGGTAAAATATCTATTTTAAAATGATTGCGATTGTTTGGTTCATTTCAGCCACGCCTACTGGTGCCCGTGGTATCTCCGGCTCCCGTGGCGGGTATAAAAAGTGTTTCACAATGTTTGTTTGTAAAACAATTCAACCTTGGATTAAAATGTGTAGCAGTTGAAAATAAAAATTAATTGAATGAACGAAAATATTAGAGACAATTAGATTCTTTAGCCGGATTTCAGATGCTTGTGTACGAATGGGGTCCCAATATTTTCGTCTGCAAACAGCAATTCGTAAAGAAATTACATCAGATACGCTTTACAGCAAATGAAATCCGACTAAATAATCTAATTGTCTCTAATATTTCCGTTCATTTAATTATTTTACTTTTAATGTTTTTTTGTATTAAAAGCAGATATTTCTTTAATCGACACAATAGGGCAGGTCGATTTTATTTTATTTCTTTAACCGACACAACTGATGATGAAAACAAATTGTTTTTAAATATTTGCCCTTATTTATTTATTTCATTACCTTTTCTTTCGCAAGGCCATAACAATTAGGTTTTAAAAAAAAATGAACCGGCATAATAACGATCCCTTTACATTAGTAAATAATTATTGTGCCGGGCGTCACTGTATGTTTAACAATTTAGTTAAATATACATGAACCGGCAAAATAACGCAGGAATCGTTATGATTCATATCATGGAGAATGATTCAGTCACAAAATTATCGTAACAGTGGAATAATTCAACTAAACGTTGAATAATAACTAATCATCACAAGAGAATGAATAGCTTCCATAGTAAAACATTTTTTTTTCAAAAAACCCAAAAAACCGAACCGTAAACCAAGGTTTTAAGGGAAAAAAAACGAAACCGATACCAAAATTTCAAAACCGCCCAACTCTAATATATATATATATATATATATATATATATTAAATGAACATTCACAATCGACATTTGTTGTCATAGGTTACCTTAAAATTAACCTGAGGTTAAGTCTAAACCTGCTTTTTTTTTGTATTTATCTACCTCCCACAGCGGTAAGATGTGACACAATGTCAGGAAAGTGGGATTTAAAAGCCAGCACCCTAGAGGAAGAGCACTCTGGCCTACAAAAAATGCCTGGGCAGCCCTGTCGACATTCCCTGGTAGAGGCGCCTCAGGTGATTAGCAATAGACTAAGGGTGAGAAGGAAAAGCCTGAGAGGGTGGACCTCCTAGAACTGCACAGTACAATACGTCAGACCGGCGGAATCAAGGCCAAGATGGTACGGGTCTACAGAGTAACATCCTTCAGAACAGATACTACACTGATCTTAGCCAAAATGCCAAGGCTAAACCTGCTTTTAACCAGGTAAAATCTGTCTAGCTTGATAAATACAAAGATATCTCATAACTTCTATAATAAAACTTAATGCTATATATATTTTTTAAAAATAAAAATAGAAAACTTACAGAGCAAAGATACACACAAGCATGTTGCCAAATTTAACTTGACCCCCACAAAATGTCTGCTCTTTGATCAATCTCTTATTTGAGATTAGAAAAATACTGAAGAAAGCTCCAAAATACGTTGTCAGTTACTTTCCTCTAAGATAGTACACTGAACGATTACATGTGCGTGCTTATTGCCATTTCTTCATGGACAGTGAATCCCAAATATCCACTATTTCTACTTAGCAGCTGCCAAATTAAAATGGTATAAGAAATCAATATCCTCAACAAATAAAGAATCAAACATTTTCCCTCCACACACGGAAAGAACTCTTAAGTCAAAACGCAGAAACCTAGAGTTGTAACAGCCTGGATTACCTCCAACTTCTCCAGAAACATGTGTAAAAGTTATGTTCTAAAATTGTCATTAAATCATAGAATGATATAAATCTGTGGATGTGTAAAGACAAAATAAAATGATACAAGGATAAACAAACGCAATAGAAAAAACTCGGTCACGTGAAAATTACATGTAGAGGACTAATATTTCGCCTCATCACGAACAAAATACAAGGGTCGGTTTGATATCTATTCATACAGACATATGAGGGATGGCAAAGGAGAGTAGCAGTAGAGGAAAAGATAATTTGATTTGATCCAGCACTACACCATCATCAGGAGGAACCACTTCGCAATTTCAGCCCCTTTTCTGAAGTGGTGGGGACCCTCTGTCAGGAGGTGGTTATGTAGAACTGGTGTCATCTGCCCATAAATGCCATCAAGCCAGATACACCTTTCTAAACTGATTTGAATCACATTGTGACGTCATAAACAACTCTGCACATGGTGTCAGCACTATCTCCCGTCTTTTACCATCCAAAATTCACTTTTCCCACCAGTTCGTATCATCCCTCTTCAGCTATATCCAATATGATGCTTTTTCTGCTGTTTCATGAAGATATCTAATCAATTTTCTCAATTCTGAGTTGTTTCATTAAAAGCGATGTCGAAATAGGTTTACAACCGTTCGCTCTACATTTCCTCTTGCCCCAATGGCCAAATGATAGAATTCGATCTTCCATCCTTTATCTTGACACTCCTGTACCAACTTTTCATATCTTATCTCTTTCCTATTTTCTGCAGAAGCAAAGTTTTCTTCCCATGGTACTGTTAATTCCAGTATTATTCCTTCTTTCTTTACTTCACACCACATGACAATATTTGGTCGTTGTCCAGATGATACCAACGAGAACATGAAAAAGTTTTTCAGATCTACACTTAACTTCCAGTTTCCAGTCCATCTGTTGTTGGATGACTACTTTTTATGCCTGCTTTGTGGAATTCCATCTTTATTTGTTTAATCCTGGGTAATTCTCCACGAAATTGCTTTATTTTTTGCTTGATTTGTTCTACTATCGCAAGCACCTGATTGTGACACCACGTATACCTTTCTGTTGCCAGTTCACAGTGTGTGAGAATATACATTAGCACCCCCTTCTTCCCGCATCCATGTCTATCATTATCACATATCCTCCAATGAACAAGATCGGCAGGTGATGGCATAGAATCATATGTTGATCTAATCAAGAACGATGTCCTTGGCCGTTACCATATTTCTTTCCATCCAATTTTTCGCTCAACAGTCCTATCGTAAGCACTGTTCTTGTTGATCACATTTAACAAGATGTAAATATCAGTTCTCTTGGACTTCTTTCACTACAGCATCCCTCTTTTCCCTTACATTACTCCTGGAAAATGGTTTAAAGTTTCCAAATACATTTGTACCATCTTGCACTGCTCCAATAATATCTGCATGTTCCAACTTTGCTATTGCATGAATCGTCCCGGTTCTTACTTCAGGTGGATTATCTTTGATTTTTTCATCGTTGGAAAAGCGAAGCATCATCACTGTACACACTTTAGCAGCCTTATATTCTTCTACAACAGATGCAACAGGCAGTTGTAGTTGATTATTTCTTCCAAATATTGCAGTATTATTAACCCTAACCCCAACCATTTTCGTATATATATGCTGCATTGATGTTCTATTCTTTCAACTCGGGGTCAATGGTATCTCATGCATCTGTAATGGCCACACCGCATACTGTAATCACCAACATTTGAATTTCTCAGGTAGATCAGTCTTTTCTATAGTTTGTAGCCCCTCTTCCGCTTGCTGCTGTATTTCCACTCCCTTACTTCTGTCATTTAATGCACCCTTGTACCATCTTCCTAAACTCTTGCTCTTCTTTGACAGTTGGTATCATATCACCTGCTATCTTATACCAAACTTCTTTCTGTTTGCCTTTCACATATGTAACGCTTCTGGATTTCTTCGCTTTGAATTTCATTTTTGACCACAGAATCAATTCATCCAATCGAAGAACTTCCTCCATTCCTTCGACACTTTCAGATTTAACTGTCACATCACCCATAAATGCTCTAAGTGGTGTATCAACTCATGTATTTCTGCAATCTGTTGCTCTTAATATCATTTCCATAAGTACAAATAAGATGACAGCAATTCCCACTTCTAAACTTTGCCAATTTGTTGTAAAACTTCCGGCTGTAAATCTCATTTTGAATTGGTCATACTATTTCATTATACATCCTTTGCACTGCTTTAGGAATCCAAAAGAAATATATAAATTTCAGTATTACGTGTAATACTGAGCCGTATGCATTGGCAAGATCTGATCTAACCATACCATAACCACATCTCCATTCTCTTTTTTTTTTTGCATTCTGTATATTTTCCCATATTGCATAAGCATATTCAATGCACCCTGAGATTCCTGCCTTCTGATAAATCCGTTTTTGTTTTGCACGTAGATAATTATCCAATTTGCCATGATACCATACATTATCTGGCCATCAATATTCAGCAATGATATCAGATGGAATTCTCCCAGTTTTTAAAAATCTTCTTTCTTTGCCTTCTGCAATGCACCAACGATCTGTTGTCTTTACTTCGCCACATGTCTCTTTTCAACAAAAAGAGCCACAAGAGGAGTCGTGGACAATATTTGTATACTTTGTAGCTAACCCCATCATTTCCAGGGGAACTCTTTGCTCTAGCCTTCTTCACAAAATCATCTAATTCCTTCTTTATATCATCGATATCAAATGGTACTCCTGGTTGTGTTGGTCTTTTCAACCCTTCTATATAAGGTGGTTCTCTATTTTTATTTTGATCGATGTATTTTTTAGATGCATTTCCATTTCTTCTTTTGGACATTCCAGTTTCCCACTTTTATTCTCTTTAAACAGTCCTTTTGCAAACTTATATAGGGTTTTTCACAAAAATTCTTCTCACAACTTTCCCCTCTTCTTTCAGTGTAATCTCCTTTCTTTCCTTATTTCATCTCGTAACCTTCTCTTAATATCTTCATATAACTGTTTTAATCCATCTTTCTCTTTTACTACAGCACGTTACCATCTTGTCTGCAGATTCTTTTTCTCTCTCTTCAGAGCGACAATTTTTCCTTCTCTTCTCGATTGTTTTTGGGTTCCAATATCTTTCAGTTCGTTCTTTTCCTTTCTCGTAGATCGTCTCTGCTAACTTTTCCAATTTCTCTTCTGTACTTCCTGTTTATCGAGATACTATCTTAGCTACCTTGCTATCAAACTTTTCATAAGTAGCAGTATCATCTAACTTCCTCTCTACATTTTAAATCAATTTCATTTAACAGTTTCAACACAAAACCTGGTCCGGAAAGAGTTATTAAAACAAGAATACAAAAAAGGGTTTAGTCTGCCGAGTCCATGAGTTTTATCTTGTCTAGCAAAGCCATTGCTAGAGACGAGAAGAGGAGAGAGAGATATAGCATCTTGTCACATTGACATTTCAAAAGGGACTGTTTATAATTTGCAAGAAAAAGGTTTGGGCAGAAACAGAAGTTACCTCCTATGTGAACAGTATTCTTATCGCCCAATGTATATATTCTTCCTCGAGTGAAAGCATTTCAGTATTCTTAGCGAACAATGTACTAATCACAGTGAAAGCATGCAAGTGCAAGAGAAAATAGATAGTAATTATGTCGAGAAAATGCTATTCTGCTTTAATACACAAATTGTGTTCATAGAAAATTAAGTTAGTCAATTTTTTATGATTCCTGTATTGTTCAGATGACCCCCACTGAAATACAATATTTTTTTAGTTAAATAAAACATCAGTTTGATCAACTCATTTATATGCTTTTGAAAGGCATAAACAGCAACGGTATACTATGATTGTTTATACAGGCATATGTTTCATGTTGCACTGAATTTCCTGGCCTGCTGGTACAGCATTCACCCTGGAAAGGTTGAGCCAGCTCCCTCTGAAAAGAAGGTTTCCCAGAGAATATTACATTCACAAGCAATCCCTAGTTACATGTATATCTCGGTCAGTAGAAATGACGTTAGTTTTTGCAGGGAGGTGTCACCGTCCTCCCACATACAGCATCCGGTATTCCTAAATGGTCACCTATATGCTACTGACCCGGTTCAACAGCGCTGAACTTTGGTGATCTAATGAGAGGATTATGCTGAATAAGTTCCAGGATCAACATGATACACTACTGTTGAATATTTGGTTTATAATACGTTTGCATGTCGGAATCTGGCGTAGTACAACAGCTCCTTTGTTGATCCAGCAAACGGCATTGCTTGCTAACAGGACGATATGTCGTTTCTCGATCTGGGCGACGTCGAGTGGTCTTGCCAGTCGGTCCCGGCTTCAATCTCTCTCTTTCGGCTGACACAGCAGTAAACCCAATTCGGGAATTATATTTCTCTTTCTTCTTGCTGTCTCTTCTCTTTCTGCTTTCAATGTCTGCACCCTAACTGCTATTGTTAGCAGCTGACCCGTCGTCGCCGCAGACGCTTTGTCGTTGTCACAATTTCGTGCCGGCGGTTTCTCTCTGTAACTGAAATCAATCTACACATAACAAAATATAACAAGCCTTCTCTTTTAGTTCCGAGCCATTAATTTTCATTTATTATTTTGTCGACACCGAAGCAAGTTCGTTGAAACAGAGAGAGAGAAGCTTACGCTAGTTAATTAACTAATTACTTAATCACTTGCAAGGGAAGGAGGAGGGGGACATCGTCTGGCTCTCATTTTTGGGGATCTGAATTCCCCTATCTTATTTAATCGCTACATGGCTAAGGCGACTTGACGGGAAAACTGACGTCACAAAATCTCGTGATCAACGTACAGGTGCGACCCAACCCAACCCTCGATCCGAGGTCTCATCAACTGTCACCGCGAATCGTGAGAAAACATCGCACCAAAATTGCACGAGATGACTGTTACAAATCGTGCAAGTTGAGCGATCTCTCTGTACGTCCATCATCACATGCGTCATATTATATAACACTACAAACGTATGAAGTTTGAGAATTGTTCAAATGGAACCCCTGTGCAGCATCTTGTAGAATGAAAAATTCTCAGAATAATTCAGCACTAAAATTGCTTCATACCCTTTCAAACATTAAAAAAAAATTATTCAGTTTCATTTGATGAAAAAGTTTAGCAAAATCATGTTCGTTTTCAACAAGCTGACTCCAATCTGTGCTAACCCACAGTTTGTATTTTATAGTTGAATCAATAGCAGAGCATGACAGTAAATGTTGGTATGAAAAGTCCTTTAATACATAAAATGCATGAAAAGATAAATGTGTTATTTCTTCTGAGACACTACAATACCAATAAAGTCTCAATGTCAACTTCAACCGGTAATGCCTCTACTCAACACGCAATTAATTTCTTTCTACAATTTTGAAACAACCTGGCTCAAAGTTAAAAGCTTTGTTTGCAAATCCCATTGGTTTTTGGATGACTAAGAGGTTGTTCTTATTCTTACAGATTTGAAGTATTTTTTAAAAATTATCCAACATTAATTCTGAGACATTTTTAGATAAAAAATATACTTATATACAGATTTGAAGCTCTAAGTTATAACAAATAATAAAGGTTCAAAATTGGAGAAAAAAATAAAAGTATATTTTTTCTCCTCACTTTTTTTCATTTTTAGTGAGCCAAAACATTGGCATTGTTACTTTGAATAACTAAATTGATCATTTCTGTAAAATATTTCGGGCAGGTTATAGAAATGTGAATGTCTGGGAGACAGTGGATAGCCTAAATTTGCGCGATTTTTCTAAAAACAAATATATATATATATATATATATATAAACCTAACTTCATACGCATCCTCTAAATGTTAAAATTTACAAAATAATGTGCCTATATTTACTCAGTGTTGACTAGAATATATGTTCCAAAATTCATAATGATCCGTTCATCAGTTTAGGAAATTATCCTGTAGATAGAAATATATATTTCTATATAACTATATACACATACCTAACTTATGTTATGAATATAGAATATTAGATTACAAATACATTTAGATATTACCCCACCCCCCTCCCCTGTTAAGATTGCCAGGAACTAAGGTTTTGACTCGGGCAAATCTTGTCAATTCTGGTAGTGTATTGAAATTTAGACACTTGTGATTTACAAAGTGACGAGATGGGCAGTTGGGTATGGCAGTGCATCTGTTGTGATCAAGTAATTAAGGATCAACCATTTGCCCACCTCATCACAACATTGTAAACGACAAACGTCTAAGTGTCAATCAACTAACAGAACTGGAGAAGATTTGCCAGAATGGAAACCTGGGTTCCCACCAATGACAGTGATTTCCATGTTTTTAAATGGCTTTTGCAACTTTAGACAATTACCATACCTCTTTCTTAATCCGGGTGAGTCCACGTCAAATATTTTGAATGAAGATGATACCAAATCTAAGAGAATGACATCCTATGATTTTTAGCACGTTGAAAGTCAGGGTTAAAGAAAGTTATCTAAATCATCTGATTGTTTATGCGTTGATTGTGTCTGTGTTTAATTACCCGGATCATGTGACAAGAGAGTTCTCTACAGAAGAACAAACTGTCTCACACACTTGCTTTCGTTTGAAATATTTAAACAGTGCAAAATTGTTAACTCAATAACAGTGAAAATCTGCCATATTAAATGCCGGATTATGGAATCTGAGTAAATTCATTGCTTTAGGAATCGGAGTCTCTATTTACTCGCCTCCTCACGAGGGCAGAGTTAGACACAAGGTTGGTTTTTGATGTGGTAAAAATCCTCAAAAAGGGGCACTGTATCATGCGAAAAATTAAAATGACCTCATTCTAGAAAGAATTCTCCTTCACTGGCTGAGGACAAAAAAAGATGAAGTACAACATCAGAACAGATATTACACTTTGCTCCTGGCCAAAAGGCTAAGGAGTATTTATTTTTATAATTTGTCTTTTAAATTTATTTAAAAAGAGAGGCATTAAGGAGGGAAGGGGACGGTATTAAACAAAGCTCCCAAAAGCACAAGTTACATTTACAAATTAACTTTCTTTTAAGCTGAACTCTTAAAATTTTGTAAAAAAAATAAAAAAAGCCCTTGAAAAACCTGATCTTTGTAAAATAAAAAAAAATGCCAATAAATAATATACATAAATCATTATTAACGGAAAAATGATTTCTGGAGTTGAAGATGTTTTAAATTCAAAAGTCGGAGTCAATCATTTGGCGACCAATGCCATAGCCTTGGTCAAAAATTCAGGGAGGAGGGAGACAGTAATTGCCTGTCAAATAAAACAAAACGTGAGGGAAGGTCATAATTTTTCATTTTTTTTTTAAATACAATAATAAAAAAAATTGCCTTGAGCACAAGAATCTCCTTTTCTTATCTTCAGTTGTAGATAGACAAGTGTTGAAACAAGGTAAATGAATATACTTATCATTGAAGCATAATCTAAGCTATACAATAAACATGTTTTTTTTTTAGTAACCCAATTCCTAGGCCTGTAATTGACCTTTATTAAAAATTTGCAATTTTTTTTTCTTTTTGATCCAACCTTTACTTTGAACTAACTGTACTGACTCACCATTTTGTTCAAATTTTTTTTGGAAATATTTTTATGTTCTATAACCTGATACAGTAAATAAAAGCAAATAACGAACACTAACTCTTACTAAATGAATAAGAGTTATTCCCCATAGCTGATTTTTCTATTTAGGTGTTAATTTAAGAAAATCTCCATATTAGCAAACTACTGAACAAGATTAAGTAATAAAAAATTTTTAAAAAAGACATTGTAGCAAAGTTAATTCATTGCCAATAACAAATGAAAACTGGATAGTCAAAATCAAAACCAAATACATAATACTGGTAGCTGATTTTATATCTTGACTGACCATAAACCGTTACTGGCTGCCCCCTTCTAAATTCAGTGATATTCTCGGAGACAAGTAAGGCATCTTAATTTCTTATTATAGATTTCATCAGTCATCTTGTGTTACACATGGGTAGTAGGACGGTTTCTCTATTACAACAGATTTTCATCATCTAGTTGTGGTGGTGTCACAGATCTTTCTGACTCACGCCATCTCGCTCTATCCTCCATCACACCTGGTAGGTCTTCATAGGTTCATTGTGAATTCTCTGCTAGTTGATGTAGGTTCTGTGTGGTTTCCTCATTGAACCCCCCCCCCCCCCCCCCGTTTTGCCATCCACAAAAGAACATGGCTGACAATTTCATCCTTAGCCCTCCAGTAAATCTGGTTCTTAACAGGTTTTAAGCTATTTAATTTCCCAGGACACATGAAGTCCAGGCATCGACAGAGATGCTAGGGTTACGGTTAGAGTAGATATCACAAACCAACCAGTTTAGTGTGCAAAAATAGGTAAATATAGTGAAATTCCCTTCAATTTCAATTTGTGATAAGTCATTTTTTTGGGGGGGGGGGGGGGGGGGGGGGGGATTTTGATAAATTTTAGATGTAAACAAAATTTAATCTTTTCTCTTGATAAAATCTACAATTCTTTCCTCTTGTGTCATTAATAGTTTTTCTTTCGCCGGTTACTATTTTCAGTGACAGGTGATTTATTTTTTGAATATTGGTGTTTTTTTTTTTAAACTTAATTTGCCCATCAGTGGTTTGTGGGAATCTGCAAGGAACCAGACATGAAACTCATGGTTTCAATTAGTGATGAAATCAAAGAAAATTGAGTTAGAGGTATTGACGACTCAAAAACTTTATTCAACTTACCAAGAAACTTTCAGAACGCTAGAAGAAACTATTTCTTTCATTACTCAAAAGTTTGTTTGTTTCATACGGTCATCCCAGGTCAAATGTTTTTTTTTCTCGATTTAAACAGTTTTTACAATGTTTCTTCACTGTGAAGGTGCTTTTAGAGTGTGGGATTTGGCTATTCATAATGTGTGAGTGATTTTGTTTGTTTTTTAGATTTTGGTATGCTTTTTTAGGTGGTTTAAAATATTATTTGGGCCATTCTTTTGAAGAGACTACCTCCTATAGAATCCATTACGCGGCAAAAGGTCGACTGGAAAACCTCATCACACATACATCAACCAACTTGTACTTTGGAGGACCTGCCGACAGCAATGCCTGAAAGAGATGGTTGGAGGGAACAAGAATTCAAACCCTGAGTGTTAGTGACCTAATAAAAACATCATTAAAATGTTTAAACTGATCACTTAGTTCATTTGGTCGTGTTACTGGACAGGAGGAACATGTACAGAAATCTGTACCTGACCCTTTTATTTGAACAGCATCACACATCAGGCCTGACTGGATTCTCTTCATACTGGAGAAGACAAGCTCACTGCTTTCTACAAAAATTTACAGTAAAAAATTTTTTTGTCCCTTTGTTTAAAAAACAAATAGTACATTGTATTAAGGTCTAATATTTTAATTTTTCACAACAGACATAATATTTTGTAAATATTAATTCTTGTTTTCATAATTGATTTAAGCTGACAATTTAGTGACAGCAAACAAATTTAATGGAAAAAAAAAAAAAAAAAAAAAAGATCAGAATTTTTAGTTAGAAGTTTAGCAGATCAAGGATGTAGGTAAGGTAGGGGGTTCTCATCGTTCCTCACCCCTGGTGTATTAAATAAAATCTGTCGATCACAGGACAGTATAGGGAGATGTGTGCAGAACAGGAGACTTTATATTGGTTTGGTCATATTAAAAGAACGGATGAGAATGCTTGAGTTAGTAGATGTAGAACAGCTGAGGTAGCAGGGTCAGGATTCAACCAGGAGTTTTTACCCCGCCTAATAGACCGGTATTGTCTGGGCCTTTGGGTCTGGATTTACGCCGGTCTATTGGGGGTTGTCTGTCCTGTGCAGTTCTAGGAGGTACACCCTCCCAGGCTTTGCCTCCCCTCTTTGGGGAGGAGTAAGTTTATTGCCTACTGCCTGAGGCGCCCCTACCGGGGAATGCCGACGGGGCTGCCCAGGCAATTTTTAAACAGCCAGAGTGCTCAAATTCTCGAGCGCTGGTTCTTTCACACTTTCCCGACCGACCTTGTATCACATCTTACCTTGTGGGATGAAGATAAATAGAAGCAGGGTCAGTTGGCATTGGGAAGACCTGGGTAAACATGCAAGGAAGTGATAAGGATGGATTTGAAAGAAAGGAATATAAATGAAAACGGTCAGAAATAGGTTAGTTTGGAAGTCAATTTCTAAAAATCATCCAACACATGCCAACATGTAAAAGAGACGTTAAACAGAATTTAATATTACTTGGATTTTGGTGCAGTTTTCCAGACACTTTGTCCATCCTGTTACGGTTTGCTGATCTGGCGTAGTTTGTTTCAGATCAAAAAATATGGCAGGCAAAATGTTTACGATTATAAACGAATATTAAAAAAAAAAGAGGGGGGGGTACAAAATACATGAAAATATTTCATTAAAAGTCGATTGTATTCATTTATTTGTAATACCGCCCCGAAATATAAAACCTACTGCTCCCATCAAATATTTTACACGTACATCTGTCAGGATGGAGATCAGAAAAAGCTTTATTCGTTTTCACAGAAAGGATCCATGCCGAACACAAAATGTTACCAGAGCTACTACGATGGACAGCATCAATGCACTGAAAACATTGGTCCCCTGACAACCATGTATGGTGCTACGACATTCCATGTTTGCGAGCATCAGCCACTAACAAACATAAAATATAAATTGCTACAACAAAGGTAAAGAACTAGCGATAAATACCATCGATCTCCCCCAACTTACTAGAACCTGGTTTGAATTGATTAATGAAGATACGGATCTTCTGAAACCATCCAGAAAATCTTTCGGAAGAGATAAATTGAACTCTTCAACTAATCCAAAGATGTAATCATTCATAAATTGAAAAGAGGTGCACATTTATTTTAATTAGAGATGGGCGGTTTTACCGAAAAACCGCTGTTTTTCGGTTTCGTCTCTATACCGAATACCGAATCGTTTTTTTGTTTTTTTTAAACCGTAACCGTTCGTATTGTGTTTTTACTACAGTAAGCCACCATATACAAGGAAACACGGTTGAAAAGATTTTCCGATTTGAATAAAATTAAATATTACCAAAAAATGTTATATTAGTAAGAGGACAGATTGAACAAATATATGATAAAAACATTTAATTGACTTGTAGGAAGAAATCTTTGTTTACAGTTTGTTTATCATTAACATTTTGAATTTTCAAATGAAAAAAAGAGAAATACGAATGACAACATGACATCGTATTTTTAGCATAAACTATTTTCAAATGAAAAATAAAAAGCGTTCCGTATGATGTCGAAAATCTATTTGATTCAACTCAAAATTGTAAAATAATTATTTATGTTTGTTTCAGAGTTATCTAAAAAAATAAGTTATTAAAATGAAATTTTAAAAAAATACTTGTTGTAAAAGTAAATAAACGAAAAGTAGCGAGCGAGTATAAACATTTAAAAAGTAGTTGCCAATGCTAGTATCACTTTATTTGAGTTATATTTTAGCTTCTGATGGGTTAAAGAATTAGATAGAATGTATATTCAAACTCACTTTTATTCTTCAGAAATCTTTCATGAATCTTTGGTCACTGTTTTAACGAGTTAACTGTTGAAAAGGTATCAGAACTTTGATTACAACAGTCAACACCTTAAAACTTATATGATTCATATCATGGAGAATGATTCAGTCACAAAATTATCGAAACAGTGGCATAATTCAACTAAACGTTGAATAATAACTAATCATCACACAAGAGAATGAATAGCTTCCATAGTAAAAAAAATTTTTTCTCAAAAAAACCGAACCGTAAACCGAGGTTTTAAGGGGAAAAAACCCGAAACCGATACTGAAACCAAAATTTCAAAACCGCCCAACTCTAATTTTAATTATTACTAGCATAGCTTCCCGGCATTGCCCGGGTAAATGTGTAACATATTTCTATTAAAACTTCTATCTACCTCCCCTCCCCATATTTCTCCTCCACCCATTTCCTTCTAGCTGGACATACAACTTTCCTTGATATAATATATTCCTTGAGGAATGAGTTTGTCCTTTCTTTCCATACATTGAAAATGGCTGAAAAACTAACCCTCTTCCTGACGAAACGTCGCCCAGTTGGCCCTCCAAAGTATGAATAATTTTTTATTTTTTTAAATCTTAGATATTCATCCGGGGCAATGCCACCCAAGAATATACCAACTTTGTGGGCGTTTGTTTTATAGTTTGTTTTTTTTACTTTTAGCTGGACATACATACACACACAGACGTTTTCCCGTTACATAATAGAAGATAGACTAGCAGGGCCCCCCCGGCAACTACCTAGCTGAGAGTAGATATGCCCTAATTGAAGAGGAATCTATGGACATGATTTTTGGCATATCAAATAAAAGATCGGTGTCAGATAGCAGTCCACATTTCAAGACATATAGGAGAGAAGTTTCTGGGGGATTAGAAATGCCTCATCAGTTTCAAATCAACATTTGAATTGTAGAGATGCATGTAAAGATGAATTGTATGGATGAAACGTTTGCCAAGGATATTTATTTCTTAAATGGAGACAAGATTATTTTTATACCAACATTTTTTACCCACAAACGAAAAGTTTAGACACATTGGACCTGTTTAAACGACACGATGATATCCAAATGACACTCAGGAATATACTTACCAAGAAAGATAGCGTGAACTTATGTTGCATAAGGAATTGACATTTGCTCCAGAAAGCACATTATCACGTGATGGGTGCAACCTGGTCCGATAGCAGAGCGCAGCAGTACGTGACGAAAATTTATTTCTCAGACAGCATTTCTGGAAACTTGGACCTTTTAACTGCATCGATAAATGTTCGCACATGACAAGGTGGGAGAGTGCATGGTATTTTGCAAGCACACTTGCGGTCCGCATACAAGATATTGTGATTTCGTTATTTAACAGCCAAAATTGCAGTTTTGTAAAAAGTCCTCAGATTTCTAATGAAGTTAAATAATTTATATGAAAATGTCGGATTTATATAAATTTTATAAAAATTGTGCATTTTAATTAGAAAATATATACAAAACTCGATTACCTGCAGTTTTTTTAATATAATTTAAACTGGTTGAACGTGCATCGTTCACTGAAAAAACGGTTTACTTTTTATTTATTTATGCACATGTTTTTACTCTTAAAAACGATATCATATTTTATAGTTTTCAAAAGCAGAAACGACACAAATGCATCTGCACGTTTTCTAATTTCCCCATGAATTAAAATGTTACAAATTAAACAGTATAATCTTTAGTGTAAAACTATCAAAAGGAATGATAAAATAAATTGTTTACATATTGTATGTTTATAAGTAACAAAAAATATTCTGCAATAATTTTATTAAACGACTTCAAATTAGTCACGTGCAGCCCTCATGACAACAAACTGACCCATATGACCCTCAAAAGAACCCGGGTTTGACATGTACGGTCTAACGGTCACCCTGTAATTCAGCCACCGTCGATGAGAGGCCAAACAATATCCCCCCCCCCCGATCAACCCCCCTTTTTTTTTTAAGGGTCACCACTTATCAAGGCCGAGTGACCACTCGAGGATAAGGGTTAATAAGATTGTCAGTTGGACGATGACTATGAGAGGATTGGAAACGATGGGTGGAATGGGCAGAATTTGATTATTTTATTTAAGAGGATGGCTCGACAAGTATTTGTTTACATTGGACTTGAAAACGACCAGTCAGCTGTAAAGCAGTCCTGCGGTGTTACGTTCCACGGATGGTAATTTCTAGGAAAGAAACTTTGTTCATGGAAGTTCCGTTTAGCTTTAGGTAAAACAGTTTCAATCTATCATCAATAAAGGCTGCATAAATGTTCAGTTGATGAAATATATGCAACTATCACCTTGGGTAGATTGAACCGGTTTTTTCCAATTAATCAGCCGTATCTCTTTCAGCCTAGGCAGTTTTATCGCATCCTGTCTAGACATATTGAAACATTCTCCTTTTAAGTGTTGGATTCCATAAACTGTTGGCCCAGAGATTATTTGCATGTCACACCGCAGAGTGGTTAGCAACGTTTTCGGATTTAAATGGTTGTGATCCTTGTAAAGGAATGAACTAGATGCTATTCTTGTGTATTGGCCCGCAATACATCACACGTGCGATTTTCTCTGGTAAAAAAAAAAGAAGATAATCCGGGTTGAAAGGGAAATAACTACTGAAAAGAAAGTATAAAAATCGCTAAGAATCGTAAAACAAACAAGTTAGTCACCCCCCCCTCCTTCTCTCGAAAGAAAAGGAGTGCCAGCAGTGTTTCAGCAATTGAGTTTTTATTATCACCATTAGTGTTGACCCGACGACCAAGAAAAAGCGTGTTGCTCTTTGTTTAGTGTAAATAAAAAGCCTCCTAAAATGTTAAAAAATAAAAGAGGAATAAAGAATTTCAGATAAATAGTCAATGATTTCGGATAAAGTTTTTTATTTTTGTTGTTGTGATGTATTAAAGCAATTAGGAAAAAAAACAATATTAAATCGCTTTCTTAAAAAGATTAAACAATATATCGGACCAAATGATAAGATAAATAATGTGCAACACGTGCTTTTGATGACTCACAATATTATTTTAAGTTTAAGATTATTAAATTTACTCACCATTGATGGAATTAGTCCGCCTGCAAAATAAAATATTATATTATAAAAGGATTTGTATAAAAGTCGATTGTTTTTAAATAAAATTAAGGAGGGGAGGGGGGAGACAAACAAATAAACAAAAAAATAGTTTTAAGTTAAAAAAAATGTGCGATCATTAAGATAACTAATATGTAAATTGGAGAACTTAGAGAAATAAATAGCGATTGTGCAGTGTAGTTAAGAAAAAACAAAACAAAGGCAATAAATAATGACAAACGCAAGAAAATCTAATTTTCTACTTATATAATTTTCACGCATGTTTACTGATTGTAATATTTATTATATACGCATTTGTTAGCGCCACTTTTACTCAGCCAAACATGGACGACAATTTTGCCAGAACTTGCTCGCGAATTTCAGGCGAATAAATAAAGCCAAACTAAGAACTTACTACGACCCGAAGGGAAGCGGGTGGTTAAGGATCAAAATGTTAAAATGGGTCAATTATTTTAAAATAACTAAGAAATTATATTAATTATATTAATTATATATATATATATATATATATATATATATATATATATATATATATATATATATATATATATAATTAATTCACGGCTCTTCAGTGTGGCTAGACGTAGCAAGTGTTTTCACGATATTCGAACCCAGATCGCTGGATAACTTGCAATTAATCAGCAGTGTCAGGCATCTTACATCACAACGCCGCCAACAGCGATCAGATCGTAGCACTTATGTCCTGTTTACATTTCACACTATCAGTCATCTAGAGAGAACCCTATATATTTTATTTACCTCCTCTCTAGGACGTTAGACACGATGACAGCTAACAGAACGAAAAAAAAATGGCAAAAAACAAATAAATGTAAACAAGTTACTCTTCTACTAACCTGAATAAGTTTATTTGTTTTAACTTATTTTAAAGTTTTTTTTTGTTCAAAACAAACCCGGTGTCCACCTGTTCAGTTAGAACGAAAAAAAAAATGGGCTGAAATTAGTTTCAGTGATCGCTCAAAAACGAAAATTTAGCAAAATACTGGTAGAATATTACATTTTCCCACGATTGTTGATATTGGATGTTTCTAATACTATTGTTTATTTTCCGATTTTTCACCGATTATCAAGGGCTCATGAACAGCCATCTTTGTTTTTCGTTCTAACTGAACAGGTGGACACCAGGTTTGTTTTGAACAACAAAAAAACGCTTTAAAATAAGTTAAAACACATAAATTTATCGAGGTTAGTAGAAGACCACCTTATTTTGCCTTACGTAACATTTATTTGACTATTTGACTCCTATTTCATTGTTAGCTGTCGTTAAAAATGACCCATATATATGTTTGTGAAATAATAATAAAAAAAATTAGTTCGCCATTTTCAAGAACTTACTTCAAACCTCAAAAAAAGGCTTGAAGAAGGGAATGGTTCGCGAAAATTTCTTACAGACTATCTACAAAACTGGAATTTCATTTGCTTCTAAAATCGTCTAATAAATTTGACACGAAATTGTCCGTTGCACGTTTATTTATTTTTTCTTCATTCTCGTTTTTTTTTTAATTCACTATTATTATACTTCTGCTTCAACTCGTGCACTTAGGATTTTCTGTTGACTGATTACACCTAATATATATATATATATATATATATATATATATATATATATATATGTGTGTGTGTTTAGATAGATAGCTGTGAGTATAGGCTTTTTGCTGCAGTTTCAAGCACGTGTATACAGTGGGTGATTGATACCTTCTCAAGCAGAGCTTTATAGCACGTTTTTGTTTTCTTCTAATATGTCATAACTGTGAAACCGTAGTTATGAAAATCCGGGGTTCGATCCTCGAGATCGCTACGTTAGGCGAATAAAACCACACTGACGAGTCTTTAAAAGACGAACCACGTGTACGGTAATATATATATATATATATATATATATATATATATATATATATATATATAATGAATACTTTTTTAAGAAATAGGAGAAAAGTTGAACCGGAACTGAAGAAATAGATATAAATTAAAAAAAAAGAAAAAGAATTTTTAATCCGAAAACACAGAATATTCAAGCATTACTGCTCCTCTACTTTTCACATTGATTTTTTTAAAAGCCTATGAACATTTAACAATCGTTATTCTTTGTTTATGTTCTTAGTCTTGTGGTCACTAGATAATTTGGAAGCAAAATCTCTAGGCATTTCCCGCCATTTTTACAGACCACGATAAACAGGTGGACGACCGAGAAATATGCGAACATAAAAACCCATTAGCATGGTCAGTTAGTATTGGTCATCATTATGGATTGGTATGGAGGAGAGATACTACCACGACTTATATACCGACTTTTATCGGTAGTTTAGCTACCTTTAAAAATGGTATGGGAAAATTACGTTAAAAAGATCATTTTTAATGAAAGTTATTTAAATAATGTGGTTATTATTATTTTTAATTAAAAGGAAAAAAGTTAAATCGTTTATTAATTCATACTCCTTTATTCATTTCTTTAATGAAATTGATTTTGTTTTTTAATTAATAAAAAATAAAAATAAATAAAAGCTATAGTCAGCTGAGAAAAATTAATTATTCAAAGTGGCCAGTCAGAAGTGAGCCACCCACGGACCCAGTCGACAGAGGTGGGATTGTCAACTTCCTCCCTGGACAGTTTTCACAGCAGTGGCAAAAAGTCATATGAATGTCGACTTAGTTTCGCCCCAAATGTATTTGGGGCGAAACTAAGTCGACATTCATATCGTTTTACAGTAGAGTTAATTGTTAAACTAAAATATAAACTTTGATCTTTCTGCTTTAAGTTACAAAAAACATCTTTCATTTGGTGGTGAAATTTCAAGCCGGTGAACCCCCACCTCTCCTCCAACCGGCATCCGGGTGTCTTTTTTGTTATGTTTTTTTTCTTTCTTTCTTTTAGCAACCACGAGGTGGAAACATTTTCTTAGAAAATAAAGACATCGGTTAGATTTTAAAACTTTTAGTCTAAAAGTCCCTTTTTTCCGTCGTTAAAATAAAAACTGGAGACACATCTAACAAGATATTTGGGCGATACGAACCAAAGAGACGGAGCGAGGAATGCGACTGACCCATTAATTAACATTAGTTTATTTTGGTTTATTAAAGTGCTTAGTATTAAATCAACAACCACTGTACAAACAAGCACCAGTCTGTATTTTTATTTTCAGCATTTAATAAAATTTAGCGACGAGAAACTAATGCGTGTGTAACTGATGGATACTAAAGAAATAAGTAGCCCAAAACTACTGCAATGTTGCAGTAGTGCGCTCCTCCTCCGTCAAGATTTCACACGTGGGAATATATATATATGCGGAAAATAAAAAAGAAAAAAGTTACAATTAAAACATTTTAGAATATGCAGCACCAACCTAAATATAAAATATATCAAGATCGCTTATTCCGTTCTTCCTTGTCTGAGAGTCTTCATTCAAAAGACTCGCTGTGTTATGTAAATTAAATGCTTAGGTATATATATATATATATATATATATATATATATCTTCCTCATAAGAAATACGTCATATTAACCAAGCAGGCAATATGTTGGATAAGAATTAAAATTAAAAGAAAAGCTTGAATAAATACCAATTTCATGCAAATAAATAAACTTAAAGAATACCACTTCTCGGCAAAAAGTTAATGATAATTATTATTGGGTAAGTAACGAAGACATACCGGCCTCACATTTCACGATGATGACAAAAAGATTTTTTTTTTTTACTTTAGTGAGAAACTAAAAATAGGACTTGTACCATTTAAGCCTCGGCACCACAAGAAAAACTATTAATACATTTGAGTCAAAACTAAATCAAGATAAATAATAACACTTTAAATATATTGAAAAAAGAAAATAAACATTAAAACTAAACTTTAAAAAAGAAAGAAACAAAAAAAAAACATCATGATGAAAAATTAAGTAAAAGACATGACCATATTGTTTTGTTGGCATAGACCCTCGGGCTTATGTCAGTGGAGTTGAGTCACGGCCGTGGTATAGTTCTGTTCAGTCTGAGGAGGCGATCCTACCAGGTATTATCTCCTTCGGGAGGGGTTGGATGGGTTTCTTGCCGGTCGTCCCTATGCTAGTGGGTTCGATCACGACATTTTGCACAAGGGTTGCGGAGTCGGAAGAATGCTAGGAGTCGGAGTACCGAATTCGTACCCATTTTTCACCCACCCAATGGGGGGAAGGGGATGGATTTCTCTACTATACGGACCTCAGGCCGGGGGGGGGGGGGAGTAAATAAACATTAAAATAATGTTTTTGTTTTTTTTAATATTAAAATGCTATGCGTGGTGATTTTTTTTTTTATAAATCAAATTGGATTTTAAAATTAACTCAAAAATAAAATATTTAATCTTTACTTTCATTGTCGAAAAATAATTCTCATTTACGGGAGAGGGGGGGGGCCAAAATTGAAAATAAAAATAATTGATGGATGTGGGACAGTGCTTTTAATTTGACGTGAAATCAGTTTAAAAATTAACTTGAGGACATCATTTACTACTAAAACAAAAAACTATTAAATGATGACATTTCATAAAAAAAATACTTTCGATTGATTTTATTTAATCAATTTAGCCCTCACATTAATCTAAATTATTCGTAATCAAGAAGTAATAAGTATATTGTGTTACACGTGTTCGATGTCAGACTATATAAGCGTTACAGTTTCTGGTTTCTTTTTTATTTTATTTATCCAAATGCAAATAGCATGTTTACCAAGACTAAAAAAAAATAATGCAATCAAAAACAATTTTAGTTTTAAAATTACAACAAAAAAAATAAAATTATGAAAAGTCGACAATTTTGTTTTGTAAATTGCCGGAAAAAAAAGTTAACCTCATTCTCGGAGAATGTGACGGGAATGAAAGAAAAGCAACAGTGCGCATATTTTTCAATAGTCAAACTAGTATAAACAAAATAAATAAATAAATAATAAAAGACGAACTTTGACATACAAAGGATTTTTTTTTTATTATAAAATAAACTGTTTTTAAATAAAGGGAAAAAAAGTTTAATTTTTAAAAGAGGTTTTCCCCTCAATATTCATTGCAACAAGGGGTCCGATATTAAATGTTTTTTTACCAAGTGTAGTGTTAGTAAATCATTTAAATTAAAAAAGGTTTTTTTCGCCATGGTTATATTGATGTTTTTAATTTGAATAAATAAAAATTGAAAAAAAAAAAATCAACGAAACTTGCTTGCAATAATTTGTCACGTGGGAACAAAAAAAAAAGAAAGTGCCTAAAAAAGGAGCATATCAAATTTAATCACATTTAAAGCCAAATTAAAACTATTTTTATACAAAAGATAAACCCTTTAAAGAATCGAGGGTCACCGATTTAACGATCGATTTCAATCAAGTAAAATAAAAATAAAATCCTAAGAAACTTGATCCATAATAAGTTTTCGGCCCTAAAGACGGTGAATAATTTTAAATCAGAGCGTCTTCTAAGCTGAACCCCCACTTTTAGGCCATCAATATCTTCATTTAGGACAACCTCTTAAAAAAATTTCTTTAAATCTACGCAGTAGATTATTTTAAAAAAATGTCATTTATAACAAGCTAAAGTGCTAAAGAGTCGATGTGGGGCTTTTAGGGAGCCCTAAGAGGTGAAAATATGGATGGAATACGGAGGTGAAAAAAAGAACAAAATATATATCAGACAAGATAACACGTGGCTGTTGAAAAAGCGAGAAAATCGCTGAGGAACACTTTCTTTCTTTTTTATATAAAGTCGACATTTAAAAGCAAAAGAAAAAAAACATTTTGGAAAAATAAACTTACTTCAAACTTTCCATCTTATTACACAGGGTTAATCCAAGAAATTAAAATATCACAGTTCAAATAAATTAAAAATCTATTTTCTTTTTTTTTTTAGTGGCAAAGTAAAAAGCGTGCATGAAAAAATGTGGACGAATGAAAGCGCGTCAGATTTCGGTCTTCTTTGAAAGGAATCTTTTCGTCGAGCAAAAAAAAAAAAAGGAATCTCACACACGTGGGGGATATATCTATCTATTTTCTTTTTGTTTACCTATTGTCCCTGACTAAATTCGTTTAAGGGGTCACCACCGTTATTAATTCCGGTATCTCCCTGTAAGGCCTTCTAAAAAACACCAGCATGACGACGAGCTGTTGTCGGTTCATATTGGACTCAAATCTGAATTTTCTTTCTTTCTTTCTTTCTTTTCCTACTCCCACCACACACTTTCCTTTCACTCCTACCCCCTCTATCGTTTTACCACCCCTCTTCCACAATGTTAGTAGTCACCGTCGTGGCAGTTTTCCTGTACTTTTTTGGTTTTGGGGTGGGAATTGAGGGCACTCAACACTCAACTCTCCCAACGCCATAAAGGGGGGACCTTTGTTTTAATTGGTCGCATAAAAAGTAAACTTGTTTTAATTTCATTTACAAATTTATAACTTTTTTTTAATTTAAATTATTGTAAGTATGATGGAATGTTTTTGTGGGTTTATATTTTTTCCATTAAAAATATATCTTTTTTGTGTTAAAAAAAAATACAGAAAAATAAAGTTTACATCTAGTAAACTTTTAGTGCCCCCCCCCCCCAATGACCACATAAAAAGGGTGAGGAGGGGGCTCCTACCTAAAATGATAAATTTGTTTTCTTTTTTTATTTCAACATGTGCTGGATTTGTTGCTTTTTTTTTTTTTTTTTAAATAATTATTGAGTGATTCCTATTTCAGTCACCTAAATTATTTTCGGCATGGTTTTCACATTACTTCCACACAACTTGTTTTAGTAAAATAAATAACACAAAGTTATAGCGAGTATTATTGTACACATGAAACACAGAAAAGAAAACTAGGATGGAAAAAATATAGTCGCCATCTTTATATAAACCAGGCGAGAAAGAGCTAGCTAAGGAAGAACGTTAACTCAAATTTATAATTTTCTAATTAAAGAACCTGACTTATTGTTCTTCCTCTAGCCTCTTTCTCAACTTGCTTATAAAGACGGCGACTATATTTTTATGGCTAAGATTTCATTTCAGCATTTCACGTGTACGATGAAACTTGCTATTACTTACTATTTTAATGTTAATTTTTATACTAAAGCATGTTTTAAGATGCTGAAAGCATGACATCAGCTCTAAGATATCTAGACCGAACACGAAGGGACACCACCCGAAAACTCACCACAGTTTGTATACCATATTATCTCTATAATTTTTGTTTGTGAATAATGCGAACACCATGCAGAAACGCATTTCAATCTAGATAATTAGTTGTGCCAGATTACAACTCGACATTCCTAATACTAACAACAAAGTTAACCTTTTGACAGCTTCAGCATTTGTGACAGAGCAAGACACAATTTTGCACATCTCTCTTTCTGCTGGGCAATCAGGTTGCATTGAGACATTGAGCAAAAGCTGATCAACCTGTATAAAAGAGGAGCATTTTTAACACTTGCCAACACTTTAGGGTTCACCCAACCATCACTATCAGGTAGCATGGTGACCACCACCAATTCCATTAGCAACAGTTATTTCGGGGCTTGTCCTCAGATTGCAATCCAACAGCAGCAGCAGCAGCAGCAGCAGCAGCATCCTTTCTAAAGTCCAACACTTCCTCACAGTTATAGGGGCAACGATCAAATATTCGTTGTTTAACTCCTTAACAGGAGGAATCATCAAATTCGAGCGATACGCTCCTACAATAGTGCAGACATGCACTAGTCTCTTCGAATTACTTAGCAGACCCGCTTGCAAATAGCATTCACCAACAATTGTGCAGATCTACTTGCATTCCTCACTTCAAAATAACTGGTACCACTGACTCCGATCACAGTGCAGACACCAGTGATTTCGACCACAGTGAAGACACGTTTGCACTCATATGTGTGCACATCCGTTTTGTTAACGATTTCGCCCAACAATTTTTCTAATTGTTACATCTAATTATCTAGGGAGAGGGCCTTGTTACGCTTTGATTACAACTTGCCACTTCTGTTTCATTTCTGAATTTTTCAGATGAGGATTGATAATTTGTATAATTTTGGTTATTCGGACTACCTTTCTCATCTTGAGTGTTATCATCACAACGTTTCGGCAGTTGTAACATCCGGCCTTCTTCAGTGCTGAACAAAGGTCTCAACTTCGCCACAACGATCAAGCGGATTCCATACTTAAATATAATAGCTCCAATAGAAGAGGCAGCCTTGGATAAACCGAAGGCACAAGGAGATGAGCTAAGGTGGAAGGTGAGACAAGCACTCGAGAATTATAAGCCTCCAAAACCTAACGTCTCAAAAGAAGAAGTATTGGCTATCAAGACACTACACAGTGATGATGATATCAGAATCCTACCAGCAGACAAAGGCAATGCTACAGTGTTAATGGATAGAGCGGAATATTCCAAAAAATTGGCAGATCTAATAGAATCTGGTGGCTACTGTAAAGTAAAAAAGAACCTGACTTTGAAAACAGAGGAAGCTGTCACAGATCCTTAATACAAACAAGGACCTAATTCCACCTGCAAAATACAGACAGCTAGTTCAGCATTACAGCAAGCTACCACACCTATACAGCCTTCCTAAGATTCACAAAGATGGTATTCCATTAAGGCCCATTGTCAGTGCACGAGGTTCAGCATGCCATCCATTGAGCCGATTCCTGGTAGGTATAATCAGCCCACTCATAGGCAAACCTCCATCATATGTAAATAATTCAGCTCAATTTGTGGAAAAAATCAACAATTCTCCCATTCATTCCAACCAGATGGTGAGTTTAGATCTAGTGAGTATGTACACGAAAGTACCCACTGATGAGGCTCTGATGATGGTACGGGATAAGTTGACTTCAGATACTTCACTGAAGGAACGTACTTGTATCACAATTGATAATCTGATGAAGATGTTGACCTTCTGTGTAGAAACCACATATATCGCGATGGGATCTGATATATACTGGCAGAAAGAAGGTCTAGCTATGGGATCACCATTGTCCCCAGTACTGGCCAATGTATACATGGAATACTTCAAGGAAATGGCGTTAGAATCAACACCACTAAAGCCAACAATGTGGCTACGATATGTGGATGACACATTCATATTCTGGCCTCACCAGGAAGATGTTCAAACATTACTTTCCCATGTGAACTCTATCCGTCCATCTATACAGTTCACTATGGAAAAGAAATATAATAACAAATTATCCTTCCTAGATGTGCTGATAACTCGCACTGATCAGAGGTTTAGGTCATCTGTATATCGAAAGCCAACTTTCACTGGACAGTATTTAAATTTCAACTCCCACCATCCATATAATGTAAAGAAAGGAATCGTTGGCAGCCTACAACATCAAGCAAAGACAATATGTAGTAACAGCAATACATATCAAGGAGGTGGACAGCTTGAGAGAAACCCTAACCCTAACCCTATCCTGAGAGGAAGGGACACCACCCGAAAACTCACCACAGTTTGTATATCATATATAAATGGCTTGTTGGAAAAAATCCAAAGAATATGTAATCCATATGACATCAGAACAATATTCAGGAGCAACTCAACTCTCCGAAAGTATTTTGTGAGAGTCAAACCTCCTATGGAAAAATGTATGACTAAGAACTGCGTGTATGAGATCCCATGTAAGTGTGGGAAAATATACAAAGGTGAGACATGTTGCCCACTAAAAGGCTATAAGAACACCGGAAAGCCGTAATACATGGAGATATTGAAAAATCAGGTATGGCTGACCACATATGGAGGGAAAAGGGAAACCATCTACCCTTATGGGACGAAGTAAACATTATAGATAAAGAAGAACGGTGGAGAGTAAGGCAACTCAAAGAAGCAGCGCATATGTTGGGCAATAATGACTTACTAAGCAGACCTAGTATAGAATTTAATATAATATGGGAACCATTAATAGATAATGTTATAATATATATATATATATATATATATATATATATATATACACACACACGGTGGAGGTCTTGGACTGCCAAAAGTGTTCAAGTTGGTAAAGGATAGGCATCCAGTCGTAAAATTGCCTTAAATACAATGTCTAGTCGAAATACAGCAGGAAAAAAGAAAGGCAGTGCCAGTAGCACTAATGCTGCTGGTAATGTCTTGGGCTTCGTAGATCCCAGGATGCGTGGATCTTCAGGGCCTATGGATTCCATCAAGCCTTGCCAAAGACAGGAGTGGAGAGGAAGACTTAGATTTCGAGACTAGACAATCAGGCCCCACCCTCATCAGAGGATTAATTGTGGCCTGATTCAACAAATAAACCGGTTGATGATGATGATGACACACACACGCACACAGTGATATGTAGTAATAAAAGTACTGATATATAGTGATAAGTAGTAAGACTACAGATAGAAAAAAACAAGAATAGGTTTAAGGCTCCCAAAATTCATACTAGAACTGGATATAGTACTAAGTTAAATTCAGTGATAGTCGTCTGAAGGTTGAAGGTTCAATCCTCGGTGCAGGCGATACAAAGAATTGTGAATTACTCGAGACTTCTCCCAGTCATGGCTGATGGAACAAGAGCATGCTACCCCCATAGATTAAATAAATGGTTCCGTTCGAAATTCCGTCCAGATTCCCGAGTTCGACAGAAATGTTCACGAGTTCGAAGAGATACACATGAAGAAGGCTGGAGGTTACAGCGGCCGAAACATTGTGATGATAACACTCAAGATGAGAAAGGTAGTCCGAATAACCAAAATTATACAAATTGCCACTTCTGATAACAAAATCGGAAGTTAACCTTTCGACAGAGCTGAACACAATTTTGTCTCTCTACATACATCCCAATCACGTAAAGAAAGATAGCGATCTAGCAGAAGCAGTAGTACACCTCCCTAAAATCCAATCCTTTCTCACTGTGCTAGTGTAAGAGATATGCGATTCCTGGCAAGGTCACCCCAGCTAATAGGGCTCTAGTGAAAATCCAGAATAAGTCAACATCAAGATCTGATGTCCTCTGGTCGTCTCTGCCTCTACTTCTGTGGTAAGCAAGGACATATCGGGCTTCGAACAGCAAATCCATGAGGATAACAATGTTTCTTCTTTATATGTGCAACTGCCATTTCTTTGTGTATTCTGGGAGAAATCTTCCCCGACTTTGTATGCAATTCGTGGATCTTGCTGCTCTCTATGTGAACCTGCAATCTTGCAAGTCTAAGAAATAGCTATGGCTGACAGAGGAGACTTCAGACAGAACAGACAATTCTGAGGCATTATCTTTGTGGGCTGTGTGCAGAAGTCCAGTTCATTCAACAACAGCAGTAGCAGTATCCGTCTCGCGGTGATCTATGACAACTACAACTGGCAGCAGCGGTTTTATCTGCACTGACTCTGCGACAGCAGTCAGTATCAGTAGCAGCTCTGTTCCTAGCTTCAAGGCTAAAAACATTTGCTACATTTCAAACACTGCTGTGCAGATCATTATCATTCATTGTGACAAGCTGACTCCTAATGATTCTAGATGGCTGGCGACTATCCAATACTACCATCATAATCATCATCATCATCTACTACAGCAGCTCTGTCCAATCTATAACTAGCATATAACTAAAATTAAAGGCAGGTTCATATTCTGCTAACACCAGCATCATCATCATCTATAGCATGTTCCGTTCCTATTCATTATTTCAATAGCAGCATCATCATCTACAGCAACTCGATTTCTGCCTGCAATGTCAACATCGGCTCCGTTCCTATTGACTACAACTCAACACTATCATCATCATCTACTGCAGCAGCTTTTTCCTCGTGACATATATGTTTCTAATGAAATAAAAACCCTCTTTATTGTACACCCGCGTTCGTTCTTTTTGTTTCTGCTATATGTTTATCACACCTTTCTACGTTTTTTACTTGTTAGCAGGAGCCATGCTACACTAAACGACCAGTCGTTGTCTATCACCATCGGTGCCACTGCGCATGCGACACATTTACTGTATTGAACAGAAATATATTTAAAGGTAGTTCACCATTCACCTTTTATGACATCAGACTTGACTTACTTCGACTTAGGTACTCCCATGTCCTGAGACATATGAGGCAGTCAAAGTGATCCATCGCATTCATAAAAAATTTGAGTTTGGCATGTGAACCTGTATGTATGCATGCGTTCACTGCACTAGCTGCAATCATCCTACACGTTGTGTCAGTACAAAGTTGTTTGACTCACTGCAACAAAGAACTCTCATTCCAAGTAAAAACTATGAGTCCAGTTTATTAACAAATGTATTTATTGGATGTTATAAACGATACTCGTGTTCCCAAGTTGAATGGCAGACTTGCAAAATGAGATCCTTTACCCCGGCGAAATGAAAATAAGTCCAACCTGGCATAACAGACCATGTGTTCCCAAGGACCATTTAAAAGCAACTGCTACCGCGACAGTTCAACTCCAGCTGATTGTCTTCTCATGCCCAGAGGTCAAGTCTTCCCTCCCATCTCTTTCTCCCTGGCCTGGTCTTTCTCACTGGTCATGAACTACCCAGGCACTGACCACTTGAAATATGCCTAGAGATAATTGTAAGATAGAGGATTATCAGGGAGACAATCTGTGAACCTCACAATCTGCATCCCGCCTTTTACAAGGTAATTACTTTATTTCAAAGAAAAATAAACTTTTGGGTGGCCCAAAATAAAACCAAAAATATTTTCACTTTCTTAGTGCCCCCTTCCCTTGGCCGAGCATCCAACACTTGAAACGTCTGCCATTCATATGCATCACTAAAAAATACAACCTACTGCATTTTTACATCCCTACCCATCCCCATGTGGGAAATGCCTCTTGCAGCATTTCACTCAGTTCTGCTGAAAAAAAAAAAAAATATTCACCTTAGAACAATTCCAAGGAGAAGAGAAAAAAACGTCAATTGCAATTTCCAACAGTTCATCAATAAAGAGTTCAGGATGTAATGTTCGTTTAAGTATGCATCATCTTTCTAAAAATTATCTACTTTTCTTTATTTTTCTACAGTGGTTCATTTACTTTTCTACATTCTTTTTTCTTCTTAACAATAGGGGTCACCTTTTTTTTCTCAATTTCTTTTACTAGTCCTCACTTATGCAAAGCATAGTTGTTTTCTCTTTTTTTTTCTCTTTTTTTTTTTAACAATAAGGTGTTATTTTTTTTATTTTTTTACTAAATACACTTTTATGGCTGTGAGATTATGCACATGTTTTTGTTGTTGTTTGTTTGTTTTTGTTGGTTTGTTTTTGTTGGTTTTTCTTAAGAATAGGGTTCATTGTTTTCTTTTTTTTTAATATGTACACATTTTTTTATTTTTTTTTTTTACTAATCCTCACTTACCGCTGTGAAACCATGCACATGCAAAACAGTGATTTATTTCTCTTTAGAAATCCACCTCAATTGTCTTTACCCGGGGTTTCGGTTCTCTGGCAGGTAGATCAGCGGATATCTCACCAGGTGGGTCCTTAGTCGAATTTCCATCAACTCTGACAATCAATGAGGTCTCAATTACTCTCAGTCGTTCCTCTGCTCCGCTGCCATGTGCCATCGGGATTCCATTTGTTCGGTTTCGGCTCTCTCTTTTCTTAAATCTACCCCCCACTACAACCAGGGCTATCATGATCATAATCGCTATGATTCCAGTCAGAGAGGACCCTGCCATTGCGCCCATCCACAGTCCATCACTGTGGGGGTTTCCTGCTGATATCGTTTTTAGTTTGTCTACTAATTGCTGCAAGTTAATCTTCCTATCCGAACCTAACAGT
This sequence comes from Sepiola atlantica, assembly GCA_963556195.1. Classification (NCBI taxonomy): domain Eukaryota; kingdom Metazoa; phylum Mollusca; class Cephalopoda; order Sepiida; family Sepiolidae; genus Sepiola; species Sepiola atlantica. The sequence goes on along the minus strand of OY744523.1, from coordinate 116,512,797 downwards.
TTGGGAATTTCAACGGCTTTAGTTCTAGGGAACTCTGCAATTAATGGTTCCCACAAATTGTTCCAATTATTGGTTGACACGCTCACAAGAGACAATAAAGAGTCTCGGATCTCATATCTTTCCTCTGCCTGATAATATCGTAATAGAGACAGGGTATCTCCAAAGGCCGCGCATCCCATCGGCCGGCTAATGATGGTTAAGGGTGGTTCAATCCTTATCATTCCTAACTGTTTCCCATTGCAAACTTTGGATAACGCTATGCTCAGATCTAGTGCTATTGCCCATATCCCACCTGACACCCCTACTATCTGTGGTAGCATCTTGTTCGTCATTACTTCCACCTGGCAGTTTACTTTTATTGCCTCCTCATCTTTTTTAAACAGACCCAGCATACATAATCTATGACCACTAGTCACATAAATGGGACTCCTAACGGGGCATGCTCCCAAGGTGTCCAACTTACATCTCCTAGCTTCTTCAAGGGTTAGTAACATAAAACGGGTTCGAGCCACATTGAAGGCGATATCCCCAGTCTCCAATCTATGTTTAGTCACCACTCCCTTCTTGTTATTTGTGCTGGGATACGGAATGGGTGGATTTATTATTTCGAAAATTTCGAAGGTGTTCTCTCTGTCCAACAATGGTAAGGAAACCAACACAAACAGTCTATCTCCATCCATCACAGTGGCACATCCCAGAGAGCTATAGTAGTGCCACTGGATCAGCCAATGAGACAATTCGACCTGAATTTTAAGTAGCAGATCACTCAGATGTTTTGGGGTCACTATACTTGGAGACAGGTGCCCTAGAGATAGCATGTCGAGTTGGACCCGCACATGTTCCAAGTACAACAGCAACGATCGTGACGTGTGACGCAATCGGTTATTGATGGCTGATAACTGGAGATACTGCTTAACGAATGCCCCCAGCTCTCCTACCTGTGTTTCCACTACATTTGTCAGGTTTCTTAATCCCCACCCCAACCCCTGAATCGTCATGGTCAACCAGTTGATCCTTTGCCTGTTCTTAATCAAATCCACTCTGGTTACGTTCAGAATTGACACACTTTCCTTCGTGGCTTGGGCCAACCTTTTCTGGTTATCCTCTAACATATTTAATCTACCCCTAAATTGCCTTTAGATCTCCTTCCAACAGCGTCCCGTCAACATTTGGCATTCATATGCATCGCTAAAAAATGCAGCGTACTGCATTTTTACAGGCATACTTTTGACTGTTTTTGAAGCAAGAATATTTTACAGGAACAGGTCGCTAGCCTGAAGCCAAACCACTAACATGAACACCAATGATGTGGAGTCGTATTTGAAATTTTCGCTCTTTACTTCTCGAAAGACATGTGGATCTTTTCGTTGCTCTGAACAGCCAAAAGTCGTTGGTTTCATGACGTTTTTTTTCATTAAAAAAGTCATATTTGCTTGCTTGTTATAGTGCTTGTTATCTTTCTTGTTTGTATCGGTGCACAGTGGATGACATCACAAAAAGATATGACGTTATAGATTAAAACAAAGAGAGAGGAGTAAAAACGACTCTTTATGATGTCAAAAAATGATGATCTCATCCATTAAAACAGAGAGAAGGGGAGGATCTTTTATGACATCATTCTGCTTGCAAACAAATATACAAGTCCACAGGTTTTGGCAACTACAATTCATTCTTTATGACTTCATCCATTTTAAAGAAAATATATATAATATGATATAATTCTAGTTCATTTAAAAACATTTGATTTACAAAAAATTGTTTCTGCCCATTTTGTAAATATACATATTTATGGTACACAAAATTTATCATTCACAAAGAGGCTTCATCAGTGCATAACACACCACAGTCAGACTGAAAAAAATAAGATGCATCCAATATTCATTCAATCAACACACATTTAATTTTATATTCCTTTTTTTCTTCTTTTTATCACTCCAGTCAAAAGGAAACGTTCCTGAGACTGATTTTTGCATCGATGACATTGTGACAATATTAACTGGCCCTACGAAGGTCGGCGCCCAGCATAACCGGCTAGTATAGATTGGCCCAGTAGAATATAATATAATTTCTGGTTTGAAATAAGAGTATCAATTTATATTGTCAGAGTGATCTATAGACCTCTTATGTATCCATAAACATTAACCAACATTGGACCTCAAATAAACAAAATGAGAATTAGCTTGATAAATAACATTTCTCCACTGAAGATAAACAAGTTCATATATCAATTTATATGATCAGTGACCTCAAAACATCTTCAATTTCAGATGGCATTATCGGAATTGAACCTTGTTGTTTCGAATTGGAAAAGAGTGGAAATGTAATATACTTATAATTTGGATAAGGATAAACAATTTTCGAGTTTGGTTTATATTGTCAGAGTGACCTATAAACATCTTATGTCTCAATAACATTATCGAAGTTGAACTTTGTTGTTAGATTCACAAGCGATTTCCATATAAGTGAGTTGAAGTTGAGAGAGTTAGCCAGTCGGTGATAAGCATTGGGCGAGGACGAGCCAGTCGGTGATAAGCATTGGGCGAGGACGAGCCAGTCGGTGATAAGCATTGGGCGAGGACTAGCCAGAGTTACACCAAGCAGACCGTGAATTAATCAATGAGAGAAACGGACATAAGAACCCTTCTCTATCCGTGAAAGATATCACACCTATTGGGATACATGTGTCCTCGCCCAAACTTAGAACAGCACGCCACTGATAGAGGGATGAATTGTCCATCGGTCCAATTACATACCAGAGTGAACTCAACATTATCTGGCCAACTGGCCTAGTGACTCAACAAGTGTATATTTTATTTCATTATTCATTATTAAGAATAATTATTTTCTAAGAAAACCACAACGGACTTGACTTCTTCCCTTCAACAGTTCTGCATGAATGACCTTTCATTCCACAGGGATCCCGAGTCGCTGATTCCCCCTCAATGGTCACCTACTTATCTAAACAAACACAACGTGGGGGTGGATGTAATCTTATGAGAGGCCTCTTCGATAACCGTGGCCTTCTTCGGAGCAGCAACTTTTGTACCAACAGGATCATGTGACTAACCAGTCCAGGAGCGACCAACTGGTGACGTCACGGGTGGGTTAAAGGGCTTTTCAACATCATCATTTTATGACGTCATGATGCCATTCACAGTGCACGGTTATCCCCACCTCTGTTTTAATGTATGACGGTCATTTGTTACGTCGATAAAGAAATACAAAGAAGCCAAAGTATTGTTTGTATCATTTGTATCCATAATGTTAAAATGTTTTAAGAAAATTTTCGTAATAAGAAAATATTCATATTAATCAGCAAAGTTGGTTTCTTTTTTTAAAGATTTTACAGTTTAAATAGGTAATGATTAACTTACAATGAGAAGAATTCAGAACACAGGATTAATAAGTACATGAGTGACACAAAAGGCTAATTAGGTGTTATAAGCCAAATGAGTTTACCTACTATTATGATATTCAAGTAATTTTAAGAAATAAATTAAACATTATAAACAAATGTAACTGTTTATCTGGTAGTTGAAAAAGATTAATGTTGAAATATCTTTTAGCAATGTTGCAATCGGAAACAGCTTTTTAAGTTACTATTGAAAAGTGTCTCCATTGTAAAAATTGTTAGATAACAAAGAAGGTGCTTGAATGAAGGGCGCCCTAAAAGGGAGGATGGGTAAAAGTCGAGAAATCACGTAACTTCCGCCAAAGAGGGTCTGATTCTCTTAGCCTGCTGACAACTCAACTAAATGAACGCCAGTGTCGATCCTCTTGTGGGAGGGAGGGGGTCACAAGACGGACAATGTGTTTTCCTATCTGTTTGTTTATCTCTCTCTCATACATTCGCATTTCAATTTTCTTGTTCTTTGTTTTAAATAAACCTTTTCTAAACCTACAAGTCTTGGTTTCATTTGTATCAACGGAAGAAAGGGGTAGCTTGCCACAGTGATGATGACGCCGATGCAGACAGATATGGCGACGACAAAACTAACACGCGTGAATATTCACCAATTATGTTACAATAGAAAAGGCATGGGTGTATAACAGATTATATACCCGAGTGTAGGTTGTATCCAACACAATCTGTAGCAGTCACATGATTGAAATCTATTTCCTGTTGTATTTACATGTAATCTCTTGCACATGCGTTGTTATGCCCAGACTTGCATAGCGATGAAGGCGTTAGGAACCTACTGTGCGTACCCAGCTTTCCGTTTCTGCTCAGTTTGGGCGCGTAAATTGATCAGTTTCAGTCGAGACACTAACATTAACAGACGTACATTTTCTCCCGCCTCTCATCAATAGTGACGAGAGGTGGGAATAAATCCATTCAAGACTAAAGACATTGACTCAATTACATTTATCTAATACACGCCAGCTTATATTATATTCTTATTTTACCGTTCTGTTTAACGAAACTGTTAAATAAAGTTGATTTTATTGTAGAGAAAATGTTGATATTTTTATATGGAAACTCGTGACCTTTTCTTCTTCTTCATCTTAAGCAAGCCGAGTCAAATAAAGTCCAGACAGCCATCATGTGAAAGTCTACAAAATGGCTCCAATCTCCGGCATTCGACTCACACTAAATTCGTCAAGCCGAAATAAGCATATTTTAACGAAACTCAAATGGACGGCATGTTATTTTAAAGAACGTGTGGAAGAAAAATTACCAATTTGTTAGATTCAAGGCTATTGATGTCTAACTTTGAGTGAGAAATAGAGGCATATAAATTAGAAGTTTTTACGTTAATACTGTGTGGGTTATATACAGCATAATAAAGTTGACACACCGGTTCCAGTTAGATCACCTAAGTTAAGCGACGTTGAGTCTAGCCAGTACTAAATGGGTGACCATTTGGGAATACCAGGTGCTGTATGTGCTCTCCGCTTATATCGGCATTGTTTCCAGTTGTCCTGGACTTTTTCTTGCCACAGGAATCAAGCAGTGCTGATTCAGGAGAGGTGTGGTTGGGCATTGTACAACCCTTGCTTCACAATTATATGTGTAGCAATCCTTACAGGGGATATCCATTGTCTCTCAAGACTGAACGGAGGCCATGACATGACTGTGGGGTCTACGTGTTTGAGAATAATTTGATAATGTTTTGATATTCTTTCATTTCGTAACCATTTTAAGTATTAAATAGCGGTAAAGTACAACAGATAGCAGTTTTGATGTACTATTTGAGGATTTGAGAGCTGAATATGATAGAAGACTGAAAAGCACCAGAATATTGCAAAAGAGTGACCTGCATCATGATTTGCACCGGATTAAAAAGTTTGGAAATCTTAATTGCAGCTCCTTGAATACCTTGAAAGTGGTGAGATGTAAGCTGGAGTGACGGAATTTTTGGGGTCGTCACCAAAATTCGTCTTTGATTAACATGAATTAAAAAAAAGTGTAAATCAGCAATGAGACAAAAAGGAGCAAATAAAGAAACAGACCCAGAAATGCAACTCAATACAGTTTATTAAGAAGACAAAAAAAATGGCTAGTTCCTGCTTTTGATTCCCAAAGCAGTGTTAATCACGTTAACCTAAGGTAACAACAATATTAATATCATAAAATAAAATAAAAAATAGCTCACCAAATTTAGAATTAGATTGAGCTAAAGAAAACATACATCAAAAATGGAATCTCTACTCAAGGGACTATTTTTTTTAAAATGGGGGGTGGCGTTCCAGACGATAATTAGAAATAACCAAGTTATTCCAGTAAATATTATCGTCCTAAACGACACCGAAAAATGAACAGATAGGACCAAAACAGATCTGTTCTAAAACAATAGTTATCGCCTCAGGTAATAACAAAAAGTGGCGAGAAAAACAAGAAGTTTCGCTTTTCCACAAAAAGCACAAAAAAAAAAAATATCTTAATTAAAAGGACTGAAAGGAAGAATAAAACAAATACAATAAAAAAATGTCCTTAGGAGGGATTCAAATGTCTTTCTTCTCCTCAGTCCTCTTTTAAATGGTCGCTCAAGACCAAATTTCTCTTTCTTTTAAATAAAACTCACAAAGGGTAAAAGTCTTTGGGTTTTCTCGCCCAAAACCTGTAAATAAAATATCTTTTTCAAAAGGATAATTTTTGCTCTTTGAACGACGGGTCCAATAACAGGCTTTCTTCTGGGAGCTGTATGTCTGGAATTCTTTCAAAACTTCCCTGTACATGAAAAGGGAATTCGTTTTTTAAGGACGCTTTGTCCTTGAATGTAAAAGCTTCTGGCTTCTTCAAATAATTCTTTAAAAGGACGCTCTGTTCTTGGAACTAAAAATTTTCTTAAGGATGCTCTGTCCTTGTACAAAGAACTTTTCTTCTTAAGGACGCTATGTCCATGTACATGAAGAAGTTTTAACGTCGTCAATTTCTTAATGACAGAGCCCGATGAATTGGCCAGTACTCACGAGAAAAATGCAATAAAAGGATGCTAAACTTTCAAAAAGGTAAAGGAATTTCTATCAGCCAATCAAAGGTCAGTTTCTTCCTCCTGAACTGCTACATCACCCCCCCCCCCGTCGGCATTGGCGACATGGGAGAAAAAGCTACACTGATAATGACAGGTGAAAAGAAGGGACAGGCAGATACATGGCACTGATGATAGTAGGTCATAGAGTGCAAAGGACAGTAAGCTTAAAAATCAGCAAGAAATGTTGACCCCCCCACCTCCCGCACTGCTTAGTGGGGAAAGAAATAAAATTTCAAAAGGAGAATTGTGACGGCAATATGGAAGCAGTGGCTAGCAGGAAGGATCATAACAGATATTCTGACTGTGTACACACAATGAAATTCACTGAGAAGCTTTAAAAAAAGGTGCAGCAAGGATGGGCGTCAGAGTGGAAACTATGAAGAAAGCACTGAACAAGGATCTTCCTTATACAAGAGTCACAAAGGCCAATTGCTCATCACCAAGCCCCAAGAGAAGTAAAGTCAAGAAAATCCTCAACAAAGCCAGTGATACTCTGGTTCTTCTCAAGATACGTTGCACAACGCGCAGAACATCAGGTGGCTAGCATACAGTCCGCACGAAGTTACGTGTGTCATGAAGACCAAGTTCCCTCAAACTGATGATTTTGAGTATGTTTCCAGCAGAGACCACGTTATGCTACCCCATATCTTTGAAAAGGGACTAACACTTAATTCAGACGTCTATATTGAGCTGCTGTTTATTGTGGTCAAGCACTGTGTAGAGAGGGTGGCTGTGGGAAGACCATACACATGGAAGTAAAACTCAACTCCGTGTCACACCTCCAGGAAAACCCAGAAGAGACTGTCTGAGAACTTCCATGACTTCATCAGTCCCAATATCTGAACCCTAACCCCAACTCGACTGATTGCAACCTTATGTGGGGCACAGTTTAGAAAGACATCAACCATACCGCCCGCAACACAAAGAGTTAGCTCATTGCCAAGATCAAACTGGTGTTCAGGCGTCTCTCGAAGGACACTGTGAAGACGGCATGATCCAGGTTCAGGTCCCGACCGCAGACCTTGGTGGAGGCACTCAGGTCGGCTTCTTTGATCCTCTAAGAGATACACGTTGGATTTTGAGAAAACATCAATAATTGGCGAATATATGACATTTCTTCTTTCCTTTTCAAAAAGTGTTAAATTTATTTAAAACACCTCAAATGTATGTATGCAAATGTATATTATAATGTGTATAAATAAATAATTACAGAGTGCTCAACTACATTAGTGAGAGCATAATATATTATGTCAATAATACTATATAATTATGTGCTGATTAGCCATCTGTACTGGCGGTTTCTATAGCAGTAGGCTTTTGTAAACTACTTTATAATCGGCAGAAATTACTAATTCTTAGTAATTGCTGATGATGAAGTACTTTACTAAAGCCCACTGCTCCAGAAATCGCCGGTACGGATGGCTAATGAGCACATAATTGTATGCTATTTACACACACACACACACACACATATATATATATATATATATATCATTTATTTGTATATTTTTCATACTCTGAACGAATTCAACTTTATATATATACATACATATATATATATCATTTATTTGTATATTTTTTATACTCTGAACGAATTCAATTTTATATATATATATATATATATATACACACACACACACATGTATATATATATATATATATATATATATATATACAGGGCTTTACAGAGCCCTCCAAAAAGAAGCGCGCTCCAGGAGCACGCTCCTTTTTGTTGGAGCGAAGAAGAAGAGGGCTCATTTTATATTCAGAGGGTGTGGAGCATGAGCAACTCCATTTGGGACTAAAATTCGCTCCAAAATTATTTGACCTTTTTTAAACATTAGTTTTTTTTTATTCAGCAATGAAAAGGAAAAGAAAAGAAAGTCTCAGCTAAACTCTTTGAGTCATTTTTTAAATTATATCTCTGGTAAATGTATATGAGATGGAGAGAGAGGGGGAGAGAGGAAGGGAGAGAAATGGAGAAGGAATGAGAGAGTTACACATGAAAACAGAACATTTGAACTTCTCAAGTTTTTTTATAGATGCAAGCCGATTTTTACATCCACATGTTACATTTTTAATAGGACAGGTTTCTTAAGGCAGGAGACAATTTGGCAACAAATGTCTTCAAATGTGCTAGTGAGTCTATAGATGTCTTTGAAGTTATTTTCTTTAAGATTTGAACTTTTTTTTTATTTATGACAAGGATGTTTATTGTTCATTGAATAAATAAGCCAATTATTCTTTTAATTCATGTTTTCAAATAAAGAATTTTAGGTTCAATTGTACTATAGGGCCGTTGGATTTTCTCGTCAATTTCGCTAGATATTCACCCAAATGTTCGATAAAATCGATTTCTGGGTGAAATGGTACATTTTGTCCTGACAAAAAATTCTAATTTATTTTTTAGCATATATCGAATTGAACTTTTATGCCACATTTTTACTCGTTGGCTTTTGGGCGACATTTTGTTATTCTTAAATTCACGACTAGTATGTTTTAACCATTTCATGTTTGCTTTTAAATTTGTTAAATTCCGTTAAAACTTGTTTTTGTAAATAGAATGTTCAAAGTTTTTTTGTGTGTAATAAAATGTTAAAGCAGTAAAAATATCTTTAGGTCAAGGAAAAAACAATAAAAACCAACATGGCCGCCAACGATTAAAACCTGGAATTAAAGTTAGATTCTCAACACTTTAAAAAGTAAATGAGAATTTTATTTCAGGACCCAAAATACAATTAAGACCAACAATCAGTTTTATCCAAAATTTGGGGGAATACTAAGCGAAATGAGCGAAAAAAACAAAAAAACAGCGGTCCCTATTCTACAATTAAACCGATGTTTAAACTTAATTAAATTAAAGAAAATGTCTTAAATTTTAATTTAAAAAAGCAAATAAGACTTTCTGACTAATTTGTTGTTTTTTTAGAACCAAAAGTAGATCAGATATCTTTCTTTATCTTAAAAAATCTATTATCGAATATTAAAATTGTAAACAGTTTGTTTTTATTATAGATTTAAAATATAGACGTTTTCACCTTTTTTATTAAAATTTTTAATTTTAATAAATGTTTTTGCCCGACCTAGGAAAACTTTCTCCAGTTAATTTTTCGGGGGAGGAAAATTTGACCATATATTTTTTTAACTCCCAGGGTCTAGGCCAGATATTCTATATGAAATTTTAAGACATTAAATGGATCTCTGAATTGTTTATTGACAATTTAATAATATTTTTTGGCCAACTTATGAAAAATATTTTTTTTATTCAATCTTTAAAAAATAAACTTCATTGTTTTTATTTGCCCCAAATTGTACTATTGAAAAACAATCCATGAATCAATTTGTTTGAAAGTACTTGCGCGTTTTTCTGTGGTAAATAATAATATACATTATACAATATAGTTACGTTCATAAAACAAACAAATATTAAACAACAACACGACGATTAATGTTGCCCTGGCTGTCTCTCCTCTCCCAGAGAAATGTTTTATTTAAAAAGAAAATAATCACTAATAATGTTTAAAAGTAAAAGTTTATTTACTTAAAACAAATCTAAATTCCCTTCCAAAATAAATAGAAAAAATATCGGATCGAATTTTCCTCTATTGAAAAAATAGGTTGTTAATGTAATGAAAATTAAAATTGTTTTAAAATACTTCAGGGATTTTTCTATTTTATTTTATACCTCAGGAAACGAACATTTACGTATAATCCTATACTTCGCCCGACATGTTCTCCTATAATCCTTAGCACATCTCAAAATATTAGCAAGATTTTATCAAATATTATCTTACGGTCTACATTAAAGTGACATCCCTACCCATATTGACGAGATCCTTTGACGCCCACCCCTATCCTTCGACCACACATTGGCAGAATAGAACGTTTATGAAGTGTTGAAAAAGAGCCGCTCCTTTTTTATAGGAGTTTGAGCTGGAGCGGCTCCTTTTTGAAAATGGGGAGCGTGAGAGGAGCCAGCTCCAATTTTGGATGTTGGAGCAGGAGCGGGAGCAGCTCCAAAAGTAGTGGAGCGCGTAAAGTCCTGTGTATATATATATGTTAATATTGACTATAGTAAATGACTATACCATTTCAAGAACTTTAGATATGTTCTTCAATTAAGGAAGCTCTCCTATTTACTTTTTTTAAATTAAAAATTTTTTTTTTTAACATGATTCACCCCAAACAAGGCAGGCCGCCACTGTAGACGTAAGGGGCTACTAAGAAAAAAGAAAAGGGGAGAAGGTTTGGGGGGGGTCAGCCTAAATTGGGATCGGAGCAGCGAGATGTCTGTTTACATTAGTTTTAAATGTCTGCATGTCAGTACTGTCGGGGAAACAGGGGGCAGGGAGGGAGTTTCAGAGGCCAGCAGCACGAGGAAAGAAGCTATTTGAGTAGAATGCTCTCCGGCATCTGAGGACCTCCACAGTGAATGAATGAGATTTAGTAGATTGTCGAGTTAGTCTAGTGAATTTACGTCGAGGGGGCACCAGAGTAGCCAACTCATCGGAGCATAATCCATTGAAGTATTTGTAAAACAAACATAAGGATGCTACATTGCGGCGATGGGACAGAGACTGGATCTTAGCTGACAGCGAGGGACCTATTAGGTTGGCGACTCTTTTTTGGACCTTGTCAAGGAGGGAGAGACTAGTAGATGATGCACCAGCCCAGATGTGGCAACAATACTCCATGCATGGGCGGATGGTGGCTTTGTAGAGATACAGGATAATGTCAGGTGTAAGGAGTTTACTAGCACGGTAGAGGGAACCAACCTTCTTTGCGGCAGCCTTGGCAATGTCTTCAATGTATTTGTTCCAATTCATGTTACCTGTGAAGGTTAGGCCGAGGAGTTTGAATGATGAACTCTCAGGTAGGGTGTTATTTGTCATGACAATCGGTGGCTGGAGAGGCTTCTTGTAGTTATTGAAGAAAAGGAGCTTTGTCTTTGCGGCATTAAAAGTTACCAACCATTTATGACCCCAATCCACTACAGCCTGGAGGTCATTTTCTAAAGATTCAGCCATTGCCTCGGATATGATCGCGTCGGTTTTGCCAACATGGCGAGAGTAAAGCGTGGTGTCATCAGCAAATAAACCAATCTCAGACTCTATGTCATCAGGGAGATCGTTTATATAGATCAGGAACAACAAAGGTCCAAGAATAGATCCCTGGGGTACACCAGCATTTATGCCATGTTGCTTAGATGAACGGCCATCGAGGACAACCTGGATTTATCTTTTGTTTAGGAAGGATCTAATTATATTAAGTAGTTGCCTAATAATACCGTATGAGCGTATTTTCAGGAGAAGCCCTTTATGCCATACCTTGTCAAAGGCCTTGGATATATCAAGCGCTACTGCCCTCACTTCACGTGCCTTGTCGAGTGTATGATACATGCGTTCAGAGATGACCGTTAGGATGTCTGCAGTAGATCGTGCTTGTCTAAATCCATACTGGCGGTCAGATAGAAGTTTAGCATTAACTAAGTGCCGTACTATCGCTAGATTGATTAAGGATTCAAAGATTTTGGCAAAGATCGGGAGTAGACTGATTGGGCGGTAGTTCTGAGGGTCGGTTCTATTCCCAGAACTCTTGTAGACTGGTACCACAGAGGCAATTTTCCAGCTATTGGGGAAGCAAGATTCGGCTAGGCATTTATTGTAGAGTTTGGAGAGGACAGGGGCCAGTTCAGCAGAACATTTCTTTATTACTATTACAGGTATAAGATCAGGCCCACAAGCTTTAGAAGTGTCAACGTTTTTTATGATGTCTCTGACCTGGGACGGGGTGATGACCAGGTTATCAAGTGTGGCTTCGGTCCGCAAAGGTAATTCAGGGAGAGGGTGGTTATCTGAGTCTAAAGTAGAGTTAGAAGCGAAACGCTGTGCAAGTAGTTCAGCCTTATCAGTGGCCGTGCAAACGACATCATTGTGGTTTGAAAGTGGGGGAATCGTAGATTGACCATTATTCACTACACTATTGTAGATTTTCCAAAAATCGCGAGTACCTAGTTTCTGTGACTGGATACGTTTTTTTGTTAACTCATTATACCTTCTCTTCGCTTCGCCTATCACGGCCTTGCAATTATTTCTTGACTATATAAATTTATGCCGATTAGTAGCTGACTTATGGCGGCCGAATTTACGGAATGCTTGTTGCCTCTCAGAAATGGCAGCTGCACATTCCGAAGTGAACCATTGAGGAGAGTAGGGCTTGCTAAAGAATTTTCGCATGGGGACATAGGCGTCAATGCCTGCTTTGACCCATTCAGTTAATCCGTTTGCACACTGGTTGGCAGGGAGTGAGAAGGTTTCCCTCCATAGGGCGTCACTGATGTGATCTCTGATTGACTCAAAATCAGCTTGCTCGTAGTATCTTGTTTTTGTCGTCCGAAAACACCAAAATGTCTCTCTTCTGAGGGCACCCAATCCGACCTCCAAACAGTCACTAGTTCGCAAACACCAACTTGAACTCTAACTTCATTCTTCTGACAGCACCAAATCCGACCTCCACCTTCACTGGTCTCAATCCGGGATGAACCAAAGAAGAAGTGCACTTTCTCATTTCCTGTCCTCTTTATGGGGACTCCCATCATGCAATGCAAAATAGGTCACATGATCATTTGGTACTTCCTTTCTATAAAACCAGCCATTTTGTTCCACATGGCCTGGTCTGGTATTACGGGTAAGTCTTATGTTTTTATTTTCCACTACAGTTTTGAGCAACGGTTCATCAGCTTTTGGACGACTTTTTAGGGTGATATGTATCATTAGCACAATGTGATCAGCATTCCCGAGTGGACTATGAGCTTTCGTCACACAGGCCTCGGGTATTGAGGTCAAGAAGAGGTCTAGAAGTGAGGCTTGTTGGTCTACTCGATCGGGGATGCGGGTCGGAAAATCGACAGTCTGAGAGAGGGAATGAGCTAAGCAGAAATTATACGTAGAGTTGCCGGCTGCGTCAGTAAGGCTGGAGAATCCCAACCAGTCGCGATGGTGTGCATTAAAATCTCCAAATACATGTATCTGGGCATTCGAGTCAATTAAGAGTGCTCTATCTATGCTTTCAGAGACAGAGTTTAGCAGAGTACAGTCCTGGGTCGACGGGGAGCGGTATAGGAAATATAAGTAACTGACGTTGTGATGTAAAGTCAATCTAAAGCACATGTAGTCGTAGTCATCTGATTCTAACCTATGTTCTCTAGTCAGGGGGAGGGTGTTCCGAACAAACTCCTAGCCCGTGCATGTGTTTGTCAGAGTCTTTACGGTAGAGTGGGAGGTAGTCAGTGATGTCAAAGTGGTGAGAGGAGATTGAGGATTGAAGGTTAGTTTCACTAAGAGCTAGGATATCCGGGGAGTTTGTCAGGAGAAAGGTTTCTACATCGTTGATGTTGGTTCTAAGTCCCCGGATATTTGAGCATGCAAGCCTCAAGGGTGGAGGCGAAAGTGTTTTTTGGGTGTCTGGTTTAGGTTTGCTTTTATTTCTTTGTAATGACATGTTTGTTTTGATTATAGAGTGGGTTGGCCAAGGTGGGTACTTGTTTGGTGCCAATAAGCTCACACAACCAGTCCATTAGTCACGACCTGGTCCATGGGGGTTGTGGCTTCGGGAAAGCCCACCGGAGATAATTGCAGGGTCCCTTTCCACGCGTGACATGGCACATACAACTACCCACGGTATTATGCAACTGATGATGGCGCAGCCGTTCTTGGCGCTACCCAAGAGTTTGGGCTCCTTCCTATCAGTCGGAAACAGCAGCCAGACAAGCTGTCTAACCTGTACCCTCAACCTGTCGGAACAAGCGAGACTCAGACTGGTCATGTAAGACTTAGTAACGAAAAAACTTTCCCCAAGTTGCCCAAATAGAGAGAAAGACAACGGCGTTCATTGTCCTAGTAAGGAAACAAGGCTAGGCACTGAGTGTTTAGAGGCGTCCCAGTGCTGGTACCTCTGCGCCTGACTAATAAACAAAGGAGGAGTGCAAGGGCCGGCGATAGGCAGAACCTATCTACTCCTTAAGCAATTGTAGGTTTGAAAACCGGATATTTTGTTCGAGATTCCAACTCTAGGAAGGTTGTCGATCAGGACTAAGGAAGCTTCCCTCCCCAACGGTTTACTGCCACGGCGTAAGTAGCTGGTAGCAAGGTTTTTTTGTCAGAGATTTCCGTCTCTTAGATGGATAGCCTTACAAGGTCTTACGGGTCCAACACTCCGAGAGGGGGGAAAATAGACTGCACCCGTGTACTAGTTGGGTATTTCTTAGCCCCCGCAGGTAAAAAAAAAACAAAAAAACTTCCATATAATATATATATATATTATATGGAAGTTTTTTTTTGTTTTTTTTTACATATGTACATATGTAGATATAAGTTTAATTGCATACTAAGGAGGGAACAGTATGTTGAAGATAGGTTTCCCTCTCTCCCCTTTCAACTCCAAACGCAAATTTCGGTCTCTTCACTGTCGAGGCAGATATGAAATGTGTCTTTAACTGTAGACTGGCTTTGTTAGTTTGGACGATATTCTTTTCGTATCTACATTCGCTAGTGGACTCCCCCCACCACCCCTTTTCAAACCTGAACGCAAATGACCCCTCTATAACCTGCAGAATGTTAGCAAGAAAAGAAAAGAAAGACAAGATACAGATTTTTTGAACAGTCAAGTAATCAAGAACATGGAAAAAAAGATTATTTAGCTAGATACTCATTGCATGTTAATACATGGATTATTTAAGAAAAAGATTCCAGAATAAAATAGTTTAGACACTTAGCTTTTTTTGTTGTTAAATGCCACCCATGAATTTCAGTTGAAATTTCGGTTTCTTCACTGTCGAGGCAGATATGAAATGTGTCTTTAACTGTAGACTGGCATGGTTAGTTTGGACGATATTCTTTTCGTATCTACATTCGCTAGTGGACTCCCCCCACCACCCCTTTTCAAACCTGAACGCAAATGACCCCTCTATAACCTGCAGAATGTTAGTAAGAAAAGAAAAAAACCTCTCAATTAGGGGAAAGTTAGTTAGCTGCAAGGTCGTTTTATTTTTTTGGCACTCCTTCAGAAATGAGGGCACCTCAGGCAGCAATCAATCATGGGAGCTCTGCCTACATAGATCAATATCAAGGAAATAAGTAACAATAAGAATACCCTCGTTTGAACTACCTGCCCCTGCCCTTAGTCCAAGGTTCAGTATGTTGGGGTAATGGACATGATAACTTTAACACCAGGAGAAAGGACGGGGAAGTTGTAGTCAAGCCTGTGATATGTGAGGAGGAAGAGAAAGACAGGAAGTTTCAATTCAACAGGTGCTCTTCTTTTACAAACTAAATTGTTATAGTCCTTTTAATTGGGGAGTGGGGAAAAAGAGGATTCATTTATCAATACAGTAGCCACTACCTACCAAGTAAAGAGGCTTAACAACCCATCCCACTGGTATTGCCAATTTAGCGACACCCCCACCCTCCCGCTAAATCTGGAGATTTTGTTTGGAATCTAGTTGGTAAAATTTGGATCTAGCTTTTTTTCTGTAAAATCTGGAGATTTCGTTTGCTACCCACACTACGGCAATTTCAGATTTCAGTCAACTTCGTTTCCTCTTTAGTCATCAGATGAAACTATTTATTAAACGATCTTCCATACATGATATATGCAGAAGAGTAGTAGTTGTACATTTCAATAAAAAAAATCTAAATATTTTAAAATATCTTTTTTTTTACTCGTTGCAAAACTCCATCATATTTTGCAAAGCCAAAAACAAAAAACAACAATTTCCTTTCATCCCACCTCAAACTATGATGGGAAAAATTAATAAAACGACTTGATTATCACAGACATGTTGAAAAGTGAAAATATATAAATTAATCTATGTTATTTGGACCATGTGCAGTATTATATGCTTAAAAAAGGATTTATTTTTACTGAGCTTCCACATCAGCAAGGTTATACACAAGGTCAAGACGACTCAAAATGGAGAACTGTTGACACACCTGGGGAGGTGTCACTCAGAGCATCCTTTCTTGCCTTGACAGAGTACAAAATCGACTTTACAATCTAGTGGGAGATGATCTCTTCTCTTCCCTGCAACCCTTTTCTCACAAAACAGACGTAGCTAGTCTCTCTCTACTCTATCACTTCATACATGGTAGGTGCTCAATTGTGCTCCAATCTCTCGTTCATCCCCACAGCAAAAACATTACTTTCTACCACCACTGCAAAAAAACCTTCCTTTCTTCCTCTGTATGCCAAAAACCAAATAGAACTTCCATGAACAGAGTTTATTTTCAAGAACTTCCCGACTGTGGAACACATTGCCGTGGGACTGCTTACCTACAGACTACAACATGGCTGTTTTCATGGCCAATGTCAACAAATAACTGCCAAGCCGTGCTCTTAAATAATCAAATTTTGTCCATCATTTACAATCCTCTCATAGTACTGTCCCTTATCCTCAAGTGTTTTTTTCTTGGTAAGCGGTAACTCATTAGTATAAAATACAAGTTTAAAAGTTTATAGTGGAAATCCAGCTCCCTAAAAAGGGGGCATTCTGGTCAGACTGCAAGAAATATTTTGGTTGGTCCCATAGGGCATTCTCTCAAAGCCAATAAATGTATCTCACCCCTAAAAGGAGGAGGTAACATATGGGAGGAAGACCTCCCGAGACAGAACAGATACTACACTTAGTTTCTAGCAGGAAGGCCATGCTTAAATAAAGGATTATAATTACGTTTTTGGTTGGTCTGTTTAACGGCATATCAACCCCTTTGGGTTTATTTAATTCTGAAACATAATATCTACTACGAGTGTACATCCTTTGTCAAAAATGACAGAAAAAAATGATCCTTTGCACTAATATTCATATTCATAGAGATAATGTCTCAATGGGTGAAGTTAAAAAAAAAAAAATGAAATAAGAAAAAAAGGAAGAAAACATCTCAAATTGGAAAGTTAAAAAAAAAAAATGAAATAAGAAAAAAAGGAAGAAAACATCTCAAATTGGAAAGTTAAAAAAAAAAAAAAATATATATAAATCGGTATAGAAAGCAGAAAGAGAAAAGTAAGAAAACGTCTCATTATGGAAATAAATTGAAAGCGGGAGAGTCGTCTGACTTGCTATTTGTTTTCTCCCTTCCCCTAAATACTCGAAATTTTTTTACTCGTTAACTTTTGTGTGACGGGACGGATATATATATATATATATATATATATATACTAGAATAATACCCGTCTCAGGATGGGTAAAATTAATTCCCTGAACAGAATAGTTTTGTACCACTTTTATGTCCTCTTACGAAGGTATAATGATACTAAACCTTATGTCTAGAATTTTTATTCTAATTTAGATCAAAGTATTATTTTGATTCAAGAAAATGTCTCAAATTTAAGGCTAAAATTTAGGCTTAAGGAGTGTTAAGAAGAAATTGAAATTTAGGGAATCTTCCTTAATTGATATATGACTATGGATCAAATTCAATGCAAATCTGATATATTTGAATTTTCAAATCAGAGGTTGTTCCCATATTATGCTCCTTAAAAATTGTTTAAAACACTCCAAAGAAACTGAAATTTGGGGAATATTTATTGTATTATTGTACCTATAGTTAAAATTTCACAAAAATCGGAGGTATCTGCATTTTCATGAAGTACCTGTATTAATAAAACTAAATTAAACTAAGTATAGCCCACATTTGGACCCCTTATACCAATCAGTTGTGTTTGAAAATTCATAATGATCGGTCAATTAGTTTAGAAGTGAATCCTGTACATAAAAATATATAAACATACCTAACTTTATAAATACATACATCTATACTACATTCGTGGTCTGTCTGTGTCTTTTTGGCCCGGTGGTTGCAATTGAAAATAAAGCCCTATACTACGATCAAACAGAACTTTTCTACATCTGTGAAAGACACTACTCCGGACTGCTTCGCTACAGACTACAACATGATCGTTTTCAAATCCAATGTCAATAAATACTTGCCATAAACCGCCGTCATAAGTAACCCAATTTTGTTCATTTCATTCATCCGCTCATAATAATTCTTCATCATTACAACTGAGAATCCATCCATCTCATCAACCTTTATCCTCGAGTGGTTTTTGGCCTTGATAAGTGGTGACTCATTAGTAATTAAAAAAAGTAAAAATTTGTAATGTTTTACTGTATTTTATTTATACCTTGAAAATTATAGAAGTTAAAAAAAATAAATAAATATTAATGAGGTTCAGGGCTGGGGGCAGGAGTACACAGGGTATTCATTCATTCCAGGGCTGTGTTGGGTGCAGTTCCTTATAAAAATGATTCATTGAACGTTATTTTAAGGTGTGTGTTCATGCCTTTCCCTAATGGTATTAGTTAATACAATAGATCCTATGGGATTTCAACAGTTTGCTGATTTCATGGTCCAAATGGTACATTAATCAGATTATATTTAAAAGAACCATTTACGTAACGATACGATTGGTACTCCCTACCTACATTACTTATCTCTTAAATTTGTGATATTTTTAAAGTATAATAATCCTTCTTACTATACTAGCCTTAATGTGCCTGTTTATTTGTTTATATGTCCTTAATTTCTGCTAACAGTCACTTCGTCAAAGAAAGCTTTCTTGTCACCTTCCACCTTAAGGTAATTGCCTATTAGGAAAGGGATGAGCAAACTCATATTCTTCTTAAATTAAGCAAATATATATATATATATATATATATATATATATATAATATTATAAATATTTGTTTATCTACATACGTATACGTTTCATCCTTTTGGGAATCATTAGTGTAGAGATAATTATTCATACCGGTCGCAAGATTCGAATACCCGGAACATGAGTCATGTTTTAACTCAAATTCCGACGTTTTAACCCACTTGGCCACTATGAACAACTAGATAAATCAGCAAGAGTTTAAACCTATTATAGGCAACTGTCGTCACCAGTGTTCAACTAATGAAGGAACGTGCATTAAAGCTATGACGACGGCTGTTTTAATACTACTCACTAGAGTGTCCAGCCTACATTGGGGTGACAAATATATATATATATATATATATATATATATATATATAGTGAAAAAGTACATAGTGATCCTCATTCAATCCCAAGCAACATCTTCTTGCTAGTGTGTGTGTGTGTGTGTATATATATACTAGCAGGAAAACCCGACGTTGCTCGGGATTTAATGAGGCACACTACTATGTCCTTCTTCACTATGCTCATAATGCCATATTACTTTCTTTCTTTGTTACTGTTACCCCTTCCCCCCGTTTTGCCCCCTGATATAGTCAGAAAAGGCTGAAATGTTGAAAACTCTCTAAATCAATGTCTGAGATATATGGTTTAAATTTCATTAAACTCGATATACATATTTGAAGTTTTAAGGAGGTTTTGTCCCCATGGGTCACTTAGAGCTGAGAGCACGTAGATATTCAGCACATAGAGGGTAATGTAGAGATTCGGGACCACTTCCATTGTCTTCCCTGGAGAATTTTATACACATGATATAAATTTCATAAAAGTAGGATATATTTAAAGTTTTAAAGGATGTTCAGCCCCCATAGACCCCTTAGGTAAGAAGGACACTTAGAGATTTGGGACCACTTTCATTGTCTTCCCATAGAATTTTATACATATGATTTAAATTTCATAAAAAATAGGATATATTTGAAGTTTTAAGGGGGTTATGTCCTCATAGCCCATTTAGGGGTTCACTTAGAGATTCGGGAACACTTCTATTGTATTTTACATAAGAATACACTTTTAGATTTTATGTAGATTCTCTAATCTTTCTTTCTATAGGGAACACACAAACACACATACATTGAGTTATATAGAAGATTATATATATATATATATAAGTTAGTTATGTGCATATGTTTATCTATTTCTATATATATGATTCACTCCTAAACTAATTAATCAATCATAATTAATTTTGGAATACAGCTGCTAGGCTTAAGAGTGGGTAATGTGGGCTATATTTAGTTTAATCTAATTTATGTAAAAGAGGGGGGGGGGGAATCCCGTCATGAAAATTCAGATTGCTCAGATTTTTGTTAAATCTTAATAGGTATTAGTCATCAATTAATAAATATTCCCTGAAATTCAGTTTCTTTGGGGTATTTTAAAGGGGTTTTAGGGGTTATCATATGGACATGACCTCAAATTTGAAAAGTGAAATATTTCAGATTTGCATTAAATTAGATCCATAATCATTAGACAGTAATTAAGAAGACCACTTGAAGCCTTAAATTTTAGACATTTTCTAGAATCAAAATCATGTAATGGATTTTGATCGAAATCGAAACAAGGTTTAGTATTATTATATCTTAATTCTAATCTCCGTACGGGAACAAAAAAGCAGTGCAAAACTGTTCTGTTCGGGAATTAATTTTACCCATCCTAGGACGGGTATTCTTCTAGTATATAATTAAGGTACAAAAAAATGGGCTCTTGTTTCAGTAATTGAGCATTTTGGGCAATTTTTCTTAAAAAAATACTATATCTACTATTATATATATATATATATATAAATATATATATATATATGTATGCTAGAATAAATGTGACCAGTTGGGTTACCCATTTGGCTCGGGTTTGATTGTTTGAATCAGGAAAAGATTAGTTTGCAAACTCAGTTAAATATAAAAAAATTTAAATACCAAATTAGTCGCTTTCTACTCTCTATAGCTACGTGTTTTACTACTGTGGTGTAGTTTTGCTACTGTGGTGTAATTCCCTTTTGTTTATAATAGACTATCCCAATTGTTTTATTTTTTCCTTTCTTTATTACCTTTGACTGTTAATAAACAGTTTAGGAATAGTCTGGGGATTGTTTTGATAGACATTATCTTTGAGATAACCCCACAGATAAAAATCTGGGAGTTAAAGTCTGGTGCTTGTGAAGCCCATTCAGAATCACATGTCCTACTGATGTGACAAGTGTCTCCTGCATATCACTGAACGGCAATAAAACAAAGACTGTTGGATAATCATGACTGAAACTTGGTGGAAAAGTCAGACATAAATTGAACTGAAATTCATTTATATCAAATATAGTTGGATTGCCGAAAGGATTGTGGATTTTATCAACGATTCCATGAATGGTATTTAAAAAAAAAAATTGCTCACCTGATGAGTGCTTCATCTAGTATAAGTATGCAAAGGAAGATTTGAAATTTCTAAAAATTGGATTGCAGAAATGTTTAAAAATTGGATTGCAGAAATGTTTAAAAATTGGATCGCAGAAATGTTTAAAAATTGGATTGCAGAAATGTTTAAAAATTGGATTGCAGAAATGTTTAAAAATTGGATTGCAGAAATGTTTAAAAATTGGATTGCAGAAATGTTTAAAAATTGGATTGCAGAAATGTTTCTTTTCGGATCTCAATTTCCTATTTCTTCTTTGTTTTCTCATAGATTTCCATTTCACCAAAGTTGTTTCCCCACACAGTTTTTAGATGCATCCTTGGACTTATCACATCTTTATGACTGGCTTGGTTTGTGATGTTTAATTTTGAACTAGAGACAGAAACAAGACACTGGTGCTACCAGACCAGGCTGTCTGAAGATACTGGCTTCCTGACTTAAAATGCACCAAATATTGATGTTATTATTTTTTCCTTTTCCTTTGCAAAACTCAATCATGTTCTGCAAAACAACCAAACCAAACTGTTTAAGTGTCTTTGAGTTGTCCCCCTTGGGCTGAGTCATCTCCTTATATGATGTGGGACAGTGGGAGTGAGCTCCCCTTTTTAGTTTGGTTGTTGCTTGAGCAATATGGCTGTTCATGGGTGTACGGTTGCAGGCAACAAGTGACCAAGATTAACATTGGTAGCAGAGGCTGTCTTCTTTGTGTGATAAGAAGTTATCTTTCTTGTTCAACAAAAGTTGAAACACATTTAAAAGAAAGATGGCTTCGTTTAGTAAAACCCCACCCATTCTATTGAACCAGGATTCTTATGGAGAATGGAAACAAGACATTGGCATATGGTCTCTATTCACGGATTTGCCTAAAGAAAAACATGGCCCAGCAGTATTTTTGTCACTATCACAAAATATAAGAGAATGTGTTCGACATTTGGCAACCACGGATATTGGTACTCCAAATGGGTTAAATATAATTCTCAACAAATTAGACGAAATTTACTTAGTGGACGAGAACACGATGGCATATATGTCATTTAAGGAATTTTACACCTACAAAAGAGAGACCGGGGTTAACATAAATGAATTTTTGGTACAATACGAATTTTTATACCAAAAATTAAGGAAATTTGGAATCACTTTGCCAGAAGGAGTGCAGGCTTTTTTTGTTCTGAATGCAGCAAATGTGTCAGAAGAAAATGAAAAATTAGCAAGAACCACATGTTCGAGCTTAACATATGCCATAATGAAGGAAACATTGAAGAAAGTGTTTTCAGACATTTCGTCAACGGAAGGTAAAACCGTCCCTGCTGTCAAGGAAGAAGTTGAAACAGTCAATTATAGTAACACAAGTATAAAAAAAAAAAAAATTATTACCGGGATTACAATACAAATCCAACAGACAGACAAGGTAAGATACTTCGTTGTTTTAGATGTAATTCAATTAAGCATTTTGCCCAAGACTGGACGAGTTTCAACTCTAGAAACAATATACACACTGTCGTGGATTCAGACCAGGTGAACTTTACTTTGTTTAATGTTGATTCATGTTATCGAACAGTGATAAATGACTCTTATTCTAATGTAAAAATGTCCAATCTTGTGAAAGAGACATTGGGTATGGCAGTATTGGACTCTGCTTGTTCACGAACTGTTGCTGGAGAGCTTTGGTTTAATATATTCTTTGATACATTGAATGACCGAGATAAGCAGTTGGTGGAAACTGTTAGGTCTAACAGAACATTTTGTTTTGGAGATGGAGTGGAAGTGAAAGCCATTAAAACAGTTAAATTTCCTGTAACAATAGGGGTATAAAAGGTGTCAGAGGTTATATTGAGGCTGACATCGTCAAAAATGATTTACCCCTGTTATTAAGTCATAAATCTATGAAAACTGCAGGAATATTACTACATTTTAAAACTGACAGCTGTCGAATTTTTGGCAGATATATAAAATTGCAAATCACAACTTCTGGACATTATAGTCTTCCACTAACTAATATGCTTTTGGCAGTTAAAAATGCACCAAACATAGTGTTGCACTGTAAGACTTTAAAAGGATGTTCTAGAGTGGAAAAAAGCAAAAAAAGCTGAGAAATTGCACAGACAATTTGCTCATGCATCTAAAGAGAAATTAATAGGTTTGGTTAAAGGTAGTAAGGCATTTAATGATGGAATTTCTGAATCAGATTAAAGATGTTTGTGATTCTTATTCAGTTTGTCAGAGGTTTAGAAGACCCCCTCCTCGACCAGTTGTAGGATTGGCTCTTGGTAACAGGTTTAATGACACTGTATGTTTGGATTTGAAGGAACATCGACATACCCAATGCTGGATTCTGCACCTAATTGATACATCCACTAGGTACTCTGCTGCCAGATTAATTAAAACCAAAAAGAGCGAAGAAATTATTCGCAACATATTTTTAATGTGGATATCTTATTTTGGAGCTCCCAAGCGACTTTTAAGAGACAATGGAGGAGAGTTTAATAATGAGGGCTACCGACAGATGAATGAAAAGCTGAATATTGAAACATGCACAACAGCTGCTGAAAGTCCATTCAGCAATGGTACCGTGGAACGTCATAATCTAATAATTGCGGAAGCAATGAAAAAGACATTAGATGATGAAAAATGTGAACCAGAAATAGCTTTGGCATGGGCTGCCAGCGAAAAAAATGCACTTCAGAGTCATTCTGGCTATAGTCCAAATGAGCTTGTATTTGAGTCTAACATTAACACCCCCTCAGTTTTGAATGATTGATTACCTGCAAACTGGAAACTGCAACAACAAGTGACATGGTTAGAATAAATTTAAATGCCCTACATGCAGCAAGGAAAAGCTTCATGGAAGCTGAATCAAGTGAAAGAATTCGGAGAGCTTTGAGATCCAATATAAGGACTTATGTGGATGAAGGTTTTGTGACAGGTGACCGTGTCTACTATAGAAGGCAAAACTATAAAGGATGGTGTGGTCCGGCTAAGGTTTTGGGTAAAGAAGGACAATGTGTATTGATCAGACATGGAGGAGCATTTTTTAGGATGCATCCATGTCACTTGATGAAGGTAGACAGGGAATTGCAAAGTCCCAGAAATGAAGAAAATAAAAATTCTTCAAATGAAATGAATGAAGTCTTGAAGGAGGAAGATGAAGGACAACATAATACCAATTCAAATTGCGACAGAAAGGAAGTGAAAAATAACAGTATAACACCGAGTAGAAACGAAGTTGTAGAGTATAAATACAGAGGTATTTCTTAGACCACCATCTGATGTATGTCCAGAATCACAAGTGTGGAAGCTGAAAAGATGTATTTATGGATTAAACGATGCACCTCGTTCATGGTACAAGCGAGTTAACGCACTTAAAAGGAATGGTGAGTGCATATGACAATGCACTGTTTCTTTGGCATGATGCCACTGGTGAATTGATGGGCATTCTGGCAATACATGTTCATGAGTTCATATTCTGTGGAAATGATTTATTTAAGAAAAATGTGATCGCAGAATTGGAAAAGATTTTCAAAATTGGAAAGCATGAAAGTGGAACATTAAAATTTTTTGGATTGAATGTTAAGCAAACAAAAAATGGGATTATTTTGGATCAAAATCTATATACTTCGGCCTTATCCCCAATAGACATAAAGAAAGGAAGATCATTAAGAAAAAATGATGAATTGAGTCAAGAGGAGAAGACAGAGTTAAAAAGATTGACAGGTCAAATGATGTGGGTATCCACCCAGACGCGACCAGATGTATCATTTGATGTGTGTAGAATGAGTAATATTGGAAAATATCCAAAGGTGAAGTTACTCTTCGAGGCTAACAAATCGCTAATAAGGTTACAATCAAGGACACGATCCGTATCTTTTCCCCAACTTGGAAAACCTTTGGATCTGAATATTATTTGTTATTCAGATGCCACCTATGCTAGTTTGGAGGATGGATCTTCACAGGGTGGTTTTATCATCTTTGTTTGTGGCAAGATGAACAGAATGGCTTCTATATGTTGGTCATCAAAAAAACTTGACCGGGTAACAAAAAGCCTGTTAGCTTAGTGAAGCAGCTGATGCCGGAATGTTGATAGCCACAATGCTTCAAGAGATATTCAGACTACCTAAGTTGCCTGAAGTTCTTTGTAAAACGGACAATGCATCTCTGGTAGAGACTTTAAAGTCATCAAATCTTGTGAGTGACCAGCGTCTGAGTTGATGTAGCCAGGGTGAAGGAAATGATGGTGAAGGAGGAGATCCAAATTGAATGGATCAGGGGTCGAGAACAGGTCGCGGATTGCCTGACAAAGATAGGAGCCTCTTCCAAAATTCTGAGAGACTTGTTGCAATGATTTGTTTTGCTTTTGTTCGTTTTGTTTTTGTTTTTGTTTTCCTTTTTTTATATAGAACTGTAGTCTTCACAAGAAGACACCAGCAATGTTTAAGTGTCTTTGAGTTGTCCCCCTTGGGCTGAGTCATTTCCTTATATGATGTGGGACAGTGGGAGTGAGCTCCCCTTTTTAGTTTTGTTGTTGCTTGAGCAAGATGGCTGTTCATGGGTGTACGGTTGCAGGCAACAAGTGACCTGGATTAACACAAACAACATAAATAAATATTTGAAGGTATAAAGAACTTGAAGCATAAAAACTTTCATTAGAAAGTCCCAGATTTGACATTAAATAGCCAAAAATATTAAAGGGAAAAATGTTTTCACTTTTTCATTTTCAAGATATTCATCTCTAACAATTAATTAATATTCAATTATCATTGGTCAGACCTTCTGACGATAAGAGTGTTATCTTTGAAAAGCCATGGTTTATACGGTCTTTTTGTATTTGTATTCCCTGTTTGAACACTTGATGAGTTAATAAACTTGTAAACTATACAAATTTTATATACTTCATCATCCATATATATATATATATATATATATATATGTATTACAGAAGATCAGAACAACATCCTCTTTGTTTGAATTTGAAACCGACGGTATCGATGTTGTTCTGATCTTCTGTAATACATATATAAATAAATATTACGCTCTTATTTTTTAATTTTTTTAATAATTGAGCACTCTGCTGGGGTTCTCTCCCACTAACCTTACACACACACACACACATATATATATATAAGAAAATGAATGATGAAAATAAAAATTGGATAAAATACAATATTTATTAATTCATCAAGTATTAAAACAAGGAATATAAAAACCTTTATATATATATATATATATATATATATATATATATATATATAATGTATATAGATAGTGCACCGCCTCACTTTTCAGCTTATCTGGATGAAAACATGCAAAACAGACGGATCGGAAGAAGGGGGAGAGTTGAATTTCCATATAGATCACAATATTTGACACCCTTGAATTTCTTTTCGTGGGAATTTCTTAAAGACAATGTTTACGGCAGGAAACCTGAAACAATTGCTGAAATAAGAGTAGCAATTGAAGAAAAATGTGTTCAAGTACTGAAGGAAATGTTGCTGGACTTTTGTAAGTCCATTTCTTCACGATATGAAAAGTGTATTGAGCAGAACGGGTTGGGGGTTCATTATATGGACATTCTGAAATTATCCCAAGTCGCCTTTAATGTTATTAAAAGTTCATTTTCTATGTTTTCGTTAATTCTACTCTCAATCTTTAAATTTATGTTCTTTCTCTTCTATCAATTTTATTTAGAAGTCAAAATCAATAAATTGAACACGTTATAACGATTCAAAGGGTATATACATTATTTTGGAACGCCCTGTATATATATATATATATATATATATATATATAGATAAATGTATTAAGAAGGCTAAAGGCAATGCAGAGAGCCGGATTGATGAGAAAAAAACAAAAATAAACACTGGAAGGAGAGGACTTGCAACTATTTATTTATTTATTTTTCCTTTCAATCTTACATAAACAACAAGTATGGTGTTAGCTGTGTGTGATGTCCGGATAATGATTAGAAATTATTTGATATTATGGGAAAAATCTTCCCCTTGTCAAAAATGAGCACAAAAGAAAATCCGACTAAAATGAATGCCATCGTTATAACATTTTCAATTTATTGATTTTGACTTCAATAAAATTGCTAGAAGGAATATAAAATTAAATATATTTTTATTAATTAAATGAATATTGGGTGCATCTTGCTTTTTTTTCTATCTGGACTGTAGTGCGTTATGCACTGATGAAGCCTTTTTATGAATGTTTGGTAAAGTTTGTATAGCATAAATGTGTATATTTACAAAAATGGGCAGAAACAATTGTTTGTGAATAAAATGTTTTTTGAATGAACTAGAATTATATTATGTTATATACTAGCAGGAACATCTGGATTGCACGAGAAACTATGTCCGCCTGTGTTCAGCCGATAACATCAGATTACTGCATTTTATAATACTCAATTTTTGGAATGGTGCCAAAGGATATACTCTGCGTTGATAGCCTGGGAGAGTGTACAAGTAAACTGACATTAATCGAAATAAATTTCAGTAAATTTATTTCTTTAAACCCCTAGAGGCACTCACAGCATTTCACTCAGGGATCAATGTGGAACCTTGTGCACTCTTGCTTCCAGCCCGAAACCTTGTATTAACATTTCTATTCTCATTTTTTTATTTCTATAATTTCCAAGTTATGAATAAAAAATAAAGTTTAAAAAAAAATCGTATTTCCTTTTTATAGATGTCAAGTGCCAGTGCCAAATGCAAACCACAAGATAATGCTGTCCCCATGTAATCTCAATAAAGTATACTTATTCAGAATATATATGGTTCTATCTCCATAACCCCAACAGACAAATCATCATCATCACTATCATCATATTCGGTTTAACGTTCATTTTACATGCTGGTATGCATTGGACAGCTTTAAGAAATTGACTTCCAAATTGACCTATCTCTGGCCAGGTCTTTATTTATCCCTCAGGTCCATTTTTATCACTTACTTCCACGTTTTCCTTGGCCTTCTCCTGTGAACTGAACCTGCTACCTCAACTGTTCTACATCTATTAACCCAAGAACTCTTATCCATTCTTTCAATGTGGCCATACCATGGAAGTCTACTTTTCTGCACACACCTCCCTATACTTTCTTGATTTAATCTTCTTCTGAGGTCATCAGAACTAATGTTAGATAATGGCCCTATGGGGATGGACGCATCTGTTGGAGATCGAGTTTGACTTGTGGCGAGGTCGTCTCGTGCAGGTTTAGTGCAATGTTGTTCTCACGGTCGCGGTGACGGGTGACGAGACCTTGAGTTCAAAGGTTAGATCACACCTGCGTATTGATCACGAGATTTTGTGACGTCAGTTTTCCACTGGGAAAACTGGAGTGAGATTATCAGTTCTTGATTGGAAGCCAACGAGAGAACACGCTTAGCCATGTAGCGATTACAAGCTAGGGGATTTCGGATCCCCCAAAGTTAGGGCCAAACGGTGCCCCTTTCTTCCTATTCTTACAAGTGATTAGGTGATTAATTTAGAAAGTTAACTAGCGTAGCCTCTCTCTCTCTCTCGGGTACAGCGAATATCCCAGTGTCGACAAGCAGTATAGTAAATAAATGGCTCTAAATTAAAAAGGAAAAGAAGCCTTATATTTTATTGTGTACGGGGAGATTTGGTTTCAGTTACAGAAAGAAACCGCTGACAGAAAATGCGACAACAACGGGCGTCTGCGAGGAGTGATGGCGGCGGCGGCAACAGGCTAACAGTGGCAGTCGGGTTGCAAACAACAGAGAATTGACAGAAGAAGA
The DNA here is from genome assembly GCA_963556195.1 of Sepiola atlantica. Classification (NCBI taxonomy): domain Eukaryota; kingdom Metazoa; phylum Mollusca; class Cephalopoda; order Sepiida; family Sepiolidae; genus Sepiola; species Sepiola atlantica. Next base: position 116,483,419 of record OY744523.1, on the reverse strand, counting down.
AAGGGAAGTATCATCCGAATTGCGTCTACTGCTGTGTCAGCCGAAAAGGAGAAGATTGAAAATCGGGACCGAATAGCAAGACAACTCGACGTTGCCCGGATTGAGAAATGACACATCTTCCCGTTTAGGGATCAACAGACGAAGAGTTCTACGACGACCAGAGATTCTGACACAACGTATTATAAACCTGTAAATGTAACACTAAGCCTGTCTTTAAGATTTACATTACAAATCTATTGAACAAACAAACAAACAAACAGGAATTAAAACTTTATATATACAGAAGATATAGTTATCTAGTGACACGTGGAGAAGTTTACAACCACTATGCTAAACAAGACTGTATAGAGTAATCACTTGTAAAGATTGTACAGGAGTGATGTTGACTGACAAAAATAATGATGGTGGGAAGTGGCAGAACCAATGAAATAGAGAGACCTCTTCGCCCAAACCTAAGTGACTCCAAGCATGAAAATATTTGAAAAAGCAACAGTTAGCACTGATTAAAGAATTTGAAGCTCCCCTAGATAAAAGATAACTCCAGCAAGATTATGAACTTTATCATCATCCAGTCGTGGTAGTGCCATAGATCTTCCTGACTCTCTCATGCCAGCTCGCTCTATCATCCATCACAACACCTGGTAGGTCTTCATAGGTACATTGTGAGTCTTCTGTTAGTTGTTTGATGTAGGTTCTATGTGGTCTCGCCACTAAACCACATTCATGTTTTGCCATCCACAGAAGAAGATCACACTCGACTATCAGCATTACATCATGAACCACATCTTAAATAGAAATCATCTCAGTCTAATCAATTTACTTATGATGGAAACAACTTTTCTATCATATGATAGAAAAAAAAGGGTGAACCGTTGGGTCATCCATCGAGCTCGGGTTAGATTATTTGAATCAGGAAAAAAGTGAGTTTGAAAAGGCAGTTAAATTTAAAAAAATTTTTTAAAAATCCCAAATCAGTCTCTTTCTGTTTTTCATACCCTCCCTCCAGCTATGGGTTAAATAGTATTAATAATTGTGGTGATATTTCTTATTGTTTATAATGGGCTATTCCAATCTTCTGTTTTATAGTGTGTTTATTAACAGTCAACGGTAATAAAACTGAAGAGAGAGAGAGAGAGAGAGAGAGAGAGAGAGAGAGAGAGAGAGAGAGAGAGAGTAATGGAAGTGAGAATGATAGAAACTGTATAAAATAAAAGCAGGTGGAGGTCAAACAACACCTATTGTTTATAATGGACTATCCCCATCTTCTGGTTTAGTACCTTTGACCGAGAAACAGAGAGAGAGAGAGAGAGAGAGAGAGAGAGAAAGAGAGAGAGAGAGAGTTATAGAAACTGTATGAAATAAGAGTGGGGAGTTGGTCAAAAACAGAATGAGAGAGGATGAGACTAATAGACAGAAACTTAGTAAGAAATAAAAGTCTTAGTGGGTAAATTGCAAATTAAAGTTAATTAGAACAATGAAAATAGAGTTTTTCAAACCTAACTCAATCTGAACATTAAAGAATATTCTAGCATGTATTTTGTGAGATTTAAATATAAAAAAAAATGCCTTAGGGAAACAAACGTTCATTAAGTCAGCTTTAATATGATAATGGATAATGAACTGATTATATTGTTGATCATTTGTGGAATTTAAATTAAAATATTTTTTTACCAATGATTCACCACTTATCAAGGCCAAAATACACTCGAGGATAAGGGTTGATTGACACTTGAATGGTGATGAATACTATGAGAGGATTGAAAATCTTCGCATACCATCCACTTAAAACAACAGATAACCCAGAAAACAGCAATTCTTCCCCCTCGTTCAGCTCATGGAATAGAAGAGAGGGTTATGAGGCTGTTGAAAGTCAACCCAAGAATAACTTGGTGGTCAATTAAAAATGTGTTAGATAGCAAGGGGGGAGGGGACAGGCGGCCGCCCCAAAAGGAGAAGGGGGGGGGGGGTTCTGTCTCTCTTGGCCTGCCGACACCGACCGGACAGAGAAACACGTCGGTGGCCAAAAGTTTGCCTGTCTGTATCTGTCAATGGTATCTCTCCCTCCAATTAAGGAGAGTAGAAAGTGAACTTTCGGTTTACTTTCGGCAGCCTCAGAACTCGTGTTTCCCTTATTTTGTCCTTTAGTCCTCACATTCCATGAGTGATGTTTTTGACAAAGGTGGAAGAATTACTGTTTTCTGGGTCAGAATCTATCCATCTAATACTTATCGTCGGCTAGTTTTTTGACCTTGAAGTAGTATTTCTTTTTAGCTCCTTATATCAAGTGGCGTCATGCCTTGTCTGGAGCGATTTCCATAAAAAAATTACTTCCCTCTTAAATCTCTCTTGTACACACACATTTTATTTCTGTCTTTGTTTTGCTAAAAAAATAAAACTCTTTAAAGCCAAACCGGCGGCGACGTGATTCTCGATCGACAAACGACAGCACAAGCATTGACGAAACCTGGGTTACAACAGAAGATGCACGGGTGTATCATGTTATACACCTGCGACGGTAAGCAGTATCCAACAAATGTAAAAAGGTTTAACAAAAACATAGGAATACGTATCAACTTGAGTTGGTGTTGTTCATTCCAGTCGAGGATACGTCATCGACAATCAGTCCAGCAGAGTCTGGGCCATTTTTGAGTTGGTGACTTCTCTTCTGTTGGGCTGAGGTATGATTCTGTGCAGTTCTACGAGGTCCACCCTCCCAGGCTTTACCTTCTTTCTGAGAAGGGGGTTAGTTTATTGCTGATCACCTGAGGCGACCCTACCAGGGAATGCTATTGGGACTGCTAAAGCATTTTTTGTAGACAAGAGTGCACACACACTTCTTGTGTGCTGGTTTTTCAATGCCCACCTTCCGACATTGTGTCACATCTTCCCGTGATGGAAAGGAGGTAAATACCAACATAGGAATGTCTCTCCATCTCGGATGCACATGGAAAAAAAAGAAGTCCTATACAAAGATCAAGCACGATCCAATGTTGGTATTAATTTTGTATGATTTATTTTTTACGATAATATCGTAGGGTCTGTGTTCAATAAGGTCATAGGTTTGGTTTATTTTATTTTATTTATAAATTGAAAATTATAGAAATCAAATTAGGATAAAAATTGTAATATGGGGTCTAGGGCTGGGAGAAAGCGTACACAGGAGTCCTTATTAATTCCTGAGTAACGATATTAGTATCCCCAATAGAAAATAAATGCACCGTTATAATTTAGAAATAATGGCATAAAATCATACTTAAAAAGGTATATGCAATTGAATATTAGTATCAGGTGACGCCGCCTCTCAAAACGCCACCTATGGAATCGGTAATAACATTCAGAATCCTTTCTGTAATCCGATCATATTTGGTACACATAAACTTCAGTCTATGCCTGACTTGTCTACGAATGGCCAACAGTCTGCTAAATCGATCCACTCAGACTAATACTGTAAATGATTATATACACTCCAAAATAGTTCATTGTAAAAGGGGTGTTAGTTGCTTTCTACAAGACATCATATGTATTTGCGTGATACTATGGACTACCCCTCACCCTGCTCAGCCAAGACCCCAGAGAATGTTAAGTTAGAAATTAATTCACAATAATAAAAAAATGATGAGGACGTAAGAATGACAGTGATAGGGAGGGTGGCAAATCTATTGAACTCCCCAGACAGGATGGCGCCCTGACAGTTGGTTGTTAGTTTCTGGATGATCGGATAGCGATAAGCTGAGAAAAAAAAATATGGATGCAGCTAGTTCTGGTGACCAGCTTAGAAAAAGACCGGACATCTAGGAATTTCGGTCGAAAGTAGATCTATTGAGACGGAGCAGACGAGGTGCAAGTCAGAGTTTGGTTTGGGGGAGATTGCTGAGAGAGTTAACAACTTGGCGTTGAACGAAGAAGATTGCCACTGGGTCTGATACGACTGGACAACGATCACCAGACAACATTTGGGGGTCCTTAGCCAGGACGAAAGTATCACATACACACACCCCGAGCACAACAAAATTATACTTGTGTTGTTTGTACTGTAGAACGATCACTGAGACGATTATCGGGTCACATTTGTATCTACATATCTTGTCCTCACATGTATACATAAATTGTATATGTTTGATGTTAAAGTAGGAGTACATCAGGGATCTTTAGGTTTCATCTATGTTTCAAAAGCGCTGTCCAGGGAGTTTCATGCGTGTTATTCGGAAGAGATGCTTTATGCTGATGATTTAGTACTTGCTTGTGAAACAATGGATGGTCTACATGTTAAGTTGGAGACTTGGAAGAATGCTATGGAAAGTAAATGTTTGAGAGTGATGATCAGTGGTTGTAATGTTGAAAAGCCCCCAAAAAGAGGAGAGTTACCCCCACTCAGTTTGTGGAAACGAGGTCGGATGCAACTCAATTTTTGTAGAACTTGTAACCATTGGGTGCACAAGAAGTGCAGTGGTAGGTTGAAAGATTATAACCAGTTAGTGTGCAAGAAATGTAAGACAATGGAGACGGACCAGAACTCAGATGTGGAGAAAGTATTTTTGGAAGCTATTGAAGTTGTACAGAAGTGTTGTTACCTTGGTGATACCATTGGAACACAGTTAGGAACAGGTGTTACTGTGATTGCATGAGTTAATAGTAGATAGAGTAAGTTCAGGACACTTCTGCCATTACTAACGAGCAGAGTGTTACCACTGTCAACCAAGAGAAGAGTCTATCAAGCATGTGTTCGCAGTATGATTTACTAATATTAACTTCACCCCCTCCCCCTAAATAGAATTGTTGCCACTCAAAATTGAGTGCAGTTGCACAAGAATTAGATCAATATATGGCATGCAATTTTTTAAATATTTCTCCTCAAGTTATTGTCAACGCAGATTTTGAAAACTGGATCTATCAACCAATTGATTGTTTTGCTAATAGTGTAATATATTTTTGAAACAAGTTGCTAAATTACATTAAGAGCTACAATATTCAATGCAGGAATTTGTTGAAAGAAAATCGACATGTGAGAAATTCCTTTGTTCAATAAATTAAGTTATAATTGTTTTGATGGTATAACAATTTGAATATGTTCAAATAGATCCCTATTAGGGGATTAGTCAGCCAGAATGATTACGTTATATAACCTGTGTTGTTTTAATGGAATTTGCAAAATGGGGGAGGAGCATTGCCCCATTGAAAAATAGCATTTCCTATAGACTATGGAAAGCGATTCAGAATACAAAATACATTGATATCTGCAGGAAATACAAGAGAGAGGGAGGGGGGAGAGAATGTTTGTGTGAGTGAGAATACGTAAGTCTGTATGAAAGAGAAATAATGTAAGAGAGAGAAATAGAGAAGGAAAAAGAGAAAGAGAGAACAAAAAGCGCGAAGAAAAAAGAGTGAGAAAAGAGAAAAAGGGGGAGGGAGATATATATATATAGAGAAAATAAAGAAAGAGAGAGAGAAAAAAAGAGTGAGAAAAGAAAAAGGGAAAGAGAGATAACATGCTGTTAAAACTGAAATACATGCATCAGCCAAAAAAATAACCTGAAAGAATAACTTTTTATTTGTCGCATTAAAACAAGTGTAAAATTTGGTTCACTCACATTTATGCTTTTCCTTTCTCTCTTCTTACATTTCCTTGTATCTGTCTGTCTCTCTTAATTGCGATTTCCTTCTTACTGTCTGTCTCCCACCTTTCATTTTCTCCCTGTCTGCATTTCATACAGCTCTTCTCATTCCCAAGAGATGCCATTGACCATTCATTCGACACAGTCACCTAAACAACTTCCACCCTCCGCGCGACTTCTGACTGACGATAGTGTCCCAGGTAAATTGATTGACTTGATGTGCGGACATTAACATTCTTGATATAATTGAAGGTTTTAAAGCCTACCATGAAGAGATGTTCATGTTCACTCCGGCTAAAATGTACCTGATTACACAACCAAATTGGCGAGAGGTCAAACAGGTACAAAGTTCGACTGCTTGAAATAATGAAGTTTCTGTCTTTGCTGAATGTTCAGAATTCTAACGAATTTCTTCCCATTATTACCATTTATTTTCAAAACGATCGTTTCAAAGATTTCTATCAATCTTCAGTCGGTGATCAATGTTGTAGAGGGAAAGGCCATATCAAAAAGGAATGAATGACAAAGTTTATGCATACAAAATTAATTATTTTTTATTCAACAAACTTGTTAAGACAATAAAAGATAAAGTTCGTGAAGAATGAGAGTTCAAAAGAGTCCGAGAACGTTCCAGAAAAAAAGGAAGGTGTTTATAAAGGCAAATCGAGTAAACATGGGAGCATGTTGTGTGTTTTTACGAGTGTGTAAATGAATAGGCACGAAGATATGTGTGTGTATGCATTAGCGTGCCTTTGTTTTGTTAGTGAGAGAGTATGGACGTATGTTTTCTTTTGTTTATTTTTATGTACTAACTAGTCACCGCTTATCAAGGCCCAAAGGCCACTCGAGGATAAGGGTTAATGAGTGTCAGGTGGACGATGAGACAAAACCATAAGGACAAGATTTGATTATTTAAGAGAGCGGCTCAACAAGAATTTGCTAGCATTGGAATTGAAAACAACGATGCTGCAAGTCAGCTGGGAAGCAGCCCGTGGTATTGAGTTCCACAGACGAGTAGTTCTCGGAAAGAAACTTTGCTCATGGAAGTTCCGTTTTGTTCTATGTACACAGAGGAAGAAAGGAAAATTACTAACAGTGGTTGTAGCTAGACAAGTTTTTATTGTGAATGTTTTACGGGGGGGGGGGGGGGACCATAGAGTGGAGCTCAGTCGAGCACCTACCATGAAAATAAAGATAGTGTAGATACCTCTCTTCTGTGAGAAAGAGGCTGTAGGGAAGAGAAGACATCCCCCACTAGATTTGAAAGTCGGTTTTGTACTCTATCGAGGCAGGAAAGGATGCTCTGAGCGGTACCTCCCCAGATGTGGCAGCAGTACTCTATCTTTGAACATATTTTACTCTTATACAGGTCAAGGTGTACTTAGTGAGAGAGTGTATGTATCTATGAACTACAACACAACCCTTTCACATAGACTCACTATGCATCTGCTAAATTCTAGCTAGCTGACTATAACATGGTCGTTTTCAAGTCCAATGTTAACAAATTCTTGTTGAGCTGTCCTCTTTAATAATCAAATTCTTCCCAGTTTCAACCATCCTTACCAATCCTCATGGTGTTGTCTCACGGTCCACTTGACAAACTCATTAACTCTTATCCTCAAGTGGTCTAATAATAAGCGGAGACCCGTTAGTACATATCCCCCCCCCCCCCCAAAAAAAAAACAACAACTGTCCACCTCCCTCTCTGAATTTAAACAAATTTTAGTTAAAACCACAAAAATATTACATTCCGAAACTATTTTTTTTTTAATTAAAAATGCTTGAAGCTATCTATATTAAATCCCAAAACCGACAATAAATAACATTACATACAAAACTAGTCAAAATATTTTTAAATGTTTAATATCGATACAATTTATTCCGGAACGTGAATTCTGTTACTCTCCTTGAATATATATTGTAAAGCTTCGATCCGGAACTAATATCGGGTTGTATTATTTGGATTGTTCAGACTACTGTTCTCATCTTGGGAGTTATTCTCACAACGTTTCGGCCGATGTAACCTCTGACCTTCTTCAGGTGTATTTTGACAATGGCTCTAAGGTCGGAGGTTACATCGGCTGAAATGTTGTGAGAATAACACCCAAGATGAGAACAGTAGTCCGAACATTCAAATAATACATATCAAGAATTCAAAAACATAATCTCGGTTTGTTCTTGTTTTGAAATTTTATTTCCTTCAGCTTTTTATTCATTGTTTTTGTCACCTGAAGATGATTCGACGAAGAATCGAAAGTATTCATGATACGTATGGAACATTTATCAATCTTTTTGATTTAGATACAAAAAGATTATTAGAGAAATTGAAAAAATAAAAAAAGGTATAATTAAACAGAAGAATTCTGTTGTGTTTAACAATGTTTGCATAAATCAATGAACTTGTGTACACGTGTATTCGTTGTGCGGCGTCTGTGTGCTTCATTGGGCGTTATGTTTAGAAGTCCATGAAAGTCTCGTTATGTGTTGCTGCTTGTCAAGGGCCATTCTTGTATGTTTCTCATTGCATTTGTCAAGACCCTTCGCCCCCCCCCCCATCTTCTCAAAAGGACTAGCGAAGATTATGTTGTAAAAAGAGGAACAAAAAGAAACTGTGTGTTTAGGTTTTTATAGTAAGCACTTATTTTTGACACTGAATATTTTCGCTTCTCTGATTGGCTGAAAGAAACTGCTGATTGGAGATTTTGTCCAATCAAGAGTTGATACGTAATATACAATATTCACTGCGCAACTACTCCCACCAATAATACGCTAAGCCACTTCATGTTCGTACGTATGTTATCACCTTTTTACATACATTAAAAATTTTTGCTAAAGTAAACAATTCTGACTTTACCAATTTTTAAATGAATTATTTCAAAATCAAATTATATCGTCTTATCGACTAAAACTGTACAATTTTAAATAAATACTTTTCAAAAAGTGACATTCGTTTTATTTATTTGAAGAATATTTAGCCGACAATTATTTTTTACGGTAAGAAGACAGAATATTTATTGTTTTAAAAAGAATTAAATTGCTATAATTTTAAATAAATAAATGAATAAAGAAAGAAGACATATTCGTTTTATTTATTTAAAGAATATTTAGCTGACAATGGCAATTATTTTAATGCAAGAAAAAACAGTAATTTTGTTCTTAATAGTATTGACTCTGACATGCATTTATTATCTCAAAATGACTATTATCATTAACAATAAATTATACAGATTGATGTAGAAAGCACCGTGAAATTTCCACAGGGTCTACTCGTCTTAAAATATTTCTTTTGCTTTAACACCCCAGTGTTAAGTCAGGAGGCGACAAGAATTTTAATAAGGTCATTGTTAAATGTTTTTAAAAATCGAAATAAAACATTTTACATTTCATGAGAGGATTTGTCTGTCTGGTCTGTTGTGCTTCAGTTTTAAATAGCATTTTTGTCGCTAAGCCCGTGCCTCCTATGATACAGGGCCCATTTAAAAGTAGCCCAAATAATTGTCGACTACTAAGAATGAGGCAGTCAAAGTAGGTTGTAGGTGGTAAAGGCATTATAAAAATGAAAGAATAACAAAGTCTATCCATACAAAATAATTATTTTTATTGACAACTTGTTAAGACAATGTAAAATAAAGTATTGGCATTGAATGAGAGTTCAAACAGTCCAAGGAAAGTTCCGAGTGAAGAGTTACTGAGAGTATAATAAGTAATTGAGCAAACGTGTTCGTTTCAGTTAGTCGCGTGCGAATTTGCGAGTTACAGTATGCGTGAATGGGATAGGCATTTAGACGTGTGTATATTAGTCTGCCCGTGTTTTGTTAGTGAGAGAGTGTGTGCGCTTTGGAACTTGCGTGTACATGCGTTTGGTGAGCGGCGTGTCCTGTGCATCGCTGGGGCAACACAATTGATTCAAGTGGGCGAACTGACACGACTATATGACAACGTATATCTGCCGCATGGTGAGTCTTCAAGTAGCTGTCGACAATTTTACAAAACACATGTCCTATCTATACTTTTTGTATGGCTGCAAGACATGGTCGACAGCGAAACATCAAAACAACACAATCTTTAGTGCATTGGATGGAGAAAATTGCTGGTCTCACAACAATGTCTCAACTGATATGGTCACGTCGCCCACTGTCAGTCATTCGAAACACTTCAAAGTATGTCCCACATAGATGTTGATGGCCAAAGGCCACGTGGTAGGCTACTTAAGACATGGAAGGAATCAGTTTATGACCACCCACTACTAGCAGTCGGCATGAGCGAAATGAAAACAGACAGAAGTTATAAGTTATTTACAAAACTTCTAATGTCAGTAAAAAATAAAATGAAAAAAAATAATATATCTTTATTTATATAAAGATAGGTATGTGAATATGTTTATATATCTGTATGTACAGGATTCACTCCTAAGGTAATTAACTGATTATTATGAATTTTGGAACACAGATGCTAGGCGTAATGTGGGCTATATTTAATTTAATTCAATTTTATGCAAAGAGGGTAAAAGAAGGGCGGAAGCCCTTTGTGAAAATTCAGATACTTCTAATTTTTGTTAACTTTTAACAATAGATATTTGACATCAATAAATATCCCACTACATTTAGTTTCTTCAAAGTATTTAAAAGGGTTTTTAGGGGTCATAATAGAGGTACAACCTCCCTATTTGAAAATACAAATAATTCAGATTTTCATTAAATTTGATCCATAGTCATTAGACACCAATTAAAAAAGATTACCCGAATTTCAATTTCTTCTTAAGACCCCTTAAATTTAAGCGTTAAATTTTAGACGTTTTCTAGAATTAAAATCATGTAATGGATTTTGATTAAAATTAGAATAAAGATTCTAAACATAAGGTTTAGTATTATTATAGATTTCAATGTTTGTAAAAGGACATAAAGGTGGTGTAAAACTGTTTTGTTAAGAGAATTAATTTTACCTATCCTGGGACGGATATTCTTCTAGTGTTCTTATAAAAATAAAATAATTTCCTGAATAATTACTGAAATTTTAACACATTCGTTTGTTTGCAAAGAGTTAGTCGTCTTGTGGTGGGTCCATATTATGGATCTGAGTGATGTACACGAACGACTTGGATTTGTTTTCGTTTTATTTTACTATTGGGGTCACGACTTATCAAGGCCAAGAGCCACTCGAGTACAAGGGTTGATGAAACGGGAGTGATTGCCAGACAAAAGATGAGGAACACAGAGTACTAATATTGATCAATGGTACGAACTGTGTTGATTACTTATCGGGTGTTTTAGGACAGGAATTTGTTGACATTGGATTTAAAGACAACCAAGTTGTTATCAGCAGAGAAGCAGTCCCATGCTAATGTGTTCCATAGGGGGGGAAAACTTTGCAAAAAGCTCTGTCCATGGAAATTCCGCATAGCGCTAGGCACATGGAGGGAGAAAGAAAAGTCTTTTTCCGTTGTAGTAGAAAGATGAGTTCTTGCTGTGAATGTCTCACAAGGAGGAACAATAGACTGGAGCCCAGTCGAGCACCGTAAAAAGGAAACATTTTTACATAATAGAAGAACTATGGTAAATCCGCAATATATTGCATTGTTGTATCATGGAGAGTACAAAGTGGATCTTGGGTTTACTTTTGGGAGCCACCTCTCACTTTCCTCTTATTTTGTCCTTTAGTCCTCACATTCCATGAGCAATGTTTCTGACAAAGGAGGAAGAATTGCTGTTCTGGACCCACTGTTGTTTTGAGCAGGTGGTATGTGGAGATTTTCAATCTTCTCATAGCATTCATCATCATTCAACTGTCTATCTCTCCATCCAATTAACTCTTATCCTTGAGTAGCTTTTTAGCCTTGATAAGTTGGGACTCATTAGTAAAAAAAAAAAAATTGTTATTTAAGGCTTGTATTTTTACGGTGAGAACACCACCATTTTTTTATGGTTTGAATTCAGATCAAGCCTAAAACAGTAAAAAAAAAAAAAAAAATTGTTATTTAAGGCTTGTATTTTTACGGTGAGAACACCACCATTTTTTTATGGTTTGAATTCAGATCAAGCCTAAAACAGTAAAAAAAAAAAAAAAAAAAATAGAAATAAAAAAAATCTGTCAACTAAAAATTAATTTCCTGAAGCAACAGATTAATGCTAATCATTTAGCAGATTAAAATGGATTATTATCCTATATGATGTTAGTGACTGCATTAATAAATCCAACAAGACCTTGGGTGCGAGTTACTTATTTCGGGTAGGGGAGGGAAAGTTAAGTATAGTTTAAGGGTGAAATCATGCAAGCTAACGACTCAATACTTCAAAGCTGATTACTCAGATCGAATGGAAAACAATAAAAAATATTGTTTTTGCTCTTAGAAATTTAAAAAAATCATCATTATCATCATCATCGGTTTAACGTCTTTTTTACATGTTAGCATGTGTTAGGCGACTTAGAAATCGACTTCCAAACTAACCCATCTCTGCCAGGTCTTTGTTTATCCTTCTTTCTCTCAAATCCATCCTTATCACTTCCTCCCATGTTTTCCATGGCCTTCCCTTGCCAATTGACCCTGCTAACTCAACTTTTCTACATCTACTAACCCAAGAACTCTCATCCATTCTTTAAATGTGACCAAATCAACACGGTCTTCATTTTCTGCACACATCTCCCTATACTGTTCAAATACAATTTTTCTCTGAGGTCATCAGATCTAAGCATTTCTTTGATTTTGTTCCTTTTTTTCCCATTTAATTATGAAAAAAAAAAAAGGGAAGAAAATCATATTGCAATAATTTTCATTTTATTTGGACTGGAAACAAATATAGTCTGGTCTGGTGATACTTGGGGCCAACTCCTTTATTGTATGCCCTAAAAACTCAAGTATAAGTCCTAGAACTAAAAAAATATTATGAGAGAGGGAGATAGTTTTAATATGATCGGATGTCCGGGGCAACTGCCTCGTCACTTCTCCCTCTACATACCACTGAATATTATGAACATGCATGAGTGCGTTCACTGCATTGGCCGCGATTGTCCCACTCGTGCCGGTCCAAAGTTGTTGTTCGATTCAGTCAGTACAGCAACAAAGAACTCTCATCCCAAATAGAATCACAACTCCAGTTTTAAAACAAATAACAGGTTTATTTGTTGGAGGTTACAAATGATACTCGTGTTCCCAAGTTAAATAGCAAACTTGCAAGATGAGATTTTTGCCAGATCAAATCGAAACATGAGTCCAATAAACACAATCTTTTAACTAAGAGCCCCAAGGACCGCCAGCCCTCAGAAAAAAACAAACTGTCTCTGTTACACCCAGAGGGCCAAGTCAAACTGACCCCTTCACTTCAATGGAATATTTTCACTCTGACCGGAAATCTTAGATTCTGACCTTTCTCAATGGTTTACCGATCATCCAAGGACTGGCTACTTGAAATATCCACTAGAGATAATATCCAGCCAGTGTCTACTCAAAGGGTTTTTTCTGGAGCCTATCTAAGAACATTACTTTTCTTAAGCAGGCTGGTCTCAGCAGGATTCCCTGTTTTTACGAGGCACTTATTTTATTTCAAAGAGAAATAAGATTCTGGGTGGCCCGATATAAAATCAAAGATATTTTCAATTTCCTCTGTACCCCCCCCCCCCATCCCTTGTCCGAGCATCTATCACTTGCAACGTCTCCCATTCGCATGCACGACTAAAACATTCAACCTAGTGCATGTTTACAATATAAGATTAAATAAAAGCTCATCTGGAAAGAATCCAAATTTAAACACAAGTCACAAAAATCGCCCCCACCTCCTTTTTTAAAAGTAAAAACATTTAATAAATCTAAAGTTAACTTTGAATCATAGGACGACATCAAAGCGTCTATGAAAACGTGATTAAGAATCGATACTATATTTGTGGTGTTTGTTTGAGGATGAAATTGAAAACAAAGCCCTATGCCAAGATCAAACAACTTTTTGAGTAAAATTTTATGAGGAAATAAAATAGTGGTATTAATTTTGTATTAGCGTTATTTTTTTCTATAACAATAATATGCCAAGCATTCATGAGACAGCAAAGACAACGTTTTACTTTGTTTTATTTATAACTTGAAAATTACATAAAACTAAGCATAAAAATATTTGGTTCAAGGTTAGGAACAGAAGTACACAAGGCTCCTCATTCATTTCTTGGAAACACTGAGTGCGTTTGCTAGTCCAGAATATCTATATATATAAAACTCAATCTGTGTGTGTGATGTTTGTGTGTTCATATATTTCTCTACAGAAAGAAAGGTTAGAGAATCTACATAAAATCTCAGTGTATTCTTATGTAAAATTTACTGGGGAAGATAATGGAAGTATTCCCGAATCTCTAAGTGCACATCTAAGGGGCCTATGAGAACTTAGAACGGGCCTTAGAACTTCTAATATATCCTATTTTTATGAAATTTAAATCATGTATAAATTTTTTGGGGGAAAGACAATGGAAGTGGTTCCAAATCTTTAAGTGCCCTCCTAACCTAAGGGAGCTATGGGGGGGGGGGAGGGGGGGGGGAATACCTACTTTAAAACTCAATAAGTCCTGGGCCTGACATATAGATGTTGCCACTAATTTAAAAAATCCATGATTTTTTTATAAATTACTAACCTTCAAATGGCATGTGTCAAAATTTGAGCCCAATCTTATTATTTATTTACAAATTATTTATTTAAGTGAAGCTACTGTTGCAAATTTTCATAACATGGAAAAATCTGAATTTCGTGTGTTGATAAAGCATTGCTTTCTGATATGAAAAAATACTGTTCAAACAAAGTAATGGCTTAAGAAGTGTTATTTGTACTCTGATCTGTAGGAAACAGTGGTTAAGAGGTGTTATGCTGACTTTAAACATGGTCATACAAACACAAATGATGTTGAATGCTCAGGTTGCCCAAATTCGGAAATTGTCTCGAAAAGCAAAAAGTTCACAAACTCGTTTTGTCCGATCGTAAATTAAAGTTGCGTGAGATAGCAGAGGAGTTGAACATATCAGAAGTCAGTGTATTCACCATTTTGTATGAACATTTGTCAATGAAAAAACTGTGTTCAAAGTCGATCAAAAATGACAACACGTTAACTATTCAGTGTTGTTTGCAACTGTTTCAATGCTACAAAAAGGAATTTTTGTTTCAATACGTGACAATGAATGAAACATGGATTCACCACTTTATTCCAGAGTCAAATCAAGTCAGCTGAATAGACAGCAACAGGTGAAAGCCGTCTTCCAAAGTGACAAAAGACGCAAACATCAGCAGACAAGGTTTTAGCTTCCCTATTTTGGGATGTGCAACGTTCATTGATTACCGTGAGAAAGGAAGAACCGTCAATAGTGAATATTATATAGCATTATTTTTATGTTTGAAAGAAGAACTTGCCAAAAAGCGTCCACAAATGAAAGCGAAAAATGCGCTCTTTCACCAAGACAATGCATCGTGTCACAAGTCAATCACAATAATGGCAAAACTACATGAATTGCACTTCCAACTGCTCCGCACCCACCCTTTTTTCCAGATTTGGCCCCAAGCAACTACTGGTTGTTTGCAGACCTTAAAAGAATGCTCCAGAGAACAAGATTTGGTTCCAATGAAGAAATGATATCGGTAACTAAGGCGTATTTTGAGACCAAAAACAAATTGTTCTACAAAGAAAGCATCGAATTGTTAGAGAAGCGTTGGAATCATTCGATCACCCTATGAAGGAGACTATGTTGATGAATAAAGTCGAATTTTGTCTAAAAGTTGTTGCTTTATTAGTTAGGCCCACGACTTATTGAGTTATATGTTACATGTGATATTTAATCAGTCATAAAGCAGTGGCAAACGAAAACATCTCCCTTAAACTTTAGTCGATTATTTGAGGCGACAACTGCCAAGCTGTCATCTATTTCTCTATCGAGCTCCCCCCCCCCTTCTCAGTCTCTAGTTTTGCGTATTTCTCTAGATAAATCAAAGAGTTTTCTGATCAAAATCAAACTCATCTCTCTCTCAGCCCTTTCTTTTTTTTTTTTTGGAAACTCAAATGTATTCTGTTTTAGAATTTTTGAGATGAGGATTGACAATTTGTATTATCTGAACTACCATCCTAGTCTTGGATGTTATTCTCAGAATGTTTCGGCTGAGGTAACCTCCACCCTTCTTCAGGTGAAACTTGTCAGATTTGGGAACTTATACAGAATTTCTAACTGAACCTTTTATTTAATCCGCAGATCATTCTTGTATGTGAACCATGATCAGATAGAAGTCTTAAGTAAATAATTTTTATTTTATTCTTAGTTAGTATCACCTGTGGCGAGGATTGAACCTTTAAGACCCAGAAGACTGTCACTTAGAACTGATCGTTACTTAACAATTTTATCCGTTGTGCCACATGTCCACGTGATGCAACAGATAAAGGTGTTCGGTAACAATCAGTTCTGGAGATTGAAGTTTCAATCCTAACTACAGACGATGCTAAGAATAAAATAAAAATTACATAATTACGATCATGGCTGATGAAACAAGGACAATCTACCTCCATGGGTTAAATAAAAAGTTTAGTTCGGAATTTCAGTATAGATTCCAGAATTCGATGAGAAGCACCTGAAAAAATTTGGAGGTTACATCGGCCAAAACGTTGCTGCTTTATTTCTTTCTCCCTTTTTAACAAAGTGAAAAGACATTCATTTTTTAAATTATTCTTATTTTATTTTAAAAAAGAAAAAGAAATATTTTTAATTTTTACGTGATTTCTTTTCTCTTCAAGTCGAAACTCGAAAACAAATTATTTCGTTTCCTACCAAACAAAACAAAAACATGATTCACACAAATAAATTAATTAGTCTTTAAATAAATAAATAAATCAGTATTAATTGTTATCGATTTTTTTCTCCTTTCTTTAAAAAAAAAAAAAAAAAAAAAACTTACCTCGAAATCATTTTTATGATGAAAGCACCCACAACATGTAAATTCGTGTTCGTCTGCTTGTGAATATTAATGTTAGTATTCGTATTATTGTGACAATGTTGTGGCGTGGAATGTCTGGAGTGAGCCGGTTTCCACGAGTGTTGCATGAGTTCTGACCAGTTGCTCTGTCAATAGTCCCGCATCCACATTTTAAATTTTACATCCGCAAAACTGTGATATTTACACCACCAGTTCAAACAAGTGTTTTGTTGGCATTACTTCTTTGCTTGATCAGCAATAGTGTTTCCTTGGTTTCAGGGGAAAAGATGAGTCTGCTGGCTGAAAGAAAATGTCTGTGTACAGAATGGACAAGACATTTTTGTCTTAGAAAAATATAATTTATTCTTAATATTTCATGTTATCAGACCAAATGCTACAGTTCCGTTCTATTTAGCTTCTAAAAGGCCTGTAGCTCTACATATGCGCCTGTCTGCGTCAGAGGCAACCAGCCAAACTGAATTTTTCTCACAAAGAGAGAGAAAACTTTTACTTAAAAACAACCACCTCAGTCACCACCCCAGTGAATCAAGGGGTGACCCTTTGAAAACCGTCACTTTAACTGCAAGCATTTACCAGTACCTCAAGGTATTCCACAATAATGTCGGGTGATACTGGTATTATTATTTTCTGTAGACATCTTGGTAACGTCACTAGAATTTACCAGACTCATTCACTCATGTCGTTCACAATTAGTGAACGACATGAGTGAATAAGTCAATAGTCAAATCTATCAAATTATCCTGATTAGTCAATGAAAATATGTCTCATAGGAAAACGATCTGCATGAGTGAAGAACTCGTACACAGGAAAGCGGGGAGGAAGGATTATACAGCTATACAATTTTTGTAAAGTTAGATTGATTTTCAAAGCCTTTTTGTAAATATCTAGAATTCGGAAATCGGACAATCATCAATACATCTAATTACAAATTTGTCTATCTGTCCCTATTTACTTGCCTCCCCACGAGGGCAAAGTTAGACAGAAGATCGATTTTTAATGTGGGGAACATCCAGCTCCCAAATAAAGGGCACCCTGGATTGGGACAAAAATATAAATTGCCTCAGTCTAAGAAGATCTCTCCTTCACCGATCGAGGACAGAGCAGATACTAAATCCTGAAGGCCAAGGAGTCGTGTTCACTTAAAACAATGAATGTAGATCAATTTTACAACGGGGAATTCATTGTTTTTTTTAAAATTGGTAATCATAAATATGTTATTTTGTTTTCCTTTGTTTGTTTACCTGGTGTTTGATTTTAGTTTGAAACACTGCCACGTTTTTAATAATGTCGAAGAAAATATGGATGGAAAGGTGTTTATTGTACTGATTTTTAGAGATTACGACAAGGTGATTTTTCATTTCTTAATTCTTACAGAAAACTTTGGCAAACATCAACGTCACCCCCACATCCTCGATTTATTTATGCATCTACACTGAATATTTATTTGCATAAATTTAATTCTGTTTTTATTGAATGGAAATTATTTTATTTATGAAAAATAACTAAAATAACATATTTTTTACCATTGTAGAATTATATTTTTATTTTGCATTTTGATATTATTTCCATTTACTGTGGAGAACCAAGATGGCGTCCATATTTGAAAAAAGTTTGCGATGTTTGAAGAGTAGTGGCGCGAATACTTATTTGTGTAGGAGAATATTAACTGCTACATCCTATTAATATCACTAAAAAAATATTGATCCGGATAAATAATGTTTTTGATAAAATTGATTTAAAACTAAAAAAAAGCAACCAAAAACAAGATGGCTAGATTTGTGCCAGTGGTTTATGGCGAACCAGAATATTTAATGCATTTACAAATCCACAAAATTTTTTACTTTCGGTAAAAACAAATTGTAGAGTGATCCTAAACTTTTAATAACTGCAGGCCTGATGTATTCTCAACTGATCACCCATCAAAGTTAATGTCACATAAAATCACTGCTTAACTTAAATGACAAAATAGAACAATGTAGACACACAATCACATTACTCCCTCCCCCTCATCCTCTATTCATTTATGTGTCCACACTGAATATTTATTTGTATTAATTCAATTCTTTTTTTTATTGAATAGAAATTATTTTATTTATGAAAAATAAAAATGATTTTTTAACCATTACAGAATTATATTTTTATTTTGATATCATTTTTATTTACTGCTGAGAACCAAGAAAAAAGTTCCTGTTGTTTGAAGAGTAGTATTTCTTTTTTTTTTTTTTTTTAGATGCATCCACATATCTCTACAAGAGGGTCAGTTGGTTACTCTTAAGCTTGAAATAGCATTTTCATTTTTATATATGCAGATTGAATGGACGCATCTTAACATCCGTTCTTTATTTTTAGATGAAAATTAATTCAATATCATACTATTCTGTTTAACGATCATTTTACAGCGTTAAGTAATTGATTTCCAAACTAACCTATCTTTGGCCAGGTCTTTATTTATCCCTCTTTATTTCAAGTCCATTCTTATCACTTCCTTTCATGTTTTCATTGGCCTCCCCCCATGAACCTGTTACTTCAATTGTTCTAGATCTACTAACCTAATAACTTTCATCCATTATTTCAACGTGACCATACCATCGAAGTCTCCTGTTCTGCACACATCTATTTAATTTTCCACTGAGGTCATCAGATTGAAGAATGTCTCACATTAGACATCCATCGTGCCATTCTCATATCATTTCACTTCCATACAACATCACACTGCATACACATACCTGATAGACTTTTTCCTTAGTTGACAGTGGTAACGCTCTGCTGGTTAGTAATGACAGAAGTTTTCTGAACTTACTCCATCCACTCCTAACTCTTACAATCACACTAGCACTTGCTCCACCATGTTTCAATGGTATCACCAAGGTAAAAAAAAACTTTTGGACAACCTCAATAGCTTTGCCATCCAGATATACTTTTTTCAACATTTCTCACCTGTCTTACACTTCTTGCACACAAACTGGTTATCCTCTCTCAAACAACCAGTAATTCAACTGCACTTCTTGTATAACAAATGCTTGTAAGTACCACAAAAAAAATTGAGTTGCATCCGACTCCCTTTTCACAAACTGAGCAGGCAGACATTCCATTTTCTGCGATCTTTCCAACATTACAACCACTGATAATGAATTCAATAACAAAATAAAATAAAAATTAAATAAATCAATAAAATTTATCAATAAAACAATCAATGTATCAGTATATTTTTTTTTTATTATTATTTTGACGATCATCCTCATTTTGAAAACCATTGGGGGAGTGTGTGTGTGTGTGTGTAGGGGGAGGGGGTGCACGGCAGTTATCCCCGTCAATTTAGTGTAATTATTTTTTGAAGTCACTATCATCAAAAGCATCAAGATAAATGTGGCTGCCAGATTAAAAAGGGGTCAGAATTGAGAAGAATAAGGCTCATTGACAAAGACGAACATGAACCGCGGATCTAATAAAAAAAATACCGTCAGAATGACACAGATTTACGCTTTTCACTATCGTCTAAATGGTCCACGCCTGTAGAACGCTCGTGACTCGCTTCCCGATCCGACCACAACAAATTGTCTTTTTCACTTAAACTCACTGCAACGTTCATGCTGCTGTCCATCGAAGGCAAAGGTTGATGTTCAATCACACGAGGCGACACTGGTTTAAAGTGGGACAATTTAATGGCAAGTTCCTTGGCTGTCGCTTCGCCAGCTGCTGGGGTTGCATCCGTGGCAGAGGACGGAGCGGCTACATCAGCAATTTCGTCTTCCCAACTTTGGTCGGTGGAGATGAAACTGCTACAACGGCTGCCAGTTCCTGGAGACAAAGTGTTGGCTGAAGAGGCCGAGACCGTGGCAGTCGTGTTCAGAAATGATGTGGAGGTGGTTTTGGTCGGGGTGGGAGGAGGAGTGGAGGGTGTGATGGTAGAGAGAGAAGTCCTTGTGGATGGAGTGCCAACTTTGGAGGGAGTTGTTCGATGTCTGAGGTTAGAGTTTGTTCTAGTTGTCGTCGTCGTCGTACTGCTGCCTTTGCTGGTTGAAGAGGCCCGGCTGGACTTGGTCAACTTTGTCTTAGGTGGTGAGGAGGGAGCAGAAGACGAGGACGGCGGGTTGTTTTGTCCATAGATCAATTTATTAGCTCGTCCCAGCAAAAGCATCGTGTTCAGGACTTTGGTGGACATTAAACTGCAGGGAAACAAAAACAAAAAAATAAATTTAAAAAAACTAGATATAAATATAAAAATTATATTAAAAGAAACATTAAGAGACCATACCTCCCTAAAAACGAAAGCCCACACACAAAAATGATAAAAGTGACTTTTGTGAACTTGTTTTCATGAATCTCACAACAGAAATTGCCATTTTGTACTTTTCATTGAAATGTTATTTCATTAGTCTTTACTTTTAACCTGGCACAAGGCCAGAACTTAAGAATACCTGATGTTCTGAACAATCAACCATGTAAATAACAAGTAGGGTCAATGTCACAATTATTTCAATGTTACATTTTATTTATTCCATGTTCGTGGTCTTATATATATTTATTTTTAAAATTATTTTAAAATCATATTCCAAATAAAGAGAATACACAAAGGTGTTTACAGCTGTTTCAAGACAATGTTTATTTTTAGTTATACAATGTAACATAAAAATTGTTTAAACTGACTCATCAGAACCATATTTCGTATGTATCCAGAAAAAATAACAATGTCATTTTTTTTTAGATTGTTGTTGTTTAAAGAATATCAAGTTCGAAAAGGTGCACCTGAAGTATGTTGGAGGTTGCATCGACCAAAATGTTGTGAAAATAGCATTCCGAATAATCAATCCTCATTTAAAAAATTTCTTGTTTGTTATCAAAATAAAGTGTTCATGACTATTATAGAAAATTATCAACTAGAATTTTAGTAATAAATAAAAATTATTTTACTAGTCGTGGTTAACAAACTCTGAAGGACAAGACCGCATGGCATCTTCATATTAGAAGAAGGGAGATAATCTTCAATGCGCTGGCTTAAAGATACAATAGAAATATGAATAAGAAGTGAATTTTATTTATTACTAAAATTCTACTCGATAATTTTCTGTAATTTTTGGTGTACACAAATAGTTTTGCCTGATACGTATGTAAATAGTTTTCCCGTTATTTTATTTTTAACTGACATATTTCGCTTGAGAAGTAATTGAAACAACCACCGAATATTATAATTATACAGATTGATGTAGAAGGCACCATTGGATTTCCATGGCGTCCCGCTATGGTAAATTGTTATTTGTATAATCTTTGTTTTATTTTGTGTCTTACTTTCTGTTTGGTGGCTCATAATTAGTTACAAAACTTGTGTACTAACAACACAACAGTGATGGAGATAAAAATTAACAAAGAATAATATGGATAAATCACCTGAAATCACCGAATCATTTCATACAGAAAAAGTGTGGAAAATGCAATTTATCCAACATGAAAAGTCTTAGAAATATAGCAGGAATTGCTCTGGAGCCTCTTTGTTGTTATAAAAGTGAATACTCAAAGACACCGACACAGTTGTTAGCTGGCAGTCTTCAGCAAACTGATACCTCATACAAACTTCAAACATTACTGTCGACCAGCCGCTCACTGTCCTACAAGAATCTATTCACTGACCAGAGAACCACATACTGTATGAGCAGCATAAACACTATTACCACAAACTCATGATAGAAAATACATCAAGTGAGAAAAAAACGCACTCACTCACTTCTACCAGTGCTACTACCTAACTATTGCAGTTAAAAAGAAATTCCACTTGTTTTCCTTTCAGAAATATTGAAAAGAAATTAACTCATATTAATTCAAAGTTATATATCGATAAAACTTTTTAATTTTTGTAGTACTACTGCGTTTGTTCATCATAACACATTAATCCGCTATGAGAGTAAGAATTATTTTGTTTATGAATCTGCTTATGATGATGATGATGATGATGATGATGATGATAAAGATGTAAGCCCCTCCCACACACGCATACATTATACTTACCAAAGGTAGACCATAACCATAACAGCGAACCCCAAGTAGCCATGCACTTTGAACGAACGGACACAAACTTGGTAGAGAATGCAGGCCAGAGGAAGTGGTGTGAAACCCATCCTGCGAGACAACAAGTCTGAATGGTCCGTGAAAGCCTAAAAAAGATAAAAAACATAAGTTTCTCTTAAGTTTCATCATCATCATTATTTTCAGTTTAATGTCCGCTTTACATGCTGGCATGTGTTGGACGACTTTTAGAAATTGACTTCCAAACTAATCTATCTCTAGTCAGGTATTTATTTATCCTTCTTTCTCGCAAATCCATTCTTATCACTTCTGCTTATGTTTTCCTTGGCCTTTCACTGTCAACTGACCCTGCTATCTCAACTGTTCTACATTTATTAAATCAAGCATTCTCATCCATTCTTTCAATGTGACCAAACAAAGTCTCCTGTTTTGCACACATCTCCCTATATTGTCCAGATTTAAACTTCCTCTGAGGTCATCAATTCTAAGCCATTCTTTAAGACTCACATTACACACAGGCTTAGATCTAATGACCTTAGAGGAAGATTAAATTTAATATTACATATTACTTAGTAGTAATGTTTTTTTAATTTAAAAGTACAATGATTGCCAAATAAGGTTACTTAGGTATAATTGACAAGATTTGATTATAGCTTCACCTGTCATGTACGAGGATGGATCTCTGATTGGTTGAATCTAATCATGTGACAGAGAGATTTGAATTAGTAGATCAGAACTTAGAAGAGAAGTTGACAGATTTCATGTTTATGGCAGAAAGAATGCATTGCATGAACAGTATTTTTTAAGTTATACTGATGTGATAAAGGGAGAAGGAGTGGAAACCAAAAAATGAGAAAATAATCAAACAACTGGATCTTCAATGTTTTTGTATAAATTGTCGACTTCTCTTCAATAAAAGCTTGTTTACCATAAATAAAGTTTGACTTTGCGATGAAAAAAAGAACTCTTCCGGAAGTGAATTACTTCCCCTTTGTTCACGCAGAGATTCGATCCCTGTGTAGATCTTGGTAGAATAAAGCTTTTTCAAGCTTACTCAGACTTCTTATACACATTCATTACTATTCATTCAACTTATTCATTACAGACTTAAAATCAAAATACTGATGGTCTAAACATGTATCTGTGTCATTATTTTAACTAGTTTGTTTTCGTGCTTATCTACTCATTCCATATATTATAGTAAAATTTACAGAGATTTAAGTAGATCTATTGCAATTTCTTCAAATAAATTAGAATAGCTCTCTTTTGATAGTCTATAAAAATATTCTATAAGAAATACCAATATTTATTGCAAAGTAAAGCAGTGCATATTTCAACAATCAAAATAAATAAGAGTCTGTCATATCGATATTATTTCAGTTTACAAAAGTATATATATAGCAATGCAGGAACCCTAAGGACCCCTACCCTATCCCCCACTGCTTCAGCTTCAGCTAGATGGCAGCCTCTAGGAAAATCCCACTGAACGAGTCAATACAACGCTTCACCAAAATAAATGCGGCACTCTTTTCCTCCTCCGTTTGCATCCACCTCCAAACGCATCTCGCAAAATCACGTTTTTTCGTGCTTCTTATAGTAGCGACATCTCACATATGCAAATAAGCACGCCAAAGACGTCCGCCGCCGTTTCCTCTTTTAAAAAAAATTAAATTCAACTTTTCGTGAATGGGCGTTTCTGGGTTCACGCCCGCAGCTCTCCTCCACAGAAGCAGCAAACCAAACGTCTTCTCTTCGTCCTGGCTCACAGTAGTCAGCTGCCTCTCCTGCTCTCCGCTACACTCCCCTGATCACAAATGTGGAAACCCAGTGCAAGTCTTTTTTGCCTGGTGCTTCTCCGCGGTAATATGGCTGCGACTTCCTCCTCAAATACCTCGTCTGCAGAGGGAGCACCTGATGCATCTGTACTAGGCCTGGGACCGTCCACCTCTCTTCGCGGTGATGCAACCACAGCTTCCTCTTCGGATGACTCGTCTGCAGAAGAATCATCCGATACATCGGTGCTGGGTATGGGGCTGTTCGCTCCGCTCATTGTGATCACTTGTGAACTTTGAGTGAAAGGCTCGCTATGACTTCAACTTTCTGACGCAGTCAGGCCGATAACAGAACGTAGGTCCCTTAAGTGCCGGGGATCCCATCAATGAGAACATTCTGTGAGCTAATCACACCCGTAACACGTCCAACTGTGCAAAGGGATGTACACCATCCATTCAGGATTCTTGTCCAAACATGATCACCCACCTTGTAACTCAGGTGTTGCTGTTCGGGCTCATCAGGGGGCAGCACATCAATGCCCTTCAGTCTGACCTTGTAATGATGAATCATGTTGGCAGGGACAGTTAGTGGTGACACATCGTCTTTCAGATAACGTTATACCAGTAAACTGCCTCCATCACTGAGCACAGTTTTCTTGTAGCAATCCGTTTCACACTTCGATGGCTCCGTTCTATAATACCATTACCTGATGGTATGTGTGCACAGCGAAATCGCAGTCGAACTTCCTACTCATTTACAAAGTCTCTGAAAATCTTACTGCAAAATACTGGGTCATTGTCAGTGAGTATCTCAGTTGGGTGGGCCACGCTTGTAAAATATGACTTTCAATTGGTCGACGATGCTTGCTGCATCTTGCCGTCTTAGACAACACCAAACAGAAAACCGCATGGGCCCACAGTCAATAAGCGACAGATAGTGCCTTCCCTGGTAGTGAGTTATGTCTATCCCCACTCGATAGCCTGTGTCGCCGACGTCTAAGTTGCCCTTCGGCCAGCGCGTGGACGGCGGATCATTCGACTAATACTCTTTAACTACTGTCTTCATGGATGCCTTAAAATTTGTGGAGTCGACTCGCCTAACAAAGTACCACGTCCTTTTTATGCCAGGGTGACCACTTTGATGATGGATGGACCTTATTTGGTTGGATTCTGGCCCGCCTGTTAATGTAGTGCATACATGGCTCTGGGGTTCAGCTGCCTTTCGTATTAAATCAAGCCATCACTGCAGTACGCGCGTCAGGTTATCCACTTGGTTGTGTTCTGACTTTATAAGGGTAATGTCTACTGACAACTCATACTCTTTTATCAAGCTTGAAAGCGCACCGAGTCGTCGTCTTATTAGCATTTTGCTCGCTGCTTTAGTATGCACCCTGGAATTTCCCGTAAGAGTGTCCGTTAGCCATTTGTACACACAGGCAGAGTTGATAAAAAGATGCAATATGGATGCTTCCCACATCAGTGCCATATTAACACCTTTTAGTACAGCATTGAGCTCTGCCAGATTTATGTGCTGTGCATCGTTTGCCTTGCGTAATTAATTGCATCTTCCATCACAGCTCCATTGTGCTCCAGTGACACCCAGGTCGCTAAAGAGCTTGCGTCAACCCAGACATCGACCTCACGACCGTCAACACACCACTTGCCTCGCACAGGGTCTCCTTCGTGCACTCTCGCAATGATTTCTGTCATCATCATCGTCAATGGAACATCATCCACCTCACCGTCCCTGACCTCGGTGACTGCCACTGCTCTCCTCTTAATAAACGCTGCTGCCACTCTGATCCATTTACCAACCGGGAAGTACCCGACTAGTTTTCCACACAAAGAGAACGCAGCACATTGAGTGATGCTGCGTGACATACTTAGGATCTCGTTACCTTGTTCCCATCTCAGCATATTGCACTCCTCCCCAACTTTCAGGCCAAGTACTCGCGCACCGTCCTGCAGCCGTTCAAGTTCCTTGTTTACCAGCCTAAAGTTGGCCAGGTGCTACCTCACTTTAGCTGTGGACACTATATTTTCAGCTATAAAGACATCATCGATATGTGCTGATGTTGCCCGCCTAATAGCTTCGTGCTTTGACAATGCAGCATCCCCTCTAATATGAGTCTGGTATGGCCACAGGGATTGATGCACATGCAACTGTAAGTATGCCCTCTGTAGATTGAGCACTGACACATTGGAGCCTTTTGTTTGCCACTCTCTCAGCTTGTGTGCACAGACGTCTGCATGCACAGTATAGGCATCGCCGTGCCCATTCAGTCTGCGAAAATCTAGAACTGGTCGTACCTTAGATTTGTTTTGCTAGAAGACTGCCATTAGCGAAATTAGGCCCTTTGGGGGCTCTAGTTTTTCTTCAGGATAGGGAAGTAGCCATCCATTATCCAGCCACGTCCGTAGCTCATGTCTATAGTCTTGACGGATTTGAGCGGGCACTGAGTATTCAGGCACCCTTTTGTTAAGTTTACCAGGTGGGTGATCACCTGACCACTTCCACGATGCCGTCCACACCTTGGCCTGTTCGTCAAACAGTGCTAAAATCAGGTTCCTCTATCTTAATCGCAGTGCAAACATGAGGATCTGTTTTGTAGAAGATGGCTTCGCCAGACTGGTCAATGCTGACTCCACCCAGCATTTTAATAACATCCATCCCAAGCAGCATGTCGAAACCTAATAGTTGACTGTCCACGACCAAGACATCGACCTTTATAGGACTTATATTGGTTATTGCCAACAAAATGGTTCCAACGCCATGACTGGATAATTTCGCTGGCAGCAGTCATGTTAGATTTCTGACGACTCCGAGGACTACATATTGAGAGTCCACAAGAGCTCTGCATTTCTTCCCATCGATCCACACTTCAACAGTAGGGAGCGCCTCTCTTAAATTGACTGAGGAGAGACTGGTGCTGATATCTCGCCTCCTTTTTCGTTTCCCGGACACTCAGATGCAATGTGGCCTATCTTCTGGCATCTATAGCACTGCATCTTTGCTCACAATTTGTATCTGGGGCCATTACGCCCTTCACCATGCTGATACTGGCAGTCTCTTGCAAAGTGGTTTGGACCAGAGCGTTTATAGCATTTAATGCTACCATTAGCCAACACAGTGAGTAACGTCCAATTGGTATTAGACTGAACTGGTTGTATAGCTGCCGCAACTAATTCTTTTTCGTCTGCCATAATAGCCCGTGCTCTAGTTAAAATCTGCCCTAGAGTCATGTCATCCATTCTCAGCGACGCCCGGAGATGTTGCCTTACGTGACTCGGCAGTCCTGCTACAAAAGTGCACACCATCCATTTTTCTGGGAGTATCTCCCCAACAAGGAGGGCAAGTCTTCGAAGCTCAGCCAAAAACACATCTACAGTCTCACCGGGTTGTAGCCGTCGCATCGTGAAGTCCTCATATGCCACAAATGAATCAGTTGCAAATGCAGTTATCAGTGCCTGCTTGACATGATTTATATCTGCCCTCTGTTCCTTGTCTAGCTGTCTATACACAGCAAGAGCACCCCCTCATAACCACAAGGGAAGGACTCGCGCCGCTTCGTAAAATTCGCACAATTCACAAACAAGTTCCACCTGTTCTATCCATTCTACTATCGGGAGATCAGTGACAATCCCACTAAACTCTGGAATCAATCAAATGTCGAACTGCTTGCTTGTCATATTAACGCCGAGATAGCTTGAACAAGTCAATGCAACATTTCATCAAAATACATGCGGCACTCTCTTCCTCCTCCGTTCGCGTCAACCTCCAAACGCATCTTGCAAAATCACGTTTTTTCTGTGCTTCTCATAGTAGCGACATCTCACATATGCAAATGAGCACGCCAAAGCCGCTCGCCACCGTTTCCTCTTTAAAAAAAAATTAAATTAAACTTTTCGTGAATGGACGTTTCCAGGTTCGTGCCCGCAGCTCTCCTCCGCACAAGCAGCAAACCAAACATCTTCTCTTCGACCGCCGCTAACAAGCGTCCTGGCTCACAGCAGTCAGCTGCCTCCCCCTGCTCTCCGCTACACCCACCCTTCAAAGTAGCGACAAGTGTGGGCAAACAAACTTTGAAACTAATTAGGTGTTAAACAAAGAATTTCAGTCAATAAATAATAATTTCTAGCATTTTAGGAAGTGAAACTGTGATGGAACTCCAAAGATATATTTTTTTCAGAAATGATCAGTGCTATGGACCGAATGAGAAACATTGTTTACTTACGTGTGTTTGACGACTAGAAATCATGTCTTTGGCCAAGCTGAGAGAAAAGTCAGCATAAACCTGTCGAGGGGAGAAAAAAAGAAAAGAAAATATTTTAATTTTTGAGATAAGGATTGATAATTTGTATTATTTGGAAAATAGGATGGATTTCTGATTTTTGTGGATGTTAATCTCACAAAAAATTAAGACTACACATCTAAAGCAAGAATAGGTTTAAAGCTCAAAAAATTAATATTAGAATTGTCCACAAGGACCCACGGCGCAACGGATAAAAGTACTAAGTTAATGAGTTCCAAGTGACAGTTTTCTGAAGTTGAAGGTTCAATCCTCTGTATGCTAAGGATACTAAGAATTTAATTAAGAATTACTTTTGACTTTTACCCACTCATGACTGATGTGTTCCGTTTAAAATTCCCTAGACTCCAGAGTTCGACAAGACGTATCTGAAGAAGGTCGAAGACTACATTGGCCCAAATGTAGTGATAATAACATTCGAGATGGATATAGTAGTCTGAATAATTAAAATAATACAAAATTTGACCAACTTTTTGAGCAATTCTGATGCCTTCATCGTCCAATATTTTTACTGTCTTCTCTTTGACAATTTAAGTGCACCACCATACAAGGAATGAATGCAGGTTTGTAATTATTTTGATGTTTTTTCGAATTTCAGTAATTTCTCAATGTCAGCTTACTTTTTTTTTTTAAATAACATTGATAGTTTTGAAATTAAATCACATTATTTCATTTAAAAATTGATTAACATACGAAATTCCCAATTTCTTGATGAAAAAGGAGAATGATTTGAAATTGTGTTTATGGAAGAAATTACAAACTAAATAATTTCACTGTCATCATCATCATATTCGCTTTAACATCCATTTTACATGATAGCATGTGTTGGACAGCTTTGAGAAATTAATTTCCAAACTAACCTATCTCTGACCAGGTATTTCAAGAAACTCAACAATCTTACCAAACCTTCCGATATTTAAATTGCACAGCCTGAAATACGGACAATTTTCTTCTGAAGTCATTTCTTTAATTGAGTCAAGATTTTTATAGGCTGGATGCTTTTCCTGACGCCAATCCAGTGAGGTGATGGGGGACCAGTGTTTTTATCGAGACACCATTTCTCGGTGATTGCCCACCAAGGCTAAAAAGCGCTTGAACTGCTGTGTAGAGTGAATTAAAATTTAAAAAAAAAAAACCCCCAAAAAAAACGACATGAAAACAAAACTTTTACCTCTTGTGAAATTTCATTAAATTTTGTAATGAAAGCATGTTTCAACCAATCAACGATGACTTCAGCAATGAGAATCATCACCGCATCAGGAAGAATGACCGCTATGTGATCTAAAAGGAAAGAAAAATAAAAACGTTTATTCTCTCAATCAATTGGACGAGTATCCTCATTTTTGTTGTTTTTATTAATCAGATTAGAGAGGAGGAGGGACCACTTGTTCGTCTATTGTATAAAAGTTGAAATTGGCCATGGCTAAACTTTTCAAGATAAACAGAGAGGAACAAAGTATTTCTTTTGAATAAAATCCAAATAATAAATAACGGATAAAGGATCCTTTGAGTTTTGTAAAGATATTTAACAATTTACAGAATTATCTGTTATAGTGGGGATAGATGTGGTTATGCAATCATCATCAACAACAATAGCAATTATTAATGTACATAGAATACGAACAATCGAGGAATATTATGTAAAGAAAATACAGAATAATTAACATACAATGTGTGTTCAGGATCAATTTGATATTTTTTGGAAATGAGAGAAAAACAAAACATCATATCTTGGCCAATAATGGATGTATTCTCAACATACAAAGTGCATTCCTTAAAAAAGCTTTTGTTGAATACAGATCACTTGAAGCACTGCTCTGACCCTTTAGCACGGTCTCCAGGTGGGACCTGAACTTGGAGCACGCAGTCTTCTCTGTGTCCTTCGACAGTTTGAACCTGGCAATCAGCTCATCTTTGATGTTGCAGACGGTATGGTTGGTGTCTTTCTCAACTGCTCCTCACACATAAGAGTCCATGGAGTTACTATTTATCTACCTCCCACAAGGTAAAATGTGACACAAGGTCGGAAAGTGGGATTAGATAAGCCAGCGCTCGAGAGGTGAGTAATCTGACCATTTAAAAATTGCCTGGGCAGCCCCATCGGCATTCCCCGGTAGGGGCGCCTCAGACAGTAAGCAATAAACTTACTCCTCCCCAAAGAGGGGAGGCGAAGCCTGGGAGGGTGCACCTCCTAGAACTGCACAGGACCAGACAACCCCCAATAGACCGGCATAAATCCAGACCCAAAGGCCAGGACAATACCAGATCATTAGGTGGGCTAAAAAGTCCATGGAGTTGCAATCAGGAGTGTTGGGGGGGGGGGGGCAGATGTTGGGACTGGTGAAATCATGGAAATTCTCAGACAGCACATTTGTTTTTTCTGGAGGTGTGACACGGAGCTAAATCTTCATGCCATACGTATGACCTTTCCTCAGTCAACCTCTCTACCCAGCGCTTGACAACAGTGGATAGCAACTCCATAGCCATCTGAATTTAGTCCCTTTTTGAAGATGTGAGGCGACATGATGTGGCCTTTATTGAAAACACACCCCAAATCCATCACAGTTTGAGGGAACTTAGACTTTGTGTGGACTGTAGGCTAGCAACCTGTTCTGCGCATTCTGGCTCGACTGCGTGTTTGACCTTGTTGAGGAGTTTCTTGGCTTTTGTAAGGTGGTGAGTAGTTGGCACTTGTGATTCTTGTATGATAAGTACTGAAGATGTTTGTTCAACGCCTTCTTTGTAGTTGCCACTTCGACAGCCATCTCTTTGGCCAAGGTCCTTTTTTGTGCAACTCATCTAAATTTTGTTGTGCGGACACAGCCAGAACACCTACTATGATCCTTTCTGCTTGCTACTCCTCCCACTCTTCGTCACAGTTCTCCAGCATACATATCACGACCTTCACAGAGCAATGAGATGCAGCTAAGATTTCCGAATTTTTTAATTTGGCACAAATCATCACGATACAGGTCACTCTATTCTTGTGCTTTTCAGTTGTCCATCATCTCCAGCTCTCAAACCTGACAACCTAAGTTGAACTTTCATCAAAATGTCAAACTTGACGGAATTTGTCAATGTCAAGGCCATATAAGATGTGGAACTTCATTGGCTACAATATTGACTAAGTAGTGAGTCTCTACAATGAACAAAACCAAAGTTATCACCAAAAAGTGTGACTTTCACCTTTTCCGTGACCTTGATATCCCAAAATTCAATCAGTTCTAAGTTAGACCATGACCCAATTTAGACCATGTTTGGTGACAATTGATCAAGTGATGTGTACACTAGGCTGTACACAAAAAAAACAGTTACAAATCTGACTGAATACAGAACAATACAGGTAATGATTAAAATTGTTTCACTCACCCGGATTCCAAGAAAATTCTGCCATATTCCGTATGAATACAACAAACAAGAGAATGAAATACTGGAATCTTTCTCGGGCGTCACTACATGAGATCTGGAACAGGTTTTTTTTGTCGACTCTTTTAAATACATTTATTTTTATTTCAACAAACTGAAAAAGAAAACGGCAACATTACTTTTTTTAACAAAAATGGATTCATTTGATTTTTATGTGCAGAATTTCTTTTTTTTTTTTTTTAAATTCTTTCTGGACAGGATAAGAGAAATTAACAAAACAAACCAAAAAAAGAAACACTTGGAAAATTGCATTTTAAAATTTGACAAATTAAAAAAAATTTTTTAATTGAATTTTTTTTATCATAGTTCACCCCAAACACGGCAGGACACCACTGTAGATGTAAGGGACTACTGAGAATTAGGGTGTAAGTTTTGGGGGTCATCCTAAATTGGAAGCTCTATTGTGATATGTCTGTTTACATTAGTTTAAAATTTCTGCATGTCGGTAGAGTCGGGAGAGAGTTCCAAAGGCCGGCACCATGAGGAAGGAAGCTATTGGAGTAGAAGGCTCTCCGGCATCTGGGGACCCCCACAGTGAATGGATGGGACTTAACTGATTGTCGGGTTGGTCGAGTGTATTTACGTCGAGTGGACACTAAAGCAGCACGTTCATCGGAGCACAATCCATTGAAGTACTTGTAAAACAGACACAAAGATGCAACATTGCGGCGATGGGACAAGGGCTGGAGCTTGGTGGATAGTGGGGTACCTATCAAGTTAGCGACTCTTTTTTGTAACGTTGTCTACGAGGGAGAGACTAGTGGATGATGCACCATCCCAAATGTGGCAACAATAGTCCATGCAAGGGCGGATGGTAGCTTTGTAGAGATGTAGAATAATGTCAGGTGTGAAAAGTTTACTAGCTCGGTAGAGGGAGCCCACCTTCTTTGCAGCAGCCTTGGTAATGTCTTCAATGTATTTGTTCAAATTAATGTTACCTATGAATGTTAGGCCGAGGAGTTTGAATGTTGTACTCTTAGGTAGGGTGTTATTTGCCATGGCAATCGGTGGTTGAAGAGGTTTCTTGTAGTTATTATCTTTGCAGCATTAAATGTTACCATCCTTTTATGACCCCATTCCACTACAGACAGGAGATCACTTTCTAAGGATTCAGCCATTGCCTCTGATATGTGCGTGTCCGTTTTGCCCACACGACGAGAGTAGAGAGTGATATTGTCAGCAAATATACCCAATTCAGACAAAAAAAAAAAAAATGAAAGTCATACTTTTTTTTCACTTTAAAAAAATTAGATATTTCTAAAAAGATAAAGCATGAGGATGAAACATGGAATGAGAACTGTCTACTCTTGTAGATTTTTTTTTCCCTTTACTAGTGATTCACTGCTTAACAAGGCCAAACAACGCTCAGGGATAAGGTTAACGAGATGGATAGATTGTCCGTTGAATGATGAATATTATGAATATTGAAACTAATGAATAAGTTGAACATAATTTGATTACTTATGAGGACGCTGTATGACATGTATTTCTTGACATTGAATTTGAGGATGACTGTTCTGTCTAGTGTAGAATAAATCCCTTAGCATTTATCTCCCTTTGCCGGCCCTTTTTTCTTAAGGGATTCTTCCAGCCCCGACACCAAGTGAGAAGGTTCCGGTGCTCTGTTCCCGATCTTTTAGCCGCCTTAGTCACGAACCTCGATGGAGAGATTTCTATCCCTTTAAATATTCCGATATTTTAGGCATCTCGAGTAAGAAATATTGCCTTTCTTCTCCCTCAAACTAGAATTAAATAGCGCTAGTATTATTTTTTTTTATATTTCTTTTATCTAAGCAAACTGTTTTTCTTTTGAACCACGTGCGAATCTCCATTTACTGAGTGTATCATGCTCAATTTCCTAGGATAATTGTATCTCTTTCTTGTATTATCTTTTATGTTCACTAATATTTTCTATTCTGTAATTTATTAGCTGACAGCAGTTTTTAGATTTTAGTCTGCCTCGTCTCCATTTTTGTATTTACGTGTTTCTGAAACAATGTTTTTATTTCTTTTCAGTTTTTACCTTTGCCGATGATTAATAAACCTGTGTCTAAAATACACTACGCCTCAGAGTTTTGTTTGTCGATAAGAGTTTATGCTAGCTGTACGAGAGTTTTACGTTTCTACAAAACAAAAGCATCCCGGAGGCAACATAATGGCCATGTTGTAGTCTGCAGAGAAGCACTCCCGTTGTAATGATGGGAAGTTTTCGGAAAGAAACTCTGTTCACGGAAGTTCTGTTTGATGTTAGGCACACGGAAAGTAAAGTTCTTTGCGGTTGTGATAGAAGACAAGTTCTTGCTAACTAAAGAATTCTGTTATAAATTAAAACAAAAAAAATACAGCACAAAAAATGTACCGCAGGAAGAATTATGCAGAGTATAGCGAACAAAACGTGAATAAAGAGCTGCAATGAGGGTCTCATTCTGTGTCCCATGCCATCAAATATGTACGGATTGAATAAAAAGGATTAAGTTCAAAGTTCTTGGAAGGTTACAGACCACAAGAATAGCTGTTGAAGAAGGCTGGAGAATGCAGCAGTCAACATGTGAATATCACAATCAAAATGAAGATAACATTTTCAAATATGTAAATGATGCAAATCTTAAATATTTATAAAGTTACAAATAATAAAGAAATATTTGTTTTTCTCTTACAAAAAAAGAACAAGAAAAAAAAAATGTCTTTCCATGTTGAATTTCTGTCAAAAGTTTTTTTTTTTTTTTCAGGAAAATTGTTATGCATACTGAAATCAGGAATAGAATTATCCAAACTCTCAAACTAAAATAACCTTTTACCGATTAAAAGAAGAAAAAATGAAAAATATTGTGGGTGAAATTTGGTCAAGAGAAAAAGAAAATTAGTGCTTAAATTTTAACAAACCATTATCAATAAATGTAATTGCTGCCCAAATTGTTGCCCTTGTATAAATCTGGCCCCTATCACAGTTGCCTTTACACTTCAATGACAATATGCCTGGTTTGAGGTGGATAAAAGTTTAAAAAAAAAAAGAAAAAAAGAAAAAAAAAAGCAAAGCCCTTCATCGACAAAAGGTAGTTCATGTTTGCTTTTGAAATTTATTCTAAAAAATAAATACAATCCACCACCAAACCCGCACGAAGTTGTATTTACCTTCTAACATAAAAAGGTTCCGATTTACTTCTCATTCTTAAATTCGGACCATACAGGGAATAAGGACCCCAAAACAATGGCCAAATGAAAGGAACGTCTTTCTGTCTTCACCGGCGTCTTCCGGTTGGACTCTCAGATAGGGTGCTATTAGCCATGGCAATCGATGGTTGAAAAGTCATCTTAGTTGTTAAAGGAAAAGAGCTTTGTCTTGGTAACATCAAATGTTACCATCCATTTATGTCCCCATTCCACTACAAACTGGAGATCATTTCTAAGGATTCGACCATTTAAGACAAGAAAGAATTTAAGGACCATACAAGGAATAAGAACCCCAAAACAATGGCCAAATGAACGGGATGCTTTTCCGTCTTCAGTGGTGTCTTTCAGTTGACCTGGTCACACACACGTTCACTCTATTTACAACTTTTTAATAAACTAACGAAACTTCGAAAATACTTTTTTTCTTTTAAAACATGTTAATATTTATTTTTTAGGAGAGGAGGGCGGGATATATTATATATTCAATGTAGGATGCGTTTATCCTTTTATTTACAAAACTTTTTGAATTCTCGTTCTAAAATGTTTTCGTGTCACTATTTACTTGCCTCTCCATGAGGGCAGAATGCATAATAAAATAAAATCTTATTGTGTGCGTCTTTTTTTGCTTTACAATAAACACAGAAGATTCTATTTTTCGTGTTGTGTATTTTAAGAAAAGGGGGGGGGGAGGGGATATATGCCCTCTATTTACAACTTTTTAATAAACAAATGAAACATCGAAGCATCCAAAAATGGATATATATTATTTGATGTAGGATGCGTTTAATCTTCCGTTTATACATATAATATATACCCCTCCCCCCCGAATATAAATATTAACATGCTTTAAAACAAAAAAGTATTTTGGATGCTTCGAAGTTTCGTTAGTTTATTAAAAAGTTGTAAATAGAGTGAACGTGTGTGTGACCAGGTCAACTGAAAGACACCGCTGAAGACGGAAAAGCATCCCGTTCATTTGGCCATTGTTTTGGGGTTCTTATTCCCTGTATGGTCCTTAAATTCTTTCTTGTCTTAAATGGTCGAATCCTTAGAAATGATCTCCAGTCTGTAGTGGAATGGGGGACATAAATGGATGGTAACATTTGATGCTACTAAGACAAAGCTCTTTTCCTTTAACAACTAAGATGACTTTTCAACCATGGCTAATAGCATCCTATCTGAGAGTCCATCGTTTAAACTCGTCGGCCTAATATTCACAGGTAACATGAATTGGAACAAATACATAGAAGACATTGCCAAGGCTGCTGCAAGGAAGGTTGACTCCCTCTACCATGCTAGAAAACTTATCACACCTGCCAGTATCCTATATCTCTATGAAGCCACCATTCACCCATGCATGGAGTATTGTTGTCACATCTGAGCAGGTGCACTAACTACTACCCTCTCCTTTTTAGACAAGGTCCATAGAAGAGCCTCTAATCTAATTGGTCCCACACTATTTACCAAGTTCCAGCCCCTGTCCATCGTTGCAATCTCTGTGCTTGTTTTACAAGTACTTTCATGGAGTGTGCTCCGACGAATTTGCTGCACTGGTGCCCCCTCGACATAAATACTACCAACCAACCCAACAATCAAGCAAAATCCCACTCTTCACTGTAGAGGTTCCAAGATGCCGGAAGGCTTTCTACTCTAATAGCTTTTTTTTCCTTGTACTGCTCGCATTTGGAATTCCTTCCCTGCTCATTGTTTCCTAGACTGTACCAACATGCACAACTCTCCACTTAAGATGCCCCTGTAGGTATGGCCCATAATTAACAGTAGCCCCTTTATGTCTCAGTGGCAATATGCCTTGTTTGGGGTGAATCAAAATAAAAAAATAAAAAATAGCAAGTGGCAATCTATGCAAATAGCAATTTTAATGGCTTTCTGGATGAATTAGACATTCCTAAACTATTTTAATGTTTAAGGTAGCTCTCTCCACATCCTCAAACACCTTTTCAAATACTTTGAGGTCAAACTTCACATTAAATTATATTTGTTTATCAGCAAGATAGATTAGAGTTTATAACCAACAAACAAAATGGCTTCTTTTATCAGAGTTCATGATTAAGATTAAGAACGAGTTCACACACAAATATATATATATATAGAGATATATATATATATATATATTTATTTATATATAAATTATGACAATATAAATTAAATAGGTCAGATTGATTCACAAAGGAATCAAATTTCAATTACAAAAGACAAGCTGAATATTTAGCATTAAATAGAGCTTATACATATATATTTATTTCAAGATTTATTATTATATCATTTTATAATAATTTATATCCAAAGCAAGATCTGTTATTATTGAAAACTAACAGATTATTTTTAAACAATTGTAAATTCGATGTCTTGCTTTGGGTATAAATTATTATAAAATGATATAATAATAAATATTGAAATAAATATATATATATAATAGTACAAATTATTTATTTAAAAATTGTTACATATTCCAATAACATATAGTTTTTAAATAAATAATTTGTATTTTAGCTCTCACATTCTGACGATTGAGCACTCTATTGATTTCTTTTCAACATAATCCGACGCACTATATATAGTAGTATAAATATTTGGTCTTCCTACATATCAATCCTTTTCAGATCATTTTCATTCATTTTGGTAAAAGGTTTTATATTTTCAAATATTTATTCATCGTGATTGCTTTAAGTTATTCATGATGTCAATTTACATGTATATCTTCGGATGCTGTTACCTGTCATACCCAGGAGACATTCTATTTTACTTATAGATAGGACCGGGCCAGGTGCTACAACTTTAGGTCTGAATGGACCAAAGAGTAATGCAACTATGGGATTACTCCGCACTCCACAAAGCTGTGAAACTTCAATGCATACCCAGGACAGGTTTCGAGTTGAATAAAGTAGGGTGAATCAGAGATGACGAAAGTGACCCCCACCAGTCAGGAATGCATGCTGATTTGTGCAAGCAAGATTTAAATTAAAAAAAAAAAATGCTTTATAACGTGCAAAATATTTTAAGTGCATTTTTTAAGATCAAAAGTTTTAAAGGAGAATGAAACTGCTTTAATTAAATATAAACTAGAGTATTTTTTAAAGAAAACAAATTTAATTTTAAATCATTTAAATTAAAAAATTTTTTATTATTAATGATTAGAAAAGAGGAATGATGAAAAAAAGGAAAACGGAATTTACATCATTTTGGAGATGAAGAAATAACTTAAATATGTAAAAATAAAGTAGAATTACATGAAATCTCATTAGGAAATTTATTGATTGATTTAAAAAAAATTCTTTTATATATTGTTTTATTCTTTTGTTATTCGACAAGAAATTAAATTATGAAATTTCCGAGGATTTCATAGTGGAGGAGGAGTAGACAGTTTGGAAATTCTCTAAAAAGCTTTTTTTCAGAAAATATTTGGCAAGAGATAGTTATGATTTTTAGAATCATTTCAAATTTTAAATTCTCATTTTGCAAGAATTAAATAGATTAAATTAGAAATAAATTTATTTTGCATTTAATAAATTTTAAAATAAGCGGAAATATAGAAAAGTATTTGTTTGTATATATGACTAAATTCAATATTTTTTGCTGAGTATTTGAAGTTTAATTCTATTTTTTTTTTGTTTTTGCTGTTTGGAGAAGGTAAAGATAGATTGAGATTTTCATGAGATATTCCCAAGGAGACAACTTTGAAAATAATGCTATTTTCTAAAAGAATTTAAAAATTTGAAAACATTACTGTATCCAAACTTTTTATTTAAAAAAAAAATATTTGAATTGTAAGAAAAAAAAAAGTTAAGTTTCTTACAAATTTCTACGAAATCTGTGAAAGACGTAATCTTCAATTAGTTCAGAAGATAATTCTGTGAACGGTGATTAGCTGTGTTATGGTTAGACAATAATATCTATATTTTATCTAATCAAAACCAAAATTGAAAATTGTGTTAAGACTGCAATCAAGGGAAAGCAGGCTGAGACTGGATCGAGTGAAGATTGATTACAGCAAACTGATTGACGGTCATCTTAAAGAGATGGTACAAGATGACAATACCCTGGAGGTAGTAGATTTCTGCTACCTTGGAGACATGCTGCGCTCAGGTGATGGATGTGAACTCAGTACAACTACTAGGGTGAAGGCAGCATGGCTGACATTTTGTGAGCTGCTGCTTCTGATAACATTGTGAGCTGTCCCCATTCTAGATTCGGGGTAAGTTGTATAGCAGCTGTGTCAGGAGTATCATGTTATATAGCAAGGAATGCTGGGCCCTCATCCAACTCTCTTTCGCTCGACTACAACGCAATTACATAGCCATGATTAGATGGATCTGCAATGTGAAATCTGACCAAATATTAGGTCGGACGATTTGCTGAAAGCACTTCATTTGCCCAGCATAGAGGTTATCCTAAGGACAAATCGGTTTTGCTGGTACAGTCATGTGGAGCATTCACTCTCCTGGATAAACCGCTGCAGAAGCATGGATGTCTTAAATCAAAAGAAAGTTGACCAGCCAAGAAAAACTTTGAAGCAAGTGATTAGACAAGACCGTACAGATTGGAATTTGGAGACAATTGACCCGCTGAACCATGAGAACCGGGCAGCTTGCAAAATATCAACAAACAACTAATCTCTAGACAAGGGAAAAGTAATGTTAAATGAAGAGAGAGAGAGAGAGAGAGAGAGAGAGAGAGAGAGAGAGAGAGAGAAAGAGAGAGAGACTGAAGAGGATGCAATAGAAAAAAACGTGTGTATGTGTGCACACACACATATATATATATATATATATATATATATATATATATATGAGGATAAAATACACAATATATAAAATGAAATGCCATGGAGACATTTCACACATGTATATATGCACACACACAAATATATATATATATTGTGTAGTCGAATGAAAATTATAAGAAAAAAAAAAAAACAACTATATTTTATGAATATTACCAAAACGAGCAGAATCTATTTTTGTCATGTTATATTTTTCAATTTTATGTTTGACCCAGACAGTCTTGAGAGGAAGTTAAATGCTATTTCCTGTCAACCGACCTTCCCCTATCTTAACTCTTACCTGAGAAGTAAAAGTGCATGTCACTTTTGCAAAGTAATTCAGAACCCCCACTCAATCGGCGCCCCTACATATACGAAAAGCAGATTCAACATGCTGCCATATTTTACTTGATATGAAAGTTCGATGTCGTATGTTTAACAACTAAAAGGTCTAAAATTAAACAAAAATACAACTAATAACTGTCACCAATCAGTC
Organism: Sepiola atlantica; assembly: GCA_963556195.1. NCBI lineage: Eukaryota > Metazoa > Mollusca > Cephalopoda > Sepiida > Sepiolidae > Sepiola > Sepiola atlantica. The sequence goes on along the minus strand of OY744523.1, from coordinate 116,442,894 downwards.
GAAAATAAATTTTTTGATCGATCTGTACATTTTAACTTACTGAAACTGTTTTTAAGTTGTTCTTTATTTCAAAATATTTTACACTATACCAAAGATTTTGACCTCACGTGATCTTTAATCTATTTTTTATAAGCCTCCTAGGCTAAAAAATCTGAAAAAACAAAAAATCCCACTCACAAAAAGTGTCAAAACTGAAAAGCTATGCAAGTCAATAGAAAGATTAGATTTTCTTGCATTTGATAAAAGTTATTTGTTGTAAATCGGTTTTTTTTTTCACTCCCTTTTTTCTTGTTAACTGTACTGCACAATCGCTAAATCTACTTTCAAACAAATACAAAGTAACAATCTTATACCTATTGCTGGTAAAATATTTTATAAATAAAAATCAACATTGTTTAGGCATCGTAACCAAAAGTAATTTGTTAAATTAAAACATGACTGATTATCTCCTCTGTATTTCACCCTATCCTTCCCCCCAAACGTTTCTTTTAAATGATAATTATAATAATAAAAAAAATAATGACATCACACCTAATAGAATGTTATGATATTTATAATGTGTTTCTATTGTCATTCGAACCTGCAATAAATTAATTTGTTGACCAGTATGTTTTGATAGTATATGTGAATCAAAGTGTAATAACTAAGCTGATAATTATGTTTGAGGAATTGAGTTACCTGATATTTGAAAAAAAACAAAAAACTCGTGACTCATTGTCCATTCATAGTATTTATTTACTGTAATTCATTAGAATTATTTTCAAAACCAATGTCAACAGATTCTTGTCATAAACTGTCCCATACATAATCAACACAGTTCATACCATTGATCAATGTTAGTACTCCCATAGTGTTCCTCAACTTTCGGATGACAACCATTCCATTTTATTAACTGTTTCCTCAAGTTGCTCTCGGCCTATATAAGTGGTGACCCAATAGTAAAATAAATAAATAATAAATAAAATTAAAATAAATAAATAATAAATAAAATTAAAATAAATAAATAATAAATAAAATTAAAATAAATAAATAATAAATAAAATTAAAATAAATAAATAATAAATAAAATTAAAATAAATAAATAATAAATAAAATTAAAATAAATAAATAAATAAAATTAAAATAAATATGGATGTGAGTTCATTTTTCTTCTTCTAATCATCATATTTGGTTTAACATCTGCTTTCCATGCTGGCATATGTCGGGACGCCTATTAGAAATTGACCAACGAATTAATTCATTTATAGTCAGGTTTTTATTTATCTTTCTTTCTCTCAAATCCATCTTTATTACTTCCTCTCATGTTTTGCTTGCCACAACTGACCCTCCCTGCTACCTTAATATCTACTAACTCAAGCACTCTCATCCATTCTTTTAATGTGACCAATCCAACAAAGTCTCCTGTTCTGCACACATCTCCCTATACTGGTCCATTTAATATTCATCTGAGGTCATCAGATCTAAGTATTTCTTTAAGATTCACATTACCCCTCCATTGTATATTTCTCTCCATGCAAGATATATCCTCAACACTCACTGACCAAATTATACTTTCATACATAAAAAAATAATAATTCACTAAACACCTACTTAATGTTGAAAATGTAAAGAAAACATTGACTAAAGAAATTAATGAAACTATTACATCACTATAACAACCACCAAACAGTAAGTAAGCAAAACCATAAAATGCCAGTCACTTTTACCAACTTGGTAATACAAAGCACAATTTTCATCTAACTTGATGAAATAATACTAACTCTTAATTTCCTAACCTTTGGGGAAAAAATAAAAAAGTGTCACCAAAATGATGAAAAAAAATACTGATTTTGTTCAATATTTGATGGAAAAAAATGTGATTTTTGGAATATTAAGCCAGAAAAGTGTGCTATGTTATTAAATGAAAAATATTTTGTAGTTTTCATTTAAAATATTAAATTCCATAAACATTTGCTTTGTTTCAGAGTAATTTTCTAAAGAAACTTATAAAATTTATATTGATATGCAATATTATACTTTGGACCGGTTATCATTTGAAATAACTGCAATAATATCAAAGAATTGGAACATTTCAATTTTTAAATTAATTTCCTCATATGATGGTAGAAGTTATATCAAATATTTTGATGCCAACTATTGAGACTTATCCAAGTGCGTGGCTTTTAAAATCAGCCAACCCTACTCGGTAATAAGAAATTTTGCCATATATAGTTTGTAATTTTTTTACCATCTACTCAGAATACTAAGATATGACAGAGTTTTAGTTTTAGAGAAAGACTTTTCTGATCTCAAATCTTTTTTATTCTTTGAACAACAAGATACAAAAAATTGCAATGAAGAGACTTGAAATTTCTCTGACACCCAAGAAATTAAAAAAAAAAGCCTAAATTCATATAAATAAGGCTTTTACCTATATATTTTAAACACAAAGTACATGCTAAAATATTCCTCAGTTTGAGGATTAAGTTATGTGTGAAAAACCTTCAATCATAGAACAATTAAGTTCTAATTAACCATAATTTGCAAATTACTTATCAAGTGAGCCATCTCTTACTAACTTTCTATCTATCACTTTCCGCCTCTCTCAATGTATGTCGTGTGACCTTCCCGCTCTTATTCTATACGTCATCTATTACTCTGGCTTCCATCATTCTTACTCTCGATTAACAGTCAAAAGTAATAAAGAATTTAAAAAATTTGGAATAGTCCATTATAAACAAAAAGGAATATCACCACATGCAGTAATGCTATTTAATCCATAGTTAGAGAGAAAAAGAGAGACAAAGTGAACAGAAAAGGACTAATTTTGAATTTTGTCTTTATATATTATTTTTATTTTTAACTGGCTTTACAAACTAAATTTTTCCTGATTAAAACAATTAAACCTGAGCTCAATGAGTGACCCAACAGATCACATATTTGGTAGTTTTCATTGTATCAAATCTATAAGAAAGATATGGGGAAACACTGGGATAAAATTAGTTAAAAAATAAAAAATAAAAGAAAGAAAAGAAAGAAAAAAGGAAAACAAAAAAACAGAAAGGAAAACTACAAAAAAGAAAAACAAAAAGATAGAAAAACAAAAAAAGATAGAAAAACAAAAATAAAACTTATGTTAGAAAAGTTGTTTACGATGTGTGATCTTAGAATTTTGCATTGTAAAGAATATCATTTATTAATGGATAAAAAGGGGGTTCATAATTTTTTGTCTGGTATTTAAAAAAAAAAATTTTTTTTTTTAAAGCAGTTTCTATAGAAAGATTTTGAAGAAAGAATTTGTGATTTCCACCCCATTTTAATTTGCTGCCTTATTTTGTAATTGTGTTTTGCTTAAACCTTTCGTCCATTATAAAATTCTTTGGAGAAATAAATTCTGTTTACCTTTTTTAAAACAAAGTACCGGAAGAGTCTTAGAGACGGATTTATTCGGACTTTATGAGACTGGAAAATAAAGTGAAATAGTGCGATTCTTTGAAATTGTGTTTTAGTTTCTTAAATTTGAACTCCTGCCATTTGTAAAAAGAAAAATACTGACAATAATTTGAAGGGTTTTTTTTTTTTTTTTTTTTTTTTTTTTTTTTACAGTTTATTCAAACAGATTTCCATTAAAAAATTTTTTTTACGATGCATTGATTAAGACTTGTTTAAAACAACAAAAACCGATTTGGATCACTTGGATTATTCAGACTACTGTTCTCATCTTGGATGTTATTCTCACAATGTAACCTATGACCATCTTCAGGTGCAACTTGTCAAACTCTGGAATCTTTCTGTCAAACTCATGAATCTGTACAGAAATTTGAACAGAACTCTTTATGTAATCCACGAGGGTAGCTTGAAATGCCATTTATAGAAGATTTCAAATACCCACAAACAGTTTTAGGTCTTCTTAATTTGCATATTTATTTTATAAAAAGCTTCTAATAAATTAATATTCTGTAATATACAGTTATAATTTTCTCATATTTTCTTAAATATATGCAATATTTTCATCGGTACAGGGACATCTGATGTTGCCGAGATGCTGAGAACAGATACTACACTTTGATGTTAGCCAAAAAGCCAAGGAACCATAAAAATAACGTTTTTTATGGCGAGATATTTTTAAATGAATAAAAAAACAAAACAAAAAACAAAAAACGATTTAATCTATAATTGTCTTATCTTTTAATGAGGGGGTATTGTAGTATCTGTTCTGTTGTCATGATATCATCTTTCCAGGTATTAACTCCTCCTTTTTAGGGGTACCATACTCTCAGTCGTTACCTCCTTCTTTGGGGGTCAGTGTAGTATATATTCGTTCATCATGATGTCTTCATCCCAAGCTCGCAAAAATATGAGACCGGAGAGAGCATATATTTGCTAGTATATACATATAATTAAACGAAATTATCTAAATTATAAAAATAGGTTGGAATCTTTAGGTTTAACTATTTTACTACAGAGAGAAATGAAGGATCACTCAATTGAAACTTTCAAAATAACTAATGGGATTTCTAAATATGAAATACACTTTTTTAATATCTCTGCTCGCACTGATAATTTATTGGCAAAAAAGATTTTTAAATCTAAATCTACAACAATTAGATTTTTTTTCAATAAACTGTCCAATCTGGTTTAAAATATCTGTTTTAAAAATAAACTGGATGAATTCAGAAATAATGATAAAAAATTAATTTACAAAAACATTTTTGGGGTCTATTTGATGAAGTATTTAAGAGAATTTGATCTGTATATTCATATTATATATTCTGGGAGATTTAAAAATTAAAAATAAATTATTTATTAAAAGTTGAAATGAGATCATTCATTAAAATGAGATGTCCAAAGAGGCATAATAAATAAGCAAATAATTAAAAAAAAAAAAAAAGTATTTATTTTTTTTGTTATTTATTTGTATAAATTCTGACAGCAAACAAAAGTTCTATTTCTTTAGTTTTTATTATTTTTTTCTTTCTTTCAGGAAAAATACCCCCCCACCAATCTTTTTGCAGAGAACACAATCCTCTCTTTTAAACAAGGATTTCTTTTAGTATTATTATAGATTTAAGTATTTTTTATTTGTACTCATGAGTCACCGCTTATTAAGGCCCAAAGGCCACTCGGGGATAAGGGTTAATGAGTTTGTCAGGTGGGCGTTAATACAACACCTAGAGGATTGGTACGTTGGTTGAAACTGGGCAGAATTTGATTATTTAAGAGTCATGCTGTAACCTGGATGATGATCACAGACAAATTTTCTCTAATTTAGATTCTTTTTTGCAAAGTTTTTAAAGAACTAACGTCAGAATAATTAAATAAAATAAAATAAATAATAATAAAAACGTAATGTAAAAATGTTCTGCTCAAGAAGATACCAGCATATTAATTAACGAAAATGTGTCAAACTACAACTTGTTTCACATCTGTAATGAGCCTGTTCGCAAGTGTGAGTAGGTATTAGTATGATGTTGCATTAAAACACTCGCTAAATAAGTAATCAGTATCTTCGATGTCACAGGCAAGTGTCATCGGTGTGTCATCTGCCTAGTTTAAGAGCCTAAAATTTAAAATCTAGTCATTATAATAGTAAGTAAAAATTATTTTATGATTCTCTAGCGTATTGTGATTATTTAGATGCATATATTGTAGTGTTTTGTTATACATGTAAAACTTCATGCAATTTTTTGCACATTTGCAACATCATCTATTTTTGTTCAATAAATATTAGAAAAAAAAAAAATCATTTATACTATTTTATATTCCTATTATGAAAAGTTTTTCACTTTTTTCAAACCAATATAAAAAATAAACCATTTTATTCACAAGATAGACTTAAGGAATTCGTTTTCAAATTGTTCAACTAACGTGCTGGTATCTTCCAGCAGAACTCTTTGACATCACTTCAACATTGTATTTTTTTTCAAATTATTGCTGGTTAAAAAAAAAATAAAAATACATTCAGTTCTCTAATGACAATCGGCATGACTGTCAAGAATGTTTCATTGTTTCATCAATTTTCTGACTAGAGTTTAGATGTTATATAATTTCCATTTTCTTTCGCTGCCATTTTGTGGTTTGCCTGAAATGAAAAGTCTAGACATAATAACTATACAGTCTCTATTCTGACATAGATTATATGAGTTTGAATCTTACTTAAGCCTGAAAGAATCTTATTGAATTCAATCTCTGATTTTGTGTGGTAAATTGTAAGCTTTTGCACAGTTATCAGTGAATTAACATTCGTAGCCAATCATGTCTCATGTGATCGACTTGTCCTCACCTTTATTTATCTCAGTTTGAATCGTATTTTGCAAAAATAATCCTATTTACAAATACCTTTTTAGAATTTTGAGCAAGGGGAAGGGGGTCATTTTATGTTAAACTTATATAGAAAAATGACCCCCCCCACACACACCGCATCTTCATAATTGAAAAAGTCGTTAAAAAAATATAACCAGAAAATTTGATCCTTAATTTTTAGTAATGCAAAAACTTTTAAATAAATGCGCACTTTAGAGTGGGGGTGGGAATGTGTTGTGTAGATCAACCGACTTATCTATTAGTAAACATGCTTACAATTAACTTATTCTGTCTTCTATATTAATAAAGTTATGAGACAACTTCCCGTGTATGTGTGCATGATTTGCTCAAGTCAACGTTAACTTTGATAATTTCACATTGAATTATTATTTTTTTTATTCAATATTAATCGAATATTTATTAAAATAGCACAAAATAAAACTAAATTTAAAAAATCTCATTAAAAAAAAAATTTCATAAAAATCCACCAGAATGCATATTTGTTTCTAATCTATCTTCTAAATTTTATTTCATAAAAATCAACCAGAATGTTATAAAGATGGGGATGAGACGATTTCATTCAGTGGGGGATAAATTCTGATTACAATAATATAGGGGTTCAGTGCAAGGTGTAGGAGGGTGCAGAGTTCCTCACTCGTTCCTGGGCAACACAGGGTATTCATGCTAGTTATTGATATTTTTGAAAAATTCTCAAAACTGTTTTTATTTCTCATTAATTGTTTGCAGATCAATAAATAATTTTGGTCCAAATGAAATCTTTATTTTTTCAATGAAAACTAATATCAATGTGAATTAGTTAATAATGCAAATATGTTAAATTCTTAGCATTGAATTTTTCAAGAAAATGCTGTATTTAAAGAAAGACATTACAATTTTTACTTTTTGTCATTAACTAGTTGCCAAATCTCGAGATTAAGTCTTGAATCGGGCCATACCATTTTAATTACATATATTTTTTGTATGTATAAAAATACAAAAATACATGGAATTAAAATTTTAGGGCAAAAGTCAAGAATTAGAGAGCAATTATCTAAAATTAAATGAAAGCAAATTCCAAAAATTGATGAATAAAAATTATTCAAATATTTTAATGACGTCTGTAACCAAAACTATTTCATATTTCTTGAAGATATTTTTTTTTAATTCTCAACCATTAAGAATTATTGACCTATTTCATAATTAATGCTGCTGTTACTATTTATGTTCACTCTGAGATAGATTTAATTCAAAACAAGACTGTCATATTATATATATATATATATATATATTAAACTTAAAGAAAGAGGCAAAATGCCTTCAAAAAAACATGTGTTAGATGCAGATATTTTTTTATTAAAGTAAAAAAATAAATAAAAATAAATAAAAACAATATATATATATTTTTTTCTTTTTCATCTTGACTTTTTTATCTAATAATTTTGCTTGATATAACAAGCCTTGTCAGAGCTTTAGACAAATAAAAAGTATTAACCATATTTTTTTTCCGTAACAATCCTTCCTGGTCTTGTAGAAGTGACGTCCGATGTTGCGTCGACTTAACGATGTAAATGTCTCTTTTAAATTGAACTTAAATCGCGCATGGTCGCTGGTAGGTATAAATTTGGGAAAGTTCATTTTTTTAAGCATCTTTAAAATTTTAGTAGAATGGTTGTTGCTTCATAGATGTTAATCCAATGATGCTACAGTGTTTATAAGATAGTTCTCAATAACAAGTATAACTGTATTTTAGTATAAATTTTTATTTATACAAATATTTTTGACTACATACACATATATATATATATATATATATATATAATTAACTTGTTACAAATATCCAGGGGGTATGAATCCGAAGGAAGTTGAAACCGGGTTTATAAGAGTGCTCAATGAAAATTCAGAGCAAAATATATATATTTTTTTTTTTTGGAATAAAATAAAAAAAAAAAATATATATATATATATATATATATATATATATAAAGTGGTGTACTAAAAGCGAACTTTTAGGAAAGGTAAAACCTATTGTGAAAAATATACAGCTCAATAAACATATTCCATGATATTTTGTTTTTAATGGCGAATATTTTCCACCTCACGTTTTACTGAGCCTTGCCTGCATCCACGAACGTACCTCTTATTGGACTTTTTACCCTTTGGATTCATTCTATCTTCGCCGCACCTGAAGTTGTGGTTTTTGGAATTTAATCTTGAATCCTCTCTCAACACCTCTCGTGCCTTTTAACGACCTACCTATCTACATTTCATTTTCTCCGCTGGACTTTTCGACACCGGACTTTTTAGCAATCGGACATTTGCTTGCATTCGGGCAGAGTTTTGCCCTGTGTTTCTTTCCCTACAACTTTTATTTTACTTTTTCAAATTTTAAATCTTGGCCTTTGCCAACTTATCTATCCCAGCGACTTCCTCTGATGATAAGATTTTGATCTTTGAAAAGCCTGGCTTAAGGAAAATTTAACTTGAATAAATTGCCTTTTTGCGGAATATACCTTGCTCTGAGCAATTGAATTGAAATTTGATTTGGCTTTTGCTTCTCTAATTCCTTTCCATTCTTCTTCATATATATATATATATATATATATATATATATATATACATGTTTCAGCTGCTATTTTATTCAGCATGGACACAAGATGTGTGGCTGAGTAGGTGTGATATGTGAGTGAGTAGGTGATCTCAATATTCTCGGTTTATTTATGAACATCTTTTTTTCCTATCTATAATTCTAAACTTTAACTACTTACCCCTTTCGCTTGTGTATGAGCGTATATATTGTGTATACGTATGCATAGATATTGGATTAAATTGAATACCTTATATTATTCCTTTCTCCCTTTATAAATCCAACACTCCCTTCCCTCTAACTGAAACTTTCTGCTACCATTGAATTCATTTGTCTTTTCAGTATATTTACTGTGGCCTGAGGAAGATGGACTTTAAATAAAGTCACAACTGGAACATGTATGCGCATACGTAGCCAAAAATGTTTGTACAAAATAAAAATGTATACTAATATATATATATATATATATATATATAGTATAATTCAGTGTTATAAAAGAAATAAAATGTATGCTCAATTACTTGTGCAAGAATATATATATATATATATATATATATATTGCATGAAAAATGCCAATATACTGAAATCATATGCCCTTAATAGGGTTAAGATGAAAATTCATATACACTAAATGTACAAAAGCAAGGAAATCCCCAAATTTGTACACTTTTATTGTCATTAAGGGTATGCGAGCACAACAGGGCTATGTATTTTACTGGTAGGAATTTTTCTTCAGCACACCTCACACACTTCATCCACTCATGCATAGAGATTTATACTGTAGTGATGTGATAATGAAATGGTTTTGTTGATATGCAGTTATACCCTCAATTAATGACAATAAAAGTGTAAAAATTTGGGAATTTCCATGCTTTTGTACATTTAGTGTATATGAATTTTCATCTTAACCCTATTAAGGGCATATGATTTCAGTATACTGGCATTTTTCATGGAATGTCACTACTTTTGTAAAGGCTATCTCTGCCAAAAATAAGCTGAATCCATCAAATAGTTAATAAGAAACAGAGTGGCACATACGTACGTACGTACACACAGATAACATAATTTCATGATTGAACTTTCTGAATCTCTGGGTTGCCTTGACTAATGATGCTGAAATTCTACACACTTATAGAACCTATCAAATAAAAATTTTGTGCAAAGTTTTAACTAATTTGGTTTATTGGATTTTGAGTTATGATTGATCAAAGAAATGAGATTTCCAGCATAGGCCATTCGTAAGGTCTATTAAGGGATAGAGCGCTCTCGCGCCTCCCTTGATTTTTTAATGGACACTATACATATTTATAATCATCCATCAGTACCTTCAGTTTCACAGAAACACTGAAAACTCAACCCGCAGAGTTAAAGATACCAAATGTGACCGGTTCATCAAATGATGCAATGATAGTGTGACTTACATTTGTAATTATCTCACTGGTGAGTAAAAAAATTCCTCACATTGTGAGTCACACTATCATGACATCGGCTGATGAACCGGTCACACTTGGTATCTTTAACCCTGTGTTTTCAGCGATTCTGTGAAACTGAAGGTACCGATGGCTGAAGTGTGTTCAATGGTTGGCAACCAGAATAGTGACAGGACTCTCCACGCTTACCTGCAAAGAGAAGCTCCAAAGACTAAATCTATTCTGACTCATGCGAGGAGACTCGATTCTGGCATACAAAAATCATCAACAGGAATTTAAATCTACCTTTGGAGGAGTTTTTCATCCAACCACCAACTCATGGTGTCTGTGGGCACTCGCAAAAGATGTACTACAGTCGTTTTCGGCTGAATAGAATAACGGAAGCATTCTCTGTCCGTGTTTCTGCTCTGTGAGACAAGCTACCAGAGGACGTTGTGATGACGGCTACCACATCCAAGTTTTAAGCGGCCTTGGAGAAACATTCAGACTGTATATGGATGTAAATAGCTTCCACATGTCTCTTTACATGGCTTGTTGCATTTTGCTATTTTTTGCCAAATAAAAAATTTGATTAGTATGTATAGTGTCCATTAAAAATGTATATGTATATATATATATATATATATATATATATGCCTTAGGGTATGATGGAAACTAGGGTTTCACAAAGAGACCAGAAATATCTGGGCGGAAAAGGGTCTATTTGATCGTCAGTCCAAAGTTGTCTAGAGGTTTTTCAGAGAACTTTGGACTGACGATCTCTTTGTGAAACCTCAGTTTCCATCATGGTCTAAGGCCTGTATATTTACGTTAATAAATACCATGCTCTTACTTGTAATGGAGCACTGTTGTTTTTTCCACACATCTTGGAATCACTATATATTATATTATGAAGAATGGTGTTTACCAATGTAAATGGGATGTTTGATAATGATTTTAAACAGTAGATTTTAATAATTGTTGATATTGATTTCTAATTTTATCATTTTATTTTCATATGTATATAAGCAATAACTTTATGTCTAAGTTTTACGGGGAAGAGTATTAAGAAAAAAAGGCAAAAAATATAAATAAAAAATAACCCTTGACCTTTTTATTTCATATTTCTTAGATGAGGTATTGCTACATGTTTCAGGGACTGTTGTCCTCACTTTGGTTGTTGTCAAGATAACAACTAAGATGAAGATAACAGTCTAACAACACATAAATCTTATTAGAATCATCCAGAAAATATTAAATATGCGCCCAGAGAATGCATATAATTAAAGATTTTTATGTTGCAAAACTTTTTTTTTTTTTTTTTTTTTTTTTTTTTTTTTTTAAAAATCAAAAAATATTTTTATGGATCCTTTCTAGATTCTTCTCTCTGAACAAAAACAAATAGTTAAAAAAAAAAAAAAAGAAAAAGAAGCTCAGTTATTGAAATGGAGAAACGATGAAAACTTGCAAATGAAAGAGAAGTGCAAAGAAACTGCTGCTACTCACATTATTGGACATCATGATGATGAGGAGAGACTTGTTGTGTGAATTGAAGGCAACATTTAAGATGGTGGCCTGGACTAAAATCAAAATACTGTGAAGAAGTAAACAAAAATGTTAAGGAAAAACAACAAAGCAGTATTTAATACTCCTGCCTTTGAAAACTTTGAAAATTTAATGAGTAATTCACTTTTTTTAGTAGCTTTTTTTTAGTACGATCACAAAAAATGAAAAAAAAAGCACAGTAAATACTTACTTAATAAACGAAGTACACACATTCAATTATTCTTTTTTCATTCTACAGCTACAACACCAATTTTACAGCAACCAACGGTCCAGCCTACACCTCTTTTAATCCAGACAAAGTCACGAGAGGGAACATGGTAATTTGGTGATAGTCTCCCTTTATTTTGAGATTATATTTTATTTTGATTAAATTTAAACCAAGTTATGGTGTCAGAGGCAAATTTAAATGGCAACCATTGTATTAAATATAAACGCTGGTCTATTTCCATTAAAGAAAAAGTCTAAGTTTCTAGCGATCCCTAGTGGTTTCAAGATATGTTAGATGCATAATTAGTGAGTTCAGGCTATGTTGATGAATTATTATTATGGTGAAATCGAATGGTCTGGCAAAATAGTTAATCCGGAAAGGCTCTAGAACCAAGTGTGCCAGAAAATCAGTGTTGCACCTGTATTTGCTTCTCACTTGTAAGTTGAGCTCTCTAGTAGGAGAAGTAATGGTTTCCACTTACCATAATTATAATAGAGTTCTCTGTAACTGTTAGCGTAAACAAACATAAAACATAACTTCACTTTTGTAGTGAGCAGAGATGGCTGACTGCTAAAATTGCTGGTAACTGTATTAACGGTTGGGTTTTAAACCTCAGCTTGAAAATCATGTTTAGCAATACCGAGGAAACATATGGCAAAACAGCTACCTGTGGATATATTGAACCCAATGATAGTTGGTTTATACCAGTCATTTTCAGTTCGACATCTCAACTCTTTTAGATAAGAGTATTTTCATATATTAATTTCCACCTGCCTCGCTTTGAACATATTTACTCGACAAATCTTTAATATCTGCCAATAGTCACAAGACTTTAAACTGCAGTTACGTTTTCAATGGTGATTTTTTTATGTTTGTTTCATTATGATTCCGCACTATAGTTTTCCCCATTGAGCACTTTCAATTATCATACAACCTAGGATTAAGCTGATCTTTTTATCCCTTGTCGCATCGCCACAGTATTGCATCTTTATGCTTGTGTTACAAGTATTTGATGGAATGTACACAGATGGACTTACTGCACTTGTACTCCTCAATCTGAATACTCCTGACTAGCAGCAAAATCCCACCCCTTCATTGTAGAAGTCCCTAGATACTGGAAGATTTTCTACTCTAATAGCTTCTGTCCTTGGACCACTTGCCTTTGGAGTTCCCTCCTTGCTCCCCGTTTCTCCAACCGTACCAACATGCAGAAATTTAAATGTAATGTAACAAACATCTTGATGCTCAGCTCCCCACCCAGGTTAACCCCCATCCTATAAATCTGGCCCTTATCACAGTAGGTCCTTACACTTCAGTGGCAATATGCTTTGTTTGAGGTGAATAAAAGTAATATAATTTATTACTATTTCATGTATATACACATATTATAAAGTAATATAATATATTGTGTATATATATATATATATATATATATATATATACATATTTTCAGTATTTACTTCAACAGTGCTCAATATATGTTTAAAGCTTAGTATTAGTGTAAAAGTATATTTATGGCAAGTAAGCTACACATTCATTCTCAAAGGAAATCATACGGCTAAATGCAGAGATGTATAGTTTGCAATTGCCAATATATATATATATATATATATAAAAAATATAATCACCCACAGACAGTTGTTTCCTCATCTTTGACTTATCAGTGTGGCTAGATGTAGCAGGTGTATTCTCACAGATATTCCAAGTACTAACTGTATGAAAATTATAACGATGAGTAAAGAAATATTATCACCTGGTATCTGATGATTGTTCTTGATGCTAATGTTTGTTTTAGATCCATGAACTGGTTTTAAATCAGATTTTCACTTTTATAGTATATACATATATATGCGCGTGTTTTGCATGCATACCAATTAAGTTCTAACGGTACAAACAGGAAAAAAGGATATTGACATAAATAATAGCCAAAAGAAGATGACCGACAACTCCAATATGTTCTCTTTTTCGCCCTCGCGGCTCCGTCGCACTCCAAAATAAAGAATCCAAGAAATCTTGACCGATTCCAATAAAGAGTTTATCAGCAAGCTGTGAGTAAAGAAATAAAATTAAAAGAATGAATCAACAAGAAAAAAATTAAAAGAATGAATCAACAAGAAAAAAATTAAAAGAATGAATCAACAAGAAAAAAATTAAAAGAATGAATCAACAAGAAAAAAATTAAAAGAATGAATCAACAAGAAAAAAATTAAAAGAATGAATCAACAAGAAAAAATATCAGAAAAATATATTGACATTTTGTTTGTTTATTATTAGGTGACTGACTCTCAGCCACTGTTTTCCATCATATATGTGGGAATGTGTGTGAGTGGTATCAGTGATTGGTTGAGGGGGATATAAGCTGTTAGTTATGGGTTATATATAACAGCTGACTGATCAGATCGGGCCTCTCCAACCTTCCGTCTAGTCCAACGTCCAAACTCTTCGGCCTAACATTCACAGGCAACATGAATTGGAACAAGTACATAGAAGATACTACCAAGTCTGCTGCAAAGAAGGCGGGCTCCCTCTACCGGGCTAGAAAACTTTCACACCTGCAAGTATTCTATAACTCTATAAAGCCGCTATTCGTCCATGCATGGAGTACTGTTGCCACATCTGGCCCTGTGAACCACCCACTAGCCTCTTGGACAGGGTGCAAAAAGAGAGTCTCTAACCTAATATGTCCCATACTGTCTGCAAAGCAACAGCCCCATCACAGCAGTGTTCCATTCCTTTGCTTGTTTTACAAGTACTTCCACGGAATGTGCTGACGAACTTACTGCACTTGTACCCTCTAAATATAAATCACCCCAACTAACACGAGTAGCAGCAAAATCCCACCCCTTCACTGTAGAGGTTCCCAGATGCCGTAAAACTTTCTACTCTAATAGCTTCTTTCCTCAGCCCGCTTATCTTTGAAATTCCCTCTCCGGTCCCCCGACTGTATCAACATGCAGAAATTTAAATCTCATGTGAAAAAAACATCTTGCTGCACAACTGTCCACTTCGGATGCTCCTTATAAATGTGACCTCTAATTACAGTAGCTTCTAAATCTGACTCCTATTCACATACGAGGCCTGTCTAAAAGGTATTCGACCTTAAGCCAGAAAAAAATATTTCAAATACCTGACGGGGTTGAGACCCTAATCCCCTTCAAAGTAGTCCCCTTGTGCTTGCACACACTTAGACCACCGATCCATCCACTGCCGGAAACACCTCTTGAAGTTTTTTTTTGGCATGGTGTTCACTGTCGCGTTCTGCATTATCTCTTCTTTAGTCTCAAAACGGGAACCTTTCAGTGGCGTCTTCAATTTTCGAAACAACCAGAAGTCACAAGGAGCCATGTTTGGTGAACGATTGGAATTCCATGTTTGGCTAAGAAATGTTGGATCAATTGGGATGAATGTGCGGGGGCGTTATCATGATGCACTTGCCAGTTTTTCGCCATTCACATGTCTGGTCTTTTGCGCCAAACTGCGTCATGGAGACGCCGGAGAACATCTTGATAATACTCCTTTGTCACTGTTTGTCCCTCCGGTGCGTATTCGTGATGCATAATTCCACAGACATCAAAGAAGACAGTCAGCATCATCTTGATTTTGCTTCGCACCTGTCACATATTTTTTGGCCTTGGAGACTCGGAATGCTTCCATTTCAACGACCATCTTTTTGTTTCTGGATCGTACCCGTACACCCATGACTCATCTCCAGTTATCACGGTGTTCAGAAAACCAGGATCAGTGTTGGCAGTTTCCAGAAGGTCCTGTGCAACTTGAAAACGGAGATCTTTTTGTTCTTGCGACAACAACTTAGGCACAAATTTTGCAACCACTCTGTGCATTTTCAAATCATCACACAAAATTGCATGTGCAGAAAAAAAAATTACTTTTCAAACCTTTGAAATTTCAAAGCATTTAAATTGTTGAATAGAAAATCATTTGTCTTCAAAATTATTAGCAAGTCACCATGTATTAAAAAATTGTTAGTTTTGGAAGCTATTTACATCCAATAATTTTATTAATAGATTAAAAGATTATCTCTAAATTAGTTGTTCTTTTATAACAATTTGGTTCAATTTGTAATTTAATGACCAAACGATACAGTAATAATTAACTTTAACTTTCAAAATTCTATTAAAAAAATAATAATTTAATAAAAAACAAACAAACAAAAGAAAAAGGTATATAAAAAAAAGGGGAAACAAATATGAAAGTAAAGACTCCCAGGCAATACCGGGTAGGTAACTAGTTATATATAAAGTCAATATGATCAAATTTGTTTTTCCATGTCACAGAAATTGTGAGATAAAAAGGACAAAAATTAAAACAAACAAAAATAAAAAACATCAGTTGTTGATGCGCAGTTAAAAATAAAATCGGACAACTCACTTCAACAATATTATAGAAAACGTAGAGTTTAAGAACTGCTTGGCCTCGGATGATGTGGTACATCATTGAAATATCCAAATAATTGAGAAGGCAACAACTTATCACAATTATGATGCCTTTTAGAATGTCACAGGTTTGAGCAGGTTCCAGGATCTTTCGGGAACTGCAATTGAATAATTGGGAAAAATAAATTTAAGAAATAAATTAAGAATAAAAAATCTTTTTTAAAAGAAAAGTTACAACTTTTATGAACATCTAATATATAAATGTTTGTTAATCCGTCATGTATGGAAAAATTAACCGTACATCTATTTCAAATAATTTTCAATAAATAAGATGTGAATTTACCATGATATTGTTTATAGCAATATAATAAATTCATAGTGCTATCATAATTTGCTAAAATATTTAATCTGGAAGCCTTATTTAATGTATGTTTATTTAAATTGAACTGTGTACATCAAAATTGTTTATCTTATTTATGTGGGAACATATATATATATATATACACACACACAAAGTAAAATAAATACAATTTTGATGTGATTTACTAAAAGCAAACCAAAAAGGAACAGATATTCTGAAAAAGATGGTTTGGTGGTGACAGATCTTTCTCAGTTTAGGGAATGGCCTTTTCTACTGAAAAAAAGGGAAGCCGAAGGAGTAAATATGGAGAGCTGATTTTAATTTTCTTTAACTCCTATGATAATCATAAATCAATAAGTGGCTAAATATTTGTTTGAAAGGCGAAACATTATTTATTAGCTTAGCTAGAAAAGTTGTCTGACCTAAATCTTACTAAGAACTTGTGTGGGGAACAACCACCCGCCTATCATTTGAGGTTTTTGTTAAAGGGAGATAATTTCAAAATTTCCATGAAACTTCCTGATGTTTCTTATATATCCACAAGGACTTTTTTTAAAATTTGGCATTTGAAACAGATAATTTATAATAGGACAATAACAAAGTAAATGTTTATATTAACTTTTTAATGTGTATAAAACTGAACATTTATGTCAATTTATTTTACGTATTGCAGCCATTTTCTTATTGATAATTTGTTATTCTTAAATTATTGACTTGTATGTTTTAACCGCTTCATTTAAAATTTTTTTTAATTTGTTGAATTTTATTAAAAAAATAATTTGAAACAAAAAAGAGGAAGTCACTTGGAAAGGGTTGATGTAGTATTTTTCGCTAAAAACAAGTTTAATCTAAATAAATAGTCCAGATGAGAATTACTAAAAAAGAAAAGAAATAAAAGGACATATTCCCAAAGAGATCATTTTGGGATTTATTTGGTGAATGGTCTTTTTTGGTGGAAGGACTAAAAATGTGTGGGGAATCCTCATCCTCTTCTTAGAAGGTTAGGCTCAAGGGAGGTAATTCAACAACAAATAAAGTTCTGACTTCTTGTATTAAAAGTTATTGGAATGTAATTCCAGCTGCTGTTACACTCTATAGATGTAGTATCATCAATGCAGAACAGATGAACCCACTGATTGTATTAAAAATTTCTTTTTTTTTTTAACTAAGGAGTCACCACATATCAAGGCAATAAGTCACTTGATGATAAAGGTTCATGAGATGGAAGGGTTGTCAGTTGAATGATGAAGACTATTATGAGAGTATTGAAAATGATGAACAGAATGGACATAATTTGAATACTTATAAGGACAGTTTATGACAAGTATTTGTTATTAGATTTATAAACTGCAGGGAAGCAGTCCCATGCTAATGTGTTCCACAGATAAGAAGTTCTTAGAAAGAAACTGTTTATGGAAATTCCGTTTGATGCTAGGCACACAAAAGAAAGAGAAAGTTCTTTGCAGTTGTGGTAGGAAGACGAGTTCTTGCTATGAATGTCTTATTTTTTCCTCCAAAAATAGCTTTACCAACAACGGAAATGGGCTGGTCTGTTTCTGCACCACATCATTTACTGTTTCAGATGAGCCTTTTTTGTTCGTTTCATGGAAACTCTTAGAATTTTTGCATCTACAGATCTGTAATATGATCTTGTGGCATTTGCAAATAATTTTTTCAGTGCTGGATTAAATGTTATAACATCAAAAAAAATTTTTTTTTTTTAAATTTCCAACCCAATTAAACGATATTGTTGTGATGTAACATTTAGTTTGTCATGGAAAGAAAAATATGAGTTGCAATTAATGCGTCCAAATGTCTAAATAATTTTTTTATTAAAAATACCTTTTTAGTAAATGCTTTCAAAACTGATGGTTGTAAAGTGCAGGATGCAAGTAGATAATGGCAAAAAAGCTGAAATAGAGATGATTTCTCCACCCGGGTGGGGAGGTTTGGCATTGCCCTGTGTGTGTGGAGAGAAGGCAGCACAAAGAACAACATTTTCTCTAAACAGTTTCAACTAAGTCAAAATTAAGAGAAAGACACAGGGTGCATATTTGGGGTGGGGGCTGAGAGAAGGAACAGGGAGTCATTCTTTGATGAAACAAAAGTCATCTAACTCTCCTACTCCCCTCATGGTCTTAACCTTCATGGCAAAAATCAACATTTTCAGTTTTCAGGGAGAACTGTCATCAAGGAGAAAATCAGCCTTTTCTTATTTAAAAAAAGAAATCGGATTCTGATCAACAAGCTAAGAACTCACATCTATGGGAGGCTCTAGTGATTAAAGCACAAATCCGCTTTTATTAAAAAGCGGAGACCTCACATCTCAAAGTGTCAGAATGACGGGTGTAAAGTGTTCCGGTTTTGGATAGTAAGGTAATACTGTCTTGCAAGGGTCTGTTTATATTGGCCTCATTTACCTGCTTATGTAAAGTGTCGCCTATGGACAGATCAATCCAATATTATTGCGTGGGGGGGGGGCAACGTCGGACACTATTCTACATGCCCCCTCCTTACGTGACCACAAGACGTTTGCATTGTAGTCACTTGCAAGGACGTTCTTAAGAAGTACTCATGCGACGTGCTTCGCATATGCAGAGATAAGTTTCTGGGTGGTCACAATGTTTTTGTGTTACAATATCTATATATCTATACTGACGAGTCTTCAAAAAACGAAACAAGCTTGTCTATAGATAAATAATCTATATATAAATACGATAGCGTGTGTGCTCGTGTATCACACTTACATCAAAAGCTCTGTGCATACGTGCCGCACCTAGATTTGGAAAAGCATTCAAGTCACCTAATTTTCGTAATATTTTTAAGTATTTCCCTTTGGCGCAACGGTTTTTGACGTCGGCTCGACTGGTTTATAGTTCGATCCCAACCAACCTCTAAGACTTTTTTTTTCTACATCGAAGGGGGGGGGATAAGGAGGGGACGACCGGGAAGACACATATTAATACGATAGCGTGCGTGTTATTTTGTGTGTCACGCTTACATCAAAAGCAACGACCTTCCGAATCTTTGTATGCTACTCATGAATGACCATTAATAAAGCTCAAAGACAGACTTTCGATAAGTTTGGGATATACCTACCACAACCTTGCTTTACTCATGGACAACTTTATGTAGCCTTCTCAAGAGCAAGGTCTATGAACAGTGTAAGAGTAAAAATTTGTCCTCAGAATAATTCTACTCATGGCCAGAGAAGAGGAACTACCTTCACTAGAAATATCGTATATAAAGAAGTTTTGTAAATTGTTTCATGTATTATTCATTTTTTTAAATAAATATACAAGTCAAATCTTATATTTTATTCAAGCATGTATAGGTTAGGAACAAGATAATTAGTATTGAAAACATCATTTTGTGTAAATTACACGGATCCAGCTAGTATTCAATTATTATTGTTATATCTATATAGACATCTATATCTATCTATCTATAATACTAAAACTGATAATCTTGCTTGGTTAATTATTTGCACACTGAACGTATTAGATAGGAGGAGGGAAATAGTTCAATCACTGTGCAGACAGTACATGTTCATTTTATTGTCAATCACACCCCAAAATAAATATTAGTATTACAAAGATCGAGTCGTGGCCAAAGGCAGCAAAATGTTAAAGTTTTTGTTAATGAGAAACGTTTAAAATATATTGTAAATAAGAATATTTTGTAAATAATGCTACACTTTCTTCAAATCTATTGTTACATTATTATGACAAGGTCTCATTCAGAGTTATTACATTTCTCTTGTAAAGAATGGACAACAACACCGCAGTTGGGTTTGCATTTCTGAACCAATCACAAGACGGTCATCCCAGAAATAGGAAAGGACACAGACGCTCAACACACCAAGAAACATATCAACACAATAAAAACTATCATAACATTATTTCTTCACTTGAACAGAGGATCATTTTCTTATACTCTTATCAGAGAAACAAATGATTGAAGAATGTTGAGTCGTCACTACTATTGCTATTATTATCACCAACCATGTCGCAATAACCATATAACTATATCAGTTAATAGTTTAACTTTTATTATTGGACTCAAAGTCTTATCTAGACCACGATCATAAATGTAGCACACATACAAATATTCTGTATTATTTGAACTACCGTTCTCATCTTGAAGGTTATTCTCATAACGTTTCGACTGATGTAATCTCCAACCTTCTTCAGATGCGTCTTGTCGAACTTGGGGATCTGTACAGAGCCTTGCACAACGTATAAAAGTACTAAGTGATTATTATTTGAAGTGACAGTCTTCTGGGGGTTAAATGTTCAATCCTCAGTACAAATACAATAATGAATTACTTAAGGTTTCTTTCTACCTTATCATGGCTTATGGAATGAGAGCAAGCTACCTCCGTGGATTAAATAAATGGTTCCGTTTGAAATTCCGTACAGATTCCAGAGTTCAACAAGACTTAACCGAAGACGTTACATCGGCCGAAATGTTGTGAGAATAACATCCAAATGAGAACAGTAGTCCAAATAATCTGATACAAATAATCAATCCTCATCTAAAAAATTTGAAAACACAAACAAATAATCCAGAACATTTCTCTTAAATAAATGATTGCATATTGCAATCTAGCTTTGTCTTTTTTCCTTGCTTACATAGGCTTATCATAAGACTACCAATAAATGTACTTGAAAAATATCTATATATTTATCTTCACTCGGTTAAAAGCACTAAATCTATATACTAATCTACAATGTATCGATGTTGACCCAATGGGTCACGGTCATCTAATGATATACATATATATATATATATATATATGTTTTTCTCGGTATTCTTTCAGATAAGAATGTAGTATTGATGGTATCTGCCTTGGATCAAAGTATTGTCTTGACTTTATTGTTAAGATTTTGTTTAACTGCAAATCAAACCTTTTTGGATTACTTCATGGCAAAATTCAATATCCATTGCAAACAATTCATTGTATATGATTAATTGAATACAAGTTGTATTTTGTTCAGGGGGGGGGGGTCTATGGGTCCATATTTTTCCCAATAGTATGAGTGTGTAAATGACTACAATAAATCCATTAGGATTTAAACTCTACACAGTTGACTTCATACATCAGGATGGTATCCATTAGGCTAATAACATACCACTTCTAAATATCAAAGCATAGAATATGTCCTCAGAGTTGTTCTTAAAACAGTAATGCAAATGAAAATACTTAAAATTTATTTTAATTAAAATTTCTTATTTTAAAATTTAAAATCTGAACTGAACCACGAAAGACAAAACTGTTGTGAAGTAGTGTATGTGTGGAGGGGGAGGTACGAGCGGAGAGCACTTACCCATACATGAAGAAACCGCATGGATGTGTGAGGAGCTTGATGAGAGCCAAGCATATCCGCAAGGGCAGGAACGTAAAAATGAACAAGAATGCATCAACACACTGGAAGAAGCCATAGATTATAAACTGGAAAGAGAAAAAAAAAGAAAAAAAGAAAAAGAAAACATGAATTGCAATATGAATTAAATACAAAGCAAAGGGAGAAAGTTAGCATTATTAATTTTAGAAAAAAACGCTTGAACTCGGATTAACATTCCTCGCAGTTCTTCATGATTGGCTTTTGTAAGAAACTGAAAAAAACATTTGCAGCACAATAAAGTCTCAACGATTCTCTCAAATTCGTGAGGAATTCGTTTAGACAATACCAGAACAACACTGCACTTGTACCCCCTAGATAAATATCTCTGGTGCATCCAACTAGCAGCAAAATCACTCCCCTTCACTGTAGAGGTTCCTATATGTTAGATTTTCTACTCTACTAGCTTCTTTCCTTGAACTGCTCGCCCTTGGAATTCCCCCCTGCTCCCTCAGACTGTACCAAAATGCAAAAATTTAAACGAAACGTAAACGAACATCTTGCTGCCCAAATGCTCGGCAGGATGGCTTTCTATAAATCTGGCCCCTATCACAATAGCCCTTATGCATTAGTAGCAATATGCCTTATTTGGGGTGAACAAAAAACAACACCAAAATAAGATTAAAAAAACAACAACAAACAAACAAAAAAGCTACCAAAAACCGTGCTCCCAACTGCACAAATCTTTCACATCTGATCACATCTAATGTATTTTCCAGTTTTTTACCTCACTGTCGTTGTATCTCGTCTTTTAAAATGGATTGTTGTCTATGCATGCATATTTACTAACACCTACGAAAAAATGACAAGTTCTGAGCATGCGTCTCCCCCCTCCTTATAAATGGCCGCTTGACAAGCTTGACATCGCGAGCGCTTTGAATTCACTAATTGTTCATCTCTATCATAACAGTTTTGAATTACAACCGATTTGCAATTGGTTAAAAATATGTCACTTTCTATTACACAAACAATATAAGTCAAGGACAGATGTATAAGTTCAAACAAAGCCCCATCTCCTTTCCAGGGAGAGGCGCATGGAAAAAACTTCATCTAAGATTATAATAAAAAAAAATCAGTTTCCTTTATTAAAATTAACAATAACGGATATTTCTAAGATGCATCCATACAATTTGTACATTTAGTGATGAAAATGATATTTTAAACTTTAGTGTGACTGAGCAACTGATGATAATAAAACAAAGAGTGTTGAACATTTATGACTGAAATTTGGTGGACAATTCAGGCATAGACTAAGTTTATTTGTACCAAATATGGTTGGATTGCAGAAAGGATTGAGAAATTTAATAATGATGGGTGGCATTTTTTGGGAATCACTCAGTACTTGAAAAAGGGACACTCTGGATTGGGGTAAAAATCAAATTACTTCAGTCGAGAAGGATTTCACCTTCACTGACCAAGGACAGAAAAGATAAAATGTAGTAACAGAACAGCTACTACACTTTGCTTCTAGCCAAAAGGTCAAGGAGACGAATGCACAGAGTCTTTTAGAGATTTATGGAGACATCCAAAAATGCAATTTCAAATCTCAGCATGACAGATCCCCCAAAAATGCTATCTCAAACTTAAATGTGACAGACGGATTGATAGAAGTTCTTAAAATGAAATGCATCCATTTAATCTGCATGTTTAATGATGAAAATACTATTTCAAACTGAAGTGTTTGATTTCGACACTCGCTTTAGTGTCGATCATGTGATCATCTCAGTTAGTATGGATTTCCCTGCCAAATAAAATTACAACTCAGAGTTTTAAAGCAATAACAATATTTTATTGTGTTAAGTTTCAATGATACTTGGTTTCTCTACTGAACAACAGGCTTGCAATCAGAATGACAGTCACTGCCAATTAAACACAAAACAACAGACCAGTCCGCTTAAATTCCTGACTGTACCCAGAGCCCAACCAAACCAAAACTCACTCGATGAGTAGGGTCTATGGCCTGCTCACCAGTTGGCTCAAATGGCAAATCCCTTTCTTCCAACTGACCCACGGGGGCAAGAATGAAATGTTGACACTATTAAATACATAAACCAGATTGTCTTTTTTGTCTTCTTTTACCCCTCCCCCCTCTCTCTCATTAGATTCGAATGTTGATCGCCCAAAGGCAATGACGAATCAAGATTTCTTTTTCCTCTTTCACTGGTGAATATCAGTGATTTGGGTAGCAGTATTAAGACTTTTGACTGTGAGGGTAAGAACTCCTCTGCCTTCATTTATTAAAAATAAAAATGAAATACTGATCAAGATCAAATATATTTTAAAAAAAAAACCCAAAAAACAATGTAATGAATTGAAAATAAAATTATTTTTTTAACATGGACCAATATAATCGGATCTTTTTATGTAGCTTGTAGTAAAAAATCTATTAATCAAAAGAATATGAGGGGAGAGAGCTGACTAACTGTACCTAACTGGCATTATCCGGGTTGAGGCATATTGCTGGGTGGAGTGCTTAGAGAAAAATAATTTTAAAAAATAATCAGGTTTACATTTTAACTTAATTATGATTTTAAAAATGCGTTTTAGTTTTCCCTTATTTTATTGTTTATTTCAATAATTATTCGATTATTAATAAATTAAGAAAATTATATATGTATATTTAACAAAAGTGTGTATATTTATTTAAGTTCTGTAAAGCAAGGCGAGAAACATGCACACAAACACAAGAGATCTTAGTTTTATTAATACAGAGATGAATGAATGTTGCCAGTCAAAGGGAAATAACTGAAAACATCATGGTCAAGGGAAATAACTTGATGGCTTACTGTTGTTCAGTCTTAGAAATGTTTTATAAAATAGGGTTTTATTTATGCTATGTTTTTTATTTAAATAAATATCTGATTAATATTAATCAAGAAAGACTAATAATGAACTTGCCTTGTCTAATATTTTCTCACTCTGAAACAAGAATCAAAACAGTAATATTTTTGATCTTAAAAAGTTTAAAAGAAGAATTTTGTAAAATCAAACTTATTTTCTAGAATAGTGGCTCCAAGAAATTCTGTTTCTCTTTTGTATCAGGCGCACGAATGAACCATATTACTCGACTTTAATTTATATATGTAGTAAATATAGAAAGAAATTATTTTCGAGTCTACATTTTGAAGGCTTAAAAGCAGAGCACCACAATTTGAAATTTAGGCTGCTTACAGCTTTATAGTAAAACAGGATGTTAAGTAGTTGTTATAAATTTAAAAAAAAAGCTTACCGACCAATATGATATTCAAGTAATGTTAAGAAATGAATATGCTAATATTTATGTAAAAAGAAATATCATTTCTGGTAGCAAACATAGAAAGGAAAATGGTGAAATGTGTTTTTTTGTATCCATAATGTAAACGGATGTCCTTATTAGGGTATTAGTGAAGAATCTACAATTTTTATAAAACTTCAGGCCAGAATAATATTTTCTTTAAAGAAACTAAAACGAAGTACGTTTTTTTTTAGGTCAAATAACATGGTACAACTACAAAGAGCAAATATTAACTAGTCAGAAGGAAATATTGATCTGTCAGATGTATTGCTATATGGGTCTAAATGAAAAATCTGACACAGTAACTTTATATGCTAGATATATATATATATAAAGTTAGATATGTTTATATGTTCAGGATTCACTCCTAAACTAATTAACTGATCAGTATGAATTTGGGAACACAGCTGCTAGGCGTAAGAGGTCCAAATGTAGGATATATTTAGTTTAATTTAGTTTTATGCAAAAGGAGTAAAACAAGGGTTGAAGTCCTTTGTGAAAATTCAGATACCTCAGATTTTTGTTAAACATTAACAAGTAGGTATTAAACATCAATTAATAAATATTCCCAGTATTTCAGTTTCTTTGGGGTATTTTAAAGGGTTTTTAGGAGGCATAATATGGGCACAACCTCCTATTTGAAAATTTAAATATTTCAGATTTGCATCGAATTTGATCCATAGTCATTAGACACCTAGTAAGCAAGATTCCCTGAATTACAATTTCTTCTTTAGCCTTAAATTTTAGACATTTTCTAGAATCAAAATTATGTAATGATTTTGATCAAAATTAAAATACGGATTCTAGACATAAGGTTTAGTATCATTATATCTTCATTATGATCTTCGTAAGGGGACATACAAGTGGTGCCAAACTGTTCTGTTCGGGCGGTGGGGGGGGATTAATTTTACCTGTCCTGAAACAGGTGGTATTCTAGTATATATATTATATACACACTATTGCTGTGATAGTTAGATTTTATAGCTTTTGTTTATTCCAGTAAAATGTTTATGAATTTATTATCATTATTATTATTATTATTATAAATTCATAGCTATATAGGCCATAGTTTTAAAGTAGCCCTGTCCAGATGGGCTGCTTGAAAATCTGGGTCAATCTTGTTAAAATATATACTTCAGAAGATTTTTTATTATTATAAAGTAAAACCATTTACACTTATATACGGTTATTTATTACTTTATAAAATACAGTTTTATTACTCCAATTATAAATTGTTCTGTACTGTGCAATTGCATAGTATTATAATCTCGCTGACAATATTTCATTAGGTTTTAATCTCCCCAGAAATCTTATTTTTAACTTGTAAATTTTTGTTAGTACATAAAATTGCTTATATCGCAAATAGAGTGATTTGGCATGGATTTTAGCTTCTGTGGAGAAGGCCAAAAAGAGAGTGAAATACACTGGGGACCAGCCAAGGACTAAATCCAAAGTTGGCCTGGTTATGATTTCTATGTCTGGTCCATCAAATGAACAAGACCATTGGAATGATTGTTGTATTTGGAATCAATAATAAGAATAGAAACAAAAAAGAAATTGTAATATTAAGCAAGCCATAATGTTTTCAAAGTGTAGAAGGTTATTTGGTTGTCATCGATCAGCGGATCAATTGTGCTCCCATATATAAGAACAAGTGAGATAGATGGAAATACTTGAAATGATGAAGTTGAAAGTCAGTCGCTGATTAGAATTTAGAAGGGAAGGATTGTTATGAGTTATGGATGACTTGATTCGTGTGCATACTCCAGAGAGTTTTGCTACATGCTTTAAAACAAAATTCTGCCACTTATCAGTCTTTCAGCTGTCAGGAGCGGCATGCCAGTCTCAACCCTTATTTGGTTGGCCCATCTCTTTGGTGGCCGTTCTCTTTATCTTTTTGAATGAAATCTTAATATAATTTCTTTATATAGTTGGAGTTTAGCAGCTGGGAAACATGTCCAAAACACGTTAAACTCTTTTTTCAAATAAAGTCATTGATGCATCTGTTATTAAATCCTTTCTTAATATCTGCATTTCTTCATCTATATCGCAAAGTTTAATTTTGCGAACTATAAACCAATCGAGTTGATGTAAAAAAACCGACATCAAAATCCTACGTCGCTAAGCGTTGCACCAAAGGAAAATACTTGAAATATTACGAAAATTAGGTGACTTGAATGCTTTTCCAAATCTAGGTGCGGCACGCATGCGCAGAGCTTTTGATGTAAGCGTGACACACGAACACACACTATCGTATTTATATATAGATAAGAAAACTTTTATTTTATTAATATGAATTCCTAAGTTAAAACAAATTTAATAAAAATTTAATCTCATTTGGCATTCTCCTCATCAACTTGGGCTTGGTTCTTCCCAATTGTGGCTTTGCTTCCGATTTCATGGGCACAATGTTTTGCAGTACACCAGCTGGCAACATTTTCGATTTCGTAATCCTTACTTCATTCTATCTCTTTCTTTATTGCTATGCTGTTTGTAGAAAATCATTAATAAACCATCTAGTAACTAATTATTACCAGTAATGGTAAGAAACCATTCAGTAACAAGTATTGAATATGAATTTGCAAGTCATGTTAAGTTACACCATGGCTGGATGATGTTACATTTGTCGAATGGTGTTTATCTCTGTCGTCGCGTTAGATTCAGTAGGTGTTTGGAGAAGATGCGATGTGTAACACAAATTAAGGAGTGGTTTAACCAATTCAAAAATGGCCGCACATCAGCAGAGAGTGACCAGCATTCTAGCAGGCTCCAAACTGCTCGGAATGCAGCTGTTGTTGAGAGGGTGCAAAAAAAGAGATAATGCGGAACGCGACGGCGGAGATGAACACTATTCCAAAAGAAGACTTCCAGATGTGTTTCCGGCAGTGGATGGATCGGTAGGCTAAGTGTGTACAAGCTCAAGGGTCCTACTTTGAAATATTTTTTCTGGCCTAAGGTCAGATACATTTTAGACAGGCCTCGTATACCATCCATTATATGTTTTGTTACTTATCATTTTTGAATTTGAAGCTTCATAAAAATTGAAATAATGTCCCAATTTTTCTTAGACTATCAAAGATTTGCATACACCACCAATAATCCGTGGACCACCGGTAGGCCACCACTGATCTAAACAATAGCAACTCATAGTTAAGGAATAGATTTAAGGTAAGTTATTAAAGTTTAAAATATAATGATCTTTGTTCTCCTTTATATATGAACATTGTTCCAGCTTTTTTTTCCAAGAAAAGTATCCAGACAAAAGCGCCAACCATTTCCCCAAGAAACAAATGTCACAATTCAAATTTTTTTTCAATTCTATAAATTTGGCAAAAAATAAAACAAGCATGCTTCAGTTGTCATGTAGAAAGGGTGGTAGAAATTTACAAAGAAAAGAATACCGTAGCCAAGCATCTGTTTAAATTCACCTTGGCATTGCCGCATTTACTACATCTCTTGGATGTCCAATCCAAGGTCCAGGGATTCTGATTGAGAAAGCAGCCCTCCTCCAGTTCAATTAAAATTGGCGGTGAAACAGTTTCTGGTGATTTCTGCGTAGACCTCTTTCTGGTGCAGGAGTGAATAATAGGTCCTGAGGGAGATTGTAATGGCTATTGAGGAGATTGTAGGCCAAAATGAGATCACCGCGTAATCGTTGGCGCTCAAGGGAGAAAAGGTTAAGCTTCTCGAGTCTGCTTTCGTAGGGCAGATCCCATAGACCCTGCACCACTTGAGTAGAAAGTCTTTGAACTCCCTCTAGATGAGATGCTGGATATTACGTATTAGATATGGAGCAGAGGCCGGGATATCATACTCTAACAGTGGTCTGATGAGAGAGACATAAAGTGAGAGAAATATTTCAGGCGTGAGTTTGCAGAAGTGGTGCAAATGAGAAATAGGTGCTCCTTGTTTTGGTTGTAGCCTGAATGCAATGTTTAGATGGCTTGAAGGACGAGTCAATCAGAATGCCAAGATCTTTTGTCTCGTTCGCCTCCTTGAGCAGAGCTGTGTCACTGCCGAAAGTGAGGAACCGACTGCAATATGGCAGCATTTATCGATGATTATTGTTATTTATTACTCATTAAATGGGCAATATAACAAAATTTCAAAGCTGTCTTCAGTTTTCAAAACCAATTTAATGTGAAGATTTCTCAACAGCACGTGTTTCAGATTTAACTTTGAATTCCAATACAAATCAATGCAATTTTAACAAAAGGCAAACAAAGGAAATACTTGCCATGAACAACGAATAAAGCACATTGCATTTTTCTTGATCATTTTTGGATGATTGTTTAAGAAGAATCGATTCTACCACAAATAATATCCTCAATAAATGGACGATCAATCCTCTAACAACCCAGAACGATCATAGCTTTCATAGTTTAATGGTGACATCTTTGCAGAACTTTTACACCACTAAATTGCGCGGATTTTTACATCAATTATTTTGAGGTAAAAATTATAACATATAAAGTCATAAACATATTTAATTCACTGTCCTAAACTGAAAATTTTCAATGCATCAAAAATAAATCCTCCTCTGTATTTGGATTATTTCGACTATTATTCTCATCTTGGCTGCTATTTTCACGTTTCAATCAATGAAAACTCCAACCTTCTTCAGGTGCATCGTTTTTTCTTTTCAAACTTGAGAATCTTTGATGTTGTTCAGTCAGATTTGCCTCCCTTTACATATTGGAAATTTAGAGAATACCGAGCATGCGCATTAAGAAATACGGGAAATAAAGAGCGTCGGGGAAAACTAATCAGTTTAACTCCGACGCAAAATGTAAACAAATGCATATCTTTTCATCTTGTTCCTTTTTTTACCTTTTGTTTCTAGTCTTGCGAGCCGAGTCTATGACATTACAGGAACCCATATTGAATTTCAAACTGAACCCTTTATTTAATCCACATGGATAGATTGTTCCTGTTCTGTCAGCCATAACCGGTTGAAAGTGTTAATTATTATATTATTCTCAGTTATTATCGCCTGTAGTAAAAAATGTATGCTAAAATATTTTGGGGTTTTGGAACGAGTTACGTAAAAAAAAAAAAAAAAAAAAATCAATTTTAATTGTTCTACTTAGCCGTAATTTGCAATTTATTCACCAATCACCCATTTCTTACTCTCACTCTATGTTGTCCCCCCCCCTACACACACTCTTATTTTATATAGTTTCTACCATTTTCGCCTCTCTCCCTCCCTGTTTATTAACGGTCAAAGGTAATAAAACTAACTATAAAACAGAAGATTGGAATAGTCCATAACATCAAACATTATTACTATTTATATATATATATATATATATATATATAAAAATATATATATATATATAAATATATATATAAGAGAGAGAGAGAGAGAGAGAGAGAGAGAGAGAGAGAGAGAGAGAGAGAGAGAGAGATCAGTTTTTGACTACTAGAGTGGTAGATTGAGGGAAGACAGATAAAAAGTTCAACATGTTTGGAACTACAAAAATAATGTCTTTCGGTTTTGCCCATTTCTTTTAACAATTTTCAGAAAGTGTGTGCCTCAAATAATCTGAGATACACAAACACACAGCAAAATGATTAAATAGCCCCAAAGTAAAACGATGCACATATGGAGCAAAAACAAACTAGCAAAGTATAATTAATGCAGAAAAACAACAAAAAGCAACAAATAAACAACAATCTTTTACTATATTTGGAGTATCTGTTTGTTTTTTCATTTTACTTCAGTAAGTTCTCAGAAATCAAGGGGCCCCTTTTCTGGGGCTAACACTTGATTTCTTTATGAGATACATGGATATCCGAGTGTTCATTTAAGACTCTCCCTACTTCTCAAAGCCTAAGTTAGTAAAGAAGTGTAGAATATTACTTTCCTTCTCCCCAATTGACCATTTAAGTATGTTATAGGTTATCTTTCCTGTGTTTTTTTATTAGTTTGGTCGGATTCCAGGACAAGAATTCATCTGTTCTGGTGGAATATCCAGCTAAGTACTGTTACTTGGGGTAGCATCATTAGAAGATGTACCATTCTCATATGAGCCAGTGTGTAGCCATGCTGAGGGAATATTATTTTGGCTTTGGATACTATGCTATTTTGAATATTTGGTCAGGGTTTACTTGTAGGACGAAGTATCCTCGTGTCAAAGTGTCCTAACAAATCCCTGTACAGAAAGACCGAAGACACTCGAGGATGGTGTCTAGTAGGCATTCAAACTCTGTCCATCTATCTGGTGATGCAACTGAAAACAAAGTCGTGTATCAACGTCAAATACAACTTTTCACGTTTAAAATATTTACAAAAAATCCATTCATTTTTTTTTGCGTTAGTCCATAACTATATGGCGGGGTCTACAATGATGGATTTTTGTCTTCACTTGGCCCAATCACAGGCTTGGTTCGAGTGAAGGTCGTTTTTACGTAGATCATTGTGCAGAGCATTTTCCCATCTCATCATAAGCCTTCCTGCCAGTCGCTTCCCAAGGAATCAAATTTAAATGAAAGTTTGGCAACGGTATCAACATCGGCCACACATGTCTAAACTATCTGAGCGACCATTTCCTTATCTTGCCCTCAGATCGGCACGATGCCATAGCACCTTCGGACGTCATCATTACAAAGAATCCAATGGTGCTATTTATATTTCCAAATTCATTTTGAGTCACCAGGGACGGGTGGGGTGGAGATTTGAATAAATCTGATAAAAATAAGTGCCTTTTGTAAAGGCGCACTTATGTCGAACTATTCATATATTCACCTTTGAGGTGCGGTGACGTAAGGGTGTGTCAAAATAAGGTAAAAATCTATTCACTGTTTTATTTTAGTAATGTTCTGAAGCTTTATGTTATCTTTTCACCCGGGCAACGTCGGGTAGCCCTGCTAGTAATCAATAATATCAAAGGCTTTTGTTAAGTGTTAATTGTGGTTTTGTCGTTATCATTGTCACCGGTATCTGTGTAGAGTCTGAAGATAAAGTATGGAGATTAAAAAGATTTATCACATTGAAATGCACTAATCAGAGAGAGAGAGAGAGAGAGAGAGGGTGTGGGGAAGAAGATAGTGAAGATAGAGAAAGAGAGAGAGAGAGAGAGAGAGTACATTGTTTTATTTTTTTAACTAGAGCAATTGTCAGCTAAAAATCTCCTGATTTTATCTTTTTTATTAGTTCATTTGCTCATCAACTAAACAAACGTTTTATTTTATTCTCCACTCAAAGATAAATGTTTATTTGTAATATATATATATATATATATATATGTATATATATATATATATAAATAAATATCTGTCCCGTTACACAAAAGTCGGCGAGTAAAAAAAAAAAAATCGTTGGACGAAACCATTTCAAGGGTTTTAGGGAAGGGAGAAAGCAGATAGAAATTTCGATACCTCCCTCTTAAATGAATTCAGAAAAAAATCCATAACTCTATTTCTACGTTTTCTTTCTTTTTCTTTTCTTCTTTCTATACCGATTGATATATTTTCCTTTGTTTTTAAAACTTTCCTGTTGGAGACGTTCTTTTTTTTTTTTTAACTTCACCGATTGAGACGTTATTTTATATGAATATGAAAAATATCTTTTATTCATTTCTGTTTTCAGTAAATGTGGAAAGTTTCTAATGAATTGCTCATCTTTAAAATCAACAGTTTTTTTCCTCACTTGACTTCCTTTAAAACATTAGTAAAAGTAAAAAACTAAAGTGATCAATCATAGTCAAGGGCAACCCAAAGGCTCCCTTTTCATTAGTAACTACATCGAAATATGAGAAAGGATGCAACTCCTTTTCCAGGATTACTCCACTTACCCTTGATCCAACCTTATAAGATGAGTGTTTAGCAAAGAGGCATCAAGTACCATTTTTTTTTCAGTCTTTGGTATGATTCGACCAAGGATTGAACCCATTATGCCAAACGGGCATTAGTAAATATGGAAAAATCTTATTGAATTCCAACCAACCAATGTGAATGACCTTTACTATAAACCAGTCGCTTTACCATGACCCTTGGATAATATTTGCTTTGTTTCTCTTCATTAAACAAACAACAGCAGGTGCTTTCGGGTTGAATCCATTAAACGCCTGGTCTGAGGGATAAAATCAATCAAACAAATATTGTACACTATTGTAAACATGACATTAAAGTTTTTAAAAATTGTTACAAATCACAAAATACTAAAAATAAACAAAATCCCTAAAATACAAAATTCATAAAAATCTTTTTAAGTTTTAAATTAAAAAAAAAAAGAATTTTTTTTTTTAAATTAAGAAATAAAATTAAAAAATCTCATTCCATTTTTCAAGTGATTCACCCTTTATTCTGCTTAATGTGTTTTAAAAGTTTATTTTTTACTGCTTACATAAACTCATAAAACAAGAGCAAAAAGAAAAGCAAACATGTTCTTAACTACATATTTTGAATGAATTGTCGCATGAAACACATCCAAAATTATTTATTATCTTATTATTTACTCACTAGAAATTCTCACACGAGTCATTATCAGTGATCGCTCACTGATACTAACAGCAGGTGTTCCCTGGAGTCTGAGTAACAACAAGTCTCCCCAGATTTCCAGTACTTCCGCTTCTTTCGGTAACCATTGCAAATCACTTTGCATTCCTGATATCTCATTGACAATGTCCAATACTTTTCTCTATAAATATTATAATTACTAGTGTACACCCCCTGTAAAACATTTACAACAAAAACATGTCCACCTACAATCACTGTAAATAATTTTGCTTTCTCTCTGTGTATCAAAAACTAAACAGAACTTCCATGAGCAAAGTTTATTTCCAAGAACTATCGTCTGTGGAACACAATACCACGGTGTTGCTTCCCAGCTTACTATAGCATGGTTGTTTTCAAGTCACACTGTTAACAAATTCTTGTTGAGCTGTCCTCTTAAATCATCTAATTCGGACAAGTCTCAACCATTGCTACCAATCCTCACATTGTTGTTTCACTGTCCTCCTGACAAACTCATTAACCTCATTATCCTCAAGTGGCCTATAGGCCTTGATAAGTGGTGACACGTTAGTACATAAAAAACTCTAATAGACCTCTTCCAAAAATGACTAAAAAAAGTATGCTTTGCCAGTATTCACACTCATTATATTACTAAAATTTTCATATAAAATCATAGAATTATGTCAGTAATTTAATTTTTCATATATAAACTATTATCATTTCTGATGATCTAAATAAAAA